>OV884059.1:108244106-109444106 GCA_930367215.1 Pollenia angustigena | reverse complement strand
CAAACACATTTGATTTAAAAAAATCATATTGACTTTTAAAAGAGAAAGAAACTGTTTTATTACTTGGCAAATATTGGTTCAACTTAAACAATAATAAAAACAAATCTTGATGAGAATCGTTAAATTTATTTGAATAAAGAGAAAAGTATGCAAACAAACAATTGTGATTGTCTCTAAATTCTATTTATGGGGGTTATATTGAAAGTTATTTAAAACATTTCAAGAAGATGTGTTACAGTATGCAGGGTTTCGTATCAACACAAATTTCATAATTAATTATAAATTTATTTTTTTATTTTCCTGAATTTTGACTGACCTTCCTTCACCTTTTACACTACACTCCTGATATAATATCAGTGATATTTGCATTTTAAAGAGATGGATTCCGATAAAATTTTACTAAAATGTGTCTCGCTTTCGATAGCATTTAGGCCAATTTTACAGAACTGTTAGAAACTGCAATCACTTGCACTGAAATGCTAATGATTCTAACTCAACTAATTTGATTTATTGATTTAAAAATTAATCTATATTTCAAAAAAAAAATCTTGTCAAAATTATTGTGATTGCAATTACGTATTTTAAAATCATTCTTTTCAGAAATCAATGAATGTTATATATTACTTGCAATCAAATTTTATTTTAAATTCTGAGATTTCAATGAATACCTCTGAAATCAAGACTCTTGGAGGAATCTTTGATAATTAAAAAAAATTTTACATTGTTGGCATTTCATTATCCCCTGCGGAAAATTTGGGTTCATTGTTGATAAAGCACTTATCCCGTGACCAATGCACACAATATTATAATAAAAGGGACCGAATTGTGATAGTTAAAAACAAGCCATCACTCAACTGGCAAAAAACGGCTCCACGAAACAACCCCCAATATTTGGAAGTTATTTCATATGAAATAACACCCAATGATAAAAATGAAATAACCCTCAATGAAATAAACCCCATCAGCAACAAAACTGAAATTATGCCCAAAATTAATAAAAGAGTCAGTTTCACCAAGGATTTCATGAAGTCAGTATGGACCAACAGCAAAGTCGCAAAATTATTGAAATTAATCGTGTGGAGGCCCGCAGGCGTCTTCTTCATAATAAGGATATATTTGGTTCAAAAATATTGCCGCAGTTATTTGACCCGCCCGTAGATCCTGGTAGCCCTGCTTTATTTTTGCAGTTCGGAAGACAATTTGGCTTTTACGTTTGGCCTTTACACAACCACCTCCACTGTTTAAATATAATTGTTTTTCACTTAAAGAATATAGCAAATTGCTATTTCTTCGTTTTTCACCAACAATTTCGAATTCCATTTTTTTAAGTATTAACACGAGATGATGTAAAGCGTCCGAACTTCGATGCACATTGCAATAAAATTTGATTGCAATCAATTGATATGTATATGAATATTATTGAATTGATTTCATGATTTCAAATTGAAATCATACAATCAATTTTCAGATTTTGAATTCAATCAATTTACTAGAGCTCTGTAATTTTTGGACTAGATTCAAAAATTTCGTAAATACTTTAAAGGTATTTTTTTCAGTTTATTAAAAAACAACATTTCAGGCTCAAAAAAAATAAAAATTTGTTCAATATACCTTTTTTAAATAAAACTTTTTTTTATGAATATTATAAATTTGTTTATAAATACTGTTAGGTACTGCCATCGTATATGCTTCTAAGTAGGAATACATTTATTTGCAATATTATTGAGAACCGAAGCAAGTATCAACTTGATATTTTTGGCTTATTACAAATATGCTAAAATTTATTGAAATCTTCGACAAATAGAGAAAATTGCAGAAGGGCGACTCAAAAAGACACACAAACACACATTTTCACTAAGTTCATCTTATAGCAAAGGATGTGTACATTTGGATTTTAGTGTTAGTAAGAATAAATGTTTTTGTGACAAACCCTGCAAATAATATTGGACCACCTTATCCATTTTGATGAAATTGACTTCTCCATGGACTGGTCTGATGTAATGCAAGCATGTACTATGTCATTGTTAAAAAGTGTTTGAAGTGACATGACATTTCTTCGTTTTTAACGACGTGCTTTCGTTTTAAACGAAATAAAAACTAACCCTTGTGAGTATACCATGGAGTTGTTTTAAAACTACTCCTTTGTAGTGCAAAGCTGGGTAATATGGTCCTCCCCTAGGACATCGTAATGTTAAATAGACCATGTTTTTTCCATACGTTTGGGTTACTTTTGGACTAGTCCTTGTCCCTTGTGGGCTACTCTTTACACGCGTGTTTGGAGTGGTCCTATTATTTGCAGGGAATATATAGAATTTCGTAATATCTGTTGTGTATAAATGTATGTGTATTCGTATGTCCTTTGACAGTGCTGATAATATTTCCGTTATGGCCAAAAATTCATATTATGAACTTTGTTTTTCTTATATTTTTGCTTATCTCTTTTTTTAGAAAAATATTAAAAAATAGAAAATTAAAAGAATCAATTAGACTTTCAGTTCATTTTTTCAAGCTAATTTTGTATAAAAATCCTGAAAAATATGACGGTACAAGGACTCACACCAAACAACTTCGGATAAAGTTTTAATGTCCGTGCACTGCCGCATTAACAAACACTGCCACATTTACAAACAGTCAATGTATTGTTTTTGTTACAAAGAATGTTACCGTGGTTGGCGAGAGCCCTTTTTAATTATTTAAGGCTTCAGTTAGATAATATTATACTCCGTTTTCTAGCAGGTTAGGCCAAAGGGGACATGTAAGGATACACCGTTAGAATATTTCACCTGTTTGTTGTACATACTCCTTGAGTACAGGTGCAGCCAATACCCATTATTCGGCAATGGCAAAATTGGTAGGTTTTTTTTTCTAGAGGTTGATCACGGTTGACTAAAGATCGTTATCAGGAACTACCAAAACCTGCGACTCGACTTGCGAGGCTCTTTCTGGAGCGGATGGTTGGTGTTTTACCCACAATCGCGGGAAGAGCTGATTATTTCTATGCTGCCAGATCTCCCTAATTGTTGCTTTTCAATTCTCAAAATTCCACCTAGTGTCTTGGTTGCGTTCACTAAAAGGAGCGTTGGTAACCCCATTGTTTTCCATCAGTATTTAGAGCACCTTGGGGTGGGTCAAGACGACAGCGACTCACGGTAATGCTTATACAGCTGCCCATGGAAAAATTTCGAAAGCAATTTTTTAACGCGTTTTTTTGCCAATAAACCGGCAATTTCGGATCACTAAATAAAACAATATGCTGAACATAGTTAAGATTGAGTCTTAAGTGCCTAAACAATATTCTTATATCGAACTTTCAAGATACGTTACAACTAAAGTAGAGTTCATGCTTAAAATCGAAGCTTAAGATGCCACACCAATCACGCATCCGATACAGATCAAAATTCAATAAAAATTCGACTTTATTTAAAATTGGCGTAGCCAAAAAAACATCATTAACTCTTGAAAGCACCGGTCATAAACAAAATGTTTCACAGACCCTTCTCACTCCTCCTCATTATAGATCGTAGGAAAGCTAAGTCTTCTTGAAATTTGTATCTTATTCCAAGATATCTCCAGAATGTTCATAGTACTGCCATGATAGCCTCGAAATCGAACATATGGTCTAAGAAAGTACCCTGGCCTTGGATCCCCAACAAGTCGCCTTGGTGAACTATCTTCAAACATTCTCTGGATTAGAATGTTTCGTTTGAATGTTACACGGAAAGAATTTTTTACTAAATCACCAGAAAATATGGCTTGAACTAAGAAAATTTTGCATGATTCTCGTTCGCAAAATGTTTCTTTATTTAAGAAAATTATTCTAAATACAAACAAAATATGTTTAAGTCAAGAATTTATTATGGATTTTCTTGTTTTAAGAAACGAAATAGATTGCTTTAGAAAAAAACTTTTTTCCGTGTATGTACACATCTGAAAAAGAATAGTTCGGCTTATTAAATTTTCTCAACATTTTGCAGTTTAAACTTTATGGTTGATAAATGCCACTTATAAAATTTGTTGGTTCTTGAATATTTTTTTTTAATCAGATTTTCCACTTGGGCCCTTATAAGAAAACGCGTGGAAATGGCTAAAAACTAATATTTAAGGAAACTACTTTTAATAAAATCTTAAGTAAATGAATTAACTCTTTTCCACCTTCACACATTGGGATTTGAGCTACAAATGTTCTTCATTTTATTTCCAAAAAAAGACTACGTATGTATGTATATGTAAGTAGATCTGGGTTATTTGGTCACATATGTAAAACTATTAGTTTTCACTAATGTTTTTCGACGTGTTTGCCAATTTTAAATATATACATTTTTTCTCTTACAAAATATAATAAAAACGATTTTTCCATTTTAATAACGTTTATTTGATACCAAAATAATAAAAGAGTAGAAAGCTAAATCTGAAACTGTCAACGTTTTAAGATTTTATTGGATTCAAATGACATTTCCAAATATTTTTTTAACTTTTTAAGTATTTGCCAAATAGAGAATTGTTATTAGCCAAATGTTAATAAAAGCGATGATGGACATTTATTTCCAAGTGTGACAATATTGACGTTATCTGCATAAATTAGTTTATTCGATGAGAAAACAAATGCATTATTGATAAACATAAGTATGTACATATGTATGTTCTACATAATATATTTGCTGATGCTTTATTTACTGAACCTGGATTTATATAATGACTTTTTTGCTTAGGAAAAGAGGCATGACTTTGAATCTGTATGGGCGAAGATTAAGGCCCGTTTTCACAACTTACCGATAGCTAAAGGTAGGATTTTATTGGCCGTATAAAAAGTGTTCCATTATTACAACTTTACTTTAACCTACCAGGTAGGATGAACCTAAATTTACTTTATCGCTCACTTTAAGTAAAAGTTAAGTTTTAATAATGGAACACTTTTTATACGGCCAGTTAAAGTTTACTTTTAGCTATCGGTAATTTGTGAAAACGGGCCTAAAACAGCCATACTTACATATTTCTCAGAAAGGCAATTTCAAACTTTTTAGGGTATAAATGTGTCATTTGCAAAGATTTGGCTCGCTTGATATAAAATTTAATAGAAAAGGAATTTTCTTTTAAAGTTTAGGATAAATTTCCCGGGAGTTGTTGAAGCTCTATGTTTCCTGAGGACTGAATAAATCAATAAGAAAAAACGCTATTTAACGAAAAAATCCAAAAAAGCGTGAACAGTACATTGACCAAAGTTTAGCTTTATTGTTAGGCTGTAGGAAAAATAGCCCGAAGAAAAATGGCAAAAAAAAATGAAAGATCGCCCAAATGAAGAATCGCCCAAAAGAACATGAAAAATTACCCAAAAAGTTAAATATGAAATTTTGCGCAAAAGAAACGAAAAAGGGCCCCAAATAAAAATGAAAAAGAGAATTTTTCCCAAAAAAAAAAAAAAAATTAAAATTACCCAATTTGCAAAACAGTGTCTATTATTCATATAAATTTAGTAACATACAAATGTAAGTTTTATGTAAAAAATTGCATTGTATCTTCACTAAAGAAACTAAAGCGTCTCGGCATAGCCGGCCTTTGGCCAGGCGCAAGTATTTTCTACTCTATGGTATAACAAAAACCGGCTTCGCAAACTAAAGCTTCTCTGCATAGCCGGCCTTCGGCCGGGCGCAAGGATTTTCTCCTCTATGATATAACAAAGACCGGCTTCGCTAACTAAAGCTTCTCTGCGCAGACGGCCTATGGGCGTCAATTACCGGTTTCGCTAAGTAAAGCTTCTAAAATCTGCCATGTTTCCGAATGAAGGCCGACTTCGCAGATAAGCTTTAGTTAGCGAAGCCAGTATTTGTTATACCATGGAGGACAAAATCCTTGCGCCCGGCCTAAGGCCGGCTATGCTTGCGAGTTTGCCCACGGACTCTATGACACTGGACGTTATGACATGCCACCTTTTTGCAATATGTCTCGTTATTTTTATAAATAACATTTAGGAATTCGACGTATAGTAATAATGCATGATTTAGACAAATAGTATGTAAGATTTTGAAGAAATTTTAAAAATGAAAAATGCCTTGAAAAATGGGCTATTTTTCAAATAATATTTTTAAATTTAAAAAACGAAAAATCACCCAATAATAACGAAAAATAGCCCAAAAATTTTGGGTCACTTTTCATATGAATTCAGGCCCAATTTTACATGGAATTTTTTTGGGCGATTTTTCATTTATTTTTTTGGGCCATTTTTCTTTGGGCGATATTTCCTACAGCCTTAAGGCGCCCGTACACGACATGTATTTGTCATCTGACATGTCAAATTTTCAAGTCACATGTAATTGTTCATGTCTGTCAAAATTGCTGTTTTACATAAAGTTTATAATATTCGGTCACAAACGTACATGTAATTTGCTTCTGACATTGTTTCTGTTTTTTTTTCGCATTGTTATTACAGAAACCAAAGTAGTTCTCGGTTTCAAAATAGCTTTCTGCCGCCACGAAAATATTTATTTGCGCCGTAAAATAATTTAGCCATCCTAACATTTTTTTCTTTTATTTTAAAGATACCAATTTAGAATTTTATAATGAAACGGTTTTTATATATATATTTACATAAATTCTATTCAATGGTAAGATGAGCATACATAAATTGGTATTGTAAAATTTTAACTTCAGCCGGCTAATGATTCCGTCAATAGTTGACGCCGCTGCCAGTTTCTTCCCGGCATAGATTTCAGATGTCAGATGGTTTGTCAGAAGAAAATAGAGCACGCTCTAATTGAAATTTTGTCAGATGACTTTGCGTCTGACTTTTACAGAAGCAAAGTTAAAAAGGTAACACACGACATGTATGTGTTTTGCAGTGGGAAATTTGACATGTCAGATGACAAAAACATGTCGTCTATACGCTCCTTTATTGTTAACAATTTCTATTGATTTGCTTAGCTTTATTTGTAAGAAGATAATTTTATAATGTAAACTGTCAAATGATGTCTGAACTTTTTTTAATAAAACTAGTGGTTACGTGTAGGACGTCAAATATTTAATAGGTGTGAACGCAGCTTTTAAATTTATGTCAACTTAGTCACGTAATTTTATAATGAAATAAACAATTATTAAAAAAAAAAATACTATTAAAACAGTATTTTTTTTATTCTTAAGTTTTTTTTGGGAAATCTACTCTCCGTATATAAACTTTTATGTCAGTCAGTTGTAAAATTTTACTACATACAATGTTTAAAATTTATTTGAAAACTTTATTAATTAAAATTTTCGATAGGCATAATATTCTCCAACTTTAAACCTTTACTCTTTTTTATTGTGATTCTTTTTGAGGAAATACTTTAAAAGAAAATAAACATAGAGAAACTTTATCGTTGCTGTGCCATCAACAACGTCCATTTCATTTTTGATTAAAATCTATTAGTATACATATTGAATATATTTAAGTATATCTAGTCTTTAATTGCTGTACGTCTAATTTGGAGCTAATAATAATTTTTCCTTTGTCCTTTGCTCAAATTTTCATATTGAACAAAGCTTTGTACTGTATTGACACTCATATCTTTTTTTTTTTAAAGAAACAAGTTTGCCAAATGAACTACATATTTGTTAGATAATCCTCTATTTTTCTTAGTCTTATGTATGTGCGTTTGTTTGTCTGTACGGTTTAAAAACTTAAAAAGCCGCAAAAGTTGCTAGTGACCCTATTTGTGCTTTTGGCGACAAAAATCCTTTTGACCGGATGTAATCTTAAGATATACTGTAGTGTTAGTACTTGTAGTCATACTTATGTCCAAATAGACTAAGAAACACTCTCACAAATGTATGTGTTTACATACTTACAAAGATAGTTACAATATTTTGGCAGTATGGTAAACATTACACAATATGATATATTCTCAATTCAAAAGCAATCACTTTGTCTTTGGAAAGTGATGTTTAAAATAATAGAACATTTGAAAAAAAAACAAAATCGTAAAGAGAATCCTCAAAAGTTTTTTTTTACCTCAAACTTGGCAATGTGTTTTAATTAGACTGCTAAACGAAAGATTTGTATGTCGCGATAACGCATACAAAAGAAATAAGTTAGAAAATATAGTTGATCAGGCTGAAGTATTATCCAATTTTCAAGCTCTCTTACATGGGGTATCGTTTAAAAAAAAATATGATTTTTGTTTATGCACTTGTGAAAAGACAAATTTTGTTATATCATTACTTTGTCGTTTTGCTAAATTAAAATAATCGAAAATATCAATTGACTTTAAGTTTACTGTTTAAGAAATTTACCAAATTTATGTTTACCAAATATGTAATAAAAAAATACGAAACATGAAACTAAAAAACTAGATAGATCAATTTTTTTAAAACACGAAAAAAACACACTAAAGTTTTAAATATGTTTGGCTAATAATTAAATATGAATTAATGTTACTATGCATTTTATTTTGAACTAATTTTTGCACAATAAAAAAGAAAATCAATGTCAGTTATCTTTTTTTTTCGAAAAATTGAGTTATCTAGTTTTTTCGAAAAAACTTATTTTTTCAATTTATTTAAAAATTTCAAGGAATTAAGCAGGGCTGCCAGGTACTTTTTTTCCTTGTCCCCAAAAAATTAAAAAAATATCACCAAAAATCCCCAAATTAAGATAAAAAAACCTTAATAAGTAAATATTTTTCTGTTTGTTTTTTTTCTGACCAAATTTAAAATTTTTTTTTTTTTTAAAGTAAAAATAGTAAGAAAAATTTTAATTAGAAATCCCCAAAAATCCCCAAATAAAAATTTTTTGTAAAAAAAATTATTTTATTTTGTTTGTACCCTGAAGGAAAAATAAAACATAAATTTCTAAAGTACCTTTAACACTACCTTTTAACTAAAATGATAATCTTAATAAGGACCTTTTACACCGTATAAGTTGTCGATAAGAGTAAGATAAAAGTTTTGCTACTTTTTTTCATATTTTTAATACGAGACAAAGAAAAATAAGCATAAATAATTAAAGGGAAAATATATTAAAAGAGTGTAAATCCCCAAAAAATCCCCGAATTTTTTTTTAAATCCCCAAAAAAATCCCCAATCCCCAAATAACTTTCTTTGTCCTTTTTGCTCGCATAAAATCCCCAACTTTGGGGATAAATCCCCAAGTCTGACAGCCCTGGAATTGAGGTAACTTAAGTAATGATTTGTGGAAAAACACATTAACTGTTTGACTCAGCACGTTAGTTAACCCTTTTTTACGACAAAATGGAGTTGCTCAGTTTTTCCAAAAAATATTTTTTTCCTTTTATGATTATATGTATATATATCAAAAACTAGCATTAATTTTGCTGCTTCGTGCGCGTCTGCTTTTCTTTCGTGGACATATCGCTCCTTAACTGCAACGTAGTCATATCTAAAAACAAATCAAACTTGGAAAAATGCGATTAAAGTTTTCAAAATGTACCTTTATATAAAGATTTAATAAAATATATTTTGCTATAACTGTGCAGTTGGTATCATTTTTTTGATATATGACTATTAGGGTGGCCGTTATTTTTTTTCGTATTTTCACTTGGAAAACCTCTTAGAATGATTGCAAATTAGAAACAAAATATGTATATAAAATTTTAGATCGTTTGCATAGTTATTAGCCGTGCCTTGAGCCCACAATGTTTGCTAAAATGCTATTTTTCTCACTATGGGTCGCTTTAATTGTTGATTACTTCCGTAAAATTTATTTTAGAGAAAAACCTTTTCACAAATATTCTAGGGCTATATCTTATGAACAATGTTGCTCTGTACTAGTTTTCTTTAACATGAATATTTTATCCAGAAAAAACCAAATTAAAAAATAACACCGAAATTTTCACATATCTTCGCATTCTTTGCCTGGTGATTACACTACGTGACAAATGTTCAATAAAGTCGGGACCAAATGATTCTGACAGCTAATCTTAATGTCAAACTTTCCCCTGAATCAGAATATGGAGCCAGAATTATCAAAAGTATAACAGTTTTTGAGATATTCCAAAATAACCGTTATTAGTGTTTTTAAAAAAGATGATATGACTGAAATGCAAATATCTTCAACAATTTTGAACGGACTATGTATTTCTTTCTTTTTATTGAGAGGTTATAAAATAACCATGGGTCGATTGAAGAAATGAGTCATTAAATGGCAGAGTTATAGTGGACAAAACTTCAAACTTCATTATAAATTTTATGATTTTGTTTAATTTTGCTCTTTCCAAGTTATTGTTTTTAAACTAATGATTTAAAAATCCTAATTTCTTATTGCATGCGACATTAGATTATTTTAATATGAACAATTTGCGCCCAACAATACAAAGATTGGTACAAAAATGACAAAGCTTCATTTCTACACATAGAAATTCAATAGCTTTAAGCTATTTTTAATCACCCCTATCGCGAATGTTATGGGAATATGATACATGGGATCAAACCTAATTTCCCATCCCCAACAAATCGGTATCGCAAATATTTTGGGAGTAAAAAGTGCTATTGTGAATTATTTTTCAGTGCTTTGTAAACAAAAGTTTTTATTGTGAGTAACTTGTCAGTGCCTGTATTGTGAAAGAAAAATATACAAAATAAAATACTAATAAAAATATGATAAAATAAGTAATAAATAGTGTTTATCTTAATTTTCTTTATGTAAACTCCTTCAATAAGAGAAAAAAATACTTTAGAATACAAATTAAAATTTACATGTTTCCTTCTCGTTCACATCAACACTTGTTGGGAATTTATTTATTAAAAAATTTCGCGGGAGTAAACATTGGCGATGCCAAATTTTTTAAGTTTGGGAATTCATTCCCAAAAACTTTGTCATGGGAATCATTCACAATACAAAATAAAAAAACATGGGAATATTTTCATGGGAGTAGTTGTTTGCGATAGGGGTGAATATTTATTTTTACTAAAAATTTAGCTTTCTAGACTTCTTATTATGAGATAATGAGGAGTTAACACTACTCTTGCACAATACTACTTGGATGTAACGGCTAATAGCCTCATTTATTTGTTGTGTTTTGAAAGGTGGGTTAATTCAATTAATCTTCTGTAACTATGTAATTTTTGCACCTTTCTGGATCCTATTGGGCACAACATGTTCGTATTCAAAAATGCTAATGTCGTAAGTTATAAAACTTAAAAAAGTTTTTTTTTTTGGTTTAAAACAATAACTTGAAAAGAGGTAAATTTAACAAAATCATAAAATTTATAATGAAGTTTGAAGTTTTGTCCACTATAACTCTGCCATTTAATGACTCATCTCTTCAAACGACCCATAGTTATTTAATAAATTTTATAACCTCTCAATAAAAAGAAAGAAATACATAGTCCGTTCAAAATTGTAGAAGATATTTGCATTTCATCATCTTTTTTAAAAACGGTTATTTTGGAATATCTCAAAAACTGTTATACTTTTGACAATTCTGACTTCATATTCGGATTAAGAGGAAAGTTTTACATTAGCTGTCAGAAACATTTGGCCACGACTTTATTGAAAATTTGTCATGTAGTGTAATCACCAGGCAAAGGATGCGAAGATATGTAAAAATTTCGGTGTTATTTTTTAATTTGGTGTTTTCTGGATTAAATATTCATGTTAAAGAAAACTTATACAGCGCACCATTGTTCATAAGATATAGCCCTAGAATATTTGTAAATAAGGTTTTTTCTAAAATAAATATTACGGAAAATATCAACAATTAAAGCGACCCATAGTGAATAAATAGCATTTTAGCAAAATTTGTGGGCTCAAGGCACGGCTAATAACTATGCAAACGATCTAAAATTTTTTATATATATTTTTTTACTCATTTGGAATCATTCTAAGAGGTTTGCCAAGTGAAAATACGAAAAAAAATTGCGTATATAACTTGCGGTCACACTAATGACTATGTTGCAATGAAGGAGATAGATTAAAAAACGACCAGTTGTGAAACAAAAAAAGTACCAAACAGTAATTCTCATTCGCTCAGGACATTGCCTGTTTAATTTTATGTTTCTAGGGCCAATACTAACGGAAATACCTGTACACAACATACCTGTACACAAAAGTACCAACAAAATGAACTCACACGTACTTATCCACTCAGGACGTTGCATGTTGAATTTTTTACAGACGTTAAGGCTGTGCGATGATGAGTCAGTCAGTAACATTACAATTTAATGCTTAAATATAGAGATAAACCGAGTTTTTGTCTATTTTTATCAACTTAATTAATTTATGATTTACCCTTGTTGATTTTATGAAATTCATAGGAATGTTTTCGGGACGTAGATTAAAGTTATACTCAGCAAAACAGCTATTGACTATGTGGTTTATTTTATTTCAATAAATATCAAATTTTAAACAAAAGGTGTTCCGTTAAATTTTTTACTAAACTTGGTAATAAAATAGTTTTTTAGTGTTTGAGTTTAGCTGACCAAATAGGGTACGGTAGATCTATGTGGGTTAAAAACTATTACTCGAAAAGATTTCGGGTGTTTGGCAGTCGTATTTAATAAATCAAGAACTTCAGAAATTATATACATAATATGCATGTAAAGAATCCAAAGAGCTTGTGACCAGAATTTATTCTATTTCGCTCTTTCTGTCTTAGTTTTCGAAGCGAAGTCGTTTTAAACTTTTTATTTCTCTGTTTTTTAAGACATTAAGGAGCTAACTTGTTTTTTTTTTTTAAATGTTATCTAGTTATCTAGTTTTTTCAAAAAATTTGGTATTTTTCTGATTTTTGTTTAAATAACTTTTAAATTAGAAACTATATCGATATTTCGATCTGACAGAGTGATAGTAAATGAAACACGCTTTCTGTTAACTAGTTTTTCCATACGGCCACAGAATTATAGATATAGTTTTTCACCGATGTCATGTAGTGAAGCCAGGGGGCTAAATCTGGCAGTAGTGATCAAATACTTTTTCGTTTTGAAAGCAATTTTCAGCAGATTCTGAACGAATTGAAATTTTTTTTTCAGTGTTGTAAAGCATTTATTTGAGTTTTCACAACACTGCAAAACATCATTCAAATAAAAGTTATTTGTGCTGAATATTAAATAGATAAACACATCTATATCTCTCCGAGTTTATTGTCAACTTGGCTTCAGGTATTTCTGCCGATGTTTTTTTCTGATTGACGATATCGATCAATAACGTAAGCAAGCGACAATAAGTAAGTCATAATCAAAATATGTCTAAGTGGGCCTTATATGAACACTGTAACGTTATCGTTCGCTTGCATTTTCGATCGACTTTTCCTGCTGGGAATTGTTAATGGGTGCAAATCATCTGCTCGTCGTTAAAAATGTAAGCGAACTATAGCGGTCAACATAGTGGGCCAGGCTGAAAGTCTTGCTTTGTGTTTTTTGTTGCAAAAAATTATAAGTCATGCATGTGCCCCTTAAACGAAAAGTTCATAACTAATATTTGAAGATTTACTGTGTTGTTATTTTAATGCTATAAGTTTAAGTTTTCCTGTATTCAGCGAGAAACAAAAAAGTACGAGTAAAAAACTTCAAGAAGGAGTTCAACAAAAATTTTTGGCTTGCAGTGAAACTTAAAGCTAATAGACGCAGACTAAGTATTTCTGGTTGTATTTATTTGTTTCTTAATAAATGTTTTCTTAGTTTGTTTTTTATTTTGTTTTTTTTTTATAGTTTTTTACATTCAGAGATTTATTGCTTTTTATTGGCAATTGTTGTGCATGAAATTAAAAGAGAAGCAAAGGAGAAGAAGCAGGAGAAGGAAGACAAACTGCTAACAAGAAATGGGCAAAAAGAGACTGCGAATTTTGGAAATATGTCGTTAATATATAAGTTTTCGACAATTTTTAAATAAAGAGTAAGAGTTAGAGGCATAATGATTGTATTTTTTATTTTCTTCTTGTTTGAATGTTCTTTATCGCATTCAATAGAAAATTTTTAAAGTCTTTTTTCTTTAATTTCCTATTCCATTTCGATTGTTGTCGATTACATAAATGCAATAATTAAATATTGTTGATTCATATCCTTGTAGTTTTCTTTTTCTTAAGCTTCTGATTGCAAATGACTTTTGCTTGCGAAGTCCGTTCCAGTTGCGGATATTAGGGAGCCTCTATTACCTCTAATTGTTTGTGTAGCGTTATTTTTAGGTCACCTTTTATCGATTACAATTCTCATTTCATCTTCCACCCATAAAACACATTTGAAAATCTTATTGTAGGCAATTTTTTTAGTTCTGTTTGCAAAAACCAAAAGGCAATACAGCACAGAATCAAGACGCCACAAGATTGTAAAAATAAAATCTAGACGTCTTTTTATATTTAAGACACGAGGCTAATAAAGATTAAGCATAAATGCTCTTAAATATAACAGAACTTTATCTCTAGTTAAGTTGAGTCACATAATAAATACTCTGGTTAAATGAATTGATGCGTTGATAATAGAGTTGTCAATTATTCGCCTTTCAGCTTTGTTCGTATAATTCAAATAATTGTTTTTGTTCATCGATCAAACGATTTATTCTGTAAAATCATTCGATTAATCGATGAGAATAACGAATAAAAAAATTAATTCCATAATTTACAGCCATGGAAAATCTTCCATTTTCTTCTTTATTTTTTCTCAAATCCTCTACGACTTCTTCTTTTTTTGATGCGTACAACTTATCATCTAAACTCCATATCGTTGTATTATTTAAAGGAATCGTTAAACCCTAATTCTTAAATAATCCGATACAACTTTGGATTTTCGAAAGGCGTTTGCAGACCTTCCATCTTCAGCTAAACTTCTGAGTACAATTTCGTCCATAGAACAACCGCTGTCCCTCTTAATGTATTTTCCATTAGAACAAGTTCGGTATTTTTTGATGTTGGATTATCATCTACCACATCGTTTTCAAAGGCAATATTGTGACACTTATACTTTGTTCACACTTGGGTTCTTTGTGCAACTCGAATGTGGTTAAGCTCTAATCACATCAAAATCGAGATGATTAACCATATATTGAAGTTATTTGTTATTCCGTCATTAATATGTTTAAAATTATCTTCTGATAACTGAATTAAAGTATTTTTATCCATTTTAAATAATTTAAAAAATATAAATTTGTTTGTTGTGTTTTTTTTCTTAATCAACTGTCATCTTAATCATCTCAAATGTAATATGAACTGCTCTGATTAACTTAATCGGGCTCTACAATATTTTTTACCTTTCCTATATTTTGTATAAAATCGCTAAAAACGTATGAGAATAAGTCAAATTCTAAGTATTTATTTCTTATAAGTGTTTTATTATTAAATAATTAAAAAAAAAAAAATTGTTCGATTAATCGACATAATTTAATCGATTTATTCGTTATTCGAAAATCGCAATTTTAAAATTATTCGAACAAGAGTTTCTTTTTGTTTGATCGATTAATCGAATTATTCTTAATCGGTTGACAACTCTAGTTGATAATCTGTAAAAGGAATAGAAAAGAACTGGTTGTTCAATTCTTATCAAAAGATGTAATTGTATTGTTAGTCAAGTTGTCTGTAAAAAATGATTAATTAATTAATTGTTTATTAGAAGTTGCAAAGGCCCCAAAAATGCTGCTAGTGAAAAGTTTAAGTTCAATGTCAACACGATGAACGATTAAAAAGTGAATTTAAAAGTTAATCGGAAACAAATTTATAACTATTTTATTTTTTATGTTGAAAAAAATTCAAGTGCATTTACTTCCTTTTGTTATGGAAATTCTCATTTATATTATTCAAAGCAGAGCTTAGATAAAAACCTAGTAGGTTAGGTCTACACTGGAAAAAATCGATCCATCCGTACTTAAATCAAGCCAAAGCGCTGTCAATAGTACGGTAAGTATGAATTACATTAAATCAAGTACTGAGTTATTGATTTAAATATGGATTATTTAAGTGCCGCGTACTTAAAATAATCCGAAAAAGGATTAAGTAATAGTGAGATAAAAGTTAAACCCAAACTGTGCTTGGACTCAATAATTTCTAGGTTGGTTTAGTCCCAAGTTCATACTTGCAATTATCTGATAAATAGATTGATTTCTACCCTAAACACTTACCCAAAGCGCAAGGGATAGAGAAAGACCGTTAAACAGGTTTGTTTGACTTTTGTTGTATTCCACGTATGGCTTAGAGAAGAACTTTCATATAATAAGACACCAGCAGCATGCCCGATATCTTTTACGTAATTTTTCTTCGTTAAAAATGTCAAGTATTTAACTTAATAATTTTAACAAATAAAATATGGGAATTATTGCTCCTTATTTTACGTTTTCTTCTTGTCGTGTTATTGTTGTTTCTCCACAAAACAAGCAAATAATTTTTTACCTTCTTTTGTTGTTGCTTTTTCTATATCAAACTCAAATATATTGAATTACAAAAGTTACCCCGGTTTGGATTGTTTAAATTAGTTTTTAGTGTTATTCCTACTTAAGTTTTTAAATACGTCTCGTACTAAAAGTATGTAAAAGAAACTTAAATATTTGACCGAATTTTTTCTGTGTGTGTATGAAGGTTGCCGTATGTATAAATGTTAAATTGACTGTTTCAATATCTTAAATATAAACTATTTTTATATCATGTGTCTATGATCTAATATTACAGAGAACTGTTTTGGATTTCTTAGGTTCAAATCTTTTGGGATGAGGAGTTTTAGGTTCTTTAAAGCTTTGTGAGTAAATTCTATACACGAAACTTAAGTAGAAAGCAATCATTAGGGCTTTTGTTCAGTAGATATTTTGTGCATTTTGTGTGATTTGCTATTCCAACAAAATTGTGTCAATTAACATGCACAACACTTTTACACAACTCTTCAATCGAAGCAGTTGTAGTACGTAAATTTAAATAAGTAGATTTACACAGAATATGCAGACACATAGAAGCTCAAGCAAAATGTATGTGAAGTTTTCTCAGGAAACTAATTTCTAATTATCCTAAAGTAGAGCATATTTTGGAAAATCAGGATAAATGAATAAATTAAAAAAGGACACAAAAACAATATACTCTTAGTAGGAATAATTAAAAATTAAATTGAATTGGCACATAAGAAAATTAAATATGAATGAATTTAAATAGTTCATAAGAGCAAAGAATTGATTAAAAAAAGAAAATATGTGCGCACAATAAATTTTATTTGCTAAGAATATACATTTTTCCCCCCTTTAATATTTTTTTTTAATATTTTATACGAAATCTCAACTCGTGTAACATTATATGAGAAAACCGGTGCTTAAGATAAAATAAATAAAAAAGTGTTATAAATCCATAGAAATTAAATCGATATGGGCTTCTTCTGAATGGAGAATGGTGAGAAATAAAACTAAATGGCCTTATTGCCAACACCTTAGTGCTTTAACACCAAAATCTTTCTGGAACCAAACTGGAACTAACTAAGACTGAGAGCGATGTGTTGTCGGAATAACAACTGAATACCAACAATTTGTTATCAAAAATGAAAACAACCGTTATCGGAATGACGCCATTAAGGTAATAATATATTAACAATAATTTGTTGCCAGAATGAGACCAAATGGTGACAAAAGGATGACGAGATGGTTAAAAAAGTATTGACGCCACCGTGTTATCAAATTGACCACATACGTAGGTAGTTGGCTCGCTTTTGACAACGAATGGTATTAATTTTGGTAATTTTTAGAAATTAACTACTTCTTATACCAAATTTAAATTATTATTTTCATGCAAAAGCTGTATTAATGTAACATTAAAGTAAAGGAATGGAATATTATTGCTTCGCTATTAGTGTAGATTACTTCCCCCTCCGCATATTTTTTTTAACAAAAAAAAAAAAATGAAAACAACTTTTTCTATTTAAGTAAAATATTTTTTCGGTTATTAACTTTCTATGGTCAGCATTTGTTACAAATATGCCCTACACCAGTTAAGAAAAGAAGGGTATTATTCACGTATGCTGATGTGTGTAACACATAGAAATATTAATTCTCGACCCTCTTTTTAGAATACCAATCAACTCAAAGTCAATTTTAGATCGGTCTTATGATGTTTGTCCTTCCAGCTTTTTGATCATGTCGACCTTGCGCGCAAATTACCGGTAGCAACTTTAATCAGAATGAGTCTATAATGTCAAATTGCCACTTCTTTAAGGAAAAGACTCTTTGTGTCCATAACCCTCTTACTTTATTGGAATGGGTCCCGATTAGACAAAACTTCCTATGCAAATATCACTCCTGAAAATAGCCTTTAATGTCTTAAGTTCCTTATAAATGTTGGTATTAGTATAAAAAATTATTACCGAACGAAAAAGCGTCTAGGTCTAGCCCCATAAAAACTTTTTCTCTAACTAAACTGTACACGAAGCCCGAACCTGACATGGTCAGATATATTGGCTGCATCAAAAAATCTCTGGGTCGTGGAAGGCCATATTTCTACGTTCATACATATGTACATCAATTTAGAACGATAAGTCCCATATACATGTTAATGTCCACAGAAAAAAATTACGACAAATCAATTGTCATATTGAATACCATATTCGTCAATACAATTAATCTTTTAATTGAAAAGGCACCAACAACCGATTTTGTATATCTAAAAAATTCTTTTGTTAATTAAAATTGTTAACATTCAACAAATATTTTTAACAATAAATTTGTAACATTAAATAAAATATTTGTTAGAAATCAAATAGAAAATTTAACTACAAATTTTTCATTTTAACAAAATTTTTTGTTGATTATTAGTTTTAAAAATTGTGTGGCAATTTTAACAGAAAGATAATATTATTTTATTAATAATATTTTATTTTCATATAATAAAAATCTCATCACAAATACATATCGAGCCTTTGGTGCAAGATCGTAGTAACTCAAATTTTTAATTTTTTGTGCTGGGTATGCATAAATGATCTATGGGAAAATATCTATCTAAAGAAAAAAAGATTATGGTTCTATCAATAACTGTTCAGATTTTACAGCTAAAAATGTATTTATTGCCCCTAGCTATTTTCAAGTATATTTAATATTATTAATAATTTCTTACCTTTTTTTAATTACAAAACATTCCTCTATATTAAAAAACTTGTAAAAAAATAACTTTAGTAAACGGAACTACTATTAAAAATATGGCTGAAAACTTCAAATGCATTTTTCTCAGTTCACGATTTTTTTAATTACTACGGTATTGCACCAAAGGCTCGATATCTTTAACATAAACGGACTTAGAATGGGATGCAAAAGAAGTTTTAAACACGTGTTCAAAACGGATTCTTGACACAATCATCAAATATAATTGGAAAATTAGAATAAATTAAAGCGCGTTAAAATTTCGGAAAGAAGTTTAAAATAATAGCTTCACTTACCCCTTAGATGGACTTTGTTTTCAATTACAGTCCCAGCATTCATTCTTTACGACATTAAAATTGATTTTTTTAATTTTGTATTGAAAATTATTGACAGAAAATGTTTTTATTTTTTCAACTAAAGCAAATTGTTAATATGACAATTTACAAACAGTTTAATTAACCCTTCTGCATCCCTTGGATATGTGCCCTTCCTATGATCCTTTGGGTCAATATGACCCAACAATAAAATGTTAACAGCATTTCATATTTAAGTGTAATAAAAACAAAAGCGATTTTATTGATTATTTGACCGAAAAAATTATTGATCGATGATTCTGAATGAAGATGAACTCAATTCAATAGAAAACAAATTTTAAAGTGGAATTAAACTTGCAATATCGCATGTTGGGTCATATTGACCCAAAGGATATTAAATGTGTGTAAATCGTGTTTTTTGGAGGGGGAAGGAAAAACTAAAATTTTATTATTTTCATTTAAATTTATAATTTTTGTCCCTGTAATGGATAAATTGAAGTTTCACGTCCATATCTTATATTTAAAGGGACAAATTTTGCGTTTGAAAACCAAAATTGGGTCAAATTGACCCAAGGAGTGCAGAAGAGTTAAGAAAATTGTTGGAAATTTTAGAAAAGTTTAAAAAAATGTTATTAATTACATACTAAATCTTGTTATTTTTTCTGTGTCGGCACAAATAACTTTAATATGAATCTTTACCTTAAAATTTAATTTTGCTCTGGCGAACCCATGAATGCCAACAGGTTCTAAGTAGAATATACAATTTGTCTGCAGAAACTGTGGTATAGAACAGAGCTCGGCAAAACTACTACACCGTGTTTTTTATCTTTTAATCTAAAGACAAACTAAACCACACAAATTTCTTGACAAACATTTCAAAATTTTACGTTTGTACAAATACATATTTTGTGTTGTTCATCGGAGTGTTCGCTGTCTGGACAAACATGTGAAGCTTGTTTGTAGAAATATTAAAACTTTTGGCAGACATGTTGGATAATTTT
Organism: Pollenia angustigena; assembly: GCA_930367215.1. Taxonomy (NCBI): domain Eukaryota; kingdom Metazoa; phylum Arthropoda; class Insecta; order Diptera; family Polleniidae; genus Pollenia; species Pollenia angustigena. The sequence continues at coordinate 109,423,785 of OV884059.1, read as the reverse complement.
CAAAACTTTTGTGGCGTCTAGTTCTAAATGTAATAATTTCAGCTTTCCAGAGTGAAGATGTTAAAGACGAATCATTCACGTCCTTTTCAATAGTAAATTCTAATTTTTTAAGCAGTATTCTTTGCCACAAAACAACACGTTGTTTACATCACTTTCTGATCCAAACTCTTTACTTTATATTTCTTCTCCGTTTTTAACAAAAAACGAGCAACATTTCCGCAGCACTATTGTCGCCTGCATTCATTAAAAAAAAACAAAAATTAATAAATAATGTTTGTACGAAATATGCTTGCGTTGTTTATTGGCGAACACCAAACGGTAACAAAGTGTGTATTTACCAAGCCATTAGTATGTTTTATTTTGCCCTTAGCACCTACGTGTGCTCAAATATGAAATAAAACCCGCCAGTCGGGCTTGGGCTTTCACACAAGAAGGTAGTGTTGCTTGCATTCAATGTTGCCACTTTGTGATGATTTTATAATTTGAGCTATTTTGTTTTCTTTTAATGAAAGTTTTAAAAAATTGCTTTCAATTTTGTATTTCTATACGAGGCTTCTGACAATTCTGTTTACTTAAATCTCTATTCTTACTTTTACTTATAAAATATTTTTATATATACATTTGCATATAACTATTATAGAGCATCATATAGTTGGGTTTGACTGACTATAACTTTTTAACTTGTTTTTTAGACGTGCTTCTAAATTATATTCTCATTTGTTGCCTATTTTTATATTTTTTTTTTGCGAAACTTTTCGCAATGTATAAATGTCATATTTTAAGCAAAATTAATGTGGAATTGGGGAAAATTATTCGGCTTTTTGTGTATGCTTTTTATTTAAGTTTATTAATTGTACATGTGTTCTTTTACAAGAAGATTATCACTTTTAATCTATTTTTTTATAATTTTTGTTATTTAATTCTGTTTAATAGAGGAATATTTGTATTATAGGTATTTGTCATAAAAATCTTTTATTACAGAAATCTTATTAAAAAACTACTTAAAATTCTTGTGTTTAACGTTTCCGATTTCCAGCACACCCCTGTATAATTCATATACTTATAATTATTCATATAATTCATAACAAGTAATTGTGTGTATGAGCCAACAAAATCTTTAGACTTTTTGACCAAGAACTAGAATTTATGAATTTATTACATAAAAAAGACCAAAAAATATGAGCGAAAGTCCAAATCCATATTATGAATCATTTGCTGCCAAACATTTGAGTTTGTTGATGAAAAGGGAAAGACGAATCGAAAAGTGTAAATTGTTTCATGTACAAGGAGTTTTGTATGTTTGTTATTGAAAGAGAGAGAGAAGGCAGAGAAAATGACTCAATGCTGTAAAACAAAATTTGTATTCTATAGTCACGAATGCAGTTTCAAAAGAGAATTGAAGAAAGTTTTTGCAGCAAATGTTTTATAATATGGATGGGGACTAAAGTAAATTATTTTCTTGACAGAAATTTAAAATGAAAAATTATTTTTTGCTGAGAACATAAGAGCTTTGTATGTTTCGCCATGGGATAAATCGGTCCATAATTTCATATATCCCTCATTTAAGTTTCTTTCCGGAATAGGGTATTTGTGCCCATACGCCATTTTATTATGTTGGTATTTAGATTAAATTTGGTCCAAACTTATTTTATTGCAATCAAAATCATCTTACCAAATTTTACTGGATTCGGTCCATATTTTACCATAGCTCGCATACAAATACTACTCCCCAAGATAATGCCATAACTTCCTTATAAATGTTGGAATTAACATAAAAATTAGCGGTAATAGCTTTTACGATAGTTTCTATGTCACGATAAAATTTTGTCTTGGTTAAAAGCCCCCATCCTTAAATCTCATATAGTTGAAGATATCAAAATAATATTCGGCACAAAGAACTTTTATGTGAATCCTAGCCTCATAACATAATTTTTTTTTAGGCGGGTCCCTGATTTCCCTTGGGTCCCAAATAGAGTACACTCGCAAAAATTGTTTTTATGTACTGTGGTGTAGCGGCTATACTTTCTTACTTTTTCTTTTATGTAAAAATCAAACTGGCACATTTTAAATAGCCTTTTATTGTTTCCTAACTCATGAACATTTCCTTCGATGAATATATTTTAAAATATAGTAAAATACAAAGACTGAAACCAAAAAGCTTGGGAATAATTTATTTTTATGAATGTTTACTACAGACTTTTACCTCAATGTTTCAGATGAAGAAGATGATTTTGTTACGAATGAAAACAAACTTCTACCTGACCTTAACAAGATTATTAAAATTGTTAAAAAATCAATAAAGATTCAACTGGTATAATGGAAGACTGCCAATTTATAGAAAAGTCGAAAAAAAAACATAGAAATTGGATATGCTTTATAGCGCTTTACTTTCCATTTCTCCAATGTCAACAAAATATAAAAGAATCTTTTCTAAATCCAGTTTCACCAAAAAAAAAAAAAAAAATCATTTGAAACAAGTATATTTGAGCTCTTTTTGAAAGATTATTTTAGAAGATTACCTTATATTTTTAAAAAAAATAATTTTCAGTCTTATTTTGTAACCTATAAACTAGACAAAATTAAAATTAATCGAATAATACTAAATTGTTAAATTATTATTCGAATAAATTTTAACCTCGAATAATTATTCGCGCGATTAATCGATTAATACAAAACATTAAATAACTGAATACCGTAGTATTTATGAAGAGTAGAAGGCATATAATTTCATGTATAATTTTTAACAAATGGCCTGCCTGACAGTGTCACTAGCGTAATTTGAAAATCTTTTAATATGACCCCTGTGACAAGTATTTATTAAATTTGCGTGTATATTTTTTTATCAACTTTAAATCACTTTTTGTTATTTCGGCTAAAAACTCAGCATTCTTTAAAAGACGCCTTGCAGTAAAAGTAGAATATTTCATTTTCACTATACTATTCTTTAATGTCACTTTTAGCTTATGTATAATATAAAGAGAGAAAATTGCTTGAAAACTAATTTTCTTACATTTTAATCCACTAATATTTCAAAACAAATACAGTCCTAAAAAAATTTTAGTTTCTTGATAAGTCCACAATTACAAATCCTGTTTACGATTTTGTAAGCAACCAACATTTTACAAAATACTTAAAAATTATTTCAAAATGATTAAATTACAAGCACTATTAAACGTCAATTAATCTTATACTTAAATTAGAAAGAAGAATATAATTTAAACTGCGAATAACAATTGGCTTAAATGGGATCAAAATAACAACAAAATAAATGCGATTAAAATAGACTTAAGGCAACAAAAGAAAAACGAAATGGAAAATGGCCATGCAAAGGGAAAAATAATTTAAACATAAGGGATACAAAATACACAATATAGTCGGTTAAACACGACCATATAATACCCTTCACTACAGCACTTATACACATATTAATAGGAGCGTACCCTATTAGGGTTTCATTGCAGAAAAAACATTTCGTTATGAAATTAACACTAATATAAAAGGAAAATTAGTAACTATAATGCTAAAAGAAAAATCTATCCATCCGTAATTAATCAAGCCGAAGTGGTGTCAATAGTACGGTAAGTACGGATTTCCATAATTAAAGTCCAGAATGCTTGATTCGAAAATGGAATTAAGTTAAGTAAAAGTAAGATAAAAATTTATCTCAAAATGTGCTTGATTCAAGAATTTCCGGGTTGATTTAATCCCGAATTCGTTCTTAAAATATTCCGAAAACAATGTGTTGAAGTGACTTCAATTTTATTTTTTCAATTTTCTTATATTTTGTTAATTTTCTTTAATTTTGCTAATTTTCCTTAATATTCAATTTTCTTTGATTTTTGTTATTTCTTAAATTTCGTTTTCTTAAATTTTTATTTTGAATTTTTATTTGTTTAAAATTTTAATTTTTATTTCATTTTAAATTTTATTAAATTTGTATTTTTTTTCTCTGAGTGTAGAAACTAAATAATTTTAATAAATAGAATATGGGAATGTTTTCGTCTTATTTTACTATTTAAACATAAAATTAATGTACGTTTTTCTTCGTGTAGTGTTGTTGTGATTTCCACACAAAACGAGCAAACCGTTTTTTACTTTCTTTTGTAGTGTTACCGTTGTTTCTACACAAAAGAATATATATAGAATATAAAGAATACATATAGAATATAAAGTGCAACGAAAAAATTAAGGTTTTAGTCACTTGATTTAAGAATTTTATACTGATTTTAAGAAATTCAGGGATTTGTTGTCGAAAGTAATCCCATTTGGGATTGTTTTAAGTACTTTCGTTCTTAAATTTTAAGTACGACTTGAACTTAAAGAAAGTAAAAACGAAGTACGATTTGTTTTCTTTCTGTGTATCTCTTCTAGTTTAGGAGCTATGAAGTGAGCCAATATAATGTTTTGGCCTTCTACCCCTAAACATTCGAATTTCCAAAAAATCCCGTCTAAGTGGATCGACTTGCGAGAGACCAGCCTCCGATCCAAATTTTAAGTTTTTGGCTTCAGTCGTTTATGCTTTGCAACTATGAATCATTCAGGCGGTTAAAAACGTTACAATTTTATACATATACATACTTATATAGATCAACCTTAAGTTAAAGCAGAGTGAACAAATTAATAATGTCTCACTCTGTATTTGTATATGTACATACATATGTATAATTTCATTAGCAATCGATTATAGTAAAAATTGAGTTCTTGAAATTTTAATCAATCTTATTGTTAAAGCCCTTATGACACTACATTTTTTATTCACTTATTGATATAGAATTGATAGAAAGAAACAGTAAATGCTAGAAAGAGCAAACTTTAAAAAATGTAAACAAAGTTTTTTAGGTTTTTTTCTCTTGTTATGTCTTTGTTTCAGGGATGGCGTTGAGAATCTTTAAAATTGTACAAACAACCTTTAAAAATTGTACTGTTTTACCCTAATTGTACTAAAAGATTTTTTTAGTTGAAATTAATTTTATTTATGTTCTTAAAAAGTACCACAAAAATGTATTATAAATCTTAGTTTAAAAAGTATCAACAAAAAAGTACAATTGAAACAACTTAGCCATCCAAGTTCTGTTATTTTTTTTAAATGTTGCCAACTTTTTGTTAATGAGAAACCTAAAAACAAAAAGCGGTAAATCGCTGAATTTGCCCATAAGCCGCTGATTCAGCAGAACTTTTAATATTTCAAGATTGAAATGTCAATTTTATGTTGAACAATTTTACATTTTTATTATGACATAAATTCATTTTTTATCGATAACTTTGGTAAAATATTTGACAGCTTGCCATTTATCTTAATACAGCTGAACTTTTCGCACTTGGTAACATTTTCTATTACTTTATATTTGCACTGTTCACCAAAACTTGAACAATCCATTAAAAATGTGGTGTCATAAGGGCTTAATAAAACAAAATAAACAATAAAAAAAAAATAATTGGTAAAAAACTTTTGCACGAGCAAATTCAAATAACACTGCTTAAGAAATTGACACTTTTTTTTGAGATAAGCCGGGCACATGGCGATTTAACATAATTTGGGTACGCTGAATCCAGTGGTGCTCTCGGTGTTTTTAGATTGGCTCTGGTTTTTGAGATACACCGTTATTTCGAAAATGGAGAAGGTTGCACAACATATGTTCGCGTAACTCAAAAACGGTTCAGTTTATTGAAATTATTAAAAAAAACCCGAAATTCCGCCATAAAATTTCCTTTAAGAAAAGTTGGTCATACATTTGACCCAATAGGAGCATCCTAGGCACTGCAGCAGCCAAATTTAAGAATTTCAACCATACATATATGGCGGTTTAATAAAATTCTTAAATTTCTAACATACCTACCCGCTATCTCCATTGCTAAAGGAGGCTCCCATACAAAAAAGTCAATACAGATTAGAAATATACTGAAATATATTGACTTTTGTGAAAAAAATCAAAAGTTGGTAACAGATTTTAATAATTTGGCTTGTTTTGTTTGCAGCTTCGTTTTTTATATGTCTGCATTTTTTAATTTTTAATGAATTTTTAAAAAACAAAACTTTCAAAATTTCTTAAAGGAAATTTTATTGCAGAATCTCTTTTTTTTTTAATTTCAATAAACTAAACCGTTTTTGAGTTACACGAATATATGTTGTGCAACCTCCTCTATTTTCGAAATAACGGTATATCTAAAAAACCAGAGCCAATCTAAAAACACCGAGAGCACCACTGGGGTCAGCGTACCCGAATTATGTTTAATCGCCATGTGACCGGCTTGTCTAAAAAAAAGTGTCAATTTCTTGCACAGTGTTATTTGACCTTGAGTTTAGGACTTCAAATTTGATGCATGTTTGATATGAGACGTAACAAATTGCCATAAAACAACTTGATTTAACGTAAATTTTATAAATATAATTAAAAAAAGTGGTTGTGAAACAACTTAATTTGCCATTCAAGAAAATAAAGTATTTTGGATAAAATTATCACGGATTGTGAAAACTATTTTACAACGTTCTATTTAAAAACTATAACAATTTATCTATTCAATTTATTTTGGTTTAGGAACTATAATTTTTCCAAACTCTTTTCTCTTTTTTAAGTATAAAAGCAATGCAAGATTTAAGTTAAATAAAAAAAAAACTGTTTGAATAACCTACACTACAGGTGGAAAGAGCATTAAATCAAATTTTTAACGAAATATTGGACTAGATCAGCGACGCCCAATTCTCATATTCTTATACTCGGCTTAAGAACCTTGTTCATACTACAAAGCAAGTCTTTCTATGCTTACAGATAAAAGTATGCATACACACAGAAAAAAATCAAGTTGAAAACGTCGAAAACAAGGCTGATTTAAAATTTTTCGGTGGTTATTTTGCTTCATACGTTTTTCATGTTAATTCAACCGGATTTCACAATAACTTGCGAACAACATTTTTTTCTTTTAAAATAACTACAATTCATGTTAATTTAACATTCCAGTAAAGTTAGAGCAAAATGTTATTTATATTGAAATAACTATTCGAATCATGTTGAATAAAAGTTATTTCAAGTTGGAGTACGGTATAACAGTGTGAAGAAGCTTCAGAGAACTATTTAAGAATAATTCAAAACACTTACCCCTGTAACACATGTTTCACTTATTTTGTATTCTCCTTTGTTAACAGCAGCATAAGCAGAATTGTCCGACATGGTATTCGTTATCATTCTACTTTGAAAACTTGATGTAGTATTTAACTAAATAATTTTAATTAAAAGAATACGGGAATTGTCTTCTTTTTATAACATATTTTAAACATGAAAATAAAAAAATGTACATACTTAAGTATGTATGCATGTTAATTTAACAAGATAAACTTTTGATTTTAATATAAAACAGGTTTTTATGGATTCAATATTGAACAATGTTATTTAAACAGAGAATAATATTAAATAAACGTGATTAAAGGTTATTTTAATATTTTTCATTTAAAATTAATATGAAATAATGACAAATTTAAATAATTCTCAATCAACATTTTGCCATGGTAATTTTCTGAGTGTATGAATACATACCAATATGTTTCCCACCACTGTTTAAGGCACTAGTAATAGCTTTATAGTATTTAAGCCTTTTGAAATGAAGTTAATTGCAGCAACAATACATGCACGTTCATGTTCTGGATTTGCACATCATTTTGAAATATGGCTTTTGCATAATGCAACTGTTAGCATTTTGTGTTGCATGCTTAAGCTTCCATGCATAAAATGATTTTCTCTAGAGGCTGTTAAGCAGTTGTTCTATGAAACAGAAGTAAAAACCGTGGAAGCAATGCCTTCACACAAAAACTATTCGCTATTATTTTTAAAGCACTTTTATGACAAGTACTGTATAATACTTGACAAAAAAGAAGTATCAGAAGAAAGAACATACAACAATTCATCTGGCATCATGCAAGAATAAATTTGCACATATACATACATTCTTCAAAATGTTGTGTTTGTGTATAACAGCGATTAGCAGTGAATAAATCTTATTGTATAAGTGTTTTGCAATTTTAGGATAAAGTTGTGTCTTAGTAAATTGCGTATAGCATACTTTTACATACACATTTATGAAGAACAAGCGTCGCATGTTTTGAGGAGAATATTTATAAATTTTCTGTGAATATTAAATATGCCAGAAACAAGTTTAGTAAAAATAATGTTTGAACAACAAAAAGAACGAACGAGCAAACTACGACTACTCTTATATCACAAATTTAATATTTGGTTTTTTTAAAATTTAGCAAAAATAAGACGATTTTGGTGAATTAGCATGTAACTAAACACAATCTTAATGATATGATTTTTTTGCGAACTACGAATACTCTTTTATCACATACGATACAGTTGTACCGTACAGCTGCCGTTACGGTGAATGGCGAGCGCATTGAGCCGTGCTGACTGAATTTTTGTTTACAAAAATTAATTCATTGCAAAATCAACTTGGTGAGAACTTTATTTTCAGAAGCGGAACTGTTCACTGGGACACTCGTTCGTTCGATTTAACTCCCATGGATTACTTTGTATGGGGCAATGTCAAGATTTGTTGAAAACAAAAGAAAAAAGAGGTCGCGATGAATGGCGACTTTTATGTTTCACATTGCATGCATTTAATTTTGGCTTATCATTTTTGTACTTGTTTATGTAGATTTACATTTATTTAAATTCAAATATATTCATCCCTCTACATAATTATCTAACTTATTTTGAATGCAGAATTACAGGAAACGAGTTTAGAAGGGTTTAATTACATCACATTAATGGATGTACTAAATACGCTTAAGCTGGTGCAACTAGGCCTTAAGCTAATATTTTTAAATGTTATAATTAATATTACTTATACGCTTTGTGTAATCTTTATTATTCATACGCAATTTTATCAGAGAACTGCAAAATCCCAATTGTTCTTGATTTATTCATACGCTCAAATTTGCATTCACTCTTTGCCTGCAAAACAAAGTTCAACGTTGGTAATTTTTACATCGTTTCGTACACATTTGATTTTTGTATAGATTCGTTTTTTATTGAAAGTGCTTTGTTTGCATTTTTGTTGCGCACGCAATATAACACAATTGTGTGAATTCAAAAGGCACACATTCTTATACTTTTGCATTCAAGTAGTCATTGTCCACTCGACGAGACGCTTTGTTAACATTAATAGCAATAAACCACTCGATGAGACGCTTTGTTAAAATTAACAACAATAAAAACAAGAATACATTGTACATACAGAACTACTGTACTTTTTAAGATGACAAAAAAAGTATTAAGTTTCTATGGAAATTGTTTGTACCTACATATGTGTGTTTAGTTATTTTTAATTTTTTTTCTTGTGCTACATAGTAACTGCTGAATGCCTACATGAGTAATGATTGCTTGATTTCTGGCTTTTTTGTTTGTATTTTTTTTTTCTTTACCAAAACAATCATTGTCGCACCGAACACACAAACATCTTTATTAAAGAACGAAGCTAACGATGGTATAAATAACAAAGCACGATGTGCATTATTTGAATGACTGCAAACCAGCAGCGAATGTTTGCGGTTGCGCAAGTTTGATTGTATGACCGCAAGCGAGTGTATTTGTTGCTGTTCATTTAATGCGATTTTTTTGCAATTGCACAAAGCCGTTCTCTGTATTGTATTCCATTTGGAATCTTATTGTACTTAAAATCGCTTGGTTTAATTACAAACCAATTAGAGTCCTATATTCGGGGTTCGTCGAACCTTAAATACCCTTCCCCACACTATTGAGAAAGCATTGTGTAGTTTGTTGTTTATTTTGTTTTTGGTTTCAAAATATGTGTGATTTTCAAGTATTGAGTAATACAAATATAACGGATCATAAAATTTTTAGCAAACTGTTTCGTAAGTTCATATTTAAGCCTTATATATCAGATAAGATTGTATATTGCGCGGGGACTACACTCAAAATATTATGTAGTTAAATTCAAACGAAAATTCATTTGAAACAAATTAAAATTCATTTAAAAAACGGATCATTTACATTTCATTTAAAACAAATGATTTTTTCAGTAATATCTAAGTTTTTTATTTATTGAACATCATATTCGTTAAAATTGAATAGTTTTTACTTTTAAAAAATATATTTTAACCGATAAAAATCAAACAAATTAACAAAAAAAAATACGGAAAACATTATTTTTTGGTAGTTTGTTTTTTTAATAACAAACATAAATGTTGAAAAATAAATTTATTCGTAAAATAACTATATTTTTATTCAATTTTAACAGTACCGAAAACGAATTTAATAACCTACAATCAGTTACTGTAATAATTTTATGAGTGTAGGACTATTTAGCTTAAATAATGGAAAATGATTGATATGTGGTCGATGTCGTGCCAAAATTCCTTTTTGGGAAACCAAATTTAATGGGATCAATGTTAGTTAAATAAGAACAAAGCTTATTAATCAATATTATTTGAGCTCAATTTATCGATAAAAAAGCACAAAAAGGCCAGTTCAAAACTTTATTTTTAAGTATTATGAAGAATTTTAAAAATCACAAAATTTAAATGTTTGAACGGATTGAGTGGATTCTTAAAATAGTTTCCTGATTTCGGTATCTAGTAAGCAGGATACTTGGCTCATTCACTAAATCTTATATCTGTAAAGGATTGCATTTATCCTGAATTTTTATACTTACAGTAAAGTAAAATGAATATAAATATAAATGCTTTTTGCTTCAGAATAATTTATTTATTTATTAACTTTTTTTATTTGTTTATTTATTTAGTTTTATAAAGTTTGTGTATTTATAGTTAATGAAACATTGTTTAATGTTAGTAAAATAAGTTTATTATTTTATTCTCAAAAAATAGGAACTAAAAAAAGTTACAGGCAGCAGTTTTGGAGGTAATAAAATTTGGTACATCGTCCAAATTGTCACAAGCACCCAGTCTATTGAAAATGAACGAAGGGCCTGGTGTAAAAACATCATAAGCCGCTAAAATTGAAAAAATGGATAAAGGTAATTTTTCTATTGATTATAACCATCCCAACATCCCTCAAAAGATTTAAACTATTTTTAAATTAGTTTTTGATTGCAATCCATGCACTTAAATATATTTTTTTTGCACTTTAAAGTCGATCTTCTTAAAATAATTTGTTTGTTTTAACAATAAGCCCTTCCAACATATATAACCCAACTCTCTAAAATCCCCTAAATCAAACGAATTTCATAAAGATTTAAATATCTTAATAATCAACGATGTCACAGGACGTAATTCTGATCAAAAGTGATTTAAATTCCGAAAGTCGATTGAAACCACTTCAAATGTGGAATCGCTATTTCAAGTGATTTATTAAACAAAAATCTAGAAAATATTTGGTCAAAATTAAATATTAAATTCCCCCCTGGATCCGCACTTGATTACCACATTTTTTTTTGTGCAAACCTCTTATTCTTGTGAACAAATAAGTATGAAGTAGAATAAATTATGCGGTAAAAACGCAAACGATGAAAAAACCATGTTTTTTTTTTTTTTTTTGTAATGCAGAACACTACATACTATATTTGGAAAGTATATATTTTATAATTTTTGTGAATATACCAAATCATTCGTAATCTGATGGACCTTAAGCCAAATTATTTAAAATGGCAAGTAATGAATCAAAACCATTCTGATCGGAATGTGTGACTTGCTTGAATATTCAGCCCAAAGAACTTTTACAAGAGTCCTAATCTGATAACATAATTTTGTTCTGGCGGATCAATTCAACAAAGAGAAAAACTCTACTTCACATCTTAATTATGGCTTTATTAATGAATTTTTGCGCAAAAATTTTAAATAAAAACGGTTAAAAATTAAAATAATTTTTAAGGCTTAACGAGATAAAAAAAACTTTTTCATTAAGCCACAATTGGCAACACTGTGCATAAAATATGTCAGTATATCAAAAGATATTTGTGAAGGAAGGAAATTTTCCCCGTGGTGAACTATGTGTCTTTAGGACACATTCTTCTTGGCTTTGTACTCCCAAGTGTCTTAAATTTGGCAGATTTCCCAAAATCGTTGCAGACCTAAGTCTAACCAGGTTGTAAGATATGCCCTTGTCTGGTAATTCGGGAGCATCGTTCGGAGGTATCCTAGTATTTTGCCCATCGAGATAAGTACTTAAATCAATATAAAAGACATATCTGCTAAGAACTTTAAATCAGAGTTTGTTTAAGTCAAGCTATTCTTTAAAACTAATATTTTCCATTCCAATTTTATAGGGACGGACAACCTGTTAACAGGAAGAAAGAAAAGTGGACTTTAGAAAATGCTTATTTAATTTATGAAAGTTATTTCTATACGCAACAAAAATTAGCTTAGACATATAACACCCTTTTGGGGAAGCGTATCATTTACAATCATCAAATATAATTTGATTTAGTTATTAAAGATTTTTTTGGTTAAATTAATGGTTTTGTGGTTTATAAAATACTACAAAGGTTCCTTTTTGGGATTTTACTCTTATTTAGATTAAAAACCAGAATAATTTAAAAGCATTTTTACACCAACTGGATTTTTTTTATTTTTATAAACCAAATTATTTAAATAAAAAAAAAAAAAACATTTTCAGGCACATCGTTTGAGTTTATGCATTTAATTTTTTTGAATTGGACTTTGTTTTGTTCAAAGAATTTACAAAAGCTCTGTGTTTGACTGTATTAGAGTTGAATTTTTTAACATTTTTAGGAAAGAGTTCATCAAACCATAGATTATATTTTATGTTTATGTATGCTTGTACATATCGAGCCCTAATAGCAAAAATGATGTAACCAACAAAAATAAAATTTTACAGGAGAATGTTTTTTATTTATATTTTTGCTCTTATTTCATAACTGTACTTCCCAGAGATATAAGATTTTTAGAGAAGATGCAAATGATCAAAAATTATCGATTTTCAACAAAAACCAAAAATCTAAAACTTTTCTGGCTACATTTATATATTTCTATAACATTTAATTGCTTTATGGTTATTTCATTTGAAAATTCTTCATATATATGGGTTTGCCCATATGGTATATGGGTTTGCAAAAATGCCAAATAGTTAAAGAACCCTTTTTTTATTTATGTCGTGTATTTTAGTCTGGTGATATCAAATGGTTTCTTAGAAAATGCAGACGGACATAAGTTTACCGTCAACAGCTCAACATACCACCTAGTCAAAAAACAATGGCTTAAGGTTTGATTCCATTGGCTGACATGTATGTTAACAGCTACCGATGGTTTAACATCGGTAGCTTTGTGATACCAATGAGCTGATGACCTGTCCAAAGCACCAGCAACTTCATAGCCGTCACTGGTGATTATAACTATTTCGTTGCTACGATAAGTGGATATTCGTTTACCTTAAGTTCTAGCCAAAATCAAACGGTGTGGAGTTCTAAAGCCATAGGCAATAAAGCCATTTGACTTTATTTCACATCAGATTGAGGAATAAGGCCAAATAGCTTTATTCCCATATAAGAAGTGAAATAAAGCCATTGAAACCTTCTTAAAGCAATCTTAAGTGAGATTAATTTCGAAAACCAATCCAGGAATTTCTTAAAATAAATTTTATATTAAGCCAAGTAAAAAAAAGATTCAAATTTTTGTTGGTAGTGCCATTCTGTCCATACGCTTGTGTTTGTAAAAGATTGTTGTAGAAACTACAATAACACCACACATTTAGGTAAATAACAATATGCTTGTTTTATGTAGAAACAGCAACAACAGAACAAGAAGAAAAACATACATTATTTGCACGTTTAAGGAGTAAAATGAAAAGCAAAAGTTTCCATTTAGTCCAACATTTTTCATTTTTCGAATTTATTCTATGAGTAACCTTCGAAAGAAAATAATTCCCAGTTTCTGTTTCCATTTAGTTTTCTTTTTTAGGAAAAAACATCAAATTTTAAAAGTAGAAACCATGTCGGGCATGATGCTTCATGCTTTTCAGCAAAGCCGGCGCTACCACCCCCCCCCCCCCCCCCTTTCTTTCCCGCTTGAACCATATTTTTCCGCACTTCACATTAGGAAATCATTATTTTGGCAATATTTAACTATAACAATTACACTGTTATGGCGTTATTTTAATTTTGGTTGCTTAACGATTATAGTGTTGCTGCACTTGGGTGTTGGCATTAATAGACTAATACGGTCAAATGGCTTTGAGGCATATAGCTTTATAACACTGCACCAGCAAAAAATCTAAATAAGAGTGCTCTGGCGACCCGAAGTATCTTTCTCTTATATTCTATTTACCAGGACATTAACATGCAGGCATGTTGTAACTACCGCAGAACGCTTAACAATTATGATTCTAACATGAAATCGTAAAAAAGGTTTTCTAATAATCCTTCTCGCAAGAATAATGGCGGCTTCAGATGGCATGCTCAACGGAACTAGAATATTTTTAAATAACTAGCCAGATAGCTAGGAAAATGCACGTACATTATTATGTAAAATATTTGCAAACGTTTTCCAGTTCGCTTAAATTCGGACAAGTACTCGCATTGATCGAATATAAGTGCAATATGTGATATTGCGAAACCAAAACATTTCCCTTCGTAACCAAAATATTTAGTTTTGGGTATGTATTTTGATGGTATAAAGTAGTTTACGTTCAAAATTTCATTATTAATTACAAAATCAGTCCATGAAACTCGGACATATTTCCACATTTCAAAACGTTAATGCTTATTCATTTTATCAGCATTAAGGGCAATATTCTGCGTTTAATTGTTGCGATAGAGTCACAATTATGTCAAAATGTCATCGGAAAAGAATAGACATTTGTAACGGTGCATGCTTTGCCAGAAATCTTTTATGATTTTTTAACTGTACGCCATCTGCTTCATTTGTATCTGCAATGATATACAAATGCTTAACTTTTATTCATATTTTGATTAATTTATCATCAATTAATCCATTTTATTTTCCTTTTGGTATACCAAATGTCTTGGAGTCGTGTTTAAAGTAGATCTAATAATATCCGCCTAGTTGGTTTATTGGCTTTCTGGAGGGAATTTTATAAAAATCTTTTAAATGTTTAAAATAATTTGTAAAAATGTAATACACATACTGCAACAAGGACGACAGCTATTCGGATTTCACCCAGCCATCATAAATTGTTTTCGTGGAATTCAGTTTGAAAAAACAGAATTCTTAAAACGATAATGACGCATACAATTTTAGAAAGCTTTGATTTATTTTTATCTAAGTTTTGTAGCCAAATATTCTGAGAATCGATCTTATTTGACATCACCACCCATGCAAAGACCACTTACTGAAATCATTTTGACCGCAATAAATATACTTTAAAAGTTTAAGGATTGCCTTAGACAAGAGGAAAAATCTCAAAGCAGTACATCTAATGAAAAGGTGGTTTAAAGCAATTTAAGGCGCAAGCAAAATTTTAGTTTTCTTTGTCTGTGTGTGCGTGTTTTATTGCTAACTGCAAAGACTTATCTGCGAGGAGTTTTCCACATCGCTGCAGAATTTCCTCCATTCGTCGTATAGGGTATCACTGAATTAACTCTGAGGTTTCTAGATTCTAGAAGGATGTCCTCATCGCCTGCCACTTCCATCTAACCAAATAAGTCACCCACAAATACTGAGATTGATTAAGTGTCATTGGCTGATGACGCAGCAGAAACGTCCTCCATATGCTCCGTGGCTGCAGTTGTTGTGGTAGTCATCGAATCTTGGGCTTCTCTTTGTCATCACCTTTCTAGGCTGGGAGGAGATAACACCAAAACCGTAGATTATCTTCCCCTTTGTCTTCGGAAGTCAGGGCAGAGTCACTTTTCTATAACAGTGGCCTTCGTGGACTCTTAAGCAGAATCACTACTTTCCAGTCCTGTGTGGATAGCTGAGGGTTACTGATCCGTATAATTTCCAGGATCTCATTGGGCACCGATGGCTCTTGGTCTTGGCAATATATCTGGGTCTTTGCGGTGCAGCGGAAAGAGATATTGCCGCAATATTAGCGCCCTGCCAAACTTTCTATGTACGGCAGCGGTGAATCATCTGCTCATCTGCATACGCTATTAATTTAATGTGGCCCTGTGTTACCACTTCCCAAAAATGGAGGGACTTAAAATGTTTAATTGTGAAAAAACAGTGAGCGCGTAACCCAGTGATATTTTGTTCGATTAAGACAGTATTATGTAGGTATACTGTCTTTATCGAACAAAATATCACTGGGAAAATTATATCTTTGCAACAGTGTCAAATCTGAGAAACTAAAAAAAACGGTTCCTAAGATTTTTGGAAATAGCCATATGAACTGCAAAAACAGGTTCTTCGCGAATATCTCGAACGATTCTTGAGAAAATTAGATGAATGCCATATTTTTATTTTTTATGATTAATTTTTTGTAGCAAAGTGTTATAAAGCCTAAGATTGGGCTTTATATGGGGCATATGGCAAGTTGTTGAACGATCTTTACTAAATTTTGTACAGGGATGAAACACTGACCTATCCAATTCAACTACAAATCGTTACGGTTTAAGGCGTACTATAGTGTTTTCCATAAGTGGACTTTATATGGGGCCGATGGTAAGTTATGGACCGATCTTCATAAAATTTAGTAGTATGATTTCTAGTTATATTAAACGAATTTGTGTAAAATCTTATTTTAATCTGTGCATGCAACGATTTATATAAGTTATTATCAATTTTTTTAGGATGGTTGCTAAACATTTGGATTTATAACTCTTTTTCTACTAAAACTACTCGTACCATGATTATGGTGCATAATCAGGTTTATGTGTAAATATTTCATAAAAACCCAGCGGAAAATATTGAAAGGATCACAAGTGGAAGGCATTTTTAACGCCCCTCTACTACTTTCTAAACGATTCGCTTCGTATGATATCCTGCCTTCATAAGTATGCCCTCTAGAAGGAATACATTTCTTTTTGAAAGGCCTTTCGAAATGTTCAGTACACATTCGCTACTCCCTTATTTAAGAAGGGAGAATGGATGTTGTTCAGTTTTTTTTAGTGACCTTCCTTACTCCTTTCTTTGGGAAGGGAAGTTGTTATTAATGGAAGCGTGGAAGGGCTTGCTCCCAATGACAACCTGTGTAAAAAATAAATAAGTATAGAAAGCGGCCTGTAAAAAACCTATACACCTATATAAACGTTGTACATACAAACAAACACATACAGACCCCAACTTTTCTATAACCGGATGTAGATTTTTTAGTTCACATTTATGCCATTTTTATTAAAAGGTAGTTATGTAGTTAGAGGTTTGTTCATATGCTGATAGTAGACAAAATATTCACCCCTATCGTGAATAATTTTTCCCTCGTAATTTTTCCCCTTTTCACATATTTGCGATCATGAACAACTCCCATGAAAAATTGTAATTCAAAGGAGAATAATAACGTGAAAAATTGTTCACGGGAAAAATTCCCCTTATCGTGAAAAAATTTTTCCCTCGTAATTTGTTCACATTTCCCTTAGATTTTCTCACTTTATTTTTGCTAGGGAACAGAACATGTATGTAAGTAGCTCCTCCTATAAATCGAATATTAAGGGTTAATAAGTTAATTAGACATAAACCGATATATTGCTCAACAAAATGCAAAACAACAGGTCGATTGCCTGGGGATTTGTGAAGCTTTCAATTGACTTGGTGGCAGAATTTTGGAAAATATTTTACTACATAAAATTTTAAATGTGCAAAAAACTAACGTTGTAATTAAACTATCCCTCCAGTACTTAATATTTTGCTTAATTATTTTAACTTTTCTTTAAAATATATACTTGTATATTTTTGAACAAAAATTTCATGGATTTTCAATATTTTTTAATCTTTCTTCTTTTTTTTACATTCACTGGAACTGATAGCGTGAACAATTTTTCACACGAGATTCACGATTGCTTTTTTCCATTCGAGGGGAATGCAAATTTCATGGGAACAAAAATTCCACTTGTTATTCACGATAGGGGTGATTATTCATATTTTTATTTTTCAACTGTTTTTGATTTACAACACAATTCAATGCAAATCATTTTAACTAATATGTTCAATTTGTATTCTTCTTTTTTATTTATTTATTTATTTATTTTATTGCATGTCCGATCATGAATTGATTAATGGTTTCAATTTTTAAATTGTATTCAACAAATTGAATGGCAACCGAAAGTAAAATTACAATTTTAAATAAACACAAATTTAAATACATTCATTGGCGTTAAAGTAAAGTTTACTGACAGTAAATTAACACTAAAATTATTGAAAAAAAATATACAAAAATTTCAGGATTTAAATGTTGGAAGCATAATTGCTTCTTCCATAAAGTGCCAAATTTTTTTTGGAAGTTTTAAAATAGCACGAACTGGGATGTAAAAGTTGATACAATTGTACCATTTTTGATGCAGTGGAGTTCTTTTATGAACAAGTCAATTTTTTTTGTACGATTTTTATGTAAATATGAAACACTAAATTATTTCGTCACTGTCTTCTTAAACATTTCCCCCTTATACAAAAAAAAGTTCACATTAGTTAACCAACAAAATAAGCCCAGAGGATGTGTTTTTATGTGTTCGTTAGCTTATGTGAACATTAATTTTTTTTGGATAAAGTGGTTTTGCTTTAACATTTGTGAATCTCAATTTCCTCTTCGAGTTCGCAAGCTCTAATCTTCTTCTTTCTTTTAGGAAACCCACTATAAAAGACGCTGATTTTCTAAATATGTATGACGATAGGTTGCTAGTCCTTTACTCAGATATTCGTAAGCAACCTAAATATTGTAATAAAATATCTATTTGTAACCTCTTGAACAGTTATGGGATTTTTCTCTGAACACTTTCGATTTCAGAAACCCCCCCCCCCCCCCCCCCAAAATAGTCGAAAGGTATCAAATCGCACAATATTGGTGGCCAATTCACTCCTCCTCTTCGATAAATAATCTGATTTCGAACTTTTCTTTCAAATGCTCCATTGTTTCTTTTGCTGAGCGGCAAGTGGCACAATCCTATAGAAAACACATATTCTCTACACCTAAATCATTAATTTTCCGCCACTAAAAGCTTCGGATCATCTCCCTGTACCGGTTTAATTGGCCGATGGTACCTCAATTTCCGACACCCTTTAGTTTACCAAAAAAGTAGAAAAATTATTTATTATGGTTTTTTATAGCAAATAAACGCATAAAAAACTCATGACAAATTACACAATAAAAGCGAAATGAAACGGCAGGAAACAAAATCACCAGAAAATCAGGAATCTAAATTGGGATAAACAGAACGTAGGAAAAATAAAATAAAAAAAGAAATACACTCTGGTGGAAGGAAAAAATATGCCATAAATGCAAAACTCTACTCTAACCATAGATTGTATTTTCCGTTGCGAAACAAAACGAATAAACGAGGCAGTAGAAATAAAGAGATATTCCCGGCATATTTAAATTTTGTTTCCCTTTTTTTTTAATTTATACAGTTGGAATGAAAAAATGTCTATACATAAAAGCTGTTGTTAAATTATGTCTGCTTCTGAGTATCTTTTAGCATTGAATTCAGACATATTGTTTTACAAACAAGGTGTAGGTCGTTTTTTATACAGGTTTACAGAGTCAATCGGA
Organism: Pollenia angustigena; assembly: GCA_930367215.1. Classification (NCBI taxonomy): domain Eukaryota; kingdom Metazoa; phylum Arthropoda; class Insecta; order Diptera; family Polleniidae; genus Pollenia; species Pollenia angustigena. The sequence goes on along the minus strand of OV884059.1, from coordinate 109,404,196 downwards.
AAATTCTTAGGTTCACATACACACAGAAAAAAATAACAATGTAAAATTAACATGGCGAAATGTTGATTGAGAATTATTCAAATTTATCATTACTTCATATTTATTTTAAATGAAAAATATTAAAATAACATTAAATCACGTTTATTAAATATAATTCACTGTTTAAATAACATTGTTCAATATTGAATCCATAAAAACCTGTTTTATATTAAAATCAAAAGTTTATCTTGTTAAATTAACACGCATACACACTTAAGTATGTACATTTTTTTATTTTTATGTTTAAAATATGTTATAAAAAGAAGACAATTCCCGTATTCTTTTAATTAAAATTATTTAGTTAAATAGTACATCAAGTTTTCAAAGTATAATGAACGAAAACCATATAGGGCAATTCTGCTGTTGCTTCTGTTAACAAAGGAGAATACAAAATAAGTGAAACATGTGTTACAGGGGTAAGTGTTTTGATTATTCTTAAATAAATGCATATGTTGTCTCTGAAGCTTCTTCATACTGTTTTATAATACTCCAACCATTTTGATTCTACATGAAATTCACGTTGTTTCAACTTGAAATAACTTTCATTCAACGTGATACAGATTGTTATTTCAATATAAATGACATTTTGCTCTAACTTAAGTATGTACATTTTTTTTTATTCGGATTAAAATTTATGCGATTTTTAAATTAACGATTTTTTTTACATTTCTACGGTTTTTGAAATTTTAGATGTTTTTTAAGCTTTTTTACGTTTTTAAGTTAAACCAAGTTTGCATCGCTGATATAATCGTTATAGTTTGTTTTATTTTGTGTTTTATATATGCGTAGCCGATATGTGTGTATGAGTGTTTTTAAACTAATGAAGATCACATAATATTAGTTTTACAACGAAAGCTAATTTCGGTAAAAATAGAATCAAAAATCAAGTGGTAGTAAGAAAAATTTGAATTTAAACTCGTTTTTTACTGTACAACATTGTAATAACCACATGTACGAGTGTTAAGAAATTTGCATACCTTTTAAAATAATAGAGGTCCCATAATAAATTTTTTAAAATATGATAAGGACTCTAAAGGCCAATTTAGAATTAAAAAAAAATTAGAGCTAAGCTAAAAAAATTTTGATTTAAATTGGTCATTTCTGGGTTTGCAGATGAAATTTTTTTTTTTTTTTATTTAAAGATCAATTAATTTTCTGTTAGAATCACCTAAAAAATTTTTTCGTTGATTAGTTTTTAGCTTGGAACAATAATAAAAAACAATTTTTGAAAACTGTAACGTAGATTTAATTATACTCCCAGAAATCTACGCCACATAATTATATTCCATTTTTCTAAGTAAAGGAAAATCATATAATTATATTTTATTATTTCATATCTTTTATTTTAATACATTATTCTTTAGATATTTGCATTATACTTTATTTAAAATAATATTATAATCCACTTATACATGAAACCCCCTAATGTTATCTACTTATACATGAAGCCCCTAATGTTTCCCTTTTGTTATGAGAATTCTCATTTAGTTTATGAATGAGGTTGAATAAGTAGGTTAGTTTTAGAGACAATCGGGGCGATTTCATTGCACCAACGATCTTGCCATTTTAAAGTCGACTTTGTCCCCGCCTTCTGCACGACGGTCGCCGACACTTGTATTAACTCGGGTGTTGCCTTGGACTGCGACTTTGGTTGACAGTCTCGTTACTGTGACTTCGGTCAACAGTTTTTGTACTGTAACTTCGGTTAACAGTTTTTGTACTGTAACTTCGGTTAACAGTTTTTGTACTGTAACTTCGGTTAACAGTTTTTGTACTGTGACTTCGGTCAACAGTTTTTGTACTGTGACTTCGGTCAACAGTTTTGTACTGTTACTTCGGTTAACAGTTTTTGTACTGTGACTTCGGTCAACAGTTTTTGTACTGTTACTTCGGTTAACAGTTTTTGTACTGTGACTTCGGTCACCAGTTTTTGTACTGTAACTTCGGTTAACAGTTTTTGTACTGTGACTCCTGTCACCAGTTTTTTTGTACTGTAACTTCGGTTACCAGTTTTTGTACTGTGACCTCGGTCAACAGTTTTTGTACTGTAACTTCGGTTAACAGTTTTTGTACTGTGACTTCGGTCAACAGTTTTTGTACTGTAACTTCGGTTAACAGTTTTTGTACTGTGACTTCGGTCAACAGTTTTTTTGTACTGTAACTTCGGTTAACAGTTTTTGTACTGTGACTTCGGGCAACAGTTTTTGTACTGTGACTTCGGTCACCAGTTTTTGTACTGTAACTTCGGTTACCAGTTTTTGTACTGTGACCTCGGTCAACAGTTTTTGTACTGTAACTTCGGTTAACAGTTTTTGTACTGTGACTTCGGTCAACAGTTTTTGTACTGTTACTTCGGTTAACAGTTTTTGTACTGTGACTTCGGTCACCAGTTTTTGTACTGTGACTTCGGTCAACAGTTTTGTACTGAGACTTCGGTCACCAGTCCTCTCTTAGTAAATCAGTAGTTAGCCTAGTATATAAGGATGAATTGTAGTATTTAGATACCTAGACATAAGAACAAATTGTAACAACCGTTAAGGGCGAGCCGCCTCATCATTGCCGAGCATGAAAGAGAACCGATCCCGACCTCGCACCCGACCCCGACCCGAATACGCTAGCCAAGGAGATTCCGCCGAATTCCTGCCTGTTTGCTGTGCTGCAAGTAATTTTGAATGAAGTTAACAAAGTGTTGTAATTGAATTGTAAATTTACCAATAAAGTTAAGAGAGTACTGTTAACCCCAAAAGGGTAAATCATTCGTGTTTCACTTAAGGTTCGTGGATTCCGTAAGTCGACCCTGGACACAGCTGAACTACCCCAGCCAACGACAAAACCACGTTACAAATGGCGCCCGAGCAGGGACACGATTCTAAATCGCAACGCGAGAAAAACCCCACCGCCGCCATCGAGGAGGAATCGTCCCACAATTACCAACACGGCAAACAGGATAACGCATCTACAAGTAATCAACTAAACCCTGATTCGGTTGGATGGATATACCTTTTACACAAGGAACAGCTGATCGAGCAATGCGGGAACTTTGGTATACCGACAATCGGTTTCACGGTGGCACACCTTCGTAAGCAGCTGGCTGAAACCATCCGCACCAAACGGCAGAGGGCCTCCTCTGAAAATCTCCTACGGGAGTTGGAAAACGAGGTGACCTCAGGGGAACGAAACATTATACCCGACAACGAACTCACGGTTTCGGTGCCCCCACAGCCTGTTCGGACTCACATTTCCGAACTTGAAATAATGAACATCGCCCACAAGTGGGATTTGAAGTTTTCCGGAGAAAACGATTTAATAGAGTTTTTGGAACGCCTCGAGGAGCTGTCGGAATGTCATCAAATACCCCTAAACCGCCTACTCCCCTTCATGCTAGGTATGTTAACCGGCAATGCGCTCAAGTGGTTTAGGGTCAAAAAGGGCACCCTGAACACGTGGCAACAATTTAGACAGGAAATAGAGAAATTCTTCCTACCCCCGCGATATCTATCGCACTTAGAGCAGAACTTTTACAACCGAAAACAGAATAACCGAGAACGGGCTAAAGATTATGTGCTTAACATGCTGAGTCTCGCCAGACGACATCCAATCCTACGAAAGCAAAACCACCTAGATCGAGTCTACGATGGCCTTCGCACCGAATACCGACATTATGTTCGTCGAAGCGATTTCAGCAGCTTAGATGAGCTAATCAGTATGACGGATGAGTACGAAGCCCTTAAGCGAGAAGAGCGACCCCAGACCTCACACATGATATCCAGTCCGGAATACAACCGTGCGGCGAACTGCTGGAGATGCAAGGGGTTGGGCCACAAGCGAACAACGTGCAACTTTCCCGGTTATATATTCTGTTCGTATTGTGGTCGCGAGGGTGTACTTTCTAGGGCCTGCGGGTGTCGGAGAAACAGCAGGGCTTCGTTAATATGCGAACAACCAACCAACGACAACCGATACTTCGTGTCGGAAGAAATATACGGTCGGCAGGTAATGGCATTAGTCGACACCGGGTCCTCTCGTACTTACATAGGGAAAACCATGAGGGAACATCTGAGAGCTCATAGCATCGATCCAGTCAACACCCTGGGTACGGTACAGATGGCCGATCGATCCCTTGCGACATCGCTAGAAGTATTTCTTATCCCCGTGAGATATAATGAAACTACGTTGTCCTTACCGGTGTCAGTAATTGACACCTTGGCCGAAACAATGATACTCGGGATGGACTTCTTGAGCACCTTACAGCTCGAGCTACGGCTATACGGCGAAAGGCTACCTAACCCCGGAACGAAAAAACAAGGTTCCCCCATACCTCCACCACTACATGCCTTAACCACCCGAGACTTCTTAACCGAGGATGAAAATAAAGACCTAGAAGGTATCTTACATAATTACGCGATGAAGTTCGAATTGACTACAGGACTATGTAACGTTGGCACACATGAGATCCGTCTTCGTCATCAGAAACCCATCAAACAGAGGTATGTGCCGCGAAATCCTGCCATGATGCAGGTGATTAACGAAGAGGTCGACAAACTATTGCGTGAGGGACGCATTGAACCGTCAAGAAGCGCATATAGCTCACCGATAGTACTAGCCCGAAAGAAACAGGGCGACTGGAGGATGTGCATAGATTACCGACAGTTAAACGCAGCTAGTGAACCGGACGCATACCCGTTGCCACAAATTAATGCCATCCTCGACCAGCTACGCGAAGCCAAATTTATCTCCTCCCTGGACCTAAAGAACGGGTACTGGCAGATCCCCCTGAAACCCTCGTCCAAACCATACACCGCGTTCACGGTCCCTGGCAGGGGGCTCTTTCAGTGGAAAGTTATGCCTTTTGGGCTGCACTCCGCACCGGCAACATTCCAACGTATACTAGACCGTATTATAGGCACCGATCTGTACCCCCGGGTCTTCGTCTATCTGGACGACATTATAATACTTGGCCGAACCTTCAGGGAGCACCTACTTACCCTGGAAGCTGTGTTTATGCGTCTCATTCAAGCCCAGATGAAGCTTAATTTTGACAAATGCGAGTTCGTGCGAACAAGTATCCGCTACCTCGGCCATCTAGTTACCCCCGAAGGCATCCGTACTGATCCCGACAAGGTCGAGGCCATTCAGCTTCTCCCAGCTCCATCAAACCTTAAAGAACTACGCCGCATACTCGGCATGGCCTCGTGGTATCAGCGATTCGTGCCCAACTTCTCCGACTTGGTAGCCCCGTTAAACCGCCTACTAAGAAAACACCAGAAATGGGTATGGGGAGAAGAGCAGGCTCTAACCTCAAGACAGCTCTCACCCACTCGCCAGTGCTTGGGTGCCCAAACTTTGAACACCCCTTTTTCTTGCAAACAGATGCCAGCAAGGACGGGTTAGGGGTCGTCCTGTTTCAGCGCCATTCCGATATGGAACGCGTTATAGCTTACGCCAGCCGATCATTGAACGACCTCGAGAAAAAGTACTCCACCACTGAGCAGGAGTGCCTCGCGATGTTGTACGGAATTCGAAAAATGAGACCATACCTGGAGGGGTACCACTTTACCGTGATTACCGACCATCACTCATTAAAATGGCTACATGATTTACAGAATCCCTCAGGTCGGCTTGCTCGTTGGGCGTTAGAACTGCAGCAATACGATTTTGATATCGAATACCGGAAGGGGACGTCAAACGTGGTAGCCGACGCTTTATCAAGGTCTCCGTTACCGCACCAGCAGGTGATGGCAACCACGTCGGGAAACTGGCGCGATCGTATGTTTCAAGCCGTCCAGTCCGAAGGAGGGAAGTATTCCGACTTCCGTATCGTCAATCAACAACTCTTCAAGCGTATACCAAGGGCTTCAGCTGTAGACCCGAGGCCTGAGTGGAAGCTATGCGTACCTAGGGAAATGCGTCACCAAATCCTCCAAAACTACCACGACTCACCCGAGGCCGGTCACCTAGGGATATTTAAGACCTACCGCAGGATAAAGGAGAAACATTATTGGCCAGGGCTGTACCGTGATACTCTGCAATATGTCCGCTCGTGTGAAGTTTGCGCCCGTTATAAACCAGAACAAAAGCTACCTGCCGGATTGATGAAATCCATGAGCTGCAAAACCCCTTGGGAGATCGTGGCCGCAGATTTTATTGGTCCCTTACCCCGCTCCACCAACGGGAATACCATGTTACTAGTGCTAATCGACGTCTTCAGCAAATGGGTAGAACTAATCCCATCCCGGCAAGCCCTTGCGAGAGGTGTTGTAAAAGCCATCAGAGAAAGAGTAATTTTTAGATTCGGCTGTCCACGAATATTCCTTACGGACAATGGGGTGCAATTTATGAGTCGCATGGTGCAAGATCTCTTAACGGAGCATGGTATTACACACTGCACCACCGCCCCCTATTCACCGCAAGAGAACCCCACCGAACGGGCGAACCGAATCATTAAAACGATGATCGCTCAGCAGACCGGTTCAGACCATCGGCATTGGGACCGGCGACTACCCGAAATCGCTTTCGCAATAAACACAGCTGTTAGTGAGGTAACGACGTTCACACCAGCAGAGATTATTTACGGTAGAAACCCGAATAGCCCTGCAGACACCAGGCAACATACCGACCGGCCACCAGAGGAGCAGGTCAAGAAGGATATGCGCAATTTATGGGGTGAAGTTACGAAGCATCGACACGATGGCAACCAGCGTCATGCAAAATATTACAACCTCCGTAGACGTTGTTGGGAACCGAAAATAGGCGATGCAGTATGGAAACGAGAACGGCAGTTATCCTCGGCAGTTAATCACTTTAACCAGAAATTAGCCGAAAAATACTCCGGTCCATTCACCATCACAAGAAAGCTGGCGTCGAACATCTTCGAGCTCAAAGGCCAGAACGGGAACCCTATTAAATCACACGTGCAGGATCTTAAACCATATATCAGCAGAGACGGCCATCCAGCCTAAAATCCCATAAAACATAATTTTCAGCTTAACTGTCAACCACCGCGTCACAATGACTCGAAATCAGTAAAGTCATCAACCCAGTCATCGTTTACTAATATTCAGTGAAGCCCATAACCTGGCCATAATTCGTCACAAGTCGCCGTATCGCAGCCATCAACCCATCATTCAGCATCGTTAAGTAGAGTCACAACCCCACCCGAAATTCCCCTCAACTCTTGTAGTTCGGCCACCAACCACAAGTTATCAAATAAACCACTATTAGAGAAAGGTGAAAATATCTTTCCCACGCCATAATTCTCGTTGAGTTAAAAGATACAGAGTCATAAGTAAACAAGAATTGTAGTTGAGGTCATCAGTGCAGTAGTACCATGGATCGTAAAAGAACCACTCCTCATCGTATAGCACATCATAAGGTAGCGGCAGCAAAGCCCCTACCATACAGACCACCTGCAGAGGCTCGGCCTCGAATAATCAGCAACGTGGTCATCCCACTAGATTCCATGGCACCACCGATCGCTGGCAATAGACCACCTCCACTCGTTCCCTGTCAACCAGGCCAGCCAAGAAGAATGGTCCGAATAACAGCTGCTCCGCCGCCAACACTGCTGGATAAATGTCACGCCATTAGACCACCAACAACGTTAGCCGAGCCGAATATCATCAGCGAACCATCACCCAAGCCTCCGGGTGACCAACCATGCGCTTGTCCAGGCCCATCCGACTCCGGTCACGAAGTAGCCATACGAGACCAACGCCGCAAGCCTGCTCGTAAAATAAAATACAACGGGCATCAGTTCACCGAAGATGAAATCTGGAAGGGGATCCACATCCACCCACCACCACACTACACCAAGCACGTACAATTTGTCATACGACGTGCTGTTCGGCCCCCGGTCAAGGTGACCGTGCTTAACCAGACCCATGCTCGCCTCCGATGCCTCCATCTGCAGAAGGTCGTAAAAATGGAGTAAAACGAGCTCATAATTAGTTAAGATAGATATTTAAGTTGCTAATATTTCCTATTTTTTTGTATATGTAGTTAGTAAGTTACAAGGCTGTAGGACAGACCAATTTTTGTATTATAGTTCTAAGAAAATAACAAGGCTGTAGAACAGGCCAATTTTTAAGTTAAATACAAGGCTGTAGGACAGACCATTTTAATTCGATAAAAATAAAATACTACTGTTTAATTATAGAAACCGGCTGAGCCTTTCTCCCTTTGGAAAGGTTAATTTTACCCTAGTGGTAGTGTGGGTCCCCTGGACCGAAAACTCGCCCATACGAAACAAAAATATTTTGGTGCCAACACAGCCTTCTCCCAAAGAACGGGGGGAAATGTAACGTAGATTTATTTATACTCCCAGAAATCTACGCCACATAATTATATTCCATTTTTCTAAGTAAAGGAAAATCATATAATTATATTTTATTATTTCATATCTTTTATTTTAATACATTATTCTTTAGATATTTGCATTATACTTTATTTAAAATAATATTATAATCCACTTATACATGAAACCCCCTAATGTTATCTACTTATACATGAAGCCCCTAATGTTTCCCTTTTGTTATGAGAATTCTCATTTAGTTTATGAATGAGGTTGAATAAGTAGGTTAGTTTTAGAGACGATCGGGGCGATTTCATTGCACCAACGATCTTGGCATTTTAAAGTCGACTTTGTCCCCGCCTTCTGCACGACGGTCGCCGACACTTGTATTAACTCGGGTGTTGCCTTGGACTGCGACTTCGGTTGACAGTTTCGTTACTGTGACTTCGGTCAACAGTTTTTGTACTGTAACTTCGGTTAACAGTTTTTGTACTGTAACTTCGGTTACCAGTTTTTGTACTGTAACTTCGGTTAACAGTTTTTGTACTGTGACTTCGGTCAACAGTTTTTGTACTGTGACTTCGGTCAACAGTTTTGTACAGTAACTTCGGTTAACAGTTTTTGTACTGTGACTTCGGTCAACAGTTTTTGTACTGTTACTTCGGTTAACAGTTTTTGTACTGTGACTTCGGTCACCAGTTTTTGTACTGTAACTTCGGTTAACAGTTTTTGTACTGTGACTCCTGTCACCAGTTTTTTTGTACTGTAACTTCGGTTACCAGTTTTTATACTGTGACCTCGGTCAACAGTTTTTGTACTGTAACTTCGGTTAACAGTTTTTGTACTGTGACTTCGGGCAACAGTTTTTTTGTACTGTAACTTCGGTTAACAGTTTTTGTACTGTGACTGCGGTCAACAGTTTTTGTACTGTGACTTCGGTCAACAGTTTTTGTACTGTAACTTCGGTTAACAGTTTTTTGTACTGTGACTTCGGGCAACAGTTTTTGTACTGTGACTTCGGTCACCAGTTTTTGTACTGTAACTTCGGTTACCAGTTTTTGTACTGTGACCTCGGTCAACAGTTTTTATACTGTAACTTCGGTTAACAGTTTTTGTACTGTGACTTCGGTCAACAGTTTTGTACTGAGACTTCGGTCACCAGTCCTCTCTTAGTAAATCAGTAGCTCTCTTAGTAGAAGCTAGAGTATCGTTTTATGCGAATTCAATGTATTCGATTTTTTTGGAACGGATCTATCGCATAAAACGAGACCTGAGTATAGTATGTTTTAATGTTGATAATTTTTGACGAAAGAATATCGCTAAAACAGAATGAAAAAAATTAGCTTAATTTTTGATATGTTAAAAATAAGCGATAAATTGCCAAACAAAAAAATCGTGTTTACAAATTAGATTTTGAAAATATTAAAAATTTTTGCTATAAATCGCTATAAAAACCTTTTTTGCAAAAAAAAAAAAAACAGGTATTAACGTTTAATCCAAATTTTAATATTTTTAATTAGGCTAAAGTTCATCAAATTAAATTTGATTTTCGAGAATGAAAAATTATCAATAACAATTTTAATTAATTTTCATATTGTAAAATCCTTTCTTCATAAAAATAATTTAATGAAAATTATATTTGATGAACTTAAGCCTGATTAAAAATATTAAAATTTGGATTAAAAACCATAAATAGTTCAACAAAATAACCACAATACTAATTATTATCGTGTAATTTTATAAAATTGTAAATGAAAACAATTTGGTAATGCATCATCAAATGCAATTTTTAAAAAAACTCAGGAAGCATTTGAAAAATAATAAAAATAAATAAATAAATTGATTCAGACTAAGCTATAGGTCTCGCTGTGATAAAAAAAAAACACCCTCTTAGTCTAAAGTTATCAATAATTAAAAAATATTGTTAACGGGTGTTGAGCGGCAGAAATTTAAGCTTTCAAATTACATACGTAACATAACCGATAATATGAATATGTTTGTAACTTTCAATATATATTTTTAAAATTATTACACAAACATTTTCATAAACTTCATATAAATGTTGTTTAAAATAAAATAAAACTTTTCACTTGGGAATTTATATTGAAATAACAATAAAATACCCAAATTTGTTTTTGGTAATAACATAAATTCCTAAACAAGGCGAATTTACGCCAGGTGAACTTATCTTGATACGTAAGCAACAGCTGATTACTAACCTTGTGTCAAAATGGTATACCGTTCTGTTGGCTCTAGGGAATCTTAACTAAATTCTATAATTTTCGATTAAAATTGTGAAATTTAAAACTTGTAAAAAAACAAAATCAAATATTTGTTTGAATTTTTGACACTACGTTAAAATATTTTACAGTGTTGTAAAACGTTTTCAAAATAAGACCACCTTGTATGAATTCGCCTTGTTCCTAAACGAAAAATTTTATTTTTGTTTGGAAAACAGTAAGTAGGCATTTAGTTACATTTTAAAACTTAAAATTAGATATCTATCCATGACGGTTTGGCAATATGTGCTAAAAAAATTACAGTAAATTCGCATATGAAGCTTCAAAAATATAACTGCTATTAACTGTCAAAGTTCGGAAACAAATTTTGCAAGGCCATTTATAAATTAAAAAACTTTTCAGTTTTAAGATAAATTTAAAAAAAAAAAAAAAATAAAAATGTTAAATATTGACATAAAAATGCAAAGAAACAGAATATATATTTTAAAAGAATTGCTCAAAAGTAGTGTTTACTTCAACGTTGCAGAACGGTCACATTCACTCGCAACAAGTTTAAAGTCAGGCTTTTGAATATCGAAACACAAATTTAAGGCAAATACCTATTGTTTGAAATCAATAAGGATTTTTATTAGCTGTATAACTACGAACTTCATTTAATAATTATCCGGCTGTCAAGAAAGGAAAATGTTTTTCGTGAGTGTGTGTGCGTGTATCTTTATAACCTCATATTTTCAAATGCATCAACATTTGAGGTTTCGTTGTTTTCGTCTCCAGCGGATTATTAAAATAGGCCTTCAGCGCAAAATATAGTCTGTTAAACGGATAGGGTTCACTTTGTTTATGGTTTATATTAATTTCGTTTTTTGCCATCTTGTTTCTTGGATTTTTTCATTTTTACGTATGATTTATCTTAATTATGAAGATCTATTAAAATCAAGTATACGTCCCACGGGGCTAATAAAAAATAGGGTTGACGTATTAGAGTTGTAAATGAGGTGGAATTGCCATCGGCAAAATCAAAAATATTTTAGTCACTGTAATCCATTCTATAAGAATTCACGTTGCTTGGCAAGGCAAGTTTGTATATTAAAAAGTTAAATTGCTATATTTTTAAATTTTAATCGTTATAAATTTGAATAAAAAAAAAAGGAATATTTAAATAAAAATTTATTAATTAATTGGTGGTCAACAAAAAAATTTAATAAGAAAATTTTTATTTAAGTTTTACACAATTGATCTTGGGGTTTTCAACAAGAACTTTGTTTTCTTAAACAAAATAAAACAAAAAATTTAGGTGAAGATTATTAAAATTTTTATTGTATTACGAAGAGAGAAGTTCGGCAATTATGAATGAAAAATTATGTCTGGCAAATGTCCATTACGCGCATGCTGACACGTGTTGATTCTTTAATCAAAGTTCTTAATCACTTTTTGGCAAAATGGTGGGTCTATTTCGTTTATGACATCACTGATTATGAGTTTTAAGGCTGCAATCGATTCGATTGGTTCCGTATAGACTCTGTCCTTAACAAAGATCCACAAAAAAGAATATAATGTTAAATCACACGATCTGGCTGGCCATTTAACAGCCGATGTTCGTGAAATTTATCGTTTCATTGGCTAAGTGTAATCTAACTTTTATTATTTTAATGCGATTTTCGAGCGACATTGAATTAATTGTAACAATTGCCAATGCATCTTATACGAATGAAACATGTTTAAATATGGTCACCTTTAACAGAACTATTTTTAAAGAAATTTTTAAACTGATTATGGGTAATTTATTATTGTTAAGTTAGTCCTCTATCAAAAATCCGGTACCATATCATAGTTGTCTCTTATCATTTTATGGTTAGATATGACAATAATTTGTTTTTATATTTACAATTGTATTTTCCTCTTTTCCAAGAGGAACAGGCTATGGTTGAATGGCAGCCATGCCATAACCAAAACATGGTCGGCGGCAACTATAAAATAGTTGTCCATTAAGACGACTAATTAAACCATGTTGGTGACAATAATATGGTTAAATTAAACATAATGTATTTAACGCTTTCTTTAAAAATTGTTTTGTTGGAGTGAACATATATAAACATGTTTTTTCTCTGAGTGCAGGCACCGTTCTGAATATTGATTGAGGCTCCCGATAGTGTGTTTTTTTGCGCGAAATACTTCCTGTCTTTAATGCTGATTGTCTTTGCTAAAGCTTTACTTCTCTGATAGAACGTTGCATTTCATTAAGTTGTTCTCTGTCCAATGATTTTAATGAATGAATTGTCTGAATGAATTGTTGCTGTTATTTAATATTCCATACAATCTATCATTATTGTTTTTATTGCAATTTTATTTATAACAATTACTTTATTTCTTATCTTATAATAGCGTTTAAGATAAAATAATATTTTGGTTAGACGCTGAAGCATCATAAAGAACACAAGAATTTAACTATTGTCTAGAGACAAACATTTATGTTCATACAAATAAAAAAGAAAACAATGCATTATCAATAAAATTTTATATTTGTATATTTGTTAGCCGCAAGTTTACCCAACACACTATATTTTTGAGCTGCATGCTTTATCATTAAGTTTTAATATAAAAACGATATTAAGCCTTAAACTATGCAGCATTTGACTGCATGGTTTTCAACGAAAAAAAGTTGGGTTTTCAAATATTCAAAACAAAACTGTTATCTTTGGGTGAATATTTAGTACGGAAAATGTAAAGGTGTTATTTTAAAAGGCCCTTGTCCTAACATTGAGAAACTTTTCATATCAAATTTAAAGAATTTAAAAAAATTTGTATGAAGCTATTTTTAAAGTGCACTGTTAATGTTTTAGAAAATAATTAGGGAACATTTTCAAAACTTATCTGGCCATTACGTACCAATAGTCCGCTTATATATTAAAACTAAACAAAACCCAAAACAGCCTAGTTAACCAAATGTCTTGCTGGGTTATCTTTTCTATCTCAGTTAAACAAGACATTTGAAAATAAGTCGAAAGCCAACAAGGATAAAAAATTTACAACTTGTTGAAATTCGTTTACTTATTGAAGAACAATAAAATAATGGCATATTTATTGTTCGCAAGCAAACAAAAAAAGAATAATAATAATAAAAGTGAAGAAAAAGAAAGCCAAAATGGAAACAATATTTAATGTCCTGCTTAACATTAATAAAAATGTTTACGGTAATGGCCGTTTGTATGCAGAATTAATGGTTTTGTACAGAGCTTTCAATACGGGCACTTTCACAGAATTGTTATGTTACGCCCAAGAAATTTATCTTGTATTTTAGACCCATATTGTTCTTAGTTTTTTTCTCTTTCTCTTAATTGAAATTAAGTAATATATAAATTATAGTTTGAGAAACAATTTAAAAGTCTTGGCTGCGTAAAGTGACAAAAATTACACTTTCCTGTCTTTTAGATCAGCTTTCACAATTTAATTCATTATTATTATTATCAAAAAGTAATTTCAATTTTTGGGAATACAAAATTTTAATTTTAAAAGATTTTGTTATTCGTGCTTAATTCCCAGTTTTTATTATTGATAAAAACACTTGAAATTTATTGTTGATGGGATAAGCTATTCCTATGCGCATTTCTAAATTAGTAAAAAATTCGTAAAAAATCCGCTGTATATATAACCACTTTTAAATTTTTACCCCACCGTATGTGTTTAAATAAATTTAAAAATGTTTTTTGGCCACAAAGAGAATCTATTTTTAACCCATTAAGGCCTGAGCCATGATCCCATTGAGCTATAATGATGAAACTTTTAAAATTTTATTGTTTATACCTAAATATGAAAGAAAACAAATTTTGGGCAAATCGGATACGTGGGAGTCCAGATAACCCCCGTTGCGAAAACGCAACGTTGGGCCTTAACGATATAAAAATTAAGCGCATTTGCAAACATTTTAAATTAAAATTTCTTATTCACGTCTTTAGGAAAAAAAAAATTAAAAAAGATATTCATATACATTTCATTTTTAATTCAATTATGATATGCTCCAAAGCACTTTGAGTGCAGTGCTACGTCAAATTTCTCACATTTATAATTGATTGGTCCATAATTTACCATATAAAGCCCACTCTCGAAAAACACTTTAGTACGCCTAAAACAAATAATTTTATTGTAATAAATTTTGTTCTGTCACAGTTTTATATGATGAGAAATCACACCATCAACTTTCGTAAAGAGCGGTTCATAATTTACCACAGGTTCAATATAATGCCCACTCTTGAAATATCCTACCTGTCAGTGGATGGTATCAAATAATTGGCATATCCGAATATAGCACTCTTACTGGTTTTCTTTAATATCCTGGGAGAGGATAATTTCACACGATTTTCTCTTACTGTACCTATTGAAGTTACCCTAGGGGAAATTTGTGTCAATTGTTCCAACAGACTGGTCCTGGAATTTGTGAAAATAGAACAAGTTCAAAAAGATAGAATTCATGACCAGTGAAAGGAGAACTTATCATATAACTGGTATATTAAGAACAAAAAGGGTAAAAAATTAATGAATAACAGTACAGTCTTCACCGATGGTGTGACACTTTTTTTGGGACTTGTTTTATTGAAATATAAATATAAAGTGTTAGAACTAGAACCGGTCTCTATCACCAAAGACTACTTTGGTGTAAGTTCGCTTTCGTATAAATATATTTTATTTGATAATTTTATGTAATTTGTATATGGTTTAGGCCCAGTGTTGCGTTTTCGCATCACGGATGTATCCAATCATAAAAAAGTCTCAAATGTCTACGATG
This sequence comes from Pollenia angustigena, assembly GCA_930367215.1. NCBI lineage: Eukaryota > Metazoa > Arthropoda > Insecta > Diptera > Polleniidae > Pollenia > Pollenia angustigena. Next base: position 109,388,847 of record OV884059.1, on the reverse strand, counting down.
ATTGGATTTTTCAGTAGAAATAATATTGTTCGTATGTCAGCTACCTCCTTCAGAAGTTTCAGATAGGTATATGATATATTACTTTATCTTTTTTTAACTTTTTCCAAAACATTAATAATATAAATTAAAAATGTTTATAAAAAAAACTTTTGTATGATTCAAATCCAAAAACAGGTCGATTAGATATTTAGTTAAATTTTATTTCACTGTGCTTTATAACAATATCACGTAACAACAAAATGCCTGAGGGAAGGTTTTAGTGAACGTTGCGAAAACGCAACGCAGGGCCTTAATGGGTAAAAGAGATAAAAATAATTCCAAAAAAAAAGGTTAAAAAAATTTCATAGAAAAAAGATTTAAAAAATACTCGATTTTATACAAATATTTTTTTTTAAATTTTTACGTTGTTTTCTTTATGAAATTGCTTTCTTGACTCCTGCATTAATTATTTTACCAAAACTCATACACTGAGGCACCTTAAGCACATTCAGCATTATCACTCAGGTTTTTGTATCCTTTTAATTCTTTTTACCTCAAAAACCATACATTAACACTGGCGTACAGGTTCAACATAAAGAATTTAAAAGTAGAAAAAGTACTTATTTTTGGCAGCTTAAGTGTCAAAACCAAAACTACCAAGTAAAATTTATATTGTATAATAAATTAACATTTTGCTTAAAAAATTCTGTAAATCTCTCAGGACAAAAATGTGTAACAGATAAAAAATAAAATGTAGGATGGAAGAAATATAATAGGTATTACCAGTGTTGCTCTGTTGTTTAATGATCAAAAATGTCCCAAATGATTAAATTATTTTAACTTGAGGGTTACACGATCAAGTTTTGCCTATCAAGTTTTAATACACTCTCACTTTTTTACCAATACACTCATACTTTTAAAAATTGAAACGAATTTGCCTTTAAAATTCTCTTTTCAGTGAGTGTTTCAATTTACGTTCAAGAAAACAGCTGATTTCAAGGTTAGTGAGCAAATTTTTCGTTTGTCTTTATAAATTATTTTCTTGATTACAAGTTGAAACTTAATTGCTCAAAAATTTAATGCAGCCTACGTCAGAGATTTTAATTTATGTAAATTTTGACAAGCAGTATGTGTAAAAGACTATCAAGAACAACTTGACGGTGTGGCCGCAGGGTAAGAGATGTATGCGAAATTAAACATGGTCTGATTTTCAACCACCAGTGCAAAGACCAAGCAAAATGTAAAAAAGTAACGTAAAAATTACTATAATTACTTGGCTAGTGGTCAGATTAACAAATTGATATTAACTGGTAAAATGTCATTAAATTAATTAGAACGTCGCAAGTTTTTGGTAAATTGTGTGATAATAAATCTTATAAGAGATAATATGAAATATTTCGTTACTTTTCTGAAATTTTATTAAAAAAAAATCTTTTATTTATAAGACAACAAATGCTTTCGTAAATGGAAAACCGTTCAATAGAAAACGACGAGCCGGTTAAAATATTTCATACAGTGAAAACACACTCGAGCTGTATTAAAGGCAGAAATTTCGGAATGTACGGCAAAATCTTATAGTGCGTTTGCAAAAGAATACAGTGCTCAAGTTTTATTTTAAGATAAGAAATACGTTACACATACATATGTATGGGAGTAGTCAAATACGCAAAGAAACCCGTTTCAGTTGTCTCAGAAAACCATCAAACAGCCTATCAAAAACGAACAGGGGCTAAGGAAAAGGAACGTTATCGTTTACATAGAACATCTCTATGAAAAACATTCAGTTATAAAAATATTTTGCTATACGAACGTTCACGTTCGAAATTGTTGAACATGAAGTAAATTTTTTTTTAAATTGTGCCACAGCTACACTTCTTTCGAGCATTGTACATTTTTTTTCTTAAAAAAATCATGAAATTATTTCAAAGTTGCTACATTGAATGCAAACGTCATGCGATTACACAAATAAGTGCGGATATGTCTGACACATAGTTGCCAGGTAAAATGCTTCAAAAATAGTCTAATTTTCTTACCTAAATAGTCAAAAGTTAAAGAATCTAGAATAAGAGACCTGACTTGATAAATTTCTTTAATCATTGCCAAAGTGCCGCATGATCTGAGAGGTATCGAAGACCGATTTTACTCATCACAAATCCTGATTCAGTGCTTAGAAAGAAAAACAATCTATTACTCGAATCCAAAGCATAATCTGTAGTCACGCTTATCGTCATTAATTTTTTTAATCATGACAGCGTATATATACAAATTTTGTCTTAAACTAAAGTAACCAAGAAGGTTTTCAAAAAGATGATATAATACTAAAAACTTTTCTTAATATGTTGAAATATTGTCTTTTGAAAAATCGTCAAACTAACGGCAAAACGCGTCAAAACGTCAATGGGCCAATTTTGGAGTCCAAACTTTTCAAAATAAATATAAATTGCCAACTCTGGCGAGTGACATGATATTAAAAAATAAAAAAGCATTGTGCAGTTGCTTTGGAGGGCTCTAGTTCATGCTATATTCAAACTTTAAGCATCTCGAACGTGATTAAGCTCTATACACATAAAAATCGAGATAACTATTCATATATTAATTGATTTGTTAATCACTTCAAATTGATATGATTAAAACTAAATCTTTTCATTAGTCACCTAGAATCTTCTGAGCATACCTCAAATTGATTAAGATGTAGCATCGGCCACAATAAATGTACCTTTTACGTGTACAACTGACCACGATTTCTTAATGTTTTTATTTCGTCCTTCAAACGCCTTTAAAATCCCAAGTGTGAACAAAGCATTTAAGATAATCGAGAGTGTATCATATTTGAGATCCATTGAAATGGAAATTTATGGTAATATTCATATCAGTGATTATTCCGTCTTTATTTTCTTTTTTTTGGGATTTCAGACCTACCAGCACAACGTTTTACTATGACATTTTTTTTTTTTTTTTTAATTTATTTTTATTATTGAATCTTTCTTATCGAAATTAACAATATGTATTCAAATCTTAATTCTACTTGTTGTTTATTAGTTGTTACTAGTGTAACCACTAACTGCTGTATTCAAATTTTAAAAATGTCTTCTAGTTAGGCTCAAAGTATCGGTTCTTTTAAGCCTCTGGTGACCTTCGAACTGAAGCGAGGTAGTAAGGGTGGACCATTAGTTTATCGATGTAACTTATTGAATATTTTTTAATTTCCTCCTGGATAGTGGGGACGTTGAGATCTCTGTGGATAATATCATTACGTATATAACATGGGGCGCAGACAATTTGTCGTAATATTCTAGACTGTCTTCTTTGAAGCTTTTTGGATGTTAGATGCGCATGCAGTACCCCATAATTGGATGCCATATGTCCATATTGGTTTTATGATGGACTTGTATAAGAGAATTTTGTTGTCTAAGGACAAGTTTGAGTTTCGACCGAGAAGCCAATGTAGTTGAGCTGCTCTAAGTTTCATAGCCGTTATTTTCGCTTCAATATGACGCGACCAGGTCAAGCGTCTATCTATATGAATTCCCAAGTACTTAACATGGTTTTCTACCGGAACAGTGATGTTATTTATTTTTACAGCTGGGCACGTTTGTCTTCTGAGCGTGAAAGTTAAGTGAGCACATTTAGCCGGGTTAACCTTTATTCTCCATTTTGCGACTTTTGGGTCATGGTTAACGCTTATAAATGCTGTGTCGTCTGCAAATGTAGAGGTATGCGTGCTCAGGTTTGTTGGCATATCCGCTGTGTATATTATATATAGAAGCGGTCCTAATATGCATCATGCCAAACTTTGTCAAATGCTTGGGAAATGTCTATAAACAGGGCTGAGCAGTATTGCTTTTTCTCAAACGCCGATCCTTTAAGGGTGACAATTCTATGCACTTGTTCTATTGTACCATGTTTCGCTCTGAATCCGAACTGATGATCCGGGATGATGTCGTGTTCATTTAGATGAGGAGTTATACTTAAGACGAATATTTTTTCGAAAAGCTTCGATAGGATTGACAATAAGCTTATCGGTCTGTACGACGCAACCTGGCTAGCATCTTTTCCTGGCTTGGGAATCATAACAATTAGAGACCTCTGTCATGAGGATGGGAAGTATCCGACTCTTAATATAGCGTTAAAAATGAGCAGCAAGATTCTGGAAGCAGACGATGGTAGGTTTCTTATCATTGACCCTGTGATGCGGTCAGGTCCGGGAGATTTTCTAATATTCACTTTATCTATTGCAGATTTTACTTGAGTTATGTTAAATTTTAATGGATGGTTTACCTTATCTGGAATGATTGGACGACAGGAACAAGTATGTGCACCATGTGGCGTGAAAACTTTCTCAAGGTGGCCCGCGAAAGCGTTTAATTTTTCATGTGTGTTTTTGGCCCAAGTGCGGTTTTCCAGTCTTAATGGAGATTCTTGGGTTATAGGGCATTTCATATGCCGTACAGCCTTCCATAAGCTATAATTGGAGTTTTTTGTGGCGTCTAGGCTGTTTAGATAGCCTTCTATTGCAGACTCGTGGTTCTGTCTCAATTTGCGAAGAGTGGTCAGGCATAATTGTAGTTGGGCCTTAGTGGTTGGGGAACGACTGTTTTGCCATTGTCTTCTTAACTTCCTTTTTTCTCTGATAAGGGTCTCTATATCCGTCGATGTATTGTAAGGAGCACGTTTAATTGTCCGCTTGATTGGGGTTGCATTTCTTGCTGCAGCATCCAAGACTTCTGTAAATCGGTCGACAGCTATTTGGATGTCAGATGAATTTTTTAGGGGAATGCACTGTGATAGGTGAGAGCTCACATACATTTTATACTTTAACCAATTTGTGTTTCTGTTTGGATAGGAAATACAGATTGCAGCTGCGGCGTCAGAGTTACCTTTTAAAATGAGGATTGAAGGTGAATGATCAGACGAAAGATCATAGGAGGAACTAACTAGTACCTGATCGCGCTTGATGTTTTTTATTACAGCAAAGTCAATAAGGTCTGGTAGCTTGTTGAAGTCGGTTGGCCAATAGGTAGGCTCACCACTCGATACCACATCAAAGATATTTGCAGTTACGGTATTATATAGCTGATTACCTCTAGGACTAATAATTCTGGAGCCCCAATATGTATGTTTAGCGTTGTAGTCGCCAGCAGCAATGAATTTCTGGCCCAATGTGGAGAAGAAGTTGAGAAATTTATCGTGTAAAATTTTGTGCCTCGGGGGACAATAAACGGATGTTAACCCATTAAGGACTGACACCCGATTTCGTGGTCGGATTTTGATGAAATTTCACACATTTGATATTATGGGCATTTATATTGACATTGCGTTTTTTTTTTTATTTTTATCTGTCAAACCTTGGCCCCTAGACCATGGGTATTTTTCTACCCACTTCGCTATTAAAGGGTTCTAAAACACAAGATTTTTTTGAAACAAAAATATTGAAAAACTTGAGTGTTGTGTGCTTATTTCACTTTGTACGTAGAAAGGAAAGAAAAATAAGAACTACAGATGCCCTCAAGAAGGCCTTTGTATTCTTTGTAAATTTTTAGGGCCGATGTTGATTTTGAAAAAATACAAATTATTTAGAAAATTATTGTCATTTATTTTTATTATAATAATATTGGTATGGTTCAATTATATATAAAACAAAATATCAGGCAAATGGCGACTTAGGCGGCACACCTCCATACGATGGTCCAAATTTTAGATGACGCTGCGGAAAAATTGAGGTTCTATGCCGTAAATGTGCCGAATTATCTCATCCTTAAGCTCTTGATTGCTGCTGGCTTATCGACGTACACCTTTTCTCTCAAATTATTCCAAAGAAGGAAGTGCAAAGGTGTCTAATCACATAATCTTGGCGGCCAATTGACATCGCCACCACGGCCATTGAATTTGTCGCGCAAAAGAGCCTTAGTTTCGTTAGCTAAGTGGCAAGTGGCACCGTCCTGTTGAAACCACATATCATCCATTTCCATATCTTCCAATTCGAGCCATAAAAACTTCGTTATCATCTCACGATAGCGAACACCATGGAAAAAATACGTCCCGATGATGCCGCCAGTCCATAAACCGCTCCAAACAGTCACCCTTTGTGGGTGGCAATCACTCTTAGACTATCATTCGCCCAAATGAGGCAATTCTGCTTATTGACGAATCCACTGAGGTGAAAATGTGCCTCACTACTGAAGCTGATATGCATTTTGATTTGAACGCCCATTTTCATAATAAGCCTGAATAACTTTAACGCGTTGCTCGTTTGTGTATCCTTCCATGGTTCAAATTGAGTTAGTCTGAAATTGAGAAATGTCAAATGAAATGCAGAAAACAACTTGACGTTTAGGTGTGGTTCACATTCAATAACGGCCCTTTGCAAGCAAATTATTCTTTTGCTTGTGCTTGTGCGAAAAAAACAAAACAAACAATGTTACTCCTTCTCTTCTCTGTTGTCATAGAATGGAATGTGGAATGTGTATCTTATATTTTATACGAAAGAGCCGAGGCATTCTTACTTATGCTTTGGATGCTTGTATGGTGTATGCCTGGAAATTACACTGCATGCTAAGAAAATCTGAAGAATCATGAATCAATTTTATTTCGTGTGAGCGTTGTTGAAGCATTGGTAACAATTCCTAATAATAGTGTTCGTGTAAGAGAAAAAGTTGTCACAAATGCACAAGGAATGGCAAAGCGCATGGACAACTTTGACCATATGATAAGCCAAATTATTAAGCGTGGCCGTTGTAGACAATGTGAAGCGAAAGTTTCACACATTGTACAAAATGCAAATTTAAGTTACACCCAAAGGGTTGTTTTGCAAAGTTTGATGCTGGTGTATCAAAAAACATTAAAAAGATAAAATTATCTCAATAGTCGACCACAGTTGTGATATTTATTTCTTTATTTTTTACAATAAATAGTTTATTTTCCATAAAACAACGCATTTTAACTTGCCAACAAATTAAAAAAATAACATGTGTTTTGAACCCTCTGACGGCGAAGTGGGTATTAAAATACCCATGTCATTGAATCAAACCTGCAATCAACGTTATTTGCCCAATTTAGCTAATATTTTTTTCTAAAGCAGAGCACACCTAAGGCTATAAGTCACCAAGAGGGTTTTCCGATTTTCCACTTTCCCAATTTTCTAGAGCCGTTGTCGTTCACTTTTTCCAAATATTAAAAGTTGCTAACTTTTAAACCGCTAACTTACCCAATTAAATTGGGCAAAATTTAACTTCAAAAATTTGTTTATGTAGTCCTATCCTTTCTTTATCTTTCTGTAAAAACCAATTTCCGATACCTCTTACCTGAAGCTAGCCAGAATTTTTCTACGAAGGCTCTGTTTTTGGGTATTTAAATACCCATCAGTCCTTAATGGGTTAACGTTAGTTTGAAATCAGTAAGATTTATAGATGTGGCCTGGATACAATCTTCTTCGAACTCTGGCAATGGTAAGTGTCTGATGTGTTTGTGCACAATTATGGATGTGCCACCACAAGCTCGTCCGCTGGGATGTTTTGTGTCATACGTAAGGTAACCATTTACCCTAAAGCAGTTTTTATGAGTAAAGTGTGTTTCAGAGACAAGAAGTACGTCGATTTCATGCCTATGAAGAAAGTTTGCAACTTCGTGTTTATGTTGGGACAACCCGTTTGCATTCCAGAAACATATTTTTAACTGGTTAATTTTTTGTTGAGTAGAACTTGCAGGAGCATGTTCTGGTTTCGCATCATTTCCTGAAACATGTTCTGCATAGTGGCCATGAAGTTATTCATAGTTTGAAATTAATTTTCAATTGAGGTAGGCATTTGTAGACCTTCCCTAGGAACATTAGCGTACGGAGGTTGCTTTGCGTTGGAAGTACTCGGGGGATTTTTCGCAGTAGGGTTTCCTTTTAAGACTTGGGCATATGATTGGTTTTGATTGTTTGTTTGTGAAGTACTAGCAATAGAGCCAGCGGCTTGGCTGGGCGCATGTGACGGACCATATTGGGAGTGAGTATATTTTTGAACTAAAGCAGGTTTTTTTAAATGCAAGAAGACTCTACAACCCCTATAGTTTGCCGTGTGATTTTCGCCACAGTTGCTGCATTTCTTAACATTCGGGTCAGCTTTAGAGCGATTACATTCGGCGGTTTTATGAGCGTCGCCACAAACCACACATACGTGAGGCAATTTACAATATGATTTTGTATGCCCATATTCCTGACAGTTTGTGCATTGGGAGGGATCCCTTTCGTTTTATTGGCTCCTCAACAGTTATTCTTCTGTTGAGGAGGTAGCGCAAGTTGTATATGGGATGTACTGAATTTTTGGTTTTGAGAACCGATGAATCAAACGATATCTTAATGCGGTGCAGTGGTTGAGGAACTTTATTCCTGTTCAAAATATTATGCACAGATTTTAGCAAGAGGGGTAGCTCTACGGCAGATTTTATATCCTTTGTAGGAACAGAACTATCTATGCCTTTTATGACAATAATCAATACCTTAGCACTTTTTAATTGGTACGTATAGTAACTTTTATTTTCTGCGTCCAGGTGTCTTGATATAATACGAAAGTTCGTTTCTGTACTGGCTTGAATTTTGGTCTCTTGAATTTGCCCGCGTCGTATAGAAACGACGTAGAAATTATTCTTACCTACAAGTTGAGTCAACATGTTGACTATGCTATTTGATGTTTGCTCCCGCAGATAGATAGGTGGCGGTTTAACTTCTTTAGTGGCTGTCCCATTAGCTGATTCTGCTTCTTCATCGTCAGGTATGGATAGTACAGAGAATCTGTTACCATTTGTTGGCAAAGATACTACGTTAGAGCCTTTGTATTGTTTGGGCATGCTAGCCTTTCTCTTAGTTATTGTTATATATCTGTCCATGCCTGTTTGCACTTTAGTACTTTTTGGCACAGCTCCTGTTTTTATTAATGCAAATCGTGATGTTCCAGGTTTTTCGTTATTATTCCTCTGGTCAGACGACTTCACACTTTGAACCACATTTACGGTCGGATCAACACACTTGCTCAGGTTGGGCACACTTGAACTTAAATTGCTGTATGGAAAACCAGTTGCGCTGGCAATTTTTCCACTTAAATAATTTTTGTTTAATTCTGGGTATCGAATGTTTTCATTGCTCACGCTCGGGGAGCTTACCACAATATAAGCATTTCTGCTATTTGTGCTGGGCCTACTCTCCTTATTGGGAGTATTTGTGAGGCTCATTCACAAATCTCTTGTTCTTTTTTTTCACCTATTACAAATATTTTTTTTCACTTCCAATTTTTTTATTATATTTTTTTTATTTATTTTTTTTTTGTTACTCACTGATACACGTCCTTACTCGTCAAGAGCTGAAATTGAGTTTAAAAAGTTCTTTGTTTTTTTTGTGAACAACTAGGTCAACAGAATCTTGTAGTAGGCGGATTTTTGCAAACTGTCTTCTTTAGCAGCATATAACTCGAAAACTACTTGAGATAATGCGATGAAATTTAGTATGCTTGACAGCTTGATGGTTTGTCTTTAAAATGCGACATATTTTGTGCGCCTACCGCCACTCCCTCTTTCTTTTCAAAGAGGATATACAGTTTACGCCTTAAAACTTTCGTATTGGGTGGGTGTGGCAGGAATTTTTGAGAAACTATCAGAAAGTTAATTTCCTAAGCTTGCTGTATGCCAACTTTGATTACATTCGGTCAAGGCCAAGCTAAGAAATTTAAAAAGGAAGCCAATCTTTTTTAGACAACCCCTGCTGAAATTGAGTTTAAAAAGTTCTTTGTTTTTTTTGTGAACTACCAGGTCAACAGAATCTTGTAGTAGGCGGATTGTTACAAACTGTTTTCTTTAGCAGCCTATAACTCGAAAACTACTCGAGATAATGCGATGAAATTTGATATGCTTGACAGCTTGATGGTTTGTCTTTAAAATGCGACATATTTTGTGCGACCACCGCCACGCCCTCTTTGTTTTCAAGGAAGATATACAGTTTACACCTTAAAACTTTCGTATTAGGTGGGTGTGGCAGCAATTTTTTAGAAACCATCATAAAGTTCATTTCCTAAGCTTGCTGTATGCCAACTTTGATTACACTCGGTCAAGGCCAAGCTAAGAAATTTAAAAAGGAAGTCAATCTTTTTTAGACAACCCCTGCTGAAATTGAGTTTAAAAAGTTCTTTGTTTTTTTTTGTGAACTACCAGGTTCTGTTATCTTGTAGTAGGCGGATTGTTACAAACTGTTTTCTTTAGCAGCCTATAACTCGAAAACTACTCGAGATAATGCGATGAAATTTGATATGCTTGACAGTTTGATGGGTTGTCTTTAAAATGCGACATATTTTGTGCGCCTACCGCCACTCCCTCTTTCTTTTCAAAGAGGATATACAGTTTACGCCTTAAAACTTTCGTATTGGGTGGGTGTGGCAGGAATTTTTTAGAAACTATCAGAAAGTTCATTTCCTAAGCTTGCTGTATGCCAACTTTGATTACACTCGGTCAAGGCCAAGCTAAGAAATTTAAAAAGGAAGTCAATCTTTTTTAGACAACCAACCCCTGCTGAAATTGAGTTTAAAAAGTTCTTTGTTTTTTTGTGAACTACCAGGTCAACAGAATCTTGTAGTAGGCGGATTGTTACAAACTGTTTGCTTTAGCAGCCTATAACTCGAAAACTACTCGAGATAATGCGATGAAATTTGATATGCTTGAGAGCTTGATGGTTTGTCTTTAAAATGCGACATATTTTGTGCGCCTACCGCCACTCCCTCTTTCTTTTTTTAAAAGGGGATATACAGTTTTCGCCTTTAAACTTTCGTATTGGGTGGGTGTGGCAGGAATTTTAAGAAACTATCAGAAAATTCATTTCCTAAGCTTGCTGTATGCCAACTTTGATTACACTCGGTCAAGGCCAAGCTAAGAAATTTAAAAAGGAAGTCAATCTTTTTTAGACAACCCCTGCTGAAATTGAATTTAAAAAGTTCTTTGTTTTTTTTGTGAACTACCAGGTCAACAGAATCTTGTAGTAGGCGGATTGTTACAAACTGTTTTTTTTAGCAGCCTAAAACACGAAAACTACTCGAGATAATGCGATGAAATTTGATATGCTTGACACTTTGATGGTTTGTCCTTAAAATGCGACATATTTTGTGCGCCTACCGCCACTCCCTCTTTCTTTTCAAAGAGGATATACAGTTTACACCTTAAAACTTTCGTATTGGGTGGGTGTGGCAGGAATTTTTTAGAAACTATCAGAAAGTTCATTTCCTAAGCTTGCTGTATGCCAACTTTGATTACATTCGGTCAAGGCCAAGCTAAGAAATTTAAAAAGGAAGTCAATCTTTTTTAGACAACCCCTGCTGAAATTGAGATTAAAAAGTTCTTTGTTTTTTTTTGTGAACTACCAGGTTCTGTTATCTTTTAGTAGGCGGATTGTTACAAACTGTTTTCTTTAGCAGCCTATAACTCGAAAACTACTCGAGATAATGCGATGAAATTTGATATGATTGACAGCTTGATGGTTTGTCTTTAAAATGCGTTATATTTTGTGCGCCTACCGCCACGCCATCTTTGTTTTCAAAAAGGATATACAGTTTACGCCTTAAAACTTTCGTATTGGGTGGGTGTGGCAGTCATTTTTTAGAAACTATCAGAAAGTTCATTTCCTAAGCTTGCTGTATGCCAACTTTGATTACATTCGGTCAAGGCCAAGCTAAGAAATTTAAAAAGGAAGCCAATCTTTTTTAGACAACCGCTGCTGAAATTGAGTTTAAAAAGTTCTTTGTTTTTTTTTTGTGAACTACCAGGGCAACAGAATCTTGTAGTAGGCGGATTGTTACAAACTGTTTTCTTTAGCAGCCTATAACTCGAAAACTACTCGAGATAATGCGATGAAATTTGATATGCTTGACAGCTTGATGGTTTGTCTTTAAAATGCGACATATTTTGTGCGCCTACCGCCCCGCCCTCTTTGTTTTCAAAGAGGATATACAGTTTACGCCTTTTAACTTTCGTATTGGGTGGGTGTGGCAGGAATTTTTTAGAAACTATCAGAAAAGGAAGTCAATCTTTGTTAGACAACCCCTGCTGAAATTGAGTTTAAAAAGTTCTTTGTTTTTTTTTTGTGAACTACCAGGTCAGCAGAATCTTGTAGTAGGCGGATTGTTACAAACTGTTTTCTTTAGCAGCCTATAACTCGAAAACTACTCGAGATAATGCGATGAGATTTGATATGCTTGACAGCTTGATGGTTTGTCTTTAAACTGACACATATTTTGTGCGCCTACCGCCACGCCATCTTTGTTTTCAAAGAGGATATACAGTTTACGCCTTAAAACTTTCGTATTGGGTGGGTGTGGCAGTAATTTTTTAGAAACTATCAGAAAGTTCATTTCCTAAGCTTGCTGTATGCCAACTTTCATTACATTCGGTCAAGGCCAAGCTAAGAAATTTAAAAAGGAAGTCAATCTTTTTTAGACAACCCCTGCTGAAATTGAGTTTAAAAAGTTCTTTGCTTTTTTTTTGTGAACTACCAGGTCAACAGAATCTTGTAGTAGGCGGATTGTTACAAACTGTTTTCTTTAGCAGCCTATAACTCGAAAACTACTCGAGATAATGCGATGAAATTTGATATTGTTGACAGCTTGATGGTTTGTCTTTAAAATGCGAAATATTTTGTGCGCCTACCGCCACGCCCTCTTTGTTTTCAAAGAGGATATACAGTTTACGCCTTAAAACTTTCGTATTGGGTGGGTGTGGCAGTAATTTTTAGAAACTATCAGAAAGTTTATTTCCTAAGCTTGCTGTATGCCAACTTTGATTACATTCGGTCAAGGCCAAGCTAAGAAATTTAAAAAGGAAGTCAATCTTTTTTAGACAACCCCTGCTGAAATTGAGTTTAAAAAGTTCTTTGCTTTTTTTTTGTGAACTACCAGGTCAACAGAATCTTGTAGTAGGCGGATTGTTACAAACTGTTTTCTTTAGCAGCCTATAACTCGAAAACTACTCGAGATAATGCGATGAAATTTGATATTGTTGACAGCTTGATGGTTTGTCTTTAAAATGCGAAATATTTTGTGCGCCTACCGCCACGCCCTCTTTGTTTTCAAAGAGGATATACAGTTTACGCCTTAAAACTTTCGTATTGGGTGGGTGTGGCAGTCATTTTTAGAAACTATCAGAAAGTTCATTTCCTAAGCTTGCTGTATGCCAACTTTGATTACATTCGGTCAAGGCCAAGCTAAGAAATTTAAAAAGGAAGCCAATCTTTTTTAGACAACCCCTGCTGAAATTGAGTTAAAAAAGTTCTTTGTTTTTTTTTTGTGAACTACCAGGTCAACAGAATCTTGTAGTAGGCGGATTGTTACAAACTGTTTTCTTTAGCAGCCTATAACTCGAAAACTACTCGAGATAATGCGATGAAATTTGATATGCTTGACAGCTTGATGGTTTGTCTTTAAAATGCGACATATTTTGTGCGCCTACCGCCACGCCATCTTTGTTTTCAAGGAGGATAGAGAGTTTACGCTTTAAAACTTTCGTATAGGGTGGGTGTGGCAGGAATTTTTTAGAAACTATCAGAAAGTTCATTTCCTAAGCTTACTGTATGCCAACTTTGATTACATTCGGTCAAGGCCAAGCTAAGAAATTTAAAAAGGAAGTCAATCTTTTTTAGACAACCCCTGCTGAACTTGAGTTTAAAAAGTTCTTTGCTTTTTTTTGTGAACTACCAGGTCAACAGAATCTTGTAGTAGGCGGATTGTTACAAACTGTTTTCTTTAGCAGCCTATAACTCGAAAACTACTCGAGATAATGCGATGAAATTTGATATGCTTGACAGCTTGATGGTTTGTCTTTAAAATGCGACATATTTTGTGCGCCTACCGCCCCGCCCTCTTTGTTTTCAAAGAGGATATACAGTTTACGCCTTTAAACTTTCGTATTGGGTGGGTGTGGCAGGAATTTTTTTGAAACTATCAGAAAGTTCATTTCCTAAGCTTACTGTATGCCAACTTTGATTACATTCGGTCAAGGCCAAGCTAAGAAATTTAAAAAGGAAGTCAATCTTTTTTAGACAACCCCTGCTGAAATTGAGTTTAAAAAGTTCTTTGTTTTTTTTTGTGAACTACCAGGTCAACAGAATCTTGTAGTAGGCGGATTGTTACAAACTGTTATCTTTAGCAGCCTATAACTCGAAAACTACTCGAGATAATGCGATGAAATTTGATATGCTTGACAGCTTGATGGTTTGTCTTTAAAATGCGACATATTTTGTGCGCCTTCCGCCACGCCATCTTTGTTTTCAAGGAGGATAGAGAGTTTACGCTTTAAAACTTTCGTATAGGGTGGGTGTGGCAGGAATTTTTTAGAAACTATCAGAAAGTTCATTTCCTAAGCTTGCTGTATGCCGACTTTGATTACATTCGGTCAAGGCCAAGCTAAGAAATTTAAAAAGGAAGTCAATCTTTTTTAGACAACCCCTGCTGAAATTGAGTTTAAAAAGTTCTTTGTTTTTTTTGTGAACTACCAGGACAACAGAATCTTGTAGTAGGCGGATTGTTACAAACTGTTTTCTTTAGCAGCCTATAACTCGAAAACTACTCGAGATAATGCGATGAAATTTTATATGCTTGACAGCTTGATGGTTTGTCTTTAAAATGCGACATATTTTGTGCGCCTACCGCCACGCCATCTTTGTTTTCAAAGAGGATATACAGTTTACGCCTTAAAACTTTCGTATTGGGTGGGTGTGGCAGGAATTTTTTAGAAACTATCAGAAAGTTCATTTCCTAAGCTTGCTGTATGCCAACTTTGATTACATTCGGTCAAGGCCAAGCTAAGAAATTTAAAAAGGAAGCCAATCTTTTTTAGACAACCCCTGCTGAAATTGAGTTTAAAAAGTTCTTTGTTTTTTTTTTGTGAACTACCAGCTCAACAGAATCTTGTAGTATGCGGATTGTTACAAACTGTTTTCTTTAGCAGCCTATAACTCGAAAACTACTCGAGATAATGCGATGAAATTTGATACGCTTGACAGCTTGATGGTTTGTCTTTAAAATGCGACATATTTTGTGCGCCTTTAAAATGCGACATATTTTGTGCGCCTACCGCCACTCCCTCTTTCTTTTTTTAAAAGGGGATATATAGTTTTCGCCTTTAAACTTTCGTATTGGGTGGGTGTGGCAGGAATTTTTAGAAACTATCAAAAAGTTCATTTCCTAAGCTTGCTGTATGCCAACTTTGATTACACTCGGTCTAGGCCAAGCTAAGAAATTTAAAAAGGAAGTCAATCTTTTTTAGACAACCCCTGCTGAAATTGAGTTTAAAAAGTTCTTTGTTTTTTTGTGAACTACCAGGTCAACAGAATCTTGTAGTAGGCGGATTGTTACAAACTGTTTTCTTTAGCAGCCTATAACTCGAAAACTACTCGAGATAATGCGATGTAATTTGATATGCTTGACAGCTTGATGGTTTGTCTTTAAAATGCGACATATTTTGTGCGCCTACCGCCTCGCCATCTTTGTTTTCAAAGAGGATATACAGTTTACGCCTTAAAACTTTCGTATAGGGTGGGTGTGGCAGGAATTTTTTAGAAACTATCATAAAGTTCATTTCCTAAGCTCGCTGTATGCCAACTTTGATTACACTCGGTCAAGGCCAAGCTAAGAAATTTAAAAAGGAAGTCAATCTTTTTTAGACAACCCCTGCTGAAATTGAGATTAAAAAGTTCTTTGTTTTTTTTTGTGAACTACCAGGTTCTGTTATCTTGAAGTAGGCGGATTGTTACAAACTGTTTTCTTTAGCAGCCTGTAACTCGAAAACTACTCGAGATAATGCGATGAAATTTGATATGCATGACAGCTTGATGGTTTGTCTTTAAAATGCGACATATTTTGTGCGCCTACCGCCACGCCCTCTTTGTTTTCAAGAAGGATATACAGTTTACGCCTTAAAACTTTCGTATTAGGTGGGTGTGGCAGGAATTTTTTAGAAACTATCAGAAAGTACATTTCCTAAGCTTGCTGTATGCCAACTTTGATTACACTCGGTCAAGGCCAAGCTAAGAAATTTAAAAAGGAAGTCAATCTTTTTTAGACAACCCCTGCTGAAATTGAGTTTAAAAAGTTCTTTGTTTTTTTTTTTGTGAACTACCAGGTCAACAGAATCTTGTAGTAGGCGGATTGTTACAAACTGTTTTCTTTAGCAGCCTATAACTCGAAAACTACTCGAGATAATGCGATGAAATTTGATATGATTGACAGCTTGATGGTTTGTCTTTAAAATGCGATATATTTTGTGCGCCTACCGCCACGCCATCTTTCTTTTCAAAGAGGATATACAGTTTACGCCTTAAAACTTTCGTATTGGGTGGGTGTGGCAGTCATTTTTTAGAAACTATCAGAAAGTTCATTTCCTAAGCTTGCTTTGATTACATTCGGTCAAGGCCAAGCTTTGTTTTCAAAGAGGATATACAGTTTACGCCTTAAAACTTTCGTATTTGGTGGGTGTGGCAGGAATTTTTTAGAAACTATCAGAAAGTTCATTTCCTTAGCTTTCTTGCTGTATGCCAACTTTGATTGCACTCGGTCAAGGCCAAGCTAAGAAATTTAAAAAGGAAGTCAATCTTTGTTAGACAACCCCTGCTGAAATTGAGTTTAAAAAGTTCTTTGTTTTTTTTTGTGAACTACCAGGTCAACAGAATCTTGTAGTAGGCGGATTGTTACAAACTGTTTTCTTAAGCAGCCTATAACTCGAAAACTGCTCGAGATAATGCGATGAAATTTGATATGCTTGACAGCTTGATGGTTTGTCTTTAAAATGCGACATATTTTGTGCGCCTACCGCCACGCCCTATTTGTTTTCAAAGAGGATATACAGTTTACGCCTAAAAACTTTCGTATTGGGTGGGTGTGGCAGGAATTTTTTAGAAACTATCAGAAAGTTCATTTCCTAAACTTGCTGACTGCCAACTTTGATTACACTCGGTCAAGGCCAAGCTAAGAAATTTAAAAAGGAAGTCAATCTTTGTTAGACAACCCCTGCTGAAATTGAGTTTAAAAAGTTCTTTGTTTTTTTGTGAACTACCAGGTCAACAGAATCTTGTAGTAGGCGGATTGTTACAAACTGTTTTCTTTAGCAGCCTATAACTCGAAAACTACTCGAGATAATGCGATGAAATTTGATATGCTTGACAGCTTGATGGTTTGTCTTTAAAATGCGACATATTTTGTGCGCCTACCGCCACGCCATCTTTGTTTTCAAAGAGGATATACAGTTTACGCCTTAAAACTTTCCTATTGGGTGGGTGTGGTAGGAATTTTTTAGAAACTATCAGAAAGTTCATTTCCTAAGCTTGCTGTATGCCAACTTTGATTACATTCGGTCAAGGCCAAGCAGCCTATAACTCGAAAACTACTCGAGATAATGCGATGAAATTTGATATGCTTGACAGCTTGATGGTTTGTCTTTAAAATGCGACATATTTTGTGCGCCTACCCCCACGCCATCTTTGTTTTCAAAGAGGATATACAGTTTACGCCTTAAAACTTTCGTATTGGGTGGGTGTGGCAGGAATTTTTTAGAAACTATCAGAAAGTTCATTTCCTAAGCTTGCTGTACCAACTTTGATTACATTCGGTTAAGGCCAAGCTAAGAAATTTAAAAAGGAAGCCAATCTTTTTTAGACAACCCCTGTTGAAATTGAGTTTAAAAAGTTCTTTGTTTTTTTTTGTGAACTACCAGGTCAACAGAATCTTGTAGTAGGCGGATTGTTACAACTGTTTCCTTTAGCAGCCTATAACTCGAAAACTACTCGAGATAATGCGATGAAATTTGATATGCTTGACAGCTTGATGGTTTGTCTTTAAAATGCGATATATTTTGTGCGCCTACCGCCACGCCCTCTTTGTTTTCAAGAAGGATATACAGTTTACGCCTTAAAACTTCGTATTGGGTGGGTGTTGCAGGAATTTTTTAGAAACTATCAGAAAGTTCATTTCCTAAGCTTGCTGTACCAACTTTGATTACATTCGGTTAAGGCCAAGCTAAGAAATTTAAAAAGGAAGCCAATCTTTTTTAGACAACCCCTGCTGAAATTGAGTTTAAAAAGTTCTTTGTTTTTTTTTTTGTGAACTACCAGGTCAACAGAATCTTGTAGTAGGCGGATTGTTACAACTGTTTCCTTTAGCAGCCTATATCTCGAAAACTACTCGAGATAATGCGATGAAATTTGATATGCTTGACAGCTTGATGGTTTGGCTTTAAAATGCGACATATTTTGTGCGCCTACCGCCACGCCATCTTTGTTTTCAAAGAGGATATACAGTTTACGCCTTAAAACTTTCGTATTGGGTGGGTGTGGCAGGAATTTTTTAGAAACTATCAGGAAGTTCATTTCCTAAGCTTGCTGTATGCCAACTTTGATTACACTCTGTCAAGGCCATGCTAAGAAATTTAAAAAGGAAGTCAATCTTTTTTAGACAACCCCTGCTGAAATTGAGTTTAAAAAGTTCTTTGTTTTTTTTTTTGTGAACTACCAGGTCAACAGAATCTTGTAGTAGGCGGATTGTTACAAACTGTTTTCTTTAGCAGCCTATAACTCGAAAACTACTCGAGATAATGCGATGAAATTTGATATGCTTGACAGCTTGATGGTTTGTCTTTAAAATGCGACATATTTTGTGCGCCTACCGCCACGCCCTCTTTGTTTTCAAGGAGGATATACAGTTTACGCCTTAAAACTTTCGTATTGGGTGGGTGTGGTAGGAATTTTTTAGAAACTATCAGAAAGTTCATTTCCTAAGCTTGCTGTATGCCAACTTTGATTACATTCGGTCAAGGCCAAGCTAAGAAATTTAAAAAGGAAGCCAATCTTTTTTAGACAACCCCTGCTGAAATTGAGTTTAAAAAGTTCTTTGTTTTTTATTGTGAACTACCAGGTCAACAGAATCTTGTAGTATGCGGATTGTTACAAGCTGTTTTCTTTAGCAGCCTATAACTCGAAAACTACTCGAGATAATGCGATGAAATTTGATATGCTTGACAGCTTGATGGTTTGTCTTTAAAATGCGACATATTCTGTGCGCCTACCCCCACGCCATCTTTGTTTTCAAAGAGGATATACAGTTTACGCCTTAAAACTTTCGTATTGGGTGGGTGTGGCAGGAATTTTTTAGAAACTATCAGAAAGTTCATTTCCTAAGCTTGCTGTACCAACTTTGATTACATTCGGTTAAGGCCAAGCTAAGAAATTTAAAAAGGAAGCCAATCTTTTTTAGACAACCCCTGCTGAAATTGAGTTTAAAAAGTTCTTTGTTTTTTTTTTGTGAACTACCAGGTCAACAGAATCTTGTAGTAGGCGGATTGTTACAACTGTTTCCTTTAGCAGCCTATAACTCGAAAACAACTCGAGATAATGCGATGAAATTTGATATGCTTGACAGCTTGATGGTTTGTCTTTAAAATGCGACATATTTTGTGCGCCTACCGCCACGCCCTCTTTGTTTTCAAGGAGGATATACAGTTTACGCCTTAAAACTTTCGTATTGGGTGGGTGTGGTAGGAATTTTTTAGAAACTATCAGAAAGTTCATTTCCTAAGCTTGCTGTATGCCAACTTTGATTACATTCGGTCAAGGCCAAGCTAAGAAATTTAAAAAGGAAGCCAATCTTTTTTAGACAACCCCTGCTGAAATTGAGTTTAAAAAGTTCTTTGTTTTTTTTTGTGAACTACCAGGTCAACAGAATCTTGTAGTAGGCGGATTGTTACAACTGTTTCATTTAGCAGCCTATAACTCGAAAACAACTCGAGATAATGCGATGAAATTTGATATGCTTGACAGCTTGATGGTTTGGCTTTAAAATGCGACATATTTTGTGCGCCTACCGCCACGCCCTCTTTGTTTTCAAGGAGGATATACAGTTTACGCCTTAAAACTTTCGTATTGGGTGGGTGTGGCAGGAATTTTTTAGAAACTATCCGAAAGTTCATTTCCTAAGCTTGCTGTATGCCAACTTTGATTACACTCGGTCAAGGCCATGCTAAGAAATTTAAAAAGGAAGTCAATCTTTTTTAGACAACCCCTGCTGAAATTGAGTTTAAAAAGTTCTTTGTTTTTTTTTGTGAACTACCAGGTCAACAGAATCTTGTAGTATGCGAATTGTTACAAACTGTTTTCTTTAGCAGCCTATAACTCGAAAACTACTCGAGATAATGCGATGAAATTTGATATTGTTGACAGCTTGATGGTTTGTCTTTAAAATGCGACATATTTTGTGCGCCTACCGCCACACCCTCTTGGTTTTCAAAGAGGATATACAGTTTACGCCTTAAAACTTTCGTATTGGGTGGGTGTGGCAGTAATTTTTTAGAAACTATCAGAAAGTTCATTTCCTAAGCTTGCTGTATGTCAACTTTGATTACACTCGGTCAAGGCCAAGCTAAGGAATTTAAAAAGGAAGTCAATCTTTGTTAGACAACCCCTGCTGAAATTGAGTTTAAAAAGTTCTTTTTTTTTTTGTGAACTACCAGGTCAACAGAATCTTGTAGTATGCGGATTGTTACAAACTGTTTTCTTTAGCAGCCTATAACTCGAAAACTACTCGAGATAATGCGATGAAATTTGATATTGTTGACAGCTTGATGGTTTGTCTTTAAAATGCGACATATTTTGTGCGCCTACCGCCACGCCCTCTTTGTTTTCAAAGAGGATATACAGTTTACGCCTTAAAACTTTCGTATTGGGTGGGTGTGGCAGTCATTTTTAGAAACTATCAGAAAGTTCATTTCCTAAGCTTGCTGTATGCCAACTTTGATTACACTCGGTCAAGGCCCAGCTAAGAAATTTAAAAAGGAAGTCAATCTTTGTTAGACAACCCCTGCTGAAATTGAGTTTAAAAAGTTCTTTGTTTTTTTTTTTGTGAACTACCAGGTCAACAGAATCTTGTAGTAGGCGGATTGTTACAAACTGTTTTCTTTAGCAGCCTATAACTCGAAAACTACTCGAGATAATGCGACGAAATTTGATATGCTTGACAGCTTGATGGTTTGTCTTTAAAATGCGATATATTTTGTGCGCCTACCGCCACGCCATCTTTGTTTTCAAAGAGGATATACAGTTTACGCCTTAAAACTTTCGTATTGGGTATTTATGGCAGGAATTTTTTAGAAACTATCAGTAAGTTCATTTCCTAAGCTTGCTGTATGCCAACTTTGATTACATTCGGTCAAGGCCAAGCTAAGAAATTTAAAAAGGAAGCCAATCTTTTTAAGACAACCCCTGCTGAAATTGAGTTTAAAAAGTTCTTTGTTTTTTTTGTGAACTACCAGGTCAACAGAATCTTGTAGTAGGCGGATTGTTACAAACTGTTTTCTTTAGCAGCCTATAACTCGAAAACTACTCGAAATAATGCGATGAAATTTGATATGCTTGACAGCTTCATAGCTTGTCTTTAAAATGCGACATATTTTGTGCGCCTACCGCCACGCCCTCTTTGTTTTCAAGAAGGATATACAGTTTACGCCTTAAAACTTTCGTATTGGGTGGGTGTGGCAGGAATTTTTTAGAAACTATCAGAAAGTTCATTTCCTAAGCTTGCTGTATGCCAACTTTGATTACACTCGGTCCAGGCCAAGCTAAGAAATTTAAAAAGGAAGTCAATCTTTTTTAGACAACCCCTGCTGAAATTGAGTTTAAA
This sequence comes from Pollenia angustigena, assembly GCA_930367215.1. Classification (NCBI taxonomy): domain Eukaryota; kingdom Metazoa; phylum Arthropoda; class Insecta; order Diptera; family Polleniidae; genus Pollenia; species Pollenia angustigena. Next base: position 109,367,200 of record OV884059.1, on the reverse strand, counting down.
AAGTTCTTTGTTTTTTTTTGTGAACTACCAGGTCAACAGAATCTTGTAGTAGGCGGATTATTACAAACTGTTTTCTTTAGCAGCCTATAACTCGAAAACTACTCGAGATAATGCGATGAAATTTGATATGCTTGACAGCTTGATGGTTTGTCTTTAAAATGCGACATATTTTGTGCGCCTACCGCCACGCCCTCTTTGTTCTCAAAGAGGATATACAGTTTACGCCTTAAAACTTTCGTATTGGGTGGGTGTGGCAGGAATTTTTTAGAAACTATCAGAAAGTTCATTTCCTAAGCTTGCTGTATGCCAACTTTGATTACATTCGGTCAAGGCCAAGCTAAGAAATTTAAAAAGGAAGTCAATCTTTGTTAGACAACCAACCCCTGCTGAAATTGAGTTTAAAAAGTTCTTTGTTTTTTTTTTGTGAACTACCAGGTCAACAGAATCTTGTAGTAGGCGGATTGTTACAAACTGTTTTCTTTAGCAGCCTATAACTCGAAAACTACTCGAGCTAATGCGATGAAATTTGATATGCTTGACAGCTTGATGGTTTGTCTTTAAAATGCGATATATTTTGTGCGCCTACCGCCACGCCCTCTTTGTTTTCAAGGAGGATATACAGTTTACGCCTTAAAACTTTCGTATTGGGTGGGTGTGGTAGGAATTTTTTAGAAACTATCAGAAAGTTCATTTCCTAAGCTTGCTGTATGCCAACTTTGATTACATTCGGTCAAGGCCAAGCTAAGAAATTTAAAAAGGAAGCCAATCTTTTTTAGACAACCCCTGCTGAAATTGAGTTTAAAAAGTTCTTTGTTTTTTTTTGTGAACTACCAGGTCAACAGAATCTTGTAGTAGGCGGATTGTTACAACTGTTTCCTTTAGCAGCCTATAACTCGAAAACAACTCGAGATAATGCGATGAAATTTGATATGCTTGACAGCTTGATGGTTTGTCTTTAAAATGCGACATATTTTGTGCGCCTACCGCCACGCCCTCTTTGTTTTCAAGGAGGATATACAGTTTACGCCTTAAAACTTTCGTATTGGGTGGGTGTGGTAGGAATTTTTTAGAAACTATCAGAAAGTTCATTTCCTAAGCTTGCTGTATGCCAACTTTGATTACATTCGGTCAAGGCCAAGCTAAGAAATTTAAAAAGGAAGCCAATCTTTTTTAGACAACCCCTGCTGAAATTGAGTTTAAAAAGTTCTTTGTTTTTTTTTGTGAACTACCAGGTCAACAGAATCTTGTAGTATGCGGATTGTTACAAGCTGTTTTCTTTAGCAGCCTATAACTCGAAAACTACTCGAGATAATGCGATGAAATTTGATATGCTTGACAGCTTGATGGTTTGTCTTTAAAATGCGACATATTTTGTGCGCCTACCCCCACGCCATCTTTGTTTTCAAAGAGGATATACAGTTTACGCCTTAAAACTTTCGTATTGGGTGGGTTTGGCAGGAATTTTTTAGAAACTATCAGAAAGTTCATTTCCTAAGCTTGCTGTACCAACTTTGATTACATTCGGTTAAGGCCAAGCTAAGAAATTTAAAAAGGAAGCCAATCTTTTTTAGACAACCCCTGCTGAAATTGAGTTTAAAAAGTTCTTTGTTTTTTTTTGTGAACTACCAGGTCAACAGAATCTTGTAGTAGGCGGATTGTTACAACTGTTTCCTTTAGCAGCCTATAACTCGAAAACAACTCGAGATAATGCGATGAAATTTGATATGCTTGACAGCTTGATGGTTTGGCTTTAAAATGCGACATATTTTGTGCGCCTACCGCCACGCCCTCTTTGTTTTCAAGGAGGATATACAGTTTACGCCTTAAAACTTTCGTATTGGGTGGGTGTGGCAGGAATTTTTTAGAAACTATCCGAAAGTTCATTTCCTAAGCTTGCTGTATGCCAACTTTGATTACACTCGGTCAAGGCCATGCTAAGAAATTTAAAAAGGAAGTCAATCTTTTTTAGACAACCCCTGCTGAAATTGAGTTTAAAAAGTTCTTTGTTTTTTTTTGTGAACTACCAGGTCAACAGAATCTTGTAGTATGCGAATTGTTACAAACTGTTTTCTTTAGCAGCCTATAACTCGAAAACTACTCGAGATAATGCGATGAAATTTGATATTGTTGACAGCTTGATGGTTTGTCTTTAAAATGCGACATATTTTGTGCGCCTACCGCCACACCCTCTTGGTTTTCAAAGAGGATATACAGTTTACGCCTTAAAACTTTCGTATTGGGTGGGTGTGGCAGTAATTTTTTAGAAACTATCAGAAAGTTCATTTCCTAAGCTTGCTGTATGTCAACTTTGATTACACTCGGTCAAGGCCAAGCTAAGGAATTTAAAAAGGAAGTCAATCTTTGTTAGACAACCCCTGCTGAAATTGAGTTTAAAAAGTTCTTTTTTTTTTTGTGAACTACCAGGTCAACAGAATCTTGTAGTATGCGGATTGTTACAAACTGTTTTCTTTAGCAGCCTATAACTCGAAAACTACTCGAGATAATGCGATGAAATTTGATATTGTTGACAGCTTGATGGTTTGTCTTTAAAATGCGACATATTTTGTGCGCCTACCGCCACGCCCTCTTTGTTTTCAAAGAGGATATACAGTTTACGCCTTAAAACTTTCGTATTGGGTGGGTGTGGCAGTCATTTTTAGAAACTATCAGAAAGTTCATTTCCTAAGCTTGCTGTATGCCAACTTTGATTACACTCGGTCAAGGCCCAGCTAAGAAATTTAAAAAGGAAGTCAATCTTTGTTAGACAACCCCTGCTGAAATTGAGTTTAAAAAGTTCTTTGTTTTTTTTTTTGTGAACTACCAGGTCAACAGAATCTTGTAGTAGGCGGATTGTTACAAACTGTTTTCTTTAGCAGCCTATAACTCGAAAACTACTCGAGATAATGCGACGAAATTTGATATGCTTGACAGCTTGATGGTTTGTCTTTAAAATGCGATATATTTTGTGCGCCTACCGCCACGCCATCTTTGTTTTCAAAGAGGATATACAGTTTACGCCTTAAAACTTTCGTATTGGGTATTTATGGCAGGAATTTTTTAGAAACTATCAGTAAGTTCATTTCCTAAGCTTGCTGTATGCCAACTTTGATAACATTCGGTCAAGGCCAAGCTAAGAAATTTAAAAAGGAAGCCAATCTTTTTAAGACAACCCCTGCTGAAATTGAGTTTAAAAAGTTCTTTGTTTTTTTTGTGAACTACCAGGTCAACAGAATCTTGTAGTAGGCGGATTGTTACAAACTGTTCTCTTTAGCAGCCTACAACTCGAAAACTACTCGAAATAATGCGATGAAATTTGATATGCTTGACAGCTTCATAGCTTGTCTTTAAAATGCGACATATTTTGTGCGCCTACCGCCACGCCCTCTTTGTTTTCAAGAAGGATATACAGTTTACGCCTTAAAACTTTCGTATTGGGTGGGTGTGGCAGGAATTTTTTAGAAACTATCAGAAAGTTCATTTCCTAAGCTTGCTGTATGCCAACTTTGATTACACTCGGTCCAGGCCAAGCTAAGAAATTTAAAAAGGAAGTCAATCTTTTTTAGACAACCCCTGCTGAAATTGAGTTTAAAAAGTTCTTTGTTTTTTTTTGTGAACTACCAGGTCAACAGAATCTTGTAGTAGGCGGATTATTACAAACTGTTTTCTTTAGCAGCCTATAACTCGAAAACTACTCGAGATAATGCGATGAAATTTGATATGCTTGACAGCTTGATGGTTTGTCTTTAAAATGCGACATATTTTGTGCGCCTACCGCCACGCCCTCTTTGTTCTCAAAGAGGATATACAGTTTACGCCTTAAAACTTTCGTATTGGGTGGGTGTGGCAGGAATTTTTTAGAAACTATCAGAAAGTTAATTTCCTAAGCTTGCTGTATGCCAACTTTGATTACACTCGGTTAAGGCCAAGCTAAGAAATTTAAAAAGGAAGTCAATCTTTGTTAGACAACCAACCCCTGCTGAAATTGAGTTTAAAAAGTTCTTTGTTTTTTTTTTGTGAACTACCAGGTCAACAGAATCTTGTAGTAGGCGGATTGTTACAAACTGTTTTCTTTAGCAGCCTATAACTCGAAAACTACTCGAGCTAATGCGATGAAATTTGATATGCTTGACAGCTTGATGGTTTGTCTTTAAAATGCGACATATTTTGTGCGCCTACCGCCACGCCCTCTTTGTTTTCAAGGAGGATATACAGTTTACGCCTTAAAACTTTCGTATAGGGTGGGTGTGGCAGGAATTTTTTAGAAACTATCAGAAAGTTCATTTCCTAAGCTTGCTGTATGCCAACTTTGATTACATTCGGTCAAGGCCAAGCTAAGAAACTTAAAAAGGAAGTCAATCTTTTTTAGACAACCCCTGCTGAAAATGAGTTTAAAAAGTTCTTTGCTTTTTTTTTGTGAACTACCAGGTCAACAGAATCTTGTAGTAGGCGGATTGTTACAAACTGTTTTCTTTAGCAGCCTATAACTCGAAAACTACTCTAGATAATGCGATGAAATTTGATATTGTTGACAGCTTGATGGTTTGTCTTTAAAATGCGACATATTTTGTGCGCCTACCGCCACGCCCTCTTTGTTTTTAAAGAGGATATACAGTTTACGCCTTAAAACTTTCGTATTGGGTGGGTGTGGCAGGAATTTCTTAGAAACTATCAGAAAGTTCATTTCCTAAGCTTGCTGTATGCCAACTTTGATTACACTCGGTCAAGGCCAAGCTAAGAAATTTAAAAAGGAAGTCAATCTTTGTTAGACAACCCCTGCTGAAATTGAGTTTAAAAAGTTCTTTGTTTTTTTTTGTGAACTACCAGGTCAACAGAATCTTGTAGTAGGCGGATTGTTACAAACTGTTTTCTTTAGCAGCCTATAACTCGAAAACTACTCGAGAAAATGCGTTGAAATTTGATATGCTTGACAGCTCGATGGTTTGGCTTTAAAATGCGACATATTTTGTGGGCCTACCGCCACGCCATCTTTGTTTTCAAAAAGGATATACAGTTTACGCCTTAAAACTTTCGTATTGGGTGGGTGTGGCAGGAATTTTTTAGAAACTATCAGAAAGTTCATTTCCTAAGCTTGCTGTATGCCAACTTTGATTACATTCGGTCAAGGCCAAGCTAAGAAATTTAAAAATGAAGCCAATCTTTTTTAGACAACCCCTGCTGAAATTGAGTTTAAAAAGTTCTTTGTTTTTTTTTTGTGATCTACCAGGTCAACAGAATCTTGTAGTAAGCGGATTGTTACAAACTGTTTTCTTTAGCAGCCTATAACTCGAAAACTACTCGAGATAATGCGATGAAATTTGATATGCTTGACATCTTGATGGTTTGTCTTTAAAATGCGACATATTTTGTGCGCCTACCGCTACTCCCTCTTTCTTTTCAAAGAGGATACACAGTTTACGCCTTAAAACTTTCGTATTGGGTGGGTGTGGCAGGAATTTTTTAGAAACTATCAGAAAGTTCATTTCCTAAGCTTGCTGTATGCCAACTTTGATTACACTCGGTCCAGGCCAAGCTAAGAAATTTAAAAAGGAAGTCAATCTTTTTTAGACAACCCCTGCTGAAATTGAGTTTAAAAAGTTCTTTGTTTTTTTTTGTGAACTACCAGGTCAACAGAATCTTGTAGTAGGCGGATTATTACAAACTGTTTTCTTTAGCAGCCTATAACTCGAAAACTACTCGAGATAATGCGATGAAATTTGATATGCTTGACAGCTTGATGGTTTGTCTTTAAAATGCGACATATTTTGTGCGCCTACCGCCACGCCCTCTTTGTTCTCAAAGAGGATATACAGTTTACGCCTTAAAACTTTCGTATTGGGTGGGTGTGGCAGGAATTTTTTAGAAACTATCAGAAAGTTAATTTCCTAAGCTTGCTGTATGCCAACTTTGATTACACTCGGTCAAGGCCAAGCTAAGAAATTTAAAAAGGAAGTCAATCTTTGTTAGACAACCAACCCCTGCTGAAATTGAGTTTAAAAAGTTCTTTGTTTTTTTTTTGTGAACTACCAGGTCAACAGAATCTTGTAGTAGGCGGATTGTTACAAACTGTTTTCTTTAGCAGCCTATAACTCGAAAACTACTCGAGCTAATGCGATGAAATTTGATATGCTTGACAGCTTGATGGTTTGTCTTTAAAATGCGACATATTTTGTGCGCCTACCGCCACGCCCTCTTTGTTTTCAAGGAGGATATACAGTTTACGCCTTAAAACTTTCGTATAGGGTGGGTGTGGCAGGAATTTTTTAGAAACTATCAGAAAGTTCATTTCCTAAGCTTGCTGTATGCCAACTTTGATTACATTCGGTCAAGGCCAAGCTAAGAAACTTAAAAAGGAAGTCAATCTTTTTTAGACAACCCCTGCTGAAAATGAGTTTAAAAAGTTCTTTGCTTTTTTTTTGTGAACTACCAGGTCAACAGAATCTTGTAGTAGGCGGATTGTTACAAACTGTTTTCTTTAGCAGCCTATAACTCGAAAACTACTCTAGATAATGCGATGAAATTTGATATTGTTGACAGCTTGATGGTTTGTCTTTAAAATGCGACATATTTTGTGCGCCTACCGCCACGCCCTCTTTGTTTTTAAAGAGGATATACAGTTTACGCCTTAAAACTTTCGTATTGGGTGGGTGTGGCAGGAATTTCTTAGAAACTATCAGAAAGTTCATTTCCTAAGCTTGCTGTATGCCAACTTTGATTACACTCGGTCAAGGCCAAGCTAAGAAATTTAAAAAGGAAGTCAATCTTTGTTAGACAACCCCTGCTGAAATTGAGTTTAAAAAGTTCTTTGTTTTTTTTTTTGTGAACTACCAGGTCAACAGAATCTTGTAGTAGGCGGATTGTTACAAACTGTTTTCTTTAGCAGCCTATAACTCGAAAACTACTCGAGAAAATGCGTTGAAATTTGATATGCTTGACAGCTCGATGGTTTGGCTTTAAAATGCGACATATTTTGTGGGCCTACCGCCACGCCATCTTTGTTTTCAAAAAGGATATACAGTTTACGCCTTAAAACTTTCGTATTGGGTGGGTGTGGCAGGAATTTTTTAGAAACTATCAGAAAGTTCATTTCCTAAGCTTGCTGTATGCCAACTTTGATTACATTCGGTCAAGGCCAAGCTAAGAAATTTAAAAATGAAGCCAATCTTTTTTAGACAACCCCTGCTGAAATTGAGTTTAAAAAGTTCTTTGTTTTTTTTTTGTGATCTACCAGGTCAACAGAATCTTGTAGTAAGCGGATTGTTACAAACTGTTTTCTTTAGCAGCCTATAACTCGAAAACTACTCGAGATAATGCAATGAAATTTGATATGCTTGACATCTTGATGGTTTGTCTTTAAAATGCGACATATTTTGTGCGCCTACCGCTACTCCCTCTTTCTTTTCAAAGAGGATACACAGTTTACGCCTTAAAACTTTCGTATTGGGTGGGTGTGGCAGGAAATTTTTAGGAACTATCAGAAAGTTCATTTCCTAAGCTTGCTGTATGCCAACTTTGATTATACTCGGTCAAGGCCAAGCTAAGAAATTTAAAAAGGAAGTCTATCTTTTTTAGACAACCCCTCCTGAAATTGAGTTTAAAAAGTTCTTTGTTTTTTTTTGTGAACTACCAGGTCAACAGAATCTTGTAGTAGGCGGATTGTTACAAACTGTTTTCTTTAGCAGCCTATAACTCGAAAACTACTCGAGATAATGCGATGAAATTTAATATGCTTAACAGCTTGATGGTTTGGCTTTAAAATGCAACATATTTTGTGCGCATACCGCCACGCCATCTTTGTTTTCAAAGAGGATATACAGTTTACGCCTTAAAACTTTCGTATTGGGTGGGTGTGGCAGGAATTTTTTAGAAACTATCAGAAAGTTCATTTCCTAAGCTTGCTGTATGCCGACTTTGATTACACTCGGTCCAGGCCAAGCTAAGAAATTTAAAAAGGAAGTCTATCTTTTTTAGACAACCCCTGCTGAAATTGAGTTTAAAAAGTTCTTTGTTTTTATACCCTCCACTACAATAAGTTGTGAAGAGGGTATATTAAGTTTGTCATTCCGTGTGAAACTTTTTTATTATTCATCTCAGACCCCATAAAGTTTATATATTCTGGGTCCTTGAGTGATTCTAAGTCGATTTAGCCATGTCCGTCTGTCTGTCCGTCTGTCCGTCTGACCGTCTGTCCGTCTGTCCGTCTGTTGAAAACACGCTCATTTCCGAACAACTCAAAAGAAATGAACAACCTTAGTGCCAAATTACTTGTAGTTATCCTAAGCAGTTTGGGATTGAAATTCAGCAAAATCGGTTTAGTAGGACCAGAGCTATGAATCAAAATGTGGAACCACCACCTAAAAAAATTGATAATTTTGTTACAAAAACTAACATAAATGGTAGAATAATGCACGGAATGAGATAAGATTTTGCAAAAATTAGTTTTATTCGACTAAAAATCACGCTGTTAAATTTCGTGAAGATCCGTCCATAATTTACCCTAAGCCGCATATAAACACTACTCCCGGAAAACAGTTTAGTACGCCTAAAACCGTAAAAAATAACGCTATCGTAACAAAATTTGGTACGTCACAATTTTTTGGGACTAGAAATTACACTGTGAAATTTCGTGAGGGTCGGTCCATAATTTTCTTAGGCCCCATATAAACCCTACTACCGGAAAACAGTTAAGTACGCCTAAAACCGTAAAAAATAATGCAATCGTAACAAAATTTGGTACGTCACAGTTTTCTAGGACTAGAAATGACGCTGTGAAATTTCGTGATGATCGGTCCATAATTTACCCTAGACCCCATATAAACCCTACTACCGGAAAACAGTTTAGTCTCCTAAAACCATAATAAATAACAAATCGTCACAGTTTATGATAATAATAATAAATAGACGTCATACAGATATTACTCCTTAAACATTCGAACTGTCGGTGGAGGGTATCAAAGATTCGGCACAGCCGAATATAGCACTCTAACTTGTTTTTTTTTGTGAACTACCAGGTCAACAGAATCTTGTAGTAGGCGGATTGTTACAAACTGTTTTCTTTAGCAGCCTATAACTCGAAAACTACTCGAGAAAATGCGTTGAAATTTGATATGCTTGACAGCTCGATGGTTTGGCTTTAAAATGCGACATATTTTGTGGGCCTACCGCCACGCCATCTTTGTTTTCAAAAAGGATATACAGTTTACGCCTTAAAACTTTCGTATTGGGTGGGTGTGGCAGGAATTTTTTAGAAACTATCAGAAAGTTCATTTCCTAAGCTTGCTGTATGCCAACTTTGATTACATTCGGTCAAGGCCAAGCTAAGAAATTTAAAAATGAAGCCAATCTTTTTTAGACAACCCCTGCTGAAATTGAGTTTAAAAAGTTCTTTGTTTTTTTTTTTGTGATCTACCAGGTCAACAGAATCTTGTAGTAAGCGGATTGTTACAAACTGTTTTCTTTAGCAGCCTATAACTCGAAAACTACTCGAGATAATGCGATGAAATTTGATATGCTTGACATCTTGATGGTTTGTCTTTAAAATGCGACATATTTTGTGCGCCTACCGCTACTCCCTCTTTCTTTTCAAAGAGGATACACAGTTTACGCCTTAAAACTTTCGTATTGGGTGGGTGTGGCAGGAAATTTTTAGAAACTATCAGAAAGTTCATTTCCTAAGCTTGCTGTATGCCAACTTTGATTATACTCGGTCAAGGCCAAGCTAAGAAATTTAAAAAGGAAGTCTATCTTTTTTAGACAACCCCTCCTGAAATTGAGTTTAAAAAGTTCTTTGTTTTTTTTGTGAACTACCAGGTCAACAGAATCTTGTAGTAGGCGGATTGTTACAAACTGTTTTCTTTAGCAGCCTATAACTCGAAAACTACTCGAGATAATGCGATGAAATTTAATATGCTTAACAGCTTGATGGTTTGGCTTTAAAATGCAACATATTTTGTGCGCATACCGCCACGCCATCTTTGTTTTCAAAGAGGATATACAGTTTACGCCTTAAAACTTTCGTATTGGGTGGGTGTGGCAGGAATTTTTTAGAAACTATCAGAAAGTTCATTTCCTAAGCTTGCTGTATGCCGACTTTGATTACACTCGGTCCAGGCCAAGCTAAGAAATTTAAAAAGGAAGTCTATCTTTTTTAGACAACCCCTGCTGAAATTGAGTTTAAAAAGTTCTTTGTTTTTATACCCTCCACTACAATAAGTTGTGAAGAGGGTATATTAAGTTTGTCATTCCGTGTGAAACTTTTTTATTATTCATCTCAGACCCCATAAAGTTTATATATTCTGGGTCCTTGAGTGATTCTAAGTCGATTTAGCCATGTCCGTCTGTCTGTCCGTCTGTCCGTCTGTCCGTCTGACCGTCTGTCCGTCTGTCCGTCTGTTGAAAACACGCTCATTTCCGAACAACTCAAAAGAAATGAACAACCTTAGTGCCAAATTACTTGTAGTTATCCTAAGCAGTTTGGGATTGAAATTCAGCAAAATCGGTTTAGTAGGACCAGAGCTATGAATCAAAATGTGGAACCACCACCTAAAAAAATTGATAATTTTGTTACAAAAACTAACATAAATGGTAGAATAATGCACGGAATGAGATAAGATTTTGCAAAAATTAGTTTTATTCGACTAAAAATCACGCTGTTAAATTTCGTGAAGATCCGTCCATAATTTACCCTAAGCCGCATATAAACACTACTCCCGGAAAACAGTTTAGTACGCCTAAAACCGTAAAAAATAACGCTATCGTAACAAAATTTGGTACGTCACAATTTTTTGGGACTAGAAATTACACTGTGAAATTTCGTGAGGGTCGGTCCATAATTTTCTTAGGCCCCATATAAACCCTACTACCGGAAAACAGTTAAGTACGCCTAAAACCGTAAAAAATAATGCAATCGTAACAAAATTTGGTACGTCACAGTTTTCTAGGACTAGAAATGACGCTGTGAAATTTCGTGATGATCGGTCCATAATTTACCCTAGACCCCATATAAACCCTACTACCGGAAAACAGTTTAGTCTCCTAAAACCATAATAAATAACAAATCGTCACAGTTTATGATAATAATAATAAATAGACGTCATACAGATATTACTCCTTAAACATTCGAACTGTCGGTGGAGGGTATCAAAGATTCGGCACAGCCGAATATAGCACTCTAACTTGTTTTTTTTTGTGAACTACCAGGTCAACAGAATCTTGTAGTAGGCGGATTGTTACAAACTGTTTTCTTTAGCAGCCTATAACTCGAAAACTACTCGAGAAAATGCGTTGAAATTTGATATGCTTGACAGCTCGATGGTTTGGCTTTAAAATGCGACATATTTTGTGGGCCTACCGCCACGCCATCTTTGTTTTCAAAAAGGATATACAGTTTACGCCTTAAAACTTTCGTATTGGGTGGGTGTGGCAGGAATTTTTTAGAAACTATCAGAAAGTTCATTTCCTAAGCTTGCTGTATGCCAACTTTGATTACATTCAGTCAAGGCCAAGCTAAGAAATTTAAAAATGAAGCCAATCTTTTTTAGACAACCCCTGCTGAAATTGAGTTTAAAAAGTTCTTTGTTTTTTTTTTTGTGATCTACCAGGTCAACAGAATCTTGTAGTAAGCGGATTGTTACAAACTGTTTTCTTTAGCAGCCTATAACTCGAAAACTACTCGAGATAATGCGATGAAATTTGATATGCTTGACATCTTGATGGTTTGTCTTTAAAATGCGACATATTTTGTGCGCCTACCGCTACTCCCTCTTTCTTTTCAAAGAGGATACACAGTTTACGCCTTAAAACTTTCGTATTGGGTGGGTGTGGCAGGAAATTTTTAGAAACTATCAGAAAGTTCATTTCCTAAGCTTGCTGTATGCCAACTTTGATTATACTCGGTCAAGGCCAAGCTAAGAAATTTAAAAAGGAAGTCTATCTTTTTTAGACAACCCCTCCTGAAATTGAGTTTAAAAAGTTCTTTGTTTTTTTTGTGAACTACCAGGTCAACAGAATCTTGTAGTAGGCGGATTGTTACAAACTGTTTTCTTTAGCAGCCTATAACTCGAAAACTACTCGAGATAATGCGATGAAATTTAATATGCTTAACAGCTTGATGGTTTGGCTTTAAAATGCAACATATTTTGTGCGCATACCGCCACGCCATCTTTGTTTTCAAAGAGGATATACAGTTTACGCCTTAAAACTTTCGTATTGGGTGGGTGTGGCAGGAATTTTTTAGAAACTATCAGAAAGTTCATTTCCTAAGCTTGCTGTATGCCGACTTTGATTACACTCGGTCCAGGCCAAGCTAAGAAATTTAAAAAGGAAGTCTATCTTTTTTAGACAACCCCTGCTGAAATTGAGTTTAAAAAGTTCTTTGTTTTTATACCCTCCACTACAATAAGTTGTGAAGAGGGTATATTAAGTTTGTCATTCCGTGTGAAACTTTTTTATTATTCATCTCAGACCCCATAAAGTTTATATATTCTGGGTCCTTGAGTGATTCTAAGTCGATTTAGCCATGTCCGTCTGTCTGTCCGTCTGTCCGTCTGTCCGTCTGACCGTCTGTCCGTCTGTCCGTCTGTTGAAAACACGCTCATTTCCGAACAACTCAAAAGAAATGAACAACCTTAGTGCCAAATTACTTGTAGTTATCCTAAGCAGTTTGGGATTGAAATTCAGCAAAATCGGTTTAGTAGGACCAGAGCTATGAATCAAAATGTGGAACCACCACCTAAAAAAATTGATAATTTTGTTACAAAAACTAACATAAATGGTAGAATAATGCACGGAATGAGATACGATTTTGCAAAAATTAGTTTTATTCGACTTAAAATCACGCTGTTAAATTTCGTGAAGATCCGTCCATAATTTACCCTAAGCCGCATATAAACACTACTCCCGGAAAACAGTTTAGTACGCCTAAAACCGTAAAAAAATAACGCTATCGTAACAAAATTTGGTACGTCACAATTTTTTGGGACTAGAAATTACACTGTGAAATTTCGTGAGGGTCGGTCCATAATTTTCTTAGGCCCCATATAAACCCTACTACCGGAAAACAGTTAAGTACGCCTAAAACCGTAAAAAATAATGCAATCGTAACAAAATTTGGTACGTCACAGTTTTCTAGGACTAGAAATGACGCTGTGAAATTTCGTGATGATCGGTCCATAATTTACCCTAGACCCCATATAAACCCTACTACCGGAAAACAGTTTAGTCTCCTAAAACCATAATAAATAACAAATCGTCACAGTTTAAGATAATAATAATAAATAGACGTCATACAGATATTACTCCTTAAACATTCGAACTGTCGGTGGAGGGTATCAAAGATTCGGCACAGCCGAATATAGCACTCTAACTTGTTTTTTTTTGTGAACTACCAGGTCAACAGAATCTTGTAGTAGGCGGATTGTTACAAACTGTTTTCTTTAGCAGCCTATAACTCGAAAACTACTCGAGATAATGCGATGAAATTTGATATGCTTGACAGCTTGATGGTTTGTCTTTAAAATGCAACATATTTTGTGCGCCTACCGCCACGCCATCTTTGTTTTCAAAGAGGATATACAGTTTACGCCTTAAATCTTTCGTATTGGGTGGGTGTGGCAGGAATTTTTTAGAAACTATCAGAAAGTTCATTTCCTAAGCTTGCTGTATGCCGACATTGATTACACTCGGTCAAGGCCAAGCTAAGAAATTTAAAAAAGAAATCTATCTTTTTTAGACAACCCCTGCTGAAATTGAGTTTAAAAAGTTCTTTGTTTTTTTTTTGTGAACTACCAGGTCAATAGAATCTTGTAGTAGGCGGATTGTTACAAACTGTTTTCTTTAGCAGCCTATAACTCGAAAACTACTCGAGATAATGCGATGAAATTTGATATTCTTGACAGCTTGATGGTTTGTCTTTAAAATGCGACATATTTTGTGCGCCTACCGCCACGCCATCTTTGTTTTCAAAGAGGATACACAGTTTACGCCTTAAAACTTTCGTATTGGGTGGGTGTGGCAGGAAATTTTTAGAAACTATCAGAAAGTTCATTTCCTAAGCTTGCTGTATGCCAACTTTGATTATACTCGGTCAAGGCCAAGCTAAGAAATTTAAAAAGGAAGTCTATCTTTTTTTTTTAGACAACCCCTCCTGAAATTGAGTTTAAAAAGTTCTTTGTTTTTTTTGTGAACTACCAGGTCAACAGAATCTTGTAGTAGGCGGATTGTTACAAACTGTTTTCTTTAGCAACCTATAACTCGAAAACTACTCGAGATAATGCGATGAAATTTGATATGCTTGACAGCTTGATGGTTTGTCTTTAAAATGCGACATATTTTGTGCGCCTACCGCCACGCCATCTTTGTTTTCAAAGAGGATATACAGTTTACGCCTTAAAACTTTCGTATTGGTTGTTTATGGCAGGAATTTTTTAGAAACTATCAGTAAGTTCATTTCCTAAGCTTGCTGTATTCCAACTTTGATTACATTCGGTCAAGGCCAAGCTAAGAAATTTAAAAAGGAAGTCAATCTTTTTAAGACAACCCCTGCTGAAATTGAGTTTAAAAAGTTCTTTGTTTTTTTTTTTTGTGAACTACCAGGTCAACAGAATCTTGTAGTAGGCGGATTGTTACAAACTGTTTTCTTTAGCAGCCTATAACTCGAAAACTACTCGAGATAATGCGATGAAATTTGATATGCTTGACAGCTTGATGGTTTGTCTTTAAAATGCGACATATTTTGTGCGCCTACCGCCACGCCATCTTTGTTTTCAAAGAGGATATACAGTTTACGCCTTAAAACTTTCGTATTGGGTGGGTGTGGCAGGAATTTTTTAGAAACTATCAGAAAGTTCATTTCCTAAGCTTGCTGTATGCCGACTTTGATTACACTCGGTCAAGGCCAAGCTAAGAAATTTAAAAAGGAAGTCTATCTTTTTTAGACAACCCCTGCTGAAATTGAGTTTAAAAAGTTCTTTGTTTTTTTTTGTGAACTACCAGGTCAACAGAATCTTGTAGTAGGCGGATTGTTACAAACTGTTTTCTTTAGCAGCCTATAACTCGAAAACTACTCGAGATAATGCGATGAAATTTGATATGCTTGACAGCTTGATGGTTTGTCTTTAAAATGCGACATATTTTGTGCGCCTACCGCCACGCCATCTTTGTTTTCAAAGAGGATATACAATGTACGCCTTAAAACTTTCGTATTGGGTGGGAGTGGCAGAAATTTTTTAGAAACTATCAGAAAGTTCATTTCCTAAGCTTGCTGTATGCCGACTTTGATTACACTCGGTCAAGGCCAAGCTAAGAAATTTAAAAAGGAAGTCTATCTTTTTTAGACAACCCCTGCTGAAATTGAGTTAAAAAAGTTCTTTGTTTTTTTTTTGTGAACTACCAGGTCAACAGAATCTTGTAGTAGGCGGATTGTTACAAACTGTTTTCTTTAGCAGCCTATAACTCGAAAACTACTCGAGATAATGCGATGAAATTTGATATGCTTGACAGCTTGATGGTTTGTCTTTAAAATGCGACATATTTTGTGCGCCTACCGCCACGCCATCTTTGTTTTCAAAGAGGATATACAGTTTACGCCTTAAAACTTTCGTATTGGGTGGGTGTGGCAGGAATTTTTTAGAAACTATCAGAAAGTTCATTTCTTAAGCTTGCTGTATGCCAACTTTGATTATACTCGGTCAAGGCCAAGCTAAGAAATTTAAAAAGGAAGTCTATCTTTTTTAGACAACCCCTGCTGAAATTGAGTTTAAAAAGTTCTTTGTTTTTTTTTGTGAACTACCAGGTCAACAGAATCTTGTAGTAGGCGGATTGTTACAAACTGTTTTCTTTAGCAGCCTATAACTCGAAAACTACTCGAGATAATGCGATGAAATTTGATATGCTTGACAACTTGATGGTTTGTCTTTAAAATGCGACATATTTTGTGCGCCTACCGCCACGCCATCTTTGTTTTCAAAGAGGATATACAGTTTACGCCTTAAAACTTTCGTATTGGGTGGGTGTGGCAGGAATTTTTTAGAAACTATCAGAAAGTTCATTTCCTAAGCTTGCTGTATGCCAACTTTGATTACATTCGGTTAAGGCCAAGCTAAGAAATTTAAAAAGGAAGCCAATCTTTTTTAGACAACCCCTGCTGAAATTGAGTTTAAAAAGTTCTTTGTTTTTTTTTTGTGAACTACCAGGTCAACAGAATCTTGTAGTAGGCGGATTGTTACAAACTGTTTTCTTTAGCAGCCTATAACTCGAAAACTACTCGAGATAATGCGATGAAATTTGATATGCTTAACAGCTTGATGGTTTGGCTTTAAAATGCAACATATTTTGTGCGCATACCTCCACGCCATCTTTGTTTTCAAAGAGGATATACAGTTTACGCCTTAAAACTTTCGTATTGGGTGGGTGTGGCAGGCATTTTTTAGAAACTATCAGTAAGTTCATTTCCTAAGCTTGCTGTATTCCAACTTTGATTACATTCGGTCAAGGCCAAGCTAAGAAATTTAAAAAGGAAGTCAATCTTTTTAAGACAACCCCTGCTGAAATTGAGTTTAAAAAGTTCTTTGTTTTTTTTTTTGTGAACTACCAGGTCAACAGAATCTTGTAGTAGGCGGATTGTTACAAACTGTTTTCTTAAGCAGCCTATAACTCGAAAACTAGTCGAGATAATGCGATGAAATTTGATATGCTTGACATTTTGATGTTTGTCTTTAAAATGCGACAAAATTTGTGCGCCTACCGCCACTCCCTCTTTCTTTTCAAAGAGGATATACAGTTTACGCCTTAAAACTTTCGTATTGGGTGGGTGTGGCAGGAATTTTTTAGAAACTATCAGAAAGTTCATTTCCTAAGCTTGCTGTATGCCGACTTTGATTACACTCGGTCAAGGCCAAGCTAAGAAATTTAAAAAGGAAGTCTATCTTTTTTAGACAACCCCTGCTGAAATTGAGTTTAAAAAGTTCTTTGTTTTTTTTTTGTGAACTACCAGGTCAACAGAATCTTGTAGTAGGCGGATTGTTACAAACTGTTTTCTTTAGCAGCCTATAACTCGAAAACTACTCGAGATAATGCGATGAAATTTGATATGCTTGACAGCTTGATGGTTTGTCTTTAAAATGCGACATATTTTGTGCGCCTACCGCCACGCCATCTTTGTTTTCAAAGAGGATATACAGTTTACGCCTTAAAACTTTCGTATTGGGTGGGTGTGGCAGGAATTTTTTAGAAACTATCAGAAAGTTCATTTCCTAAGCTTGCTGTATGCCGACTTTGATTACACTCGGTCCAGGCCAAGCTAAGAAATTTAAAAAGGAAGTCTATCTTTTTTAGACAACCCCTGCTGAAATTGGGTTTAAAAAGTTCTTTGTTTTTTTTTGTGAACTACCAGGTCAACAGAATCTTGTAGTAGGCGGATTGTTACAAACTGTTTTCTTTAGCAGCCTATAACTCGAAAACTACTCGAGATAATGCGATGAAATTTGATATGCTTAACAGCTTGATGGTTTGGCTTTAAAATGCAACATATTTTGTGCGCCTACCGCCACTCCCTCTTTCTTTTCAAAGAGGATATACAGTTTACGCCTTAAAACTTTCGTATTGGGTGGGTGTGGCAGGCATTTTTTAGAAACTATCAGAAAGTTCATTTCCTAAGCTTGCTGTATGCCGACTTTGATTACACTCGGTCAAGGCCAAGCTAAGAAATTTAAAAAGGAAGTCTATCTTTTTTAGACAACCCCTGCTGAAATTGAGTTTAAAAAGTTCTTTGTTTTTTTTTTGTGAACTACCAGGTCAACAGAATCTTGTAGTAGGCGGATTGTTACAAACTGTTTTCTTTAGCAGCCTATAACTCGAAAACTACTCGAGATAATGCGATGAAATTTGATATGCTTGACAGCTTGATGGTTTGTCTTTAAAATGCGACATATTTTGTGCGCCTACCGCCACGCCATCTTTGTTTTCAAAGAGGATATACAGTTTACGCCTTAAAACTTTCGTATTGGGTGGGTGTGGCAGGAATTTTTTAGAAACTATCAGAAAGTTCATTTCCTAAGCTTGCTGTATGCCGACTTTGATTACACTCGGTCCAGGCCAAGCTAAGAAATTTAAAAAGGAAGTCTATCTTTTTTAGACAACCCCTGCTGAAATTGGGTTTAAAAAGTTCTTTGTTTTTTTTTGTGAACTACCAGGTCAACAGAATCTTGTAGTAGGCGGATTGTTACAAACTGTTTTCTTTAGCAGCCTATAACTCGAAAACTACTCGAGATAATGCGATGAAATTTGATATGCTTAACAGCTTGATGGTTTGGCTTTAAAATGCAACATATTTTGTGCGCATACCGCCACGCCATCTTTGTTTTCAAAGAGGATATACAGTTTACGCCTTAAAACTTTCGTATTGGGTGCGTGTGGCAGGAATTTTTTAGAAACTATCAGAAAGTTCATTTCCTAAGCTTGCTGTATGCCAACTTTGATTACATTCGGTTAAGGCCAAGCTAAGAAATTTAAAAAGGAAGTCTTTTTTTTTTTATAGAACCCCTGCTGAAATTGAGTTTAAAAAGTTCTTTGTTTTTTTTGTGAACTACCAGGTCAACAGAATCTTGTAGTAGGCGGATTGTTACAAACTGTTTTCTTTAGCAGCCTATAACTCGAAAACTACTCGAGATAATGCGATGAAATTTGATATGCTTAACAGCTTGATGGTTTGGCTTTAAAATGCAACATATTTTGTGCGCATACCGCCACGCCATCTTTGTTTTCAAAGAGGATATACAGTTTACGCCTTAAAACTTTCGTATTGGGTGGGTGTGGCAGGAATTTTTTAGAAACTATCAGAAAGTTCATTTCCTAAGCTTGCTGTATGCCGACTTTGATTACACTCGGTCAAGGCCAAGCTAAGAAATTTAAAAAAGAAGTCTATCTTTTTTAGACAACCCCTGCTGAAATTGAGTTTAAAAAGTTCTTTGTTTTTTTTTTGTGAACTACCAGGCCAACAGAATCTTGTAGTAGGCGGATTGTTACAAACTGTTTTCTTTAGCAGCCTATAACTCGAAAACTACTCGAGATAATGCGATGAAATTTGATATGCTTGACAGCTTGATGGTTTGTCTTTAAAATGCGACATATTTTGTGCGCCTACCGCCACGCCATCTTTGTTTTCAAAGAGGATATACAGTTTACGCCTTAAAGCTTTCGTATTGGGTGGGTGTGGCAGGAATTTTTTAGAAACTATCAGAAAGTTCATTTCCTAAGCTTGCTGTATGCCAACTTTGATTATACTCGGTCAAGGCCAAGCTAAGAAATTTAAAAAGGAAGTCTATCTTTTTTAGACAACCCCTGCTGAAATTGAGTTTAAAAAGTTCTTTGTTTTTTTTTTGTGAACTACCAGGTCAACAGAATCTTGTAGTAGGCGGATTGTTACAAACTGTTTTCTTAAGCAGCCTATAACTCGAAAACTACTCGAGATAATGCGATGAAATTTGATAAGCTTGACAGCTTGATGGTTTGTCTTTAAAATGCGACATATTTTGTGCGCCTACCGCCACGCCATCTTTGTTTTCAAAGAGGATATACAGTTTACGCCTTAAAGCTTTCGTATTGGGTGGGTGTGGCAGGAATTTTTTAGAAACTATCAGAAAGTTCATTTCCTAAGCTTGCTGTATGCCAACTTTGATTATACTCGGTCAAGGCCAAGCTAAGAAATTTAAAAAGGAAGTCTATCTTTTTTAGACAACCCCTGCTGAAATTGAGTTTAAAAAGTTCTTTGTTTTTTTTTTTGTGAACTACCAGGTCAACAGAATCTTGTAGTAGGCGGATTGTTACAAACTGTTTTCTTTAGCAGCCTATAACTCGAAAACTACTCGAGATAATGCGATTAAATTTGATATGCTTGACAGCTTGATGGTTTGTCTTTAAAATGCGACATATTTTGTGCGCCTACCGCCTCGCCATCTTTGTTTTCAAAGAGGATATACAGTTTACGCTTTAAAACTTTCGTATTGGGTGTTTATGGCAGGAATTTTTTAGAAACTATCAGTAAGTTCATTTCCTAAGCTTGCTGTATTCCAACTTTGATTACATTCGGTCAAGGCCAAGCTAAGAAATTTAAAAAGGAAGTCAATCTTTTTAAGACAACCCCTGCTGAAATTGAGTTTAAAAAGTTCTTTGTTTTTTTTTTTTGTGAACTACCAGGTCACAGAATCTTGTAGTAGGCGGATTGTTACAAACTGTTTTCTTTAGCAGCCTATAACTCGAAAACTACTCGAGATAATGCGATGAAATTTGATATGCTTGACAGTTTGATGGTTTGTCTTTAAAATGCGACATATTTTGTGCGCCTACCGCCACGCCATCTTTGTTTTCAAAGAGGATATACAGTTTACGCCTTAAAGCTTTCGTATTGGGTGGGTGTGGCAGGAATTTTTTAGAAACTATCAGAAAGTTCATTTCCTAAGCTTGCTGTATGCCAACTTTGATTATACTCGGTCAAGGCCAAGCTAAGAAATTTAAAAAGGAAGTCTATCTTTTTTAGACAACCCCTGCTGAAATTGAGTTTAAAAAGTTCTTTGTTTTTTTTTTTGTGAACTTCCAGGTCAACAGAATCTTGTAGTAGGCGGATTGTTACAAACTGTTTTCTTAAGCAGCCTATAACTCGAAAACTACTCGAGATAATGCGATGAAATTTGATAAGCTTGACAGCTTGATGGTTTGTCTTTAAAATGCGACATATTTTGTGCGCCTACCGCCACGCCATCTTTGTTTTCAAAGAGGATATACAGTTTACGCCTTAAAACTTTCGTATTGGGTGGGTGTGGCAGGAATTTTTTAGAAACTATCAGAAAGTTCATTTCCTAAGCTTGCTGTATGCCGACTTTGATTACACTCGGTCAAGGCCAAGCTAAGAAATTTAAAAAAGAAGTCTATCTTTTTTAGACAACCCCTGCTGAAATTAAGTTTAAAAAGTTCTTTGTTTTTTTTTTGTGAACTACCAGGTCAACAGAATCTTGTAGTAGGCGGATTGTTACAAACTGTTTTCTTTAGCAGCCTATAACTCGAAAACTACTCGAGATAATGCGATGAAATTTGATATGCTTGACAGCTTGATGGTTTGTCTTTAAAATGCGACATATTTTGTGCGCCTACCGCCACGCCATCTTTGTTTTCAAAGAGGATATACAGTTTACACCTTAAAGCTTTCGTATTGGGTGGGTGTGGCAGGAATTTTTTAGAAACTATCAGAAAGTTCATTTCCTAAGCTTGCTGTATGCCAACTTTGATTATACTCGGTCAAGGCCAAGCTAAGAAATTTAAAAAGGAAGTCTATCTTTTTTAGACAACCCCTGCTGAAATTGAGTTTAAAAAGTTCTTTGTTTTTTTTTTGTGAACTACCAGGTCAACAGAATCTTGTAGTAGGCGGATTGTTACAAACTGTTTTCTTAAGCAGCCTATAACTCGAAAACTACTCGAGATAATGCGATGAAATTTGATAAGCTTGACAGCTTGATGGTTTGTCTTTAAAATGCGACATATTTTGTGCGCCTACCGCCACGCCATCTTTGTTTTCAAAGAGGATATACAGTTTACGCCTTAAAGCTTTCGTATTGGGTGGGTGTGGCAGGAATTTTTTAGAAACTATCAGAAAGTTCATTTCCTAAGCTTGCTGTATGCCAACTTTGATTATACTCGGTCAAGGCCAAGCTAAGAAACTTAAAAAGGAAGTCTATCTTTTTTAGACAACCCCTGCTGAAATTGAGTTTAAAAAGTTCTTTGTTTTTTTTTTTGTGAACTTCCAGGTCAACAGAATCTTGTAGTAGGCGGATTGTTACAAACTGTTTTCTTAAGCAGCCTATAACTCGAAAACTACTCGAGATAATGCGATGAAATTTGATAAGCTTGACAGCTTGATGGTTTGTCTTTAAAATGCGACATATTTTGTGCGCCTACCGCCACGCCATCTTTGTTTTCAAAGAGGATATACAGTTTACGCCTTAAAACTTTCGTATTGGGTGGGTGTGGCAGGAATTTTTTAGAAACTATCAGAAAGTTCATTTCCTAAGCTTGCTGTATGCCGACTTTGATTACACTCGGTCAAGGCCAAGCTAAGAAATTTAAAAAGGAAGTCTATCTTTTTTGGACAACCCCTGCTGAAATTGAGTTTAAAAAGTTCTTTGTTTTTTTTGTGAACTACCAGGTCAACAGAATCTTGTAGTAGGCGGATTGTTACAAACTGTTTTCTTTAGCAGCCTAAAACTCAAAAACTACTCGAGATAATGCGATGAAATTTGATATGCTTGACAGCTTGATGGTTTGTCTTTAAAATGCGACATATTTTGTGCGCCTACCGCCACGCCATCTTTGTTTTCAAAGAGGATATACAGTTTACGCCTTAAAACTTTCGTATTGGGTGGGTGTGGCAGGAATTTTTTAGAAACTATCAGAAAGTTCATTTCCTAAGCTTGCTGTATGCCGACTTTGATTACACTCGGTCAAGGCCAAGCTAAGAAATTTAAAAAGGAAGTCTATCTTTTTTAGACAACCCCTGCTGAAATTGAGTTTAAAAAGTTCTTTGTTTTTTTTTTGTGAACTACCAGGTCAACAGAATCTTGTAGTAGGCGGATTGTTACAAACTGTTTTCTTTAGCAGCCTTTAACTCGAAAACTACTCGAGATAATGATATGAAATTTGATATGCTTGACAGCTTGATGGTTTGTCTTTAAAATGCGACATATTTTGTGCGCATACCGCCACGCCATCTTTGTTTTCAAAGAGGATATACAGTTTACGCCTTAAAACTTTCGTATTGGGTGGGTGTGGCGGAATTTTTTAGAAACTATCAGAAAGTTCATTTCCTAAGCTTGCTGTATGCCAACTTTGATTACATTCGGTTAAGGCCAAGCTAAGAAATTTAAAAAGGAAGCCAATCTTTTTTAGACAACCCCTGCTGAAATTGAGTTTAAAAAGTTCTTTGTTTTTTTTTTGTGAACTACCAGGTCAACAGAATCTTGTAGTAGGCGGATTGTTACAAACTGTTTTCTTTAGCAGCCTATAACTCGAAAACTACTCGAGATAATGCGATGAAATTTGATATGCTTAACAGCTTGATGGTTTGGCTTTAAAATGCAACATATTTTGTGCGCATACCGCCACGCCATCTTTGTTTTCAAAGAGGATATACAGTTTACGCCTTAAAACTTTCGTATTGGGTGGGTGTGGCAGGAATTTTTTAGAAACTATCAGTAAGTTCATTTCCTAAGCTTGCTGTATTCCAACTTTGATTACATTCGGTCAAGGCCAAGCTAAGAAATTTAAAAAGGAAGTCAATCTTTTTAAGACAACCCCTGCTGAAATTGAGTTTAAAAAGTTCTTTGTTTTTTTTTTTTGTGAACTACCAGGTCAACAGAATCTTGTAGTAGGCGGATTGTTACAAACTGTTTTCTTTAGCAGCCTATAACTCGAAAACTACTCGAGATAATGCGATGAAATTTGATATGCTTGACAGTTTGATGTTTGTCTTTAAAATGCGACAAATTTTGTGCGCCTACCGCCACTCCCTCTTTCTTTTCAAAGAGGATATACAGTTTACGCCTTAAAACTTTCGTATTGGGTGGGTGTGGCAGGAATTTTTTAGAAACTATCAGAAAGTTCATTTCCTAAGCTTGCTGTATGCCGACTTTGATTACACTCGGTCAAGGCCAAGCTAAGAAATTTAAAAAGGAAGTCTATCTTTTTTAGACAACCCCTGCTGAAATTGAGTTTAAAAAGTTCTTTGTTTTTTTTTTGTGAACTACCAGGTCAACAGAATCTTGTAGTAGGCGGATTGTTACAAACTGTTTTCTTTAGCAGCCTATAACTCGAAAACTACTCGAGATAATGCGATGAAATTTGATATGCTTGACAGCTTGATGGTTTGTCTTTAAAATGCGACATATTTTGTGCGCCTACCGCCACGCCATCTTTGTTTTCAAAGAGGACATACAGTTTACGCCTTAAAACTTTCGTATTGGGTGGGTGTGGCAGGCATTTTTTAGAAACTATCAGAAAGTTCATTTCCTAAGCTTGCTGTATGCCGACTTTGATTACACTCGGTCAAGGCCAAGCTAAGAAATTTAAAAAGGAAGTCTATCTTTTTTAGACAACCCCTGCTGAAATTGAGTTTAAAAAGTTCTTTGTTTTTTTTTTTTTGTGAACTACCAGGTCAACAGAATCTTGTAGTAGGCGGATTGTTACAAACTGTTTTCTTTAGCAGCCTATAACTCGAAAACTACTCGAGATAATGCGATGAAATTTGATATGCTTGACAGCTTGATGGTTTGTCTTTAAAATGCAACATATTTTGTGCGCCTACCGCCACGCCATCTTTGTTTTCAAAGAGGATATACAGTTTACGCCTTAAAACTTTCGTATTGGGTGGGTGTGGCAGGAATTTTTTAGAAACTATCAGAAAGTTCATTTCCTAAGCATGCTGTATGCCAACTTTGATTATACTCGGTCAAGGCCAAGCTAAGAAATTTAAAAAGGAAGTCTATCTTTTTTAGACAACCCCTTCTGAAATTGAGTTTAAAAAGTTCTTTGTTTTTTTTGTGAACTACCAGGTCAACAGAATCTTGTAGTAGGCGGATTGTTACAAACTGTTTTCTTTAGCAGCCTATAACTCGAAAACTACTCGAGATAATGCGATGAAATTTGATATGCTTAACAGCTTGATGGTTTGGCTTTAAAATGCAACATATTTTGTGCGCATACCGCCACGCCATCTTTGTTTTCAAAGAGGATATACAGTTCACGCCTTAAAACTTTCGTATTGGGTGGGTGTGACAGGAATTTTTTAGAAACTATCAGAAAGTTCATTTCCTAAGCTTGCTGTATGCCAACTTTGATTACATTTGGTGAAGGCCAAGCTAAGAAATTTAAAAAGGAAGTCTATCTTTTTTACACAACCCCTGCTGAAA
The DNA here is from genome assembly GCA_930367215.1 of Pollenia angustigena. Taxonomy (NCBI): domain Eukaryota; kingdom Metazoa; phylum Arthropoda; class Insecta; order Diptera; family Polleniidae; genus Pollenia; species Pollenia angustigena. The sequence goes on along the minus strand of OV884059.1, from coordinate 109,342,256 downwards.
TTGAGTTTAAAAAGTTCTTTGTTTTTTTTGTGAACTACCAGGTCAACAGAATCTTGTAATGGGCGGGTTGTTACATACTGTTTTCTTTAGCAGCCTATAACTCGAAAACTACTCGAGATAATGCGATGAAATTTGATATGCTTAACAGCTTGATGGTTTGGCTTTAAAATGCAACATATTTTGTGCGCATACCGCCACGCCATCTTTGTTTTCAAAGAGGATATACAGTTTACGCCTTAAAACTTTCGTATTGGGTGGGTGTGACAGGAATTTTTTAGAAACTATCAGAAAGTTCATTTCCTAAGCTTGCTGTATGCCAACTTTGATTACATTCGGTTAAGGCCAAGCTAAGAAATTTAAAAAGGAAGTCTATCTTTTTTACACAACCCCTGCTGAAATTGAGTTTAAAAAGTTCTTTGTTTTTTTTGTGAACTACCAGGTCAACAGAATCTTGTAGTAGGCGGATTGTTACAAAGTGTTTTCTTTAGCAGCCTATAACTCGAAAACTACTCGAGATAATGCGATGAAATTTGATATGCTTAACAGCTTGATGGTTTGGCTTTAAAATGCAACATATTTTGTGCGCATACCGCCACGCCATCTTTGTTTTCAAAGAGGATATACAGTTTACGCCTTAAAACTTTCGTATTGGGTGGGTGTGACAGGAATTTTTTAGAAACTATCAGAAAGTTCATTTCCTAAGCTTGCTGTATGCCGACTTTGATTACACTCGGTCAAGGCCAAGCTAAGAAATTTAAAAAGGAAGTCTATCTTTTTTAGACAACCCCTGCTGAAATTGAGTTTAAAAAGATCTTTGTTTTTTTTTTGTGAACTACCAGGTCAACAGAATCTTGTAGTAGGCGGATTGTTACAAACTGTTTTCTTTAGCAGCCTATAACTCGAAAACTACTCGAGATAATGCGATGAAATTTGATATGCTTGACAGCTTGATGGTTTGTCTTTAAAATGCGACATATTTCGTGCGCCTACCGCCACGCCATCTTTGTTTTCAAAGAGGATATACAGTTTACGCCTTAAAACTTTCGTATTGGGTGGGTGTGGCAGGAATTTTTTAGAAACTATCAGAAAGTTCATTTCCTAAGCTTGCTGTATGCCGACTTTGATTACACTCGGTCAAGGCCAAGCTTAGAAATTTAAAAAGGAAGTCTATCTTTTTTAGACAACCCCTGCTGAAATTGAGTTTAAAAAGTTCTTTGTTTTTTTTTGTGAACTACCAGGTCAACAGAATCTTGTAGTAGGCGGATTGTTACAAACTGTTTTCTTTAGCAGCCTATAACTCGAAAACTACTCGAGATAATGCGATGAAATTTGATATGCTTGACAGCTTGATGGTTTGTCTTTAAAATGCGACATATTTTGTGCGCCTACCGCCACGCCATCTTTGTTTTCAAAGAGGATATACAGTTTACGCCTTAAAACTTTCGTATTGGGTGGGTGTGGAAGGAATTTTTTAGAAACTATCAGAAAGTTCATTTCCTAAGCTTGCTGTATGCCAACTTTGATTATACTCAGTCAAGGCCAAGCTAAGAAATTTAAAAAGGAAGACTATCTTTTTTAGACAACCCCTGCTGATGAAATTGAGTTTAAAAAGTTCTTTGTTTTTTTTTTGTGAACTACCAGGTCAACAGAATCTTGTAGTAGGCGGATTGTTACAAACTGTTTTCTTTAGCAGCCTATAACTCGAAAACTACTCGAGATAATGCGATGAAATTTGATATGCTTGACAGCTTGATGGTTTGTCTTTAAAATGCGACATATTTTGTGCGCCTACCGCCACGCCATCTTTGTTTTCAAAGAGGATATACAGTTTACGCCTTAAAACTTTCGTATTGGGTGGGTGTGGCAGGAATTTTTTAGAAACTATCAGAAAGTTCATTTCCTAAGCTTGCTGTATGCCAACTTTGATTATACTCGGTCAAGGCCAAGAAATTTAAAAAGGAAGTCTATCTTTTTTAGACAACCCCTGCTAAAATTGAGTTTAAAAAGTTCTTTGTTTTTTTTGTGAACTACCAGGTCAACAGAATCTTGTAGTAGGCGGATTGTTACAAACTGTTTTCTTTAGCAGCCTATAACTCGAAAACTACTCGAGATAATGCGATGAAATTTGATATGCTTGACAGCTTGATGGTTTGTCTTTAAAATGCGACATATTTTGTGCGCCTACCGCCACGCCATCTTTGTTTTCAAAGAGGATATACAGTTAAGCCTTAAAACTTTCGTATTGGGTGTTTATGGCAGGAATTTTTTAGAAACTATCAGTAAGTTCATTTCCTAAGCTTGCTGTATTCCAACTTTGATTTTAGTCGGTCAAGGCCAAGCTAAGAAATTTAAAAAGGAAGCCAATCTTTTTTAGACAACCCCTGCTGAAATTGAGTTTAAAAAGTTCTTTGTTTTTTTTTTTGTGAACTACCAGGTCAACAGAATCTTGTAGTAGGCGGATTGTTACAAACTGTTTTCTTTAGCAGCCTATAACTCGAAAACTACTCGAGATATTGCGATGAAATTTGATATGCTTGACAGCTTGATGGTTTGTCTTTAAAATGCGACATATTTTGTGCGCCTACCGCCACGCCATCTTTGTTTTCAAAGAGGATATACAGTTTACGCCTTAAAACTTTCGTATTGGGTGGGTTTGGCAGGAATTTTTTAGAAACTATCAGAAAGTTCATTTCCTAAGCTTGCTGTATGCCGACTTTGATTACACTCGGTCAAGGCCAAGCTAAGAAATTTAAAAAGGAAGTCTATCTTTTTTAGACAACCCCTGCTGAAATTGAGTTTAAAAAGTTCTTTGTTTTTTTTTTGTGAACTACCAGGTCAACAGAATCTTGTAGTAGGCGGATTGTTACAAACTGTTTTCTTTAGCAGCCTATAACTCGAAAACTACTCGAGATAATGCGATGAAATTTGATATGCTTGACAGCTTGATGGTTTTTCTTTAAAATGCGACATATTTTGTGCGCCTACCGCCACGCCATCTTTGTTTTCAAAGAGGATATACAGTTTACGCCTTAAAACTTTCGTATTGGGTGGGTGTGGCAGGAATTTTTTAGAAACTATCAGAAAGTTCATTTCCTAAGCTTGCTGTATGCCAACTTTGATTACATTCGGTTAAGGCCAAGCTAAGAAATTTAAAAAGGAAGTCTATCTTTTTTACACAACCCCTGCTGAAATTGAGTTTAAAAAGTTCTTTGTTTTTTTTTGTGAACTACCAGGTCAACAGAATCTTGTAGTAGGCGGATTGTTACAAACTGTTTTCTTTAGCAGCCTATAACTCGAAAACTACTCGAGATAATGCGATGAAATTTGATATGCTTAACAGCTTGATGGTTTGGCTTTAAAATGCAACATATTTTGTGCGCATACCGCCACGCCATCTTTGTTTTCAAAGAGGATATACAGTTTACGCCTTAAAACTTTCGTATTGGGTGGGTGTGGCAGGAATTTTTTAGAAACTATCAGAAAGTTCATTTCCTAAGCTTGCTGTATGCCAACTTTGATTACATTCGGTTAAGGCCAAGCTAAGAAATTTAAAAAGGAAGTCAATCTTTGTTAGACAACCCCTGCTGAAATTGAGTTTAAAAAGTTCTTTGTTTTTTTTTTTTTTGTGAACTACCAGGTCAACAGAATCTTGTAGTGGGCGGGTTGTTACATACTGTTTTCTTTAGCAGCCTATAACTCTAAAACTACTCGAGATAATGCGATGAAATTTGATATGCTTAACAGCTTGATGGTTTGGCTTTAAAATGCAACATATTTTGTGCGCATACCGCCACGCCATCTTTGTTTTCAAAGAGGATATACAGTTTACGCCTTAAAACTTTCGTATTGGGTGGGTGTGGCAGGAATTTTTTAGAAACTATCAGAAAGTTCATTTCCTAAGCTTGCTGTATGCCAACTTTGATTACATTCGGTTAAGGCCAAGCTAAGAAATTTAAAAAGGAAGTCTATCTTTTTTACACAACCCCTGCTGAAATTGAGTTTAAAAAGTTCTTTGTTTTTTTTGTGAACTACCAGGTCAACAGAATCTTGTAGTAGGCGGATTGTTACAAACTGTTTTCTTTAGCAGCCTATAACTCGAAAACTACTCGAGATAATGCGATGAAATTTGATATGCTTGACAGCTTGATGGTTTGTCTTTAAAATGCGACATATTTTGTGCGCCTACCGCCACGCCATCTTTGTTTTCAAAGAGGATATACAGTTTACGCCTTAAAACTTTCGTATTGGGTGGGTGTGGCAGGAATTTTTTAGAAACTATCAGAAAGTTCATTTCCTAAGCTTGCTGCATGCCGACTTTGATTACACTCGGTCAAGGCCAAGCTAAGAAATTTAAAAAGGCAGTCTATCTTTTTTAGACAACCCCTGCTGAAATTGAGTTTAAAAAGTTCTTTGTTTTTTTTTTGTGAACTACCAGTGGTGCGATTCACTAACTTTTAACGATCCGACAATCGTAATATTTGTCGACATTTATATTCGCTTGCAGTAACGATAGTGTGATTCTGTAATTTTTTTTTAACGATAGTACACAGCTGTTTTTTTTTTGTAACATCTCTGTCTACAAAATGTTAAAAAAAAAAACGAAAAGCACAAAAGAGAATAAAATAAAAACATATGAAATTGTTCTTAACCGCCCTTGTTACACATATTTTTTCATTTAAAATGCACTGAAAAAGGTCTGGCCAGACTCATAAGTAAGACGAAGGGTTAATTTGTGGTTTTATATTTTTTTTTTTGTGAATTTTACATTTAGAATTTTATTTTTGTTCTTAATTTGCTTCCTTTTTGCAAATTTTAAATTTATTATTTTGTTTTTGTTAATACATATACATATGAATATATCTTTGTATGTATGTAAGCTATTTTAAACATAAAAAACATTTTATCGATAAAATAAACACAAACTAAATTATTTTCGCTAAGATAACGACAAAAAAATTGCTTAAAGTAACAGCTGACTTTAAACGACAGCGAATATCGTTAAAAATTTTACAGAATAGCATATTCGATAAATTTTCGTTATACTTATTTTAACGATTCGATTATCGTTATAAAAGTTAGTGAATCGCACTACAGGTCAACAGAATCTTGTAGTAGGCGGATTGTTACAAACTGTTTTCTTTAGCAGCCTATAACTCGAAAACTACTCGAGATAATGCGATGAAATTTGATATGCTTGACAGCTTGATGGTTTGTCTTTAAAATGCGACATATTTTGTGCGCCTACCGCCACGCCATCTTTGTTTTCAAAGAGGATATACAGTTTACGCCTTAAAACTTTCGTATTGGGTGGGTGTGGCAGGAATTTTTTAGAAACTATCAGAAAGTTCATTTCCTAAGCTTGCTGTATGCCAACTTTGCTTATACTCGGTCAAGGCCAAGCTAAGAAATTTAAAAAGGAAGTCTATCTTTTTTAGACAACCCCTGCTGAAATTGAGTTTAAAAAGTTCTTTGTTTTTTTTGTGAACTACCAGGTCAACAGAATCTTGTAGTAGGCGGATTGTTACAAACTGTTTTCTTTAGCAGCCTATAACTCGAAAACTACTCGAGATAATGCGATGAAATTTGATATGCTTGACATCTTGATGGTTTGTCTTTAAAATGCGACATATTTTGTGCGCCTACCGCCACGCCATCTTTGTTTTCAAAGAGGATATACAGTTTACGCCTTAAAACTTTCGTATTGGGTGGGTGTGGCAGGAATTTTTTAAAAACTATCAGAAAGTTCATTTCCTAAGCTTGCTGTATGCCGACTTTGATTACACTCGGTCAAGGCCAAGCTAAGAAATTTAAAAAGGAAGTCTATCTTTTTTAGACAACCCCTGCTGAAATTGAGTTTAAAAAGTTCTTTGTTTTTTTTTTGTGAACTACCAGGTCAACAGAATCTTGTAGTAGGCGGATTGTTACAAACTGTTTTCTTTAGCAGCCTATAACTCGAAAACTACTCGAGATAATGCGATGAAATTTGATATGCTTGACAGCTTGATGGGTTGTCTTTAAAATGCGACATATTTTGTGCGCCTACCGCCACGCCATCTTTGTTTTCAAAGAGGATATACAGTTTACGCCTTAAAACTTTCGTATTGGGTGGGTATGGCAGGAATTTTTTAGAAACTATCAGAAAGTTCATTTCCTAAGCTTGCTGTATGCCAACTTTGCTTATACTCGGTCAAGGCCAAGCTAAGAAATTTAAAAAGGAAGTCTATCTTTTTTAGACAACCCCTGCTGAAATTGAGTTTAAAAAGTTCTTTGTTTTTTTTTTGTGAACTACCAGGTCAACAGAATCTTGTAGTAGGCGGATTGTTACAAACTGTTTTCTTTAGCAACCTATAACTCGAAAACTACTCGAAAACTACTTTAAAATGCGACATATTTTGTGCGCCTACCGCCACGCCATCTTTGTTTTCAAAGAGGATATACAGTTTACGCCTTAAAACTTTCGTATTGGGTGGGTGTGGCAGTAATTTTTTAGAAACTATCAGAAAGTTCATTTCCTAAGCTTGCTGTATGCCAACTTTGATTATACTCGGTCAAGGCCAAGCTAAGAAATTTAAAAAGGAAGTCTATCATTTTTAGACAACCCCTGCTGAAATTGAGTTTAAAAAGTTCTTTGTTTTTTTTGTGAACTACCAGGTCAACAGAATCTTGTAGTAGGCGGATTGTTACAAACTGTTTTCTTTAGCAGCCTATAACTCGAAAACTACTCGAGATAATGCGATGAAATTTGATATGCTTGACAGCTTGATGGTTTGTCTTTAAAATGCGACATACTTTGTGCGCCTACCGCCACGCCATCTTTGTTTTCAAAGAGGATATACAGTTTACGCCTTAAAACTTTCGTATTGGGTAGGTTTATGGCAGGAATTTTTTAGAAACTATCAGTAAGTTCATTTCCTAAGCTTGCTGTATTCCAACTTTGATTACATTCGGTCAAGGCCAAGCTAAGAAATTTAAAGAGGAAGTCAATCTTTTTAAGACAACCCCTGCTGAAATTGAGTTTAAAAAGTTCTTTGTTTTTTTTTTTTGTGAACTACCAGGTCAACAGAATCTTGTAGTAGGCGGATTGTTACGAACTGTTTTCTTTAGCAGCCTATAACTCGAAAACTACTCGAGATAATGCGATGAAATTTGATATGCTTGACAGCTTGATGGTTTGTCTTTAAAATGCGACATATTTTGTGCGCCTACCGCCACGCCATCTTTGTTTTCAAAGAGGATATACAGTTTACGCCTTAAAACTTTCGTATTGGGTGGGTGTGGCAGGAATTTTTTAGAAACTATCAGAAAGTTCATTTCCTAAGCTTGCTGTATGCCAACTTTGCTTATACTCGGTCAAGGCCAAGCTAAGAAATTTAAAAAGGAAGTCTATCTTTTTTAGACAACCCCTGCTGAAATTGAGTTTAAAAAGTTCTTTGTTTTTTTTGTGAACTACCAGGTCAACAGAATCTTGTAGTAGGCGGATTGTTACAAACTGTTTTCTTTAGCAGCCTATAACTCGAAAACTACTCGAGATAATGCGATGAAATTTGATATGCTTGACATCTTGATGGTTTGTCTTTAAAATGCGACATATTTTGTGCGCCTACCGCCACGCCATCTTTGTTTTCAAAGAGGATATACAGTTTACGCCTTAAAACTTTCGTATTGGGTGGGTGTGGCAGGAATTTTTTAAAAACTATCAGAAAGTTCATTTCCTAAGCTTGCTGTATGCCGACTTTGATTACACTCGGTCAAGGCCAAGCTAAGAAATTTAAAAAGGAAGTCTATCTTTTTTAGACAACCCCTGCTGAAATTGAGTTTAAAAAGTTCTTTGTTTTTTTTTTGTGAACTACCAGGTCAACAGAATCTTGTAGTAGGCGGATTGTTACAAACTGTTTTCTTTAGCAGCCTATAACTCGAAAACTACTCGAGATAATGCGATGAAATTTGATATGCTTGACAGCTTGATGGGTTGTCTTTAAAATGCGACATATTTTGTGCGCCTACCGCCACGCCATCTTTGTTTTCAAAGAGGATATACAGTTTACGCCTTAAAACTTTCGTATTGGGTGGGTATGGCAGGAATTTTTTAGAAACTATCAGAAAGTTCATTTCCTAAGCTTGCTGTATGCCAACTTTGCTTATACTCGGTCAAGGCCAAGCTAAGAAATTTAAAAAGGAAGTCTATCTTTTTTAGACAACCCCTGCTGAAATTGAGTTTAAAAAGTTCTTTGTTTTTTTTTTGTGAACTACCAGGTCAACAGAATCTTGTAGTAGGCGGATTGTTACAAACTGTTTTCTTTAGCAACCTATAACTCGAAAACTACTCGAAAACTACTTTAAAATGCGACATATTTTGTGCGCCTACCGCCACGCCATCTTTGTTTTCAAAGAGGATATACAGTTTACGCCTTAAAACTTTCGTATTGGGTGGGTGTGGCAGTAATTTTTTAGAAACTATCAGAAAGTTCATTTCCTAAGCTTGCTGTATGCCAACTTTGATTATACTCGGTCAAGGCCAAGCTAAGAAATTTAAAAAGGAAGTCTATCATTTTTAGACAACCCCTGCTGAAATTGAGTTTAAAAAGTTCTTTGTTTTTTTTGTGAACTACCAGGTCAACAGAATCTTGTAGTAGGCGGATTGTTACAAACTGTTTTCTTTAGCAGCCTATAACTCGAAAACTACTCGAGATAATGCGATGAAATTTGATATGCTTGACAGCTTGATGGTTTGTCTTTAAAATGCGACATACTTTGTGCGCCTACCGCCACGCCATCTTTGTTTTCAAAGAGGATATACAGTTTACGCCTTAAAACTTTCGTATTGGGTAGGTTTATGGCAGGAATTTTTTAGAAACTATCAGTAAGTTCATTTCCTAAGCTTGCTGTATTCCAACTTTGATTACATTCGGTCAAGGCCAAGCTAAGAAATTTAAAGAGGAAGTCAATCTTTTTAAGACAACCCCTGCTGAAATTGAGTTTAAAAAGTTCTTTGTTTTTTTTTTTTGTGAACTACCAGGTCAACAGAATCTTGTAGTAGGCGGATTGTTACGAACTGTTTTCTTTAGCAGCCTATAACTCGAAAACTACTCGAGATAATGCGATGAAATTTGATATGCTTGACAGCTTGATGGTTTGTCTTTAAAATGCGACATATTTTGTGCGCCTACCGCTACGCCATCTTTGTTTTCAAAGAGGATATACAGTTTACGCCTTAAAACTTTCGTATTGGGTGGGTTTGGCAGGAATTTTTTAGAAACTATCAGAAAGTTCATTTCCTAAGCTTGCTGTATGCCGACTTTGATTACACTCGGTCAAGGCCAAGCTAAGAAATTTAAAAAGGAAGTCTATCTTTTTTAGACAGACAACCCCTGCTGAAATTGAGTTTAAAAAGTTCTTTGTTTTTTTTTTGAGAACTACCAGGTCAACAGAATCTTGTAGTAGGCGGATTGTTACAAACTGTTTTCTTTAGCAGCCTATAACTCGAAAACTACTCGAGATAATGCGATGAAATTTGATATGCTTGACAGCTTGATGGTTTGTCTTTAAAATGCGACATATTTTGTGCGCCTACCGCCACGCCATCTTTGTTTTCAAAGAGGATATACAGTTTACGCCTTAAAACTTTCGTATTGGGTGGGTGTGGCAGGAATTTTTTAGAAACTATCAGTAAGTTCATTTCCTAAGCTTGCTGTATTCCAACTTTGATTACATTCGGTCAAGGCCAAGCTAAGAAATTTAAAAAGGAAGTCAATCTTTTTAAGACAACCCTGCTGAAATTGAGTTTAAAAAGTTCTTTGTTTTTTTTTTGTGAACTACCAGGTCAACAGAATCTTGTAGTAGGCGGATTGTTACAAACTGTTTTCTTTAGCAGCCTATAACTCGAAAACTACTCGAGATAATGCGATGAAATTTGATATGCTTGACAGCTTGATGGTTTGTCTTTAAAATGCGACATATTTTGTGCACCTACCGCCACGCCATCTTTGTTTTCAAAGAGGATATACAGTTTACGCCTTAAAACTTTCGTATTGGGTGGGTTTGGCAGGAATTTTTTAGAAACTATCAGAAAGTTCATTTCCTAAGCTTGCTGTATGCCAACTTTGATGATACTCGGTCAAGGCCAAGCTAAGAAATTTAAAAAGGAAGTCTATCTTTTTTAGACAACCCCTGCTGAAATTGAGTTTAAAAAGTTCTTGGTTTTTTTTGTGAACTACCAGGTCAACAGAATCTTGTAGTAGGCGGATTGTTACAAACTGTTTTCTTTAGCAGCCTATAACTCGAAAACTACTCGAGATAATGCGATGAAATTTGATATGCTTGACAGCTTGATGGTTTGTCTTTAAAATGCGACATATTTTGTGCGCCTACCGCCACGCCATCTTTGTTTTCAAAGAGGATATACAGTTTACGCCTTAAAACTTTCGTATTGGGTGGGTGTGGCAGGAATTTTTTAGAAACTATCAGAAAGTTCATTTCCTAAGCTTGCTGTATGCCAACTTTGATTATACTCGGTCAAGGCCAAGCTAAGAAATTTAAAAAGGAAGTCTATCTTTTTTAGACAACCCCTGCTGAAATTGAGTTTAAAAAGTTCTTTGTTTTTTTTGTGAACTACCAGGTCAACAGAATCTTGTAGTGGGCGGGTTGTTACATACTGTTTTCTTTAGCAGCCTATAACTCGAAAACTACTCGAGATAATGCGATGAAATTTGATATGCTTAACAGCTTGATGGTTTGGCTTTAAAATGCAACATATTTTGTGCGCATACCGCCACGCCATCTTTGTTTTCAAAGAGGATATACAGTTTACGCCTTAAAACTTTCGTATTGGGTGGGTGTGGCAGGAATTTTTTAGAAACTATCAGAAAGTTCATTTCCTAAGCTTGCTGTATGCCAACTTTGATTACATTCCGTTAAGGCCAAGCTAAGAAATTTAAAAAGGAAGTCTATCTTTTTTACACAACCCCTGCTGAAATTGAGTTTAAAAAGTTCTTTGTTTTTTTTGTGAACTACCAGGTCAACAGAATCTTGTAGTAGGCGGATTGTTACAAACTGTTTTCTTTAGCAGCCTATAACTCGAAAACTACTCGAGATAATGCGATGAAATTGTATATGCTTAACAGCTTGATGGTTTGGCTTTAAAATGCAACATATTTTGTGCGCATACCGCCACGCCATCTTTGTTTTCAAAGAGGATATACAGTTTACGCCTTAAAACTTTCGTATTGGGTGGGTGTGGCAGGAATTTTTTAGAAACTATCAGAAAGTTCATTTCCTAAGCTTGCTGTATGCCGACTTTGATTACACTCGGTCAAGGCCAAGCTAAGAAATTTAAAAAGGAAGTCTATCTTTTTTAGACAACCCCTGCTGAAATTGGGTTTAAAAAGTTATTTGTTTTTTTTTTGTGAACTACCAGGTCAACAGAATCTTGTAGTAGGCGGATTGTTACAAACGGTTTTCTTTAGCAGCCTATAACTCGAAAACTACTCGAGATAATGCGATGAAATTTGATATGCTTGACAGCTTGATGGTTTGTCTTTAAAATGCGACATATTTTGTGCGCCTACCGCCACGCCATCTTTGTTTTCAAAGAGGATATACAGTTTACGCCTTAAAACTTTCGTATTGGGTGGGTGTGGCAGGAATTTTTTAGAAACTATCAGAAAGTTCATTTCCTAAGCTTGCTGTATGCCGACTTTGATTACACTCGGTCAAGGCCAAGCTAAGAAATTTAAAAAGGAAGTCTATCTTTTTTAGACAACCCCTGCTGAAATTGAGTTTAAAAAGTTCTTTGTTTTTTTTTTGTGAACTACCAGGTCAACAGAATATTGTAGTAGGCGGATTGTTACAAACTGTTTTCTTTAGCAGCCTATAACTCGAAAACTACTCGAGATAATGCGATGAAATTTGATATGCTTGACAGCTTGATGGTTTGTCTTTAAAATGCGACATATTTTGTGCGCCTACCGCCACGCCATCTTTGTTTTCAAAGAGGATATACAGTTTACGCCTTAAAACTTTCGTATTGGGTGGGTGTGGCAGGAATTTTTTAGAAACTATCAGAAAGTTCATTTCCTAAGCTTGCTGTATGCCGACTTTGATTACACTCGGTCAAGGCCAAGCTAAGAAATTTAAAAAGGAAGTCTATCTTTTTTAGACAACCCCTGCTGAAATTGAGTTTAAAAAGTTCTTTGTTTTTTTTGTGAACTACCAGGTCAACAGAATCTTGTAGTAGGCGGATTGTTACAAACTGTTTTCTTTAGCAGCCTATAACTCGAAAACTACTCGAGATAATGCGATGAAATTTGATATGCTTGACAGTTTGATGTTTGTCTTTAAAATGCGACAAATTTTTTGCGCCTACCGCCACTCCCTCTTTCTTTTCAAAGAGGATATACAGTTTACGCCTTAAAACTTTTGTATTGGGTGGGTGTGGCAGGAATTTTTTAGAAACTATCAGAAAGTTCATTTCCTAAGCTTGCTGTATGCCGACTTTGATTACACTCGGTCAAGGCCAAGCTAAGAAATTTAAAAAGGAAGTCAATCTTTTTAAGACAACCCCTGCTGAAATTGAGTTTAAAAAGTTCTTTGTTTTTTTTTTTGTGAACTACCAGCTCAACAGAATCTTGTAGTAGGTGGATTGTTACGAACTGTTTTCTTTAGCAGCCTATAACTCGAAAACTACTCGAGATAATGTGATGAAATTTGATATGCTTGACAGTTTGATGTTTGTCTTTAAAATGCGACAAATTTTGTGCGCCTACCGCCACTCCCTCTTTCTTTTCAAAGAGGATATACAGTTTACGCCTAAAACTTTCGTATTGGGTGGGTGTGGCAGGAATTTTTTAGAAACTATCAGAAAGTTCATTTCCTAAGCTTGCTGTATGCCGACTTTGATTACACTCGGTCAAGGCCAAGCTAAGAAATTTAAAAAGGAAGTCTATCTTTTTTAGACAACCCCTGCTGAAATTGAGTTTAAAAAGTTCTTTGTTTTTTTTTTTGTGAACTGCCAGGTCAACAGAATCTTGTAGTAGGCGGATTGTTACAAACTGTTTTCTTTAGCAGCCTATAACTCGAAAACTACTCGAGATAATGCGATGAAATTTGATATGCTTGACAGCTTGATGGTTTGTCTTTAAAATGCGACATATTTTGTGCGCCTACCGCCATGCCATCTTTGTTTTCAAAGAGGATATACAGTTTACGCCTTAAAACTTTCGTATTGGGTGGGTGTGGCAGGAATTTTTTAGAAACTATCAGAAAGTTCATTTCCTAAGCTTGCTGTATGCCGACTTTGATTACACTCGGTCAAGGCCAAGCTAAGAAATTTAAAAAGGAAGTCTATCTTTTTTAGACAACCCCTGCTGAAATTGAGTTTAAAAAGTTCTTTGTTTTTTTTTGTGAACTACCAGGTCAACAGAATCTTGTAGTAGGCGGATTGTTACAAACTGTTTTCTTTAGCAGCCTATAACTCGAAAACTACTCGAGATAATGCGATGAAATTTGATATGCTTGACAGCTTGATGGTTTGTCTTTAAAATGCGACATATTTTGTGCGCCTACCGCCACGCCATCTTTGTTTTCAAAGAGGATATACAGTTTACGCCTTAAAACTTTCGTATTGGGTGGGTGTGGCAGGAATTTTTTAGAAACTATCAGAAAGTTCATTTCCTAAGCTTGCTGTATGCCAACTTTGATTATACTCGGTCAAGGCCAAGCTAAGAAATTTAAAAAGGAAGTCTATCTTTTTTAGACAACCCCTGCTGAAATTGAGTTTAAAAAGTTCTTTGTTTTTTTTGTGAACTACCAGGTCAACAGAATCTTGTAGTAGGCGGATTGTTACAAACTGTTTTCTTTAGCAGCCTATAACTCGAAAACTACTCGAGATAATGCGATGAAATTTGATATGCTTGACAGCTTGATGGTTTGTCTTTAAAGTGCTACATATTTTGTGCGCCTACCGCCACGCCATCTTTGTTTTCAAAGAGGATATACAGTTTACGCCTTAAAACTTTCGTATTGGGTGGGTGTGGCAGGAATTTTTTAGAAACTATCAGAAAGTTAATTTCCTAAGCTTGCTGTATGCCAACTTTGATTACATTCGGTTAAGGCCAAGCTAAGAAATTTAAAAAGGAAGCCTATCTTTTTTAGACAACCCCTGCTGAAATTGAGTTTAAAAAGTTCTTTGTTTTTTTTTTTGTGAACTACCAGCTCAACAGAATCTTGTAGTAGGTGGATTGTTACGAACTGTTTTCTTTAGCAGCCTATAACTCGAAAACTACTCGAGATAATGTGATGAAATTTGATATGCTTGACAGTTTGATGTTTGTCTTTAAAATGCGACAAATTTTGTGCGCCTACCGCCACTCCCTCTTTCTTTTCAAAGAGGATATACAGTTTACGCCTAAAACTTTCGTATTGGGTGGGTGTGGCAGGAATTTTTTAGAAACTATCAGAAAGTTCATTTCCTAAGCTTGCTGTATGCCGACATTGATTACACTCGGTCAAGGCCAAGCTAAGAAATTTAAAAAGGAAGTCTATCTTTTTTAGACAACCCCTGCTGAAATTGAGTTTAAAAAGTTCTTTGTTTTTTTTTTTTGTGAACTACCAGGTCAACAGAATCTTGTAGTAGGCGGATTGTTACAAACTGTTTTCTTTAGCAGCCTATAACTCGAAAACTACTCGAGATAATGCGATGAAATTTGATATGCTTGACAGCTTGATGGTTTGTCTTTAAAATGCGACATATTTTGTGCGCCTACCGCCATGCCATCTTTGTTTTCAAAGAGGATATACAGTTTACGCCTTAAAACTTTCGTATTGGGTGGGTGTGGCAGGAATTTTTTAGAAACTATCAGAAAGTTCATTTCCTAAGCTTGCTGTATGCCGACTTTGATTACACTCGGTCAAGGCCAAGCTAAGAAATTTAAAAAGGAAGTCTATCTTTTTTAGACAACCCCTGCTGAAATTGAGTTTAAAAAGTTCTTTGTTTTTTTTTGTGAACTACCAGGTCAACAGAATCTTGTAGTAGGCGGATTGTTACAAACTGTTTTCTTTAGCAGCCTATAACTCGAAAACTACTCGAGATAATGCGATGAAATTTGATATGCTTGACAGCTTGATGGTTTGTCTTTAAAATGCGACATATTTTGTGCGCCTACCGCCACGCCATCTTTGTTTTCAAAGAGGATATACAGTTTACGCCTTAAAACTTTCGTATTGGGTGGGTGTGGCAGGAATTTTTTAGAAACTATCAGAAAGTTCATTTCCTAAGCTTGCTGTATGCCAACTTTGATTATTCTCGGTCAAGGCCAAGCTAAGAAATTTAAAAAGGAAGTCTATCTTTTTTAGACAACCCCTGCTGAAATTGAGTTTAAAAAGTTCTTTGTTTTTTTTGTGAACTACCAGGTCAACAGAATCTTGTAGTAGGCGGATTGTTACAAACTGTTTTCTTTAGCAGCCTATAACTCGAAAACTACTCGAGATAATGCGATGAAATTTGATATGCTTGACAGCTTGATGGTTTGTCTTTAAAGTGCTACATATTTTGTGCGCCTACCGCCACGCCATCTTTGTTTTCAAAGAGGATATACAGTTTACGCCTTAAAACTTTCGTATTGGGTGGGTGTGGCAGGAATTTTTTAGAAACTATCAGAAAGTTCATTTCCTAAGCTTGCTGTATGCCAACTTTGATTACATTCGGTTAAGGCCAAGCTAAGAAATTTAAAAAGGAAGCCTATCTTTTTTAGACAACCCCTGCTGAAATTGAGTTTAAAAAGTTCTTTGTTTTTTTTGTGAACTACCAGGTCAACAGAATCTTGTAGTAGGCGGATTGTTACAAACTGTTTTCTTTAGCAGCCTATAACTCGAAAACTACTCGAGATAATGCGATGAAATTTGATATGCTTAACAGCTTGATGGTTTGGCTTTAAAATGCAACATATTTTGTGCGCATACCGCCACGCCATCTTTGTTTTCAAAGAGGATATACAGTTTACGCCTTAAAACTTTCGTATTGGGTGGGTGTGGCAGGAATTTTTTAGAAACTATCAGAAAGTTCATTTCCTAAGCTTGCTGTATGCCGACTTTGATTACACTCGGTCAAGGCCAAGCTAAGAAATTTAAAAAGGAAGTCTATCTTTTTTAGACAACCCCTGCTGAAATTGAGTTTAAAAAGTTCTTTGTTTTTTTTTTGTGAACTACCAGGTCAACAGAATCTTGTAGCAGGCGGATTGTTACAAACTGTTTTCTTTAGCAGCCTATAACTTGAAAACTACTCGAGATAATGCGATGAAATTTGATATGCTTGACAGCTTGATGGTTTGTCTTTAAAATGCGACATATTTTGTGCGCCTACCGCCACGCCATCTTTGTTTTCATAGAGGATATACAGTTTACGCCTTAAAACTTTCGGATTGGGTGGGTGTGGCAGGAATTTTTTAGAAACTATCAGAAAGTTCATTTCCTAAGCTTGCTGTATGCCAACTTTGATTATACTCGGTCAAGGCCAAGCTAAGAAATTTAAAAAGGAAGTCTATCTTTTTTAGACAACCCCTGCTGAAATTGAGTTTAAAAAGTTCTTTGTTTTTTTTTTTGTGAACTACCATGTCAACAGAATCTTGTAGTAGGCGGATTGTTACAAACTGTTTTCTTTAGCAGCCTATAACTCGAAAACTACTCGAGATAATGCGATGAAATTTGATATGCTTGACAGCTTGATGGTTTGTCTTTAAAATGCGACATATTTTGTGCGCCTACCGCCACGCCATCTTTGTTTTCAAAGAGGATATACAGTTTACGCCTTAAAACTTTCGTATTGGGTGGGTGTGGCAGGAATTTTTTAGAAACTATCAGAAAGTTCATTTCCAAAGCTTGCTGTATGCCAACTTTGATTATACTCGGTCAAGGCCAAGCTAAGAAATTTAAAAAGGAAGTCTATCTTTTTTAGACAACCCCTGCTGAAATTGAGTTTAAAAAGTTCTTTGTTTTTTTTGTGAACTACCAGGTCAACAGAATCTTGTAGTAGGCGGATTGTTACAAACTGTTTTCTTTAGCAGCCTATAACTCGAAAACTACTCGAGATAATGCGATGAAATTTGATATGCTTGACAGCTTGATGGTTTGTCTTTAAAGTGCTACATATTTTGTGCGCCTACCGCCACGCCATCTTTGTTTTCAAAGAGGATATACAGTTTACGCCTTAAAACTTTCGTATTGGGTGGGTGTGGCAGGAATTTTTTAGAAACTATCAGAAAGTTCATTTCCTAAGCTTGCTGTATGCCAACTTTGATTACATTCGGTTAAGGCCAAGCTATGAAATTTAAAAAGGAAGTCTATCTTTTTTACACAACCCCTGCTGAAATTGAGTTTAAAAAGTTCTTTGTTTTTTTTTTGTGAACTACCAGGTCAACAGAATCTTGTAGTGGGCGGGTTGTTACAAACTGTTTTCTTTAGCAGCCTATAACTCGAAAACTACTCGAGATAATGCGATGAAATTTGATATGCTTAACAGCTTGATGCTTTGGCTTTAAAATGCGACATATTTTGTGCGCATACCGCCACGCCATCTTTGTTTTCAAAGAGGATATACAGTTTACGCCTTAAAACTTTCGTATTGGGTGGGTGTGGCAGGAATTTTTTAGAAACTATCAGAAAGTTCATTTCCTAAGCTTGCTGTATGCCGACTTTGATTACACTCGGTCAAGGCCAAGCTAAGAAATTTAAAAAGGAAGCCAATCTTTTTTAGACAACCCCTGCTGAAATTGAGTTTAAAAAGTTCTTTGTTTTTTTTGTGAACTACCAGGTCAACAGAATCTTGTAGTGGGCGGGTTGTTACATACTGTTTTCTTTAGCAGCCTATAACTCGAAAACTACTCGAGATAATGCGATGAAATTTGATATGCTTAACAGCTTGATGGTTTGGCTTTAAAATGCAACATATTTTGTGCGCATACCGCCACGCCATCTTTGTTTTCAAAGAGGATATACAGTTTACGCCTTAAAACTTTCGTATTGGGTGGGTGTGGCAGGAATTTTTTAGAAACTATCAGAAAGTTCATTTCCTAAGCTTGCTGTATGCCGACTTTGATTACACTCGGTCAAGGCCAAGCTAAGAAATTTAAAAAGGAAGTCTATCTTTTTTAGACAACCCCTGCTGAGATTGAGTTTAAAAAGTTCTTTGTTTTTTTTTTGTGAACTACCAGGTCAACAGAATCTTGTAGTAGGCGGATTGTTACAAACTGTTTTTTTAGCAGCCTAAAACTCGAAAACTACTCGAGATAATGCGATGAAATTTGATATGCTTGACAGCTTGATGGTTTGTCTTTAAAATGCGACATATTTTGTGCGCCTACCGCCACGCCATCTTTGTTTTCAAAGAGGATATACAGTTTACGCCTTAAAACTTTCGTATTGGGTGGGTGTGGCAGGAATTTTTTAGAAACTATCAGAAAGTTCATTTCCTAAGCTTGCTGTATGCCAACTTTGATTACACTCGGTCAAGGCCAAGCTAAGAAATTTAAAAAGGAAGTCTATCTTTTTTAGACAACCCCTGCTGAAATTGAGTTTAAAAAGTTCTTTGTTTTTTTTTGTGAACTACCAGGTCAACAGAATCTTGTAGTAGGCGGATTGTTACAAACTGTTTTCTTTAGCAGCCTATAACTCGAAAACTACTCGAGATAATGCGATGAAATTTGATATGCTTAACAGCTTGATGGTTTGGCTTTAAAATGCAACATATTTTGTGCGCATACCGCCACGCCATCTTTGTTTTCAAAGAGGATATACAGTTTACGCCTTAAAACTTTCGTATTGGGTGGGTGTGGCAGGAATTTTTTAGAAACTATCAGAAAGTTCATTTCCTAAGCTTGCTGTATGCCAACTTTGATTACATTCGGTTAAGGCCAAGCTAAGAAATTTAAAAAGGAAGTCTATCTTTTTTACACAGCCCCTGCTGAAATTGAGTTTAAAAAGTTCTTTGTTTTTTTTTTGTGAACTACCAGGTCAACAGAATCTTGTAGTAGGCGGATTGTTACAAACTGTTTTCTTTAGCAGCCTATAACTCGAAAACTACTCGAGATAATGCGATGAAATTTGATATGCTTGACAGCTTGATGGTTTGTCTTTAAAATGCGACATATTTTGTGCGCCTACCGCCACGCCATCTTTGTTTTCAAAGAGGATATACAGTTTACGCCTTAAAACTTTCGTATTGGGTGGGTGTGGCAGGAATTTTTTAGAAACTATCAGAAAGTTCATTTCCTAAGCTTGCTGTATGCCGACTTTGATTACACTCGGTCAAGGCCAAGCTAAGAAATTTGAAAAGGAAGTCTATCTTTTTTAGACAACCCCTGCTGAAATTGAGTTTAAAAAGTTCTTTGTTTTTTTTTTGTGAACTACCAGGTCAACAGAATCTTGTAGTAGCCGGATTGTTACAAACTGTTTTCTTTAGCAGCCTATAACTCGAAAACTACTCGAGATAATGCGATGAAATTTGATATGCTTGACAGCTTGATGGATTGTCTTTAAAATGCGACATATTTTGTGCGCCTACCGCCACGCTATCTTTGTTTTCAAAGAGGATATACAGTTTACGCCTTAAAACTTTCGTATTGGGTGGGTGTGGCAGGAATTTTTTAGAAACTATCAGAAAGTTCATTTCCTAAGCTTGCTATATGCCAACTTTGATTATACTCGGTCAAGGCCAAGCTAAGAAATTTAAAAAGGAAGTCTATCTTTTTTAGACAACCCCTGCTGAAATTGAGTTTAAAAAGTTCTTTGTTTTTTTTGTGAACTACCAGGTCAACAGAATCTTGTAGTAGGCGGATTGTTACAAACTGTTTTCTTTAGCAGCCTATAACTCGAAAACTACTCGAGATAATGCGATGAAATTTGATATGCTTGACAGCTTGATGGTTTGTCTTTAAAATGCGACATATTTTGTGCGCCTACCGCCACGCCATCTTTGTTTTCAAAGAGGATATACAGTTTACGCCCTAAAACTTTCCTATTGGGTGGGTGTGGCAGGAAATTTTTAGAAACTATCAGAAAGTTCATTTCCTAAGCTTGCTGTATGCCGACTTTGGTTACACTCGGTCAAGGCCCAGCTAAGAAATTTAAAAAGGAAGTCTATCTTTTTTAGACAACCCCTGTTGAAATTGAGTTTAAAAAGTTCTTTGTTTTTTTTTTGTGAACTACCAGGTCAACAGAATCTTGTAGTAGGCGGATTGTTACAAACTGTTTTCTTTAGCAGCCTATAACTCGAAAACTACTCGAGATAATGCGATGAAATTTGATATGCTTGACAGCTTGATGGTTTGTCTTTAAAATGCGACATATTTTGTGCGCCTACCGCCACGCCATCTTTGTTTTCAAAGAGGATATACAGTTTACGCCTTAAAACTTTCGTATTTGGTGTTTATGGCAGGAATTTTTTAGAAACTATCAGTAATTTCATTTCCTAAGCTTGCTGTATTCCAACTTTGATTACATTCGGTCAAGGCCAAGCTAAGAAATTTAAAAAGGAAGTCTATCTTTTTTAGACAACCCCTGCTGAAATTGAGTTTAAAAAGTTCTTTGTTTTTTTTTTTGTGAACTACCAGGTCAACAGAATCTTGTAGTAGCCGGATTGTTACAAACTGTTTTCTTTAGCAGCCTATAACTCGAAAACTACTCGAGATATTGCGATGAAATTTGATATGCTTGACAGCTTGATGGATTGTCTTTAAAATGCGACATATTTTGTGCGCCTACCGCCACGCCATCTTTGTTTTCAAAGAGGATATACAGTTTACGCCTTAAAACTTTCGTATTGGGTGGGTGTGGCAGGAATTTTTTAGAAACTATCAGAAAGTTCATTTCCTAAGCTTGCTATATGCCAACTTTGATTATACTCGGTCAAGGCCAAGCTAAGAAATTTAAAAAGGAAGTCTATCTTTTTTAGACAACCCCTGCTGAGATTGAGTTTAAAAAGTTCTTTGTTTTTTTTGTGAACTACCAGGTCAACAGAATCTTGTAGTAGGCGGATTGTTACAAACTGTTTTCTTTAGCAGCCTATAACTCGAAAACTACTCGAGATAATGCGATGAAATTTGATATGCTTGACAGCTTGATGGTTTGTCTTTAAAATGCGACATATTTTGTGCGCCTACCGCCACGCCATCTTTGTTTTCAAAGAGGATATACAGTTTACGCCTTAAAACTTTCGTATGGGGTGTTTATGGCAGGAATTTTTTAGAAACTATCAGTAAGTTCATTTCCTAAGCTTGCTGTATTCCAACTTTGATTACATTCGGTCAAGGCCAAGCTAAGAAATTTAAAAAGGAAGTCGATCTTTTTTAGACAACCCCTGCTGAAATTGAGTTTAAAAAGTTCTTTGTTTTTTTTGTGAACTACCAGGTCAACAGAATCTTGTAGTAGGTGGATTGTTACAAACTGTTTTCTTTAGCAGCCTATAACTCGAAAACTACTCGAGATAATGCGATGAAATTTGATATGCTTGACAGCTTGTTTTCAAAGAGGATATACAGTTTACGCCTTAAAACTTTCGTATTGGGTGGGAAAACAGTTTGTAACAATCCGCCTACTGCAAGATTCTGTTGACCTGGTAGTTCACAAAAAAAAAACAAAGAACTTTTTAAACTCAATTTCAGCAGGGGTTGTCTAAAAAAGATTGACTTCCTTTTTAAATTTCTTAGCTTGGCCTTGACCATATGTAATCAAAGTTGGCAAACAGCAAGCTTAGGAATTGAACTTTCTGATAGTTTCTAAAAAATTCCTGCCACACCCACCCTATACGAAAGTTTTAAGGCGCAAACTGTATATCCTCCTTGAAAACAAAGAGGGCGTGGCGGTATGCGGACAAAATATGTCGCATTTTAAAGACAAACCATCAAGCTGTCAAGCATATCAAATTTCATCTCATTATCTCGAGTAGTTTTCGAGTTATAGGCTGCTAAAGAAAACAGTTTGTAACAATCCGCCTACTACAAGATTCTGTTGACCTGTGCCCATGTTCTGTAACTCTCGTGTCGAGAAAGTTTTCGATTGAAATGCGTGAAATGAAACAAAAATGCCATAAATTGAAACAAACAGCTGTTTTTCTCACTTAACTGTGTCTGTAACTTTTTTGGCGAGTACAAGCTGTCACGTAAGGAAATTAATCGCCAATTTACAGAAAAAGTGTGTCTGTAACACTTTTGTCAGAAAAGTTCCCGCTCTGAACTGTCAAATATTCCCACAAATAAAAAGGCGGTGAGATAAAGTTTAAGAAATAAAAAAATATATAAAAAATGCAAAACGCCATGAATAAAAACACGGAAAAGGTAATTATTTTGTTTTAAAGTAAATTTATCATTGTAAATGATATTACTTTTATAATTTTAGAAAAATATGCGAATTTCTAAGCAGCAAAAGGAAAAATTGGTAGACTATATGTCTAACAACTTGGAATTCGCCAGAAGACAATTTGATGGCATAAACTCGAATTCTAACTCTAAGGAGCAATGGGAAATGCTCAAAAATTCTTTAAACCCCCTTGGTGGCAGCGCCAAGTCTGTAGAACAGTGGAAAAAGGTATGTATACTTTATTTACGTAAACTGAAATTTACAAATATACACAAAATAAAATACATATGTAATTGTTTTTAACTTGTATTTTACTCGTATATTTGTTAATTGAAGTTTTGAGAAATGGATGCCAGCTGTTATTCTAATAAGTTCATTTGTTTCTAGTGTTGGACAGACTTAAAAGCAGCTGTAAGGAAGCAAGTAAACGCAAGACGTTCTTTTATGAACAAGACTGGGGGCGGAAGTCAAACTGACATACCTCGGGATTTGAGTCCTCTTGAGGAACAAATTTTGAGTATAATAACCACCGATGCTGTTGATGGTGATTCACGAACTCCAGAGTCTGGTTTTGCAGATTTAAAGTTTGAGGTAACTATGTGTATTTCATATAAAAATTGTATCCAATGATTAAAGAAATATGGTTCTTTTTATCTTCCTAAAAATGGTGACGCGGTATATAAAAACTAAAAAGGTTGTATACAGAGGCAAAAAGGAAAAAATCCTTGCACCTAACTTACCTAATGTTTAAGCTCAGGCGGTGATTAAATATTTTTGTACCAACACCGTAATAGTGGAGAGGGTATTATGCATTTGTGTTGATGGTTGTAAAACCTTAAAATATTAGTCCTAGGCCCACCTTTAAGTATGTATATCGATCTAACGATGTTTGTCCGGCTGACGATGGCTGTCCATGTAAACTTTGTGCGCAAAGTACAGCTCACAATTTTGCAGACTATTTTATTAGCTTTTGTGCATAGGTTGTAATTGGCATAAAGAACAAGCCTAATGAAAATGAGGCGAATCGGTCCATAATTTCACATGGTTTCTTTTTGATGTATGGTTTTTGTGCCCATAAACCATCTTATTATATTGGTGCTTAAATTAAATTTGGAACAAACTTATTTAATTGCAATCAAAATCATCATATCAAATGTCATTAGTACTAGTGGCAATCCGCTAGTTGCTGCTAAAAATGTATTAGTAAAAAGAAAAAAAGCTATTATGTGCAAAAAATTAATTTTGTAAGCTTTTTTTTAAATAATGATGAGCTTTTTGTAAAACAAAACGTTACCAATAGTTAAGCTCATAGTTATGCTATCGGCGCTATCATTATTGTAGAACAATTGATCTAACTTGTTCATTCCATAAATTTTTTACTTAGTGTTAAGTGCACGTTTCAGGTTTTTGGACAAAATTACGATTTCAAAATAGCATAGCTATGCAATACCCATCTGTGCTATAAATGTCAAACCCAAAAAATAAATTGTTCTAGAACCCTACGCATAGCATTTTGAATCTCATATAGATGAAATTATCCAAAAAATATTCGGCACAAAGAACTTTTACATGAATCTACCCACATAACATGGTTCCTAAATAGGGAATGCTAGAAAAAATTGATTTTATATATATATATTGTGGTGTGGGGTTTCATATGGTCGGTCTTGGCCGACTATACCTTCTTACTTTTCTCCTTAACCTGTTTTAACCTTAATGTGAAGTGTAAAAATTATGCATATTTAATTTTTCTAGGAATCAATGCTTTCAATTGAAATTTTGGAGGAAGAAAACTTACCTACACCTGCTAAAAAAGTAAGAACTTCAATTAATGCTTCTAAATATAAAGAGTCATTAGAAGAAGCCAGAGAAATGACAAACAAAATGCTTCAAAAACTAGAAGCAATAGAAAGACAAAATGCACTAATTTTGAAAAAAATTGAGTTGCTTGAGACGTCCTTTAATCTTCTCCAATAAGAAACTGTTTGCCCTCTAAAAGTCTTTG
This sequence comes from Pollenia angustigena, assembly GCA_930367215.1. Taxonomy (NCBI): domain Eukaryota; kingdom Metazoa; phylum Arthropoda; class Insecta; order Diptera; family Polleniidae; genus Pollenia; species Pollenia angustigena. The sequence goes on along the minus strand of OV884059.1, from coordinate 109,317,910 downwards.
GCAACCAATAAGAGCAGCTTAAGTCCTCATAAGAAATAATATGAAGCTTTATTTAACTATTCGCATGCAATGTTATATTTATCTTAAGTACTATTAAGCGACCAAAACTTAATATTTTTACAAAGAGTACAAATAACGACTGAATTTACAATGTTAAGCTGGGATCACACGATTGCCGCAAATGCACCAATATGGCACAATTTTGATTGTGCTTTATTGACGCACAATAAAGAAATTGCACCAATCAAATATTCTGAAATCACACGGTTGCCCTGTTTTATACAAATTTAATTGCCGCTAGTTGGTACAAAGTGAAATGGGTACAATAATTGCCGCAGCACATTCACACGATTGTTATTACTTGACAACTGCGAAAACAGCTGTTGTGGTAGCTTTTTTATTTGTTTGGAAGTTCTTGTTGGTATGTTTATTAAAAACGAAAAATTTGTTCATAGGTACTCTACAATTTTTTGTTGAATAGTTTTGTTTAAAATATAAAATAGAAAAATTTATGAAATTCCAAAAATTGTTGAACTAATTTTATATTTCGAATGTTAACGTTTGCATAGACAATTTTTATGATATAATAAAATTCTGTAAATTTATTAATTGAACTACCGATATCGTTTATTAAAGAGAAATCTCGGCTACTTTAACAAATTTTTTATTCTCGCTTTCAAGGTAACAAACATTTTCTTTAAAAAATATCTACGACAAATATCTGTAAAAGAAATAATACTTAGTTCTATTAAATATTGGCTCGTATTGTGTTGTTTGATTGCCGCACAAGATGGCAATAAATATTGGTGCATTTTTGTTATTTTTATTGACGCACGGTTGCATAGCAAACAGTCACACGATTGCCGCACCAGGGTTGCATTTGATTGGTAAAAGTAAGCACAATATTGTCCTCGATTGGTACATGAGCCAATTGGTTGTGCAGTCACACGATTGGTGTATTAAAAAGTGTGAAAATTGGTGCATTGCGGCAATCGTGTGATCCCAGCTTTATATTTTAATAACTTTTTATGTTTATGTTTATTTTATTTTTTATTTTATTAAAAAAAAAATTTTTAAGTATGCACACTTTTCCCAGCTGTATCATAATCTAATCATTTAGGATTCAGCTTAATGAGCAAAAACACCGTATATGAGCTCATTTTTCAATCATAAATGATACGCAATTTTCTTCAAAGAATAAAACAATAAGCTTACAATGTAATGTTTCAATTATTTTATTAAGTTTTTTGTTTAAGAGTTCAAAAATGAAATAAAAATTTTGTTTTTTTTTTAATTATTAATAAAGTTTGTTATTTAACTTCTTCTTAATCTGTCCTTTAGCGTATTTCTTAAACGTGTAGCTTCACGTAAATGTTCTGCAACAGGTTCTGTGACATTATCATTAAGAAAATGAATTGGATCGTTTGCATTATCTTGATCAAAGTCGTGGGATATTAAACCATTTTCTAACCTAAAGTTATGCAATACTGTGCATGCATTTGTTATTTTGCCGGCGGTTTGGGGAGTGGTATGAAGACCAACCTGCAAGCATCTAAACACCGACTTTAAGACTCCATTTAAACGTTCAATACAATTCCTTGCCTTTGCGTGAACGTAATTGAAATTTCTTTCATCTTCATTTGTTGATGAACGATACGGTGTTATCAGCCATGGACGTAGAGGATAACCCGAATCTCCTATAAATTTAGATTTGGTTTTTATATTGTAAATATTGTCAATATATCGACCCCTTTGCGCGAAATTATCGTATGTTACAAAAACTAAATTTTACAGGACAGCCATTTTTCTACTTTTCTCGGCCTTCGCTTGCAATATCAAAATGAAAATATACATGTGCTTTTTTGAGCAGCGAAGTGGAATTCGCCTCCAATATTTTGTCAGGTGACGTCTCTTTGAATGTAGAACTAGATTGCATCAAAAGTTCAATTTCAAAATATTGGCATGTACTATAATTTCGCGCAAAGGGGTCGATATATAAACTAGAACATACCTAGTAACCAAGATTGATCGCCACTGTCATGTTCATAACGTTGCTGCAACAAACCATTTATGCGTGATGCTTCCCAAATATATGCGTCGTGAGCAGCTCCTCCAAATCTTGCAACCCCACCAAGAATTTTTAAATTAAAATCGCAGATCTGAAATTTATTTAAATACATTTTTTAAGCTGAATAATTTTTTTACCAATAATTTAAGTCAAACCAATTGAACATTTTTGGAATGATATCCTTTACGATTCAAGTAGCAGTTTTCAACAGACTTCTGTGGCTTCTTTATCCGTACATGTGTACAGTCAACAGCTCCAATTACTCCCGGAAAACCTGTTTCTTCATAAAACCTTAAAATAAGCATAAGAACATAATTATTTACAACCCATTTATGTTCATACTTATACATACTTATTAAGAAGTTATGACTTACTTTTGTTTTATTAAATCATATTCTCTGGTGGAGGGAAATTTAATCCATTTCGACATTAGTTTGCTTTCTAAGATGCCAGCTACTTCTTGTACACTTCGGCAGACAACAGAACGGCTTATTGACACTACAAAATCTTGACCAATGTCTCTATGAAAAGATCCAGTGGCGAAGAAATGTATTGGCTGTGGAATAAATGTATTTCTCACACCTTCAGCCATAAAAGGTTTTAGCTCATTGAGCAGAATAGTTGCTGATGTTCTATTCAAACGATATAATTCCATAAATCGACTCTCGGGAATTTCAAATGGGTCTGTTGCATCTCTAAGCCGTTTTCGATGAATCCTTAAGAAGTTTCTTTGATCTTCTTGGTCCGCTGCAACCAATGCTTGACTATACATGCTATTATATATTTTTATTTACCACTTCAACAATAATATTTTACAACAAACACTTTATTTGATTTTTTAAAATTAAAACGCACAAGTTTGTTTTCAAGTAAATTCTTTTAAGAGTACAAAATATTTTTTATTTTATGTGGTATAGCCGACGGTTGTATTTGCACCGCCGTCGTTAAAAATTTCAAAATTTTAGTAAATTTTGGTCGCCGTCAACGATGTGTGACTGGCGTTCTCAACGTCTGCATTGTTACATCGGCTTCGAGTGCAATGTTATGACATTTCTAACGTAACGACGTAACCTATTTTGATAGTTTTCGACATGAGTTACAGACACACATTTTTCTCACTTTTCGAGAAACAATGGAATATTTTGTTTCACATCTTTTCGTGGCGAGAACTTCTCACCAAAGTTACAGAACATTGGTACTGGTAGTTCACAAAAAAAAAACAAAGAACTTTTTAAACTCAATTTCAGCAGGGGTTGTCTAAAAAAGATTGACTTCCTTTTTAAATTTCTTAGCTTGGCCTTGACCGAGTGTAATCAAAGTTGGCATACAGCAAGCTTAGGAAATGAACTTTCTGATAGTTTCTAAAAAATACCTGCCACACCCACCCAATACGAAAGTTTTAAGGCGTAAACTGTATATCCTCTTTTAAAACAAAGAGGGAGTGGCGGTAGGCGCACAAAATATGTCGCATTATAAAGACAAACCATCAAGCTGTCAAGCATATCAAATTTAATCGTATTATCTCGAGTAGTTTTCGAGTAACAGGCTGCTAAAGAAAAAAGTTTGTAACAATCCGCCTACTACAAGATTCTGTTGACCTGGTAGTTCACAAAAAAAAAGCAAAGAACGTTTTAAACTCAATTTCAGCAGGGGTTGTCTTAAAAAGATTGGCTTCCTTTTTAAATTTCTTAGCTTGGCCCTGACCGAATGTAATCAAAGTTGGCATACAGCAAGCTTAGGAAATGAACTTTCTGATAGTTTCTAAAAAAATCCTGCCACACCCACCCAATACGAAAGTTTTAAGGCGTAAACTGTATATCCTCTTTGAAAACAAAGAGGGCGTGGCGGTAGGCGCACAAAATATGTCGCATTTTAAAGACAAACCATCAAGCTGTCAAGCATATCAAATTTAATCGTATTATCTCGAGTAGTTTTCGAGTAACAGGCTGCTAAAGAAAAAAGTTTGTAACAATCCGCCTACTACAAGATTCTGTTGACCTGGTAGTTCACAAAAAAAAAGCAAAGAACGTTTTAAACTCAATTTCAGCAGGGGTTGTCTTAAAAAGATTGGCTTCCTTTTTAAATTTCTTAGCTTGGCCCTGACCGAATGTAATCAAAGTTGGCATACAGCAAGCTTAGGAAATGAACTTTCTGATAGTTTCTAAAAAAATCCTGCCACACCCACCCAATACGAAAGTTTTAAGGCGTAAACTGTATATCCTCTTTGAAAACAAAGAGGGCGTGGCGGTAGGCGCACAAAATATGTCGCATTTTAAAGACAAACCATCAAGCTGTCAAGCATATCAAATTTCATCGCATTATCTCGAGTAGTTTTCGAGTCTTAGGCTGCTAAATAAAACAGTTTGTAACAATCCGACTACTACAAGATTCTGTTGACCTGGTAGTTCACAAAAAAAAAAAAACAAAGAACTTTTTAAACTCAATTTCAGCAGGGGTTGTCTAACAAAGATTGACTTCCTTTTTAAATTTCTTAGCTTGGCCTTGACCGAGTGTAATCAAAGTTGGCATACAGCAAGCTTAGGAAATGAACTTTCTGATAGTTTCTAAAAAATTCCTGCCACATCCACCCAATACGAAAGTTTTAAGGCGTAAACTGTATATCCTCTTTGAAAACAAAGAGGGCGTGGCGGTAGGCGCACAAAATATGTCGCATTTTAAAGCCAAACCATCAAGCTGTTAAGCATATCAAATTTCATCGCATTATCTCGAGTAGTTTTCGAGTTATAGGCTGCTAAAGAAAACAGTTTGTAACAATCCGCCTACTACAAGATTCTGTTGACCTGGTAGTTCACAAAAAAACAAAGAACTTTTTAAACTCAATTTCAGCAGGGGTTGTCTAAAAAAGATTGACTTCCTTTTTAAATTTATTTAGCTTGGCCTTGGCCGAATGTAATCAAAGTTGGCAAACAGCAAGCTTAGGAATTGAACTTTCTGATAGTTTCTAAAAAATTACTGCCACACCCACCCTATACGAAAGTTTTAAGGCGTAAACTGTATATCCTCCTTGAATACAAAGAGGGCGTGGCGGTAGGCACACAAAATATGTCGCATTTTAAAGACAAACCATCAAGCTGTCAAGCATATCAAATTTCATCGCATTATCTCGAGTAGTTTTCGAGTTATAGGCTGCTTAAGAAAACAGTTTGTAACAATCCGCCTACTACAAGATTCTGTTGACCTGGTAGTTCACAAAAAAAAAAACAAAGAACTTTTTAAACTCAATTTCAGCAGGGGTTGTCTAACAAAGATTGACTTCCTTTTTAAATTTCTTAGCTTGGCCTTGACCGAGTGTAATCAAAGTTGGCATACAGCAAGCTTAGGAAATGAACTTTCTGATAGTTTCTAAAAAATTCCTGCCACACCCACCCAATACGAAAGATTTAAGGCGTAAACTGTATATCCTCCTTGAAAACAAAGAGGGCGTGGCGGCAGGCGCACAAAATATGTCACATTTTAAAGACAAACCATCAAGCTGTCAAGCATATCAAATTTCATCGCATTATCTCGAGTAGTTTTCGAGTTATAGGCTGCTAAAGAAAACAGTTTGTAACAATCAGCCTACTGCAAGATTCTGTTGACCTGGTAGTTCACAAAAAAAAAACAAAGAACTTTTTAAACTCAATTTCAGCAGGGGTTGTCTTAAAAAGATTGGCTTCGTTTTTAAATTTCTTAGCTTGGCCCTGACCGAATGTAATCAAAGTTGGCATACAGCAAGCTTAGGAAATGAACTTTCTGATAGTTTCTAAAAAAATCCTGCCACACCCACCCAATACGAAAGTTTTAAGGCGTAAACTGTATATCCTCTTTGAAAACAAAGAGGGCGTGGCGGTAGGCGCACAAAATATGTCGCATTTTAAAGACAAACCATCAAGCTGTCAAGCATATCAAATTTCATCGCATTATCTCGAGTAGTTTTCGAGTCTTAGGCTGCTAAAGAAAACAGTTTGTAACAATCCGACTACTACAAGATTCTGTTGACCTGGTAGTTCACAAAAAAAAAACAAAGAACTTTTTAAACTCAATTTCAGCAGGGGTTGTCTAACAAAGATTGACTTCCTTTTTAAATTTCTTAGCTTGGCCTTGACCGAGTGTAATCAAAGTTGGCATACAGCAAGCTTAGGAAATGAACTTTCTGATAGTTTCTAAAAAATTCCTGCCACACCCACCCAATACGAAAGATTTAAGGCGTAAACTGTATATCCTCCTTGAAAACAAAGAGGGCGTGGCGGCAGGCGCACAAAATATGTCGCATTTTAAAGACAAACCATCAAGCTGTCAAGCAAATCAAATTTCATCGCATTATCTCGAGTAGTTTTCGAGTCTTAGGCTGCTAAAGAAAACAGTTTGTAACAATCCGACTACTACAAGATTCTGTTGACCTGGTAGTTCACAAAAAAAAAACAAAGAACTTTTTAAACTCAATTTCAGCAGGGGTTGTCTAACAAAGATTGACTTCCTTTTTAAATTTCTTAGCTTGGCCTTGACCGAATGTAATCAAAGTTGGCATACAGCAAGCTTAGGAAATGAACTTTCTGATAGTTTCTAAAAAATTCCTGCCACATCCACCCAATACGAAAGATTTAAGGCGTAAACTGTATATCCTCCTTGAAAACAAAGAGGGCGTGGCGGTAGGCGCACAAAATATGTCGCATTTTAAAGACAAGTCATCAAGCTGTCAAGCATATCAAATTTCATCGCATTATCTCGAATAGTTTTCGAGTTATAGGCTGCTAAAGAAAACAGTTTGTAACAATCCGCCTACTACAAGATTTTGTTGACCTGGTAGTTCACAAAAAAAAAAAACAAAGAACTTTTTAAACTCAATTTCAGCAGGGGTTGTCTAACAAAGATTGACTTCCTTTTTAAATTTCTTAGCTTGGCCTGGACCGAGTGTAATTAAAGTTGGCATACAGCAAGCTTAGGAAATGAACTTTCAGATTGTTTCTAAAAAATTCCTGCCACACCCACCCAATACGAAAGTTTTAAGGCGTAAACTGTATATCCTCTTTGAAAACAAAGATGGCGTGGCGGTAGGCGCACAAAATATGTCGCATTTTAAAGACAAACCATCAAGCTGTCAAGCATATCAAATTTCATCGCATTATCTCGAGTAGTTTTCGAGTTATAGGCTGCTAAAGAAAACAGTTTGTAACAATCCGCCTACTACAAGATTCTGTTGACCTGGTAGTTCACAAAAAAACAAAGAACTTTTTAAACTCAATTTCAGCAGGGGTTGTCTAAAAAAGATTGACTTCCTTTTTAAATTTATTTAGCTTGGCCTTGACCGAATGTAATCAAAGTTGGCAAACAGCAAGCTTAGGAATTGAACTTTCTGATAGTTTCTAAAAAATTACTGCCACACCCACCCTATACGAAAGTTTTAAGGCGTAAACTGTATATCCTCCTTGAATACAAAGAGGGCGTGGCGGTAGGCACACAAAATATGTCGCATTTTAAAGACAAACCATCAAGCTGTCAAGCATATCAAATTTCATCGCATTATCTCGAGTAGTTTTCGAGTTATAGGCTGCTTAAGAAAACAGTTTGTAACAATCCGCCTACTACAAGATTCTGTTGACCTGGTAGTTCACAAAAAAAAAAACAAAGAACTTTTTAAACTCAATTTCAGCAGGGGTTGTCTAACAAAGATTGACTTCCTTTTTAAATTTCTTAGCTTGGCCTTGACCGAGTGTAATCAAAGTTGGCATACAGCAAGCTTAGGAAATGAACTTTCTGATGGTTTCTAAAAAATTCCTGCCACACCCACCCAATACGAAAGATTTAAGGCGTAAACTGTATATCCTCCTTGAAAACAAAGAGGGCGTGGCGGTAGGCGCACAAAATATGTCGCATTTTAAAGACAAACCATCAAGCTGTCAAGCATATCAAATTTCATCGCATTATCTCGAGTAGTTTTCGAGTAATAGGCTTCTAAAGAAAACAGTTTGTACAATCCGCCTACTACAAGATTCTGTTGACCTGGTAGTTCACAAAAAAAAAACAAAGAACTTTTTAAACTCAATTTCAGCAGGGGTTGTCTAAAAAAGGTTGACTTCCTTTTTAAATTTCTTAGCTTGGCCTTGACTGAATGTAATCAAAGTTGGCATACAGCAAGCTTAGGAAATTAACTTTCTGATAGTTTCTAAAAAATTCCTGCCACACCCACCCTATACGAAAGTTTTAAGGCGTAAACTGTAAATCCTCCTTGAAAACAAAGAGGGCGTGGCGGTAGGCGCACAAAATATGTCGCATTTTAAAGACAAACCATCAAGCTGTCAAGCATATCAAATTTCATCGCATTATCTCGAGTAGTTTTCGAGTTATAGGCTGCTAAAGAAAACAGTTTGTAACAATCCGCCTACTGCAAGATTCTGTTGACCTGGTAGTTCACAAAAAAAAAACAAAGAACTTTTTAAACTCAATTTCAGCAGGGGTTGTCGTAAAAAGATTGGCTTCCTTTTTAAATTTCTTAGCTTGGCCCTGACCGAATGTAATCAAAGTTGGCATACAGCAAGCTTAGGAAATGAACTTTCTGATAGTTTCTAAAAAAATCCTGCCACACCCACCCAATACGAAAGTTTTAAGGCGTAAACTGTATATCCTCTTTGAAAACAAAGAGGGCGTGGCGGTAGGCGCACAAAATATGTCGCATTTTAAAGACAAACCATCAAGCTGTCAAGCATATCAAATTTCATCGCATTATCTCGAGTAGTTTTCGAGTCTTAGGCTGCTAAATAAAACAGTTTGTAACAATCCGACTACTACAAGATTCTGTTGACCTGGTAGTTCACAAAAAAAAAAAAAAGAACTTTTTAAACTCAATTTCAGCAGGGGTTGTGTAAAAAAGATAGACTTCCTTTTTAAATTTCATAGCTTGGCCTTAACCGAATGTAATCAAAGTTGGCATACAGCAAGCTTAGGAAATGAACTTTCTGATAGTTTCTAAAAAATTCCTGCCACACCCACCCAATACGAAAGTTTTAAGGCGTAAACTGTATATCCTCTTTGAAACAAAGATGGCGTGGCGGTAGGCGCACAAAATATGTCGCATTTTAAAGACAAACCATCAAGCTGTCAAGCATATCAAATTTCATCGCATTATCTCGAGTAGTTTTAGAGTTATAGGCTGCTAAAGAAAACAATATGTAACAACCCGCCCACTACAAGATTCTGTTGACCTGGTAGTTCACAAAAAAAAAAAAAACAAAGAACTTTTTAAACTCAATTTCAGCAGGGGTTGTCTAACAAAGATTGACTTCCTTTTTAAATTTCTTAGCTTGGCCTTAACCGAATGTAATCAAAGTTGGCATACAGCAAGCTTAGGAAATGAACTTTCTGATAGTTTCTAAAAAATTCCTGCCACACCCACCCAATACGAAAGTTTTAAGGCGTAAACTGTATATCCTCTTTGAAAACAAAGATGGCGTGGCGGTATGCGCACAAAATATGTTGCATTTTAAAGCCAAACCATCAAGCTGTTAAGCATATCAAATTTCATCGCATTATCTCGAGTAGTTTTCGAGTTATAGGCTGCTAAAGAAAACAGTTTGTAACAATCCGCCTACTACAAGATTCTGTTGACCTGGTAGTTCACAAAAAAAAAAACAAAGAAATTTTTAAACTCAATTTCAGCAGGGGTTGTCTCAAAAAGATTGACTTCCTTTTTAAATTTCTTAGCTTGGCCTTGACCGAATGTAATCAAAGTTGGCATACAGCAAGCTTAGGAAATGAACTTTCTGATAGTTTCTAAAAAATTCCTGCCACACCCACCCAATACGAAAGTTTTAAGGCGTAAACTGTATATCCTCTTTGAAAACAAAGATGGCGTGGCGGTAGGCGCACAAAATATGTCGCATTTTAAAGACAAACCAACAAGCTGTCAAGCATATCAAATTTCATCGCATTATCTCGAGTAGTTTTCGTGTTATAGGCTGCTAAAAAAAACAGTTTGTAACAATCCGCCTACTACAAGATTCTGTTGACCTGGTAGTTCACAAAAAAAAAAACAAAGAAATTTTTAAACTCAATTTCAGCAGGGGTTGTCTAAAAAAGATTGACTTCCTTTTTAAATTTCTTAGCTTGGCCTTGACCGAATGTAATCAAAGTTGGCATACAGCAAGCTTAGGAAATGAACTTTCTGATAGTTTCTAAAAAATTCCTGCCACACCCACCCAATACGAAAGTTTTAAGGCGTAAACTGTATATCCTCTTTGAAAACAAAGATGGCGTGGCGGTAGGCGCACAAAATATGTCGCATTTTAAAGGCAAACCATCAAGCTGTCAAGCATATCAAATTTCATCGCATTATCTCGAGTAGTTTTCGAGTTATAGGCTGCTAAAGAAAACAGTTTGTAACAATCCGCCTACTACAAGATTCTGTTGACCTGGTAGTTCACAAAAAAAAACAAAGAAAACTTTTTAAACTCAATTTCAGCAGGGGTTGTCTAAAAAAGATTGACTTCCTTTTTAAATTTCTTAGCTTGGCCTTGACCGAATGTAATCAAAGTTGGCATACAGCAAGCTTAGGAAATGAACTTTCTGATAGTTTCCAAAAAATTCCTGCCACACCCACCCAATACGAAAGTTTTAAGGCGTAACTGTATATCCTCTTTGAAAACAAAGATGGCGTGGCGGTAGGCGCACAAAATATGTCGCATTTTAAAGACAAACCATCAAGCTGTCAAGCATATCAAATTTCATCGCATTATCTCGAGTAGTTTTCGAGTTATAGGCTGCTAAAGAAAACAGTTTGTTACCATCCGCCTACTACAAGATTCTGTTGACCTGGTAGTTCACAAAAAAAAACAAAGAACTTTTTAAACTCAATTTCAGCAGGGGTTGTCTAAAAAAGATTGGCTTCCTTTTTAAATTTCTTAGCTTGGCCTTAACCGAATGTAATCAAAGTTGGCATACAGCAAGCTCAGGAAATGAACTTTCTGAAAGTTGGCAAAAAATTCCTGCCACACCCACCCTATACGAAAGTTCTAAGGCGTAAACTGTTTATCCTCCTTGAAAACAAAGAGGGCGTGGCGGTAGGCGCACAAAATATGTCGCATTTTAAAGACAAACCATCAAGCTGTCAAGCATATCAAATTTCATCGCATTATCTCGAGTAGTTTTCGAGTTATAGGCTGCTAAAGAAAACAGTTTGTAGCAATCCGCCTACTACAAGATTCTGTTGACCTGGTAGTTCACAAAAAAAAACAAAGAACTTTTTAAACTCAATTTCAGCAGGGGTTGTCTAAAAAAGATTGACTTCCTTTTTAAATTTCTTAGCTTGGCCTTGACCGAGTGTAATCAAAGTTGGCATACAGCAAGCTTAGGAAATGAACTTTCTGATAGTTTCTAAAAAATTCCTGCCACACCCACCCAATACGAAAGTTTTAAGGCGTAAACTGTATATCCTCCTTGAATACAAAGAGGGCGTGGCGGTAGGCGCACAAAATATGTCGCATTTTAAAGACAAACCATCAAGCTGTCAAGCATATCAAATTTCATCGCATTATCTCGAGCAGTTTTCGAGTTATAGGCTGCTAAAGAAAACAGTTTGTAACAATCCGCCTACTACAAGATTCTGTTGACCTGGTAGTTCACAAAAAAAACAAAGAACTTTTTAAACTCAATTTCAGCAGGGGTTGTCTAAAAAAGATTGACTTCCTTTTTAAATTTCTTAGCTTGGCCTTGACCGAGTGTAATCAAAGTTGGCATACAGCAAGCTTAGGAAATGAACTTTCTGATGGTTTCTAAAAAATTCCTGCCACACCCACCCAATACGAAAGATTTAAGGCGTAAACTGTATATCCTCCTTGAAAACAAAGAGGGCGTGGCGGTAGGCGCACAAAATATGTCGCATTTTAAAGACAAACCATCAAGCTGTCAAGCATATCAAATTTCATCGCATTATCTCGAGTAGTTTTCGAGTTATAGGCTTCTAAAGAAAACAGTTTGTAACAATCCGCCTACTACAAGATTCTGTTGACCTGGTAGTTCACAAAAAAAAAACAAAGAACTTTTTAAACTCAATTTCAGCAGGGGTTGTCTAAAAAAGGTTGACTTCCTTTTTAAATTTCTTAAAGTTCTTTGTTTTTTTTTTTTGTGAACTACCAGGTCAACAGAATCTTGTAGTAGGCGGATTGTTACAAACTGTTTTCTTTAGAAGCCTATAACTCGAAAACTACTCGAGATAATGCGATGAAATTTGATATGCTTGACAGCTTGATGGTTTGTCTTTAAAATGCGACATATTTTGTGCGGCTACCGCCACGTCCTCTTTGTTTTCAAGGAGGATATACAGTTTACGCCTTAAATCTTTCGTATTGGGTGGGTGTGGCAGGAATTTTTTAGAAACTATCAGAAAGTTCATTTCCTAAGCTTGCTGTATGCCAACTTTGATTACACTCGGTCAAGGCCAAGCTTAGAAATTTAAAATGGAAGTCAATCTTTTTTAGACAACCCCTGCTGAAATTGAGTTTAAAAAGTTCTTTGTTTTTTTTGTGAACTACCAGGTCAACAGAATCTTGTAGTAGGCGGATTGTTACAAACTGTTTTCTTTAGCAGCCTATAACTCGAAAACTACTCGAGATGATGCGATGAAATTTCATATGCTTGACAGCTTGATGGCTTGGCTTTAAAATGCGACATATTTTGTGCGCCTACCGCCACGCCATCTTTGTTTTCAAAGAGGATATACAGTTTACGCCTTAAAACTTTCGTATTGGGTGGGTGTGGCAGGAATTTTTTAGAAACTATCAGAAAGTTCATTTCCTAAGCTTGCTGTTTGCCAACTTTGATTACACTCGGTCAAGGCCAAGCTAAGAAATTTAAAAAGGAAGCCAATCTTTTTTAGACAGCCCATGCTGAAATTGAGTTTAAAAAGTTCTTTGCTTTTTTTTGTGAACTACCAGGTCAACAGAATCTTGTAGTAGGCGGATTGTTACAAACTGTTCTCTTTAGCAGCCTATAACTCGAAAACTACTCGAGATAATACGATGAAATTTGATATGCTTGACAGCTTGATGGTTTGTCTTTAAAATGCGACATATTTTGTGCGCCTACCGCCACGCCCTCTTTGTTTTCAAGGAGGATATACAGTTTACGCCTTAAAACTTTCGTATAGGGTGGGCGTGGCAGGAATTTTTTAGAAACTATCAGAAAGTTCATTTTCTAAGCTTGCTGTATGCCAACTTTGATTACATTCGGTCAAGGCCAAGCTAAGAAATTTAAAAAGGAAGTCAATCTTTTTTAGACAACACCTGCTGAAATTGAGTTTAAAAAGTTCTTTGCTTTTTTTTGTGAACTACCAGGTCAACAGAATCTTGTAGTAGGCGGATTGTTACAAACTGTTCTCTTCAGCAGCCTATAACTCGAAAACTACTCGAGATAATACGATGAAATTTGATATGCTTGACAGCTTGATGGTTTGTCTTTAAAATGCGACATATTTTGTGCGCCTACCGCCACGCCCTCTTTGTTTTAAAAGAGGATATACAGTTTACGCCTTAAAACTTTCGTATTGGGTGGGTGTGGCAGGTATTTTTTAGAAACTATCAGAAAGTTCATTTCCTAAGCTTGCTGTATGCCAACTTTGATTACACTCGGTCAAGGCCAAGCTAAGAAATTTAAAAAGGAAGTCAATCTTTGTTAGACAACCCCTGCTGAAATTGAGTTTAAAAAGTTCTTTGTTTTTTTTTGTGAACTACCAGGTCAACAGAATCTTGTAGTAGGCGGATTGCTACAAACTGTTTTCTTTAGCAGCCTATAACTCGAAAACTACTCGAGATAATGCGATGAAATTTGATATGCTTGACAGCTTGATGGTTTGTCTTTAAAATGCGACATATTTTGTGCGCCTACCGCCACGCCCTCTTTGTTTTCAAGGAGGATAAACAGTTTAAGCCTTAGAACTTTCGTATAGGGTGGGTGTGGCAGGAATTTTTTAGAAACTATCAGAAAGTTCATTTCCCAAGCTTGCTGTATGCCAACTTTGATTACACTCGGTCAAGGCCAAGCTAAGAAATTTAAAAAGGAAGTCAATCTTTTTTAGACAACCCCTGCTGAAATTGAGATTAAAAAGTTCTTTGGTTTTTTTTTGTGAACTACCAGCTCAACAGAATCTTGTAGTAGGCGGATTGTTACAAACTGTTTTCTTTAGCAGCCTATAAATCGAAAACTACTCGAGATAATGCGATGAAATTTGATATGCTTGACAGCTTGATGGTTTGTCTTTAAAATGCGACATATTTTGTGCGCCTACCGCCACGCCCTCTTTGTTTTCAAGGAGGATAAACAGTTTACGCCTTAGAACTTTCGTATAGGGTGGGTGTGGCAGGAATTTTTTAGAAACTATCAGAAAGTTCATTTCCCAAGCTTGCTGTATGCCAACTTTGATTACACTCGGTCAAGGCCAAGCTAAGAAATTTAAAAAGGAAGTCAATCTTTTTTAGACAACCCCTGCTGAAATTGAGATTAAAAAGTTCTTTGTTTTTTTTTTGTGAACTACCAGGTCAACAGAATCTTGTAGTAGGCGGATTGCTACAAACTGTTTTCTTAAGCAGCCTATAGCTCGAAAACTACTCGAGATAATGCGATGAAATTTGATATGCTTGACAGCTTGATGTTTGTCTTTAAAATGCGACATATTTTGTGCGCCTACCGCCACGCCCTCTTTGTATGCAAAGAGGATATACAGTTTACGCCTTAAAACTTTCGTATAGGGTGGGTGTGGCAGGAATTTTTTAGAAACTATAAGAAAGTTCATTTCCTAAGCTTGCTATATGCCAACTTTGATTACACTCGGTCAAGGCCAAGCTAAGAAATTTAAAAAGGAAGTCAATCTTTTTTAGACAACCCCTGCTGAAGTTGAGTTTAAAAAGTTCTTTGTTTTTTTTGTGAACTACCAGGTCAACAGAATCTTGTAGTAGGCGGATTGTTACAAACTGTTTTCTTTAGCAGCCTATAACTCGAAAACTACTCGAGATAATGCGATGAAATTTGATATGCTTGACAGCTTGATGGTTTGTCTTTAAAATGCGACATATTTTGTGCGCCTACCGCCACGCCCTCTTTGTTTTCAAGGAGGATATACAGTTTACGCCTTAAAACTTTCGTATTGGGTGGGTGTGGCAGGAGTTTTTTGGAAACTATCAGAAAGTTCATTTCCTAAGCTTGCTGTACGCCAACTTTGATTACATTCGGTCAAGGCCAAACTAAGAAATTTAAAAAGGAAGCCAATCTTTTTTAGACAACCCCTGCAGAAATTGAGTTTAAAAAGTTCTTTGTTTTTTTTTTATGTGAACTACCAGGTCAATTTAACCTTGTAGTAGGCGGATTTTTGCAAACTTTTTTCTTTAGCAGCCTATAACTAGAAAATTACTTAAGATATTGAGATAAAATTTCGTCTGTATAATTGTTAAGGACTTTGGCAGTGTAATAACTTTTACCCCCTCTAGATTTTCCATTAATTAAAATTGTTTGCCTATTCATTTTGATACTTAAAGGGCTGGCTAGAATTTCTGGATGTCATCCGAGAGTTAATTTTTTCAAATATTTTGTATTACAGAGTTTGAAAATAGTCAAAATTGGATTGCAGAAGCTGAATATTTTTTTTTACTTTTTTCGTTAAAATCTTTAGTGCTCGTTGGCAAAAATATTAATTGTTAGCTGATATTTTGTACAATCCGTCACTTCTTTTTTTTTATTTATTTATTTGATTAAATCTATGGATATGAATCCTTACAAACTACTACATATAACAAGATCTGATATGGAGGTATTATTAACGAAAAATTTTTGCTAAGACATATTAAGTATTTAAAAACAATATAGTATTGCGTTTAATAACATTTACATTAATAGAAAAATCGATTAAGCTATACAATTCATTTAAATTTGTTTGCATATTCTCCTCAAAGGATCAGAATCAGCATAATTTGCTTGAACAATAGGAAGGGGCAGAGGTAATGGGTGACGGGTTAAACGTCGTGGAATATTAAAATTTATGTTACGAAGGAAAAAGTCGAAGAGAACATCGCCGTTTATCAAATCATTTGTCGTTTTTATTAAAACAATTAATTATTCTTTTTTTTTACATAATAATTTTTATTGAATTTCATTGTTTTTTTATATTTTTGGAGTTTCCTTTTCTTTTTATTGTTGTATAATTTTTAATATTTTTTTTTGTTGTAATTGGAATTTAAATATAAGACAATTACACATAAAATACACATGTATAAATAAAAATTTATACATTTGAGTTTTAATTTATGTTTATTGTATAATTATTATTTTTTATTATTTATTGTTGTTTTTATAATATTATAGCAAGCTATATAAATAATCGGGTGTGTTCTAGAATCCGAATCCACTCGAAAGTGGATTGCTTCAGCATTTTTGGTGTACTGCATTTCACATCCACATGTTTTTATTCTTTTTCAATTAGAGTAGTAATGGGTTGGTGAAATTAAAACGAATTGACTTTTATTCTTATATGTGATAACATTTTAAACCAAAAAAAAATTTTGTTTTTAGCTTAAAATCTTCTTTATCCAATTAAATCAAAAAGTTATCCTTATCTAAAACGCAAAGGGCCCTAACTAACCATAAATTTAAAATCAAATTTTTCATTGATTATGATGTAATTATAGCTAATTTTTTATGGTTTTTTATGTTATTTTCAGACAATTTTTTTTTTAATCGATTTAGCGATCTCAGATTAGTTTTTGGGTTTGTTTAAAATTTTGCAATTTTTCGCAAATTTTAACCATCTTTGCAATAGAAGCGATTTGTTTCTGTAAGTTTTCTGAATCTTTACAGCTTTCACGATTTTTAATAAATAGTAGACTTTTCTATCATGCCGCTGTTAGCAAATTTTTGCGAATCTCCGCGAATTTAACAATTTTTCCCGAATTTTCGCCATTCCTTATAGTCTTAGGGACTTTTAATAAATTTTATGGCTGGTTTGAAATATTAAAAATTTTCGCGAATTTTTGCTATTTTTTTGTTATTTTCCAACATTTTGTTTTTATTAACCCATTTGGCGATTTCAAATAAATTTTAGTGTTTGTTTAAAAGTTTGCAGTTTTTCGCGAATTTTAGCCATGTTCGCGATAGAAGCGTTTTTTCCTGTGATTCTTACAGCTTTCACGCTTTTTAAAAAATATAAGATATTTCTATCATGCTGAGGTTAGCAAATTAGCGATCTTAAGTTCAACAAAAGTTTTTGCTAACATAAACTTCGAATACACAAAAACATGCGGATTTGAGAACACCAATTTATGAATTATGTGGATTTAAAAAATTTTTCGTTTTCAATTCGAGTCGAAACCTAGAACATACCTGAATATTTGTTTTTAAAAATTTTATAGTGCTTGTTTTTGTAATGATTTGCTTGTTAAAGCAAAACTTGTATACTTGCGTATAATTTTATTATGAACGATAAATTGTGTTTAACCCATTAAGGACGGATGGGTATTTAAATACCCAAAAACAGAGCCTTCGTAGAAAAATTCTGGCCAACTTCAGGTAAGAGGTATCGGAAATTGGTTTTTACAGATAGATAAAGAAAGTATAAGACTACTTAAACAAATTTTTGAAATTAAATTTTGCCCCCTTTAATTGGGTAAGTTAGCGGCTTACAAGTTAGCAATTTTTAATATTTGGAAAAAGTGAACGACAACGGCTCTGGAAAATTGGGAGAGTGGAAAATCGGAAAACTCTCTTGGTGACTTACAGCCTTAGGTGTGCTCTGCTTTAGAAACAAATATTAGCTAAATTGGGCCAATAACGTTGACCACAGGTTTGATTCAATGAGATGGGTATTTAAATACCCACTTCGCTGTCAGAGGGTTCAAAACACATAGTTTTTTTTTTTAATTTTTGGCAAGTAAAAATGCGATGTTTTATGTAAAATGAACTATTTATTAGTAAAAAATAAAGAAATTATTATCACAACTGTGGTCGATTATTGAGATAATTTTATATTTTTAATGTTTTTTGGGACACCAGCATGAAAATGTGCAAAACAAGCCTTTGGGTGTAACTAAAATTTGCATTTTGTACAACCAAACTCAGTTTTGCTTCACATTGTCCAAAACGGCCAAGCTGAATAATATGGCTTATCACATGGTCAAAGCTCTCCATGCGCTTTGCCATTTCTTGTGCATTTTTGACAACTTTTTCTCTTACACCAATGCTTCAACAAAGCTCACATGAAATTAAATTGACTCATGATTGGAGATAATTCAGGTTTTCTTAGCATGCAGTGTAAATTCCTGGCATACAACATAGCAGCATCCAAAGCATTAGTAAGAAGGCCTCGGCTCTTTCGTATAAAATATAAAACATTCCACATTCCCTTCTATGACAACAGAGAAGAGAAGGAGTAACATTTTTTGTTATGTTTTTTCGCACAAACAAAAGCAAAATAATTTTGTTTGATCCCGTTACCATTCTTACGTAACTACAAAAGAAGCGAGAGCAATGACAACGTGTGTAAAAAGATATGAGAGTGGAATAAAGAGAGCAAGCCTTGTAAAGGGCCAATGTTGAATGTAAATCTCACCTTATTATGGCTTATTATTAATATGGGCGTTCAAATCAAAATGCACATCGTGCACTTCGTAATTCAGTGATGAGGCACATTTCCACCTCAGTGGATTCGGCAATAAGCAGAGTTGCCGCATTTGGGCGAATGATAATACAAGAGTGATTGTCGAAAAACCAATGCGATCCCAAGAGTGACTGTTTGGTGCGGCTTATGGGCTGGCGGCATCATCGGGCCGTATTTTTTCCAAAATGAGGCCGGTCTGGCAGTTACTGTGAATGGTGTTTGCTATCGTGAGATGATAACGAAATTTGTATGGCCCGAATTAAAAGATATGGATGTGGACGATATGTGGTTTCAACAGGACGGTGCCATACAGCTAACGAAACAATGGCTCTTTTGCGCAACGAATTAAATGGCCGTGTTATCTCACGTGGTGGCGATGTCAATTGGCCGCCAAGATCATTTGATTTGACACCGTTTGTCTTCTTTTTTTGGGGTTATTTGACAGAAAAGGTGTACGTCGATAAGCAAGCAACAATTCAAGATGGATGAGATAATTCGGCCCATTAACGGCATAGAATCTTAATTATGCCTCAGCGTCATCGAACATTTAGACCATCGGATGGAGGTGTAGCGCCGAGGTCGCGGCGGCCATTTGGCCGATATTTTGTTCCATACATGATTGAACCATACCAATATTTTTATAATAAAAATAAATTACTTCCTAAATAATTGGTGTTTTATTCAAAATCAACATCGGCCCTTAAAATTTAACCATCCTTTTCATTCAAAAGATGGAATACAAAGGCCCTCTAGAAGGCATCCGTACTTCTTCCTTTTCCCGCTGGGACAGATTCAACGTATATAGTGAAATAAGCACACAACACACCCATCAATGCATGCAATAAATGAATTTTTTAACTTTTGGTTTTCAAAAAATCTTGTGTTTTAGAACTCTTTAAGAGCGAAGTGGGTAGAAAAATACCCATGGTCTAGGGGCCAAGGTTTGACAGGTAAAAATAAAAAAAAAACGCAATGTCAATATAAATGCCCATAATATCAAATGTGTGAAATTTCATCAAAATCGTAGCACGAAATCGGGGTTCAGTCTTTAATGGGTTAATATTTCTGTTCCATTATTTTTTTTAAATTTGGACAAAAAAATATAATTTTACAAAATACATAAATAGCAAAAAATAGTTGATTTTCTTAAATTTTAATAAAATATCAAAAATTTTTTTATTAAATTTAGAAATTGTTATTTCCCATTAAAACGATGGGAAATATTTAAAAGCGGGATGCACACTATTAAACATGAATGGCAGTTTTCTTAAATTTTCACTTGCTCGATAGTGTAGCCACTAATTTTCGTCAGTCAAACGTCAATTGCAAATTAGTTTGTGGTTGGCTGTTGACTGACGAAATTGTTGAATGTCTCTCAAGTTTAAAAGTGCGTAACGCACAAAAAAATGTTTTTCAAATGTTTTGTTTAAAAATTAAAAAAGGTTAGAATCTTATTTGTGTAATATTTCCCAGAATAATTTTTTCGTTTTCAAAGATTATTGAAACCATAAACATTTTTTTATTATTTCATTTTTACTTTTTGTATTAATAAAAGCTTTACAAAAATTAAGCTACAAATTTATTTTTTTAACATTTATAAATATTAATTTTTTTTTTTTTTTTTAATTTTGTGTGGGAAAAAAGATATGCATTGATTTAACAAGTTAATTTTTTTTTAATATTATATTTTTTGTTTTTATCAAAAAGTAATTTCAATTTTTGGGAATATAAAATTTTAATTTCAAAAGATTTTGTTATTCGTGCTTAATTCCCAGTTTTTATTCTTGATAAAAACACTTGAAATTTATTGTTGATGGGATAAGCTATTCCTATGCATTTCACTGGTTGCTTAGGCCAGATCATCAGGAAACTTCATCCATAAAGGTTTTAGACAAACTAAAGATATTAAACCAAATAAAACTGTTAAACGTATAAGACTTATAGCAACAGTTTTACTTGTAACAATATTAAAGCTTGAACAAAATACATCAACAATAAAAAAAGTGGGTTTATCTCATCTTACACTCCCCACTACAATTAGTTGAAATTCTCTTAACATTAATTGTAGTTGTAAGTAGGTTAAGAAAAACAAAATAAAAAACAAGCAACAACTTACAAAAGATGCTTTTGTTAAACAATCATATTTTTATTATTATTAACACCCTCAAAACGTGTCAGAGGTATTGTCACAGCGATACCCACATCTGTGCCTACCCACAGTATACCCTTGCAGGCAATTAAAGCGGTTACATAAATGGCACTATTATTGACAGCCTGATCCTTTTTGCCATTACTTCTCAACACTCTAGAGACAATATTAATATCTGGCAACTGTTTGAAGCTCTCTGTTTGAAACAAACACAACACGGTAGAGTTCTTTCAGAAAATACCCAGACCAATACCAGAGTGAGCCATTACATTCACCTGTTTATTGGAACCTTTGTGTACTTCAAAACACAAAGCATACAAAAGATACACACGATTGGCACAGCTAGCATAAATATTCATATTGAAGGGTAAAATACTGGGCACAGGTAAACCACTATCTCCCAACTGAACCACCAGCGGATCTGTATGCAGCCAAACACCATCATAAGCGCGACGATATATTTAAACACCTGGCATTTGTAAGCGCCACATAAAACGTATCAAAATGATAAAGAATATTTGTTACAATCCCGGGCACACTAAAGCAACTAAGTTAGACGAATATATTGAAATCTTTTTCGCGTCTGTGCCCATCCAAATAAGATCAGACAATGAGGAATTGTATTCTTCGCGTGTCTTGCAATTATCCAAAACCTCCACAAAGTCATCGGCTGTCATCATCACGTAGATTACCAGCCCGTGGATGCTGTTGTGAATATACCAGGAGGAACCATTTCTGGTACAGACCCACAGATAATTCTGGTGCTTATGGCGGCGTCGGGTATTTCCACTGATTTTCAAATCGTTTGCGATGGTATAATAACATCCACACCGAACCTTAAATAGGAAAAGAAAAACAAGTTTTATTTAATGATTTAATGATGATTTTTTGATTTTAATCTTTAAAAAGTTAGAATAAAAAAAATTTGTTATTTTTCAACCTGATTCAGTTGTAAAATCAAAAATGCAGTTTGAAATTCTTTAAAAAAATGATTTAGAAAACTTTTGTTTTTTAAAATTTAAATTTTTAGTAAATAAAATGTCCTTGAAATTAATACGGAAAAGCAAAATTTCAAAGGGAAAGTGATTTTTAAAGTCGGGTAGAATCAAACACTTTTGAAGAAATTCGAAACTTTTTCTTTCGGATCGAGTTACCCTCTAAAATGAGTATTACGCATACGTTTAAAAATCTGCGGAATTTTATAGAATTTATCCTTAAAGTCATAATTCTCTAAAAACTAAAATTTGTAAGGTCACACCCGTCACAGCCTTCTGAAGGCCATTTTGAGCAGATATCCTGTTCTTTCAATGTGTACCTGTTATTTAAAGTTTTAAAGCTTAACATTCTTGTTAATCACATTTGTTTAAATTATCAATTTTATCTTTTTTAATTATATTAAAAAATATGAGTTTCGTGGTCACACCCGTCATTATAGAAATGCCTAAGAATGATTTTCTATGCATTGGTGATATTAAGTCAAAATTTGCGATTTTTACTTATGGTGCTGTTGTATCAAAACAGCGATATGTACTTTGTTTCATAAATTTCAATCCAAACCCAGTAAAAAATGGTGCTTACTGGTAAGCAGGTTTGTAAGGGAGAGAAGCACAATTCCCCTTACAAACCTGCTTACAAGAGGCATGATTTTTATATGGCGAATTCCCACTTGGAAGCACTACTTTTTTGTAAAATCACTGCGTTTTTCATGGCGTTTTTCCAAAAACCGCAGCTTTTATACCTTTGATTAATTGCTTCTATACTGTTGTATACAGTACAACAGCAAAATAACAAAAAGCAAAACAAACACACAACACAGTTAATATGTAATTTTTAAAATAGAACGAAACTGTACACAAATTAAAAAGAAAACAACAACATATATTTGCATATAAATTGACCACACAAAAATTTGCTTGCGTCCTGTCTGCTCAAAAACAATTTGCCGACTGATTGCGTAATAAAAAAGAAGTAATTTTAAGCATCTGTTGTTTTCGATTACATGTCGGGAATAATCGTAAACACATTTTGAAATCATTGCAATACAACGTGCTTCCATGTAAGGGATTAACAGAAGCACTTTGAACTTTGGTCGTACTTTTTTTCTTTTAAATAATCATTTCAACTACTCCCTTACAACCTGCTTACTTATAAGGGATTATGCGAAGCTATTAAATAATTTTCATTAACTTATATTAAAAATTTACTTCAGTGGTTTTCGCTTCCCTGTTGCTTCTAAGTAGTATGTAATAGCCAGCGCATATATCAGCGCTCTTGTACTTTTCTTGCTTCCGAAAACCTTAAAATTTTTTACTGGGAAGTTTCGATTTGTACTTTGTGCACAAGTTTAATATTAACAGACAACCAGCCATACGGTTGGACGGACGAACAGCGTAATACTTTATTCAAACTTGGGTTCTTAAACGCATTTAAGCACTTCGAACGTGATTCAGCCCTAATCACATCAAAATCGAGATGATTACCCATACATTGAAGTGATTTGTTAATAACTTCAAGTTGACATGATTACAACTAAATCACTTCATTTATCACATAGAATTCTCTAAACATACCTCAAACTGAGTATAATGTAGAATCGGCCAACATGAACGTGTAAAAATGGCCAAAGTTTTTATTCAATCTTTTTATTTTTTTACTTAAATAATTCATTAATTTTCACAATTTCATCATTAATATGTTTAAAATAATCTTCAGTGAACTTTAGAAAAGTATTTTTATCAATTTTTTATACCATCAAAAAGTAATTTCTTTGGGAATACAAAATTTTAATTTCAAAAGATTTTGTTATTCGTGCTTAATTCCCAGTTTTTTTTTTCTTGATAAAAACACTTGAAATTTATTGTTGATGGGATAAGCTATTCCTATGCGCATTTCACTGGTTGCTTAGGCCAGATCATCAGGAAACTTCATCCATAAAATTTTTTTTTTTTTTTTTTTTTTGTTTAAACTTTGATATTGTTACAAGTAGAACTGCTGCCTATAAGTCTTATACGTTTAACAGTTTTATTTGGTTTAATATCTTTAGTTTTTCTCAAATTTGTATGGATGAAGTTTCCTGATAATCTGGCCTAAGCAACCAGTGAAATGCGCATAGGAATAGCTGGGAATCGAACACGAACAATAAAATCTTTTGAAATTAAAATTTTTTTATACTTTAAAGAAATATAAATTTGTTTGTTGTGTTTTTCTCTTAATCATCTGTCATCTTAATCATCTCATATGTAATGTGAACGGCTGCGATTAACTTAATCAACATTTTTCTTAAACGCGTTTTAAAACCCAAGTGTGAACATAGTGTTAGATCGATTCAGAAATCGACTCCATAGTTCTACGTGCAACACAGATTAGCTCAATCGCATGAAACTCAACCTATAGTGGTGTAGGGCGTACAAATAATTTAAGCTACAAACTACACTGACCCTTGTAATGCTAAATAAATATATTTGTGGTTGAAAACAAACATATTGAAAGAAAAAAAATAAAAGAAAAGCACAAAAACCAAAAAAAGGCTACTCCGAAGAAGGGTTTTAAATTTAAATCAATAGAAACATTTTTTAGGGTGTAAAATAAACAAAAACTTCAACACTTTTTTTAATATTTTTTTTTTTTTTTTTTGTTCAAAGAATAAAAGAAATACAACCATAAGAAACGGCAAAAGGGAAAATCATTTTAACTATTATTTTGCTTTTCATTAGTTTTCTTATTTTGAAGGAAAAAAATAAAATGATTTTTTTTTGTTTTGGTTGTTTTTGTAGTTTGTTATGTTTGTGGGCATGTTTGCCCTTAAGGTACATACTTGCATAAGAGTTGACGCTGTTGACAGCACATAACAGTAAAATACCGCAGGCTAACAAGCCTACGCCTCCCATTTTCATCAACATGTTACTGATGTTTTCCTGAAGTTGTTCCTTGCTTGAGTAGTTGGTTGTTCTATTCTTGGCTAACTTTTTTCTTGGTCCTTATTGCTGTAGTAGTAACAGTAGTCTTAGAACTGCCACTGATGTTCTTGACTTTGTTGTTAACGGCTGCTTCCTTGAGTTACTACTGCGGTTTATCCAAACCCAAATGGAGAAAATACAAAAAGCGGCTCTAGCAGTTATTTCTGCAAATACAAGAAAGCACAAAAAATAAAAAAAAAAATGTTATATTCAATTAAGATAACATGTAAGAAAAAAGTAAAAATACTTAGACTATATATATGTTCGTATGTCTGTATGTATGCAGCTATTTTACTTAGACAGAGATTAAAAGAAATATTTATATTTCCAGTCAGAGTTTTGCCAAAAAGGAACGTTTTTTCTATTTTTAACACGACAGCTTTAAATGTTTGCTGCCGTGGATTGCTATTTGTATCTCCGGTTTTTTAAATTAAAATGATAATTTATGACTTTAATATTGCGGTATAATTAATTTTGTAGCAGAACTTTAAATTTGCTAGGGGAAAAAACTATTTATAACTTTATCTCCCACAATACAGAATGTTGGAGATAAGAAAAACGACAACTAACAAATCGTTGACTTTATGCAAATAAGTTTGGCGATTTTTTGCTAGTCAAAAGTTAGTTGCCAAAATGAAAAAGGGACAATTAATAAATTATTTTGTTATGTAATTTTTTAAAAGAATATTTAGAAATAAAGTTAATCCTAATGACTTAATTTGAATTTTTGCTTTAGAACTTCAATGTAAAGGGAAATTTTAAATATAGATATTTTACAGTGATTTTAAAAAATAAATGTGATTTAAATTGAAATTAATAAGGAGGCAAAATACCTATTAATAAAAGCATACTTTATAAACGTTTTAGAAAATTAAAAAAATAAATTATTTTACACTACACCACAGAGCAAAACATTCTTATAATGGTCACCTGCAAAAAAATATTTTTAACGAACATTTTAAGCATAGAAGGTTACTTAAATCATATTTTTGTTTGGAAGCTATGGTTGAAAAACAATCATACTATAAAAAGTGTAAAAAATGTTTTTGTTATTATTAACCACAACTTGTGGCTTCTTAATGAAGGTCTTATTTTACTATAAAAGAAATCATAACATGTTTAACAAATTTTGATAAAAAAAAATTTCTTGGATGTGACCATATTGAAAAATATTTTTTTTTGGCGTGTAGTCTTACCTAAAAATCTGGAACACATAACCTTTTACGCATATTCAAATCATTCTTGCAATTAAATTTTAAGCATTAGATTAGGGATGGGAAAATTGAACAAATATATCGATATATATCGAATCGATATTTTTTAAGAGTATCGATATTTATTATTTCAAAAATATCGATGTATCGATATATCGAACGTATTTCGCTGAAACTATTACCAAATTAAAAAATGTAATATATATACTTATATGCACAAATCTTATTATGATTCCAAATATATATATGTAGGTACATATAGTTCCAAAACCGCATAAAATAAATATTTTCAAGTTTGTTTGACTTTTCTGTTTTAATTAGAAATCTGCAATGTGAAAACCCCGCTTTTTTTAATTCTTCTTCTTATAAATGCCAATCTTTACATCCAGTCTACAACTGACATGAAATGCTTAACATTAAAACTTATATGATGTTAGTGTTAAGTACCCTGAAGGAAACCTGGGTGCAAGTGTCTCCAAGTCACCAATTTTGTCGACTATATTGGTGACGTTGTCAACGAAGTGTCTACACTGCATTACATTTGCCCCTATATTTGGCTTTAATACGAAAAAGATTTTATCAATAACAACTGAGAAGTACAATTCCTATAAAAGTTAAAGAAATAATAAAAAAAAAAATTGTTATAATTTTGTCTTCTTACAAAAAGTGAAGGCTACTTTTACTAAAATGTGCTAGCGATTCTCTGGTGCCTATGTCTACATATCGCTCATTTGCTGCAAGACCGGCATAACTCAAAAAAATACATATCGAGATACACGCGTTTAAAGCTTTTGATTTGTTCTAACTACTAAGAAAAAAAGAAGACACATTACCTTTAAGCTGGGAAAGTATAAGAGATATAAAGATGAATTTAATACACAATATAAAGAAAAACAAAGCGAACAATTCTGCATCTCTAACTCCAAAATTTAATTTTTTGAGTTATGCCGGTCTTGCAGCAAATGAGCGATATGTTCCCAAAGGAACCCAAACCTAGTCAGTAGTACCAACGTCAGTAGTAGATCTCCAAGGACACGCACATGTTAAATGTCTATTGTAAATAACATTGCCTGGGGTATAATAAGTCACTAGTACTGGTGACTGTGTTAAAAGCAGTGTTCGAAAATAAACACTAAATATCGTTTCTTAATGTTCGGTTCGGTAGATTTGTGGAAAAAAACAAAAACAATTTGTGAAAAAAATTATTAAAAAAATAACGTTTTCCTATTAGTCATCTTTCGAACACAAAAATGTTACTATTTTTATCAAACTCAACAAAAGATGTGAACATTTAATTCCGTTCGGGTTTTTTTGAAAACCCACAAACTTCGGTTCGGCTCGTTAACTTTCGTCTCTTTTGGCTGGTAAAAAAACCAAACATTTTTTACAAAAACAAAATACACACACGAAAAAAACATTAAAGAACATTAAAATATAAAGTTTGTCTACAGTATCACTACAATTGTTCTGTTTTTTAACGAAGAACCGAAAATTATATAATGTTCGGTTCTTTCTTGAAAATAGTTACGAACGGTATTAAGGGATGTGTATGTCTGCACAATCACTAAAAAAAATAGATATCGTTCCTGGGTGTGTGAACCGAACGTTACATAATGTACTGTTTATTTTCGAACACTGGTTAAAAGTGCATCAGTACAGATTCACTAGTGACATTTCCTGCAGGGTATACCTCATCATGTTAGAGGTTTTCTCATGTTATAACACGGTTGTTAATGCAAATATTTTAACAACGCTTTTATAACATCACGTTAAAACAGCAAATCAAGTCAGTTGTAGGCGGGGAGTTATAGATATTCATAGTAGTTAAAAAAACATATGATGCATGCAGTGATGCCAATTCTTAAAAAACATATTGTTTGAAAAACGTCTAAAATTTTGAGTTTTTAATAAAGACTGACTGTAAAAAATATCGAATTCGATAGTCGTATTTCAATATCGATACATCGATATATCGGTATTTTTCATATAGTTTTCATTCCTACATTAGATGAATCTCGGCTCCATTACCTGATGAGTAAAATAATTAATGCAATCCAAAGACTTGTTGAAACAATTAAAATTCTAATTTGAACTTTACTTTCATTCTAATAAGCTCAAATATCTGACTACGCATATAGGAAGAGTTAAGTAGATAAATAAAAACTTTCTTAAGCACACACATTCGAAATTACACAAGTACTTCGAAAAAAAGCCTAAAACAAACTTTTATTTCCTAAACACCTCCCGAAAAAAAAATATGTAAACAATTACACAAAAAAAAAAAAAACAGCTTCACAGGAACCGCAAACATTACAAACGTAAACAGAAGTGGAATCAGAAAAATAAATCTAAACAAATGTGGTTAGCTGAACCCTGTGATTCAGAAGACAAACGTTAATGTTTGGTAAGATGTTTGCTAAGATTATGTATAAGAAGATAAGGTTAAAAGCAAACATATTTATTCAACTTGTTGCTTTCCTGTTTCGTTTTTTGCAAATTAAGGGCCTAATTTTGTAAAACGCAGGGTAACGCCAAAAATATCTTTAAATGCAAAAACAAACTCAAAAATTAATAAAAATTTTTTTTTAATTTTCAACGCCACAAAATTTGAAGTGTTTGAAATTTAAAAATTCAATATGAATTCCTATAGAAAGCAAAAACAAAATTATAAAATATTTTTTTAGGCTCTAAGACTTATGCCTGTAATTTCAACAAACAGATATCTGGTCGATAACCTAACAGTTATCTTTACCTATGCGGTAAAACTAGTTTGGTAATTTCAACGTTAAATTTAGCTAAGTGTTTTTTCCTTTAAATTTTATTTAAAAATGTGGCAACGTTTGTGTTTTTATTAATTTTTGAATTAACTGTGAAAAATGGATGCTGTAAAATACACTACAGTTTAACCAGTAGATAAGACATACGTATTAAAATTATTAAAAATTCGTTACACCATAGATATCTATACACAGCTAGATATCTATTTGTAGAAATTAAGGGCATTAAACCGGAACAGATCTTTAACTGCAATCAAAGAATCGAGTCTTTTTTTTGCATTCATAAATGTTTAGCAGATACGAAAAGATTTTTTATATCGTCACCTTAAATGCAAAAACATCAGACACTTACCATTGCCAGAGTTCGAAGAAGATTGTATCCAGGCCACATCTATAAATCTTACTGATTTCAATCTAACGTTAACATCCGTTTATTGTCCCCCGAGGCACAAAATTGTAAACGATAAATTTCTCAACTTCTTCTCCACATTGGGCCAGAAATTCATTGCTGCTGGCGACTACAACGCTGAACATACATATTGGGCTCCAGACTTATTAGTCCTAGAGGTAATCAGCTATACAATACCGTAACTGCAAATAATTTTGATGTGGTATCGAGTGGTGAGCCTACCTATTGGCCAACCGACTTCAATAAGCTACCAGACCTTATTGACTTTGCTGTAATTAAAAACATCAAGCGCGATCAGGTACTAGTTAGTTCCTCCTATGATCTTTCGTCTGATCAATCACCTTCAATCCTCATTTTAAAAGGTAACTCTGACCCTGCAGCTGCAAACTTTATTTCCTATCCATACAGAAACACAAATTGGTTAAAGTATAAAATGTATGTCAGCTCTCACCTATCACAGTGCATTCCCCTAAAAAATTCATCTGACATCCAAATAGCTGTCGACCGATTTACAGAAGTCTTGGATACTGCAGCAAGAAATGCAACCCCAATCAAGCGGACAATTAAACGTGCTCCTTACAGTACATCAACGGATATAGAGACCCTTATCAGAGAAAAAAGGAAGTTAAGAAGACAATGGCAAAACAGTCGTTCCCCAACCACTAAGGCCCAACTACAATTATGCCTGACCACTCTTCGCAACAAATTGAGACAGAACCACGAGTCTGCAATAGAAGGCTATCTAAACAGCCTAGACGCCACAAAAAACTCCAATTATAGCTTATGGAAGGCTGTACGGCATATGAAATGCCCTATAACCCAAGAATCTCCATTAAGACTGGAAAACCGCACTTGGGCCAAAAACACACATGAAAAATTAAACGCTTTCGCGGGCCACCTTGAGAAAGTTTTCACGCCACATGATGCACATACTTGTTCCTGTCGTCCAAACATTCCTGATAAGGTAAACCATCCATTAAAATTTAACATAACTCAAGAAAAATCTGCAATAGAAAAAGTGAATATTAGAAAATCTTCCGGACCTGAACTCATCACAGGGTCAATGATAAGAAACCTACCATCGTCTGCTTCCAGAATCTTGCTGCTCATTTTTAACGCTATATTAAGAGTCGGATACTTCCCATCCTCATGGAAGAGGTCTATAATTGTTATGATTCCCAAGCCAGGAAAAGATGCTAGCCAGGTTGCGTCGTACAGACCGATAAGCTTATTGTCAATCCTATCGAAGCTTTTCGAAAAAATATTCGTTTTAAGTATAACTCCTCATCTAAATGAACACGACATCATCCTGGATCACCAGTTCGGATTCAGAGCGAAACATGGTACAATAGAACAAGTGCATAGAATTGTCACCCTTATTAGATCGGCGTTTGAGAAAAAGCAATACTGCTCAGCACTGTTTATAGACATTTCCCAAGCTTTTGACAAAGTTTGGCATGATGGGCTACTCATCAAAATAACACGAATGCTTCCTCAAAACACTCACAAGCTTCTGGAGAGCTATCTAACAGGCAGAACATTCATAGTTAGGTCGCAAGATAAATACTCCCCCCTCAAGAAAATTACTGCTGGTGTTCCCCAAGGCAGCATATTAGGACCGCTTCTATATATAATATACACAGCGGATATGCCAACAAACCTGAGCACGCATACCTCTACATTTGCAGACGACACAGCATTTATTAGCGTTAACCATGACCCAAAAGTCGCATCGCAAAATCTGCAGTCCCACATCAATGAACTAGAGGCCTGACTAGAAAAATGGAGAATAAAGGTTAACCCGGCTAAATGTGCTCACTTAACATTCACGCTCAGAAGACAAACGTGCCCAGCTGTAAAAATAAATAACATCACTGTTCCGGTAGAAAACCATGTTAAATACTTGGGAATTCATATAGATAGACGCTTGACCTGGTCGCGTCATATTGAAGCGAAAATAAAGGCTATGAAACTTAAAGCAGCTCAACTACATTGGCTTCTTGGTCGAAACTCAAACTTGTCCTTAGACAACAAAATTATCTTATACATGTCCATCATAAAACCAATATGGACATATGGCATCCAATTATGGGGTACTGCATGCGCATCTAACATCCAAAAGCTTCAAAGAAGACAGTCTAGAATATTACGACAAATTGTCTGCGCCCCATGGTATATAAGTAATGATAGTATCCACAGAGATCTCAACGTCTCCACTATCCAGGAGGAAATTAAAAAATATTCAATAAGCTACATCGATAAACTAATGGTCCACCCTAACTACGTCGCTCGGGGTTTGCTTCAGTTCGAAGGTCACCAGAGGCTAAAAAGAACCGATATTTGAGCCTAACTAGAAGACAGTCTTAAAATTTGAATACAGCAGTTAGTGGTTACACTGGTAACAACTAATAAACAACAAGTAGAATTAAGATTTGAATACATATTGTAAATTTCGATAATAAAAATAAATTTAAAAAAAAAAAAAAAAACCTTAAATGCAAAAGGACGTAACAACATTTTTTATTTTTTTACAGGAGAGGAAAAAACTTGACAAAATCGATAACAACAAGGTGTACTTGGCGTTTAAAATTCGCCTCAAACAAAATAATATCAAAAACTCTATTTCAAATTTGTTTTTTGGTACGTCTTTTTCATTTTGGGTTTGTAGATATGTACCTTTATATCGCAAAGAAGTTAGAACTGTATTTTTGGCTGTATTTTTCTTTTATATCCTCGGCTCAGAAAGTGATTCTGAGCCGATCGGTAAACTTGAAGATACACCTAGGATCAATATTTTAAGGCGTTACAAACATCAGCACAAATGCATAATACCCTCTCCACTATTGTGGTTTAGGTATGCCAGTAATAGCAATTGTTCCCTTTATGGTATGGAATGGTAGCTTTCATTTCATAATCCTTATTCCAGGAAAATTGTTGCATAAGCTTAAGGTGAACTAATAGGTCGATTTGCTGATATTTTAAATCAAACCAACCTTAAATAAGAGAATATTTTAGCTCAATTTTATTAAACTAACTTATTTTCTATAGACCCTATCGTACAAAGATCCTTGATTCGGGAGGACACTTGTCTGAGGGCTAGCTGAAATAATGGGCCGATTTGGCTTATTTTCAATATTTAATACTCTTTATAATTGAGCCAAATTTGGAGCTCCTAACATATATGGTATAAGAGCTAGTGTGCCAAATCCATAAGTTTGGGAAGAAAAAGTAGTTATTTGTTTATAACTCAGTCATTTATAAACTCATTTTGTCAATTACTACCAGTATTTTAAGATACATGGTAGAAAATAATGTACATAGTTTATAAAAGACTTTTAAGGTAAAGGTTTATAGGTAAAAATTAGAGGAAGTCGTGGACTTTACTCATATCTCAACCATTTTTTATCGATCTTTTTATATATGTGATATAAATATCTAACAACCTAGTCCCAATAAAAACTGGCGTCTTCGGAAAACCCAATTTTAACATATTCACGGACAGACGGACGTGTTGAAATCAATTTCGAAATTAATAGGGACCCAAGACATACTTGCTTATATACTTTATAGGGTGCAAGATCAACATTTAAGAAATTACCAACGGATTGTCAGACTGATATATAAATAGTAGACATTGTGTATGTACCCTTCCCACCTTTCGTAGAGAATAAAATAAAGGCGTATGTATACTTTGTCATTAAATGTTCGAAAATTGCTAAATAAATAAAATAAAATAAATTTAAATTAAATTTAAAATAAAATTACCTTGAAATGTTCGTTGAAACTTATCAAATATTTGCGCTTAAATTGCTAATGTTAGAGAGTATGACTCAAATTGATGGTGTTAACAATTGGTTCAACAATGTCCACCCAATGGCGTACTTAGGAAACAAACATGTAGCTATAGTATTAGAGAACATTTGATAAACAAATTTGTAGAATATTTCTTGTTTTTTGTACTTCTATTGAAACTTCTAACCCATATCACAATGAGGGGAATTAAAAAACACGAATTAAACATGATATGAGTACTTAAAGCACACGCAGATGGCATCACACATATAACTTACAAACCGTTTTTAAATCAAAATAGCAAAAACAGCAACACACAACACTTCCAAACAAATTTAATTAAATACTCTAGAAACAGTGGAGAGAGAACTAACTACTTTCGGCGGTGTATATTGGGGAGGAGCATAATGGCACCGAAAATTCTTAATACTATCCGGCCTATTTACGTGGACTTCAAATGCCGAATAGTACACAAGCAAATTTTACGTTTCATATGAGGTAACTGGTAACTGGTGTATATTGTCGCCGATAGTTTTCATCCTCGATACCCTATAGGCACACTTTAAACATCTCGAGGACTAAGTTCATGCTGATGACGTATGTGTTCATTCGAAACAAATTGTACGAAAATCGTAATACACAGTACAAACTGTTCGAAGTCGTAAATTATTTCTTTTGAATGGAAACACGCGGTAACCCCTGATCCAAAAGGAAAAGAACCGAATTAGTTGTAGTTTTATTTGTATATTTAATTGAAGCCTTTTTATGTATGCTGCCATTGAAAAAAAGATTGGTTTCCTCTTATAAAAAATAAAATAATAACTACTCTAATTTATTTATTAACTTAAACTTAAAAAAAACTTAAGTTTATTTTGAAAACAAATAAACAAAACCCTTCGACCAAAAGTTTCTTTTTGTTATCTTTCAATTTGTACAACTTCTTAGTTACTTCGTTAATCTTAACAAACTTTCCACTAACTAAACCTTTAGTTAAAATATAAATTTATTTCTACTGCTTTTAGTTAGTATTTTCTTGCTTTTATAGAGAATAAAAGTTTAAACTCCTTGACAGTATAATTATTTAATTCCAAAGAACGGCAACAGAAACACCTTTTAAGTGTAACAAGTGAAGAAGTAGAAGAACTGAAGTAAAATGAAAAATTATAAATCTTAGAGTAAATTTTAAAACAAATCATTGTACAGAAAAGTTTTCTAAATTTATACAAGTCACAAAAAAGGAAACGTTTTGGTAGAATAAAGAGCGTTCTGAGGGGATTGGGTGGGCACATCTGCTGACAACTCTTTTAAGGGATACAATTAGAAAAAATTTTAATTTATTAAATGTTATAACATATATAAGTAAAGAATTTTATAAATCGCATCAAACATAGGTATAAGAAAAAATTTTTTGCTTGTGTACTAATTAAGTTGTAAGAATGTTTTTTGAGTTTGTGGTAATTTTGGAGGACATTTTTAAAAACAACTTTTGACATTTTACCACAGGTGGAAAGGGTATACACACTGCGCGTCATTAGCATAAGCGTCAGCCAAAAGAGCTTATTATTGTTGCTGTTAATATATTAACACATTTTGGTGTTCCGTTCTACTCGTCAGTGCATGCAATGATTCTGGTAACTACTAAGAATAATTAAATTAACAAAAAAATTTCCTAATAGTGGTATTCACACCGAACTTGTTAATTTGTTACTCGGTAGTTTGTTAACGTTACCAACTGTGAACGGCCCCCTTTTTAAAACTTTGTTAGTCTGGTAACTTTAAAATAAAAAAATCATTTAATTAACATACTTACTCTCAATGTACATGAAAATTGCCAAAATACAAATATTTTTTTTAGAAATGTATCACAAATGACTTTTTTATTATATTTATTTAGGAACTGCAACTTTTTCATCCGAGGTACCGTGTCGTTATTTTGTTAAATGTTAATCCGGTAGTGCGTTTAATAAACAAAAACAAAATGCGTGTTAAAAAGTAACGATTAATGACTTACAAACTAACAAGCTCGGTGTGAATACCACTAATATTTAATTTATTCAATTAAAATTTTAACAAAACGTTCTAAGTTTTTTCGGAAAAATGTTTTAAGTATAACAAAAACCGCTAAAAAACGAAATCCTTCAAAATTTTTACATGTCCGCAACAAATGTTTGCCTGACTTTAGCAATACATCACTTTCTTTTTGACAAACAGGATATAAGTCTTCTTAATACGTTTCAACCACTAAAGAATGGATAGATGGTTGAGTGAATAGCAACATGACTGAATAGTTGCTCAGTTGAAACGCGATATTACCTCAAACGTTTGCAATTTGGCGTTTATAATGCACGTGAGGATATTACACTAGTTTACTACTACATACATACGAGTACAACAAAGAAATACACACACCCTCAATCACTTTACACAAGCCATGAAAGTTACACGTTGAAAAGGAACAAAAAGCACGGGCAAATCAAACAGAAATCGTTGACATTGTTAAGTTTGTATGCACATGTGTGTGTAAGTTTGTATGCACATGTACATACGTGAGAGTGAAGGAATGAGTTTGCAACATTAGCAACTCTTCACGACAACAGTTTGGCGTAAAAAATAATCAATTAAACAGAAAAATGAAAATGGTACAATTAAAAAAATATTCTATAACCAAACTTGAATATGACATGTGACTCGAAGGTTGACTAGTTGAGAACAAAATTTGCTGACTTACAAATTTGAAATACACAATTTCCCAAAGAATTAAAATTTTTTTATGCAGTGATTCGAAAAAGGCCAGTAAAGACAGTGTTCAAGGGAATACAGAAATCATAGTTAGTAATCAACTTACACAATTTTTATTTCTAATCAAATTCTAAGTTAAATTAAATTCTAAGTACAACAATTTCATTATAATTTAAAAACTCTGCATTCACCTTTTACACGTGAACTGTATTAACTTTTATAACATTTAACAGGGTACAACAGATCTGACTTCACAAAACTGTCAAAAATATCACATTTTGTATGCAAGACCATGTAATTGTGTCTTCACACTAAGCTTATTTGGCCATCCGATTCTCAAGCCTTGTTTATGTGGTTAAAAGCATCTTCTTGATTTTTTTACGATTCTGCCGAGGTCGCAGGAGGACTCAACTTCTTCGATGCGTTGTTGGTATATGGTTTCTGACTGGACGCGGTCGGTACTTATTTTCAAAGCCTTTGTTTTGCAGACATTTATTCTCAGGCCAAATTTTCTCGATTCTTTCTCCAAATCTTCCAGTTTTCGTTGCATATCCGAGTGCTTGTGTGTCAGTAGGCATAGTCTTTGTCTTTTAATCGTAGTAGAGTAAACAAGAGATAGTGGACATAAGACCGAACCTACAAAAAAAGATTCTCCGTGAACCCCCTAATATAAAGTATTTTGGCAAGAAGGTTTCGAAAATTTTTTTTTTCCGAACTTAGGGGTCTTCTTTTTTTATATATTTCGTTTTATCTTAGGCATTTACAGTCCGATCTTACAGCATGTGACAAAAGCTCGCAAGAAATTGTTAAACTTTTGCTAAGGAAGTAATTTGATAATTCCGAAAGAAACATTTTTAAATTGAATTATACAATAATATATACCGTTATTTCGAAAATTGAAGTGGTTGCACAGCATATATTCGCGTAACTCAAAAAGTGAAATTCCGAAATGCCTAAGATATAACGAAAAAAAAAAAAAAATTCTGAAAAAAAAAATTTTTGTTGGGGTTTACGGCGCATTTTTTCCTTGTAAGGGGTACTCTCTAGTGGACAGCCTTGTCTATCACCAATGTCTAAGTTTTTTTTTCGATCACTAAGTTCTCATGAGCAATGCGTAACGTTAATAGCTTCGTCGGGATAGCCCCGCATGTGAGTGTGATCAATATTATTGATTGTGTCGAAGGCTTTCTCAAAGTAAAATATATTGGTGAGCGACATTCTTAGGACTGCTCCGCTTTTATTCGTAGACTATTTATATGGTCAATGCAGGATTTGTTCTTTACAAAATGAGTGAGAAAAGACGTTTATTTAGGATGTTCGCTATGACGTACTATTAATGAAAGGGTTAATCCCTTTCAGTTTCTTTAGTTTCGCATAAAGAGCATTTGTTATCCTGAATTGACCAATTTACCCATTATTGCGCGGTACCCGAAAACGTGAACCAATTTTGTTGAAACTTTGCTCTATTATTTTTTTGGTTTAACTAAAATATATTTTAAGTTACAAGAAAATGGAACGATTTGTTTCTGAGATATGAGTTGGTAAGTTTACTTACCAGTGGGCCGATATGTTAAGTATTTCTTTGGAATAATACAATAATCCAACCTCGCAGATTTCCCGTTTTTCAAGTCGGTTAAAGTAAGAAATCAATCCACCAAAGGATAATTGATAACCAGGTGGCGGGCGTTATAACGACAGTTGATTATAGGATGATTTATCGTGAGGTTCTAATAATTATGTAAAATAAAAAACATTAATTTGAAGGGGAGCTTAAAATTGTTATTATAGATTAAAAAAACAATTTGTGGTATTTACTATTTGAAAATGCCATCACGTAAGTGTTGGCCATGACTACGTCTGAGGTGGTTCATGCGGAACTTTACATCCATTAAAAAAAACGGTATGGTGGATTTATGTATAGGCTGGTGGAATCATTGGTCTATATTTCTTCGAAAATGATGAAAATCTGAATGTTTTCGTCAATGGTAACCGTTATTGCACCATGTTAACGGACTATGTGCTTCCTGAAATTCAAGCCCATGGTCTCGGTCAGCTCTGGTTTCAACAAGACGGCGCTACGAACCATATAGCGCGGGAAACAAAGACCTTGTAGAGAAATCATTTTGGTTAACACTTAGTTTCACGTTTTGCTACGGTAAATTGGTCACCTAGATCGTGCAATAACACACCTTTGGACTATTATCTCTGAGGATATGAAAAGTCTGAAGTCTTCAGGAATAAGCCAGCTACGATTGACGCTTTGGAAGCCAACATTAATCGTGTTAGTCACGAGAAACCAATCGCTATGCTTGAACGAGTCGCCCTAAATTGGACTTCATTTGAGTGATGGCCGATATTTACCTAATATCATTTTGGGTTAAAAGCGGGATGAGATGGGCGCTTGTGTTGAGGTCAGAAGTAGGAATTTCTGAGTAGGTGTTCTTCAAGCAAGGTGGACTTATTATTTCTGAGACTTCTGATGGCATTGCATATAAAATTATTATCCGGGCATTTGACTAGTACATCCTTTCGTTCAATATGACGAGAGAACTTGGTAAAAGTTAGCTCAGTAATTGATGGGACCAAAAGGATAACATCTTTTAAGATACTGCTGAAAGTGGGGCTGAAATAGGGCCAGACGATCATTGGCCCTTACCCTGTAAGAAGCTCAGAGAATGCGATCCGACAGCAAGCCGGAATGCTTTACTATGAAAACGTTAGTAAACGTTTAATTTCTTTACACAAACGTGCCTAAATAAACAATTTTTTTTAAATATTTTTAAATATTCCTCCAGAGTTATTTTAAATTTTAATTGATAACGGTGTGACTGACAAATTAAACCGAAAAAGATATATCACATGCCCAGCAAAAAAGACAAATTTAAGAAAAATTGCATAAGCTGACGTTTTTTAAGAGGTAAAATTTATCAAAAGTAAAAAAAAAATATTAATTCTAATTACATTGTCACTATAACTCCTATAAAAATGGCAACACAAAAAATATGTATACATTTAACAAATATAAACGGAAATGTTACTTCCAAGCATTTATATGATTTTCGGTGATAAAAACGGAAGTAAAAAATCTAAAAGAACTCCAAACAAAAGTCACTTGTAAAATTCTTTTTTTTCCTATTCCTATTTTAGTATTCAAGACTAAATCAGCAAATAGTGTACATTTGTTATTCAATGAACACTATAGCTCTCATACATATTGCAATTGCACAACAATCACGCAACATCCCACAAAAGAACAACAACACGATATTAGGAAAAAGCTCTTTTGTTGTAAATTCACTTTGGATCTTTGGAGAATGATTGGAGTTGAAAAATAAAAGCAAGAAAATTGGAAAGCATCGAAAGAAAAACTTCATGACATGAGAGACGAATTTTACAAAAAAAAAAAAAAAAAAAAAAAATATATATTGCACACAGCAACAACTACACGTGGCATCTAAATATGCGTGTCAATAATAAGATTTCTTTTATCAAGCAAATCAAAAGTAACCAGATGATTTAAAATATATTTTTTCCGAAAAACTATATTGTAGAAGGAAAATTGGGATAATAAAGCAAAAGCGTTTTTAAAAGATATAAGAATTCTGTTTGCATTTTATGTTCAGCGGCAATGTTACCATCCATCTTAACTTACTGTTGAAATACTTGTTAGACTTGACTTTTCACTACCTCAAAAACACCGTGCTCCCGCGTAAAAAGCAGATCCTTCTGAAAGGTACCTTCTGTCAAAAAGTACGCACCTTTAGGGGTGGAATATCTTTTTAATGTTTGCCTAAATAGCCCCGTCGGGGGGCGACATTCGAATACTACTGAAAATTATATTCAATTTTATTTTCTGAGCCAACAGTTAATCGCTAATATATCATTAAAGGGCACAATAGCAGCGACTTTTATTGCGGTAGAATTATATTTATAAATAACATTTAGTATGCGATTTGGGAATATATATATGAAAGTAGGTACAGCCAACATCCTTAACTTTTAAGGGACATTAAATTTGTTTGTGATCGCTTTCTGTGATAATGTGGCATCTATAGGCTTCGCAGGGATGGTCATGTAAGATTTATTGTTAAGGGGCTGACCTTTGCCTTCGAAGTTCGGTCTGCTTACAGATCTGTCTGGCTGATATCGAATTGGTGTCTAAAAGAGCTACATTCGACATTGGATTCGAATGTTCCCGGCTGTAAGTAAAGTGCTTGTAAAATATGAGGTGTGAACTAGTTAAGGAATGCTGGGATTTTTTAAATAAAACCGTAAACATGTTATGAAATTCGCACATGTTATGATTGGCGCAGTAACAAAAAACTGGTCTGACATTTCATATCATCCAAATCATTTACTTATTTTCTTGGCTAACTAAAAGTTAATCAAAGTTTTTCTAATTTTTATTTTCAAAAAAAAAAAAAAAAAAAAAAAATCTAAATCTATTAAGGGAACAGCAAACATTCAATTGGAAATTATGTGTATTGTTTGTCATGTTTAACTTCTGTCATTGCAACTCAAGACAATTTCCCATACATAAACTTGTATCGTATCAAACGTGTAGTCCTTGTGAGGTATTGGTTTTTCTAATTAGATTAGTATTGGTTTGATATAACAGTAGTACTCTTAGGCCCAAATTAACAGTCATAAGTAAGCTTATAGCAACAGTTTAACAAATAAAATATTATTTCCAGCTTTCTCTAAACCATCAGTTAAAACCTTAAATGTTAATGGTTAACTACTTTTATTTTTGTATTATTTATTATAAGATTTTGTTTGTCGTGCTTAATTCCCAATTTTTATTCTTGATACAAACACTGAAATTTGTTGTTGATGGGATAAGCTATTCCTATGCGCATTTCACTGGTTGCTAGGAATTTTCACCCGAAGATTTTAGAAAAACTAAAGATATTAAACAAATAAAAATGTTGAGCGAACATGAATTATAAGCAACAGTTTTACTTGTAACAATATCAAAGCTTAAACAAAAACAACAACAATAAATATATTGATGATAAACTTTTTTATTCCCGAAAAAGACTTTGATAATATAATTGCATGTGCCCGTGCATAAAACTGAATTGGCAAATTGGTTTTTTTGTTGTTTTCATACGAATATAATAGAATGAAGCAGTTTGTTTTTTAATTTTGTTTTTTCTTTTAACCCATTTACAACTACAATTCGAGTCGGAAAGAACCCAACCAATTGTAGGGGGATGTAAGAAAAGATGAACTCACTGTTTATTGTTGGTGTTTTGTTTAAGCTTTGATATTGTTACAAGTAAGGCTTAGAGTGTTTATAATTCGTATTCGCTTAAGGGCTTTATTTGTTTAATAATTTTGGCTTTTCTAAAATCTTTAGAAAAGGTTTCCTGATGATCTGGCCTAAGCAACCAGTGAAATGCGCATTGAAGCTAGCTTTCCGTCAACAATGAATTTCAGTGTATTTATCAAATATGAAAAATTCGGAATTAGGCTCGTCATACGGAAATCGTATTGATGATAAACTTTGTATTCCCGAAAATGACTTTGATAATATAATTGCATGTGCCCGTGCATAAAACTGAATTGGCAAATTGGTTTTTTTGTTGTTTTCATACGAAGATAATTGAATGAAGCAGTTTGTTTTTTAATTTAGTTTTTTCTTTTAACCCACCTACAACTACAATTCGAGTCGGAAAGAACCCAACCAATTGTAGGGGGATGTAAGAAAAGATAAGCTCACTGTTTATTGTTGGTGTTTTGTTTAAGCTTTGATATTGTTACAAGTAAGACTTATGGCGATTTCTTTTCTGAGAAATATGTTGCATAAATGTTACATGCTCTATCTCTTTTGTGTAGAGCATGTAACATTTATGCAACATATTTCTCAGAAAAGAAATCGCCATAAGAGTGTTTATAATTCTTATTCGTTTTAGGGTTTTATTTGTTTAATATTTTTGGCTTTTCTAAAATCTTTGGAAAAGGTTTCCTGATGCGCATAGAGGCTAGCTTTCCCTCAACAATGAATTTCAGTGTATTTATCAAATATGAAAAATTGGGAATTGGGCACGTCATACGGAAATCGTATTGATAATAAACAGTGATTTTATCTTTGTTACATTCCCAACTACAATTGGTTGGAATTCTTCCAACATTAGTTGTAGTTGAAAACAAAAACAACTTGCTTTGTTGTTCTCGCAAAAAATAAAGCATGTTGCCAGTTTATTTTTTTTAGCCGTGCACTTGCCAGTTTAATATCAAATTAACTTTTTGGGAGTATAAAATTTTCAATTTACAAGATTTTGTTTGTCGTGCTTAGTTCCCAATTTTTATTCTTGATAAAAAACACTGACAAACAAAATTTTGTAAATTGAAAATTTTGTATTCCAAAAAAAAAAAAAAAAAATACTTTGATTATTTATTATTTTAACTGAGTTTCCATTTTTTTGGTCTGATTAAAATTTTTGCGTAACCAATTATTGTAAATATGATACTTTAGTTAAGCATTAGTTACCATTTTAGTTTACTAATAATTAACTAATGACTGTAAATTTGAGCCTAAATGTACCGTAGGGTAGTTAAATTATCCAGAAGGGCAAAAATTGAATTTTTAATAGCAATATTTTTAGAATTCAACAACAATGAATATAAAAATTTTTAGGAAAATTGAAAATCAGCATTATTTTGGTTGTCGTTGTCGTAAACGACAAAGTCGTTTTTAGTTGTAGAAAGTAAATTGGCTGATACACACATACAAAAAATTGTAGTTTTATCGGCAATGGCATGTGATATTCGAAGGTAGCAGCACATTATATTGGCAACAATCAAAAGACTTTTGATTTTTATTGCACAACGGAAGGAAAGTCAAATGTGTTGGCAACATTATACAATGCTGTTTATGTTATTTCTATAGGAAATGTTTACCTTTTTATTTAATG
Source organism: Pollenia angustigena (assembly GCA_930367215.1). Classification (NCBI taxonomy): domain Eukaryota; kingdom Metazoa; phylum Arthropoda; class Insecta; order Diptera; family Polleniidae; genus Pollenia; species Pollenia angustigena. The sequence continues at coordinate 109,275,259 of OV884059.1, read as the reverse complement.
AAAATTGAGCAATATTTAAATTGAAACCAATGTACGATTGATTGCATATAATAGGGCAAAATGAAAATAATAAGGCGAATATCATATACAATAATACTGCAAGTGTATAGGCCGCTTAACGCACATATTTTGCTTAATTCACTTTAAAAAAAAATTATATCCAAAAGCATGCATTTTTTCCAATACCTGCCTTTGCACACGTATGTCTTTGAAAAGATTTAAAATAAATTTATTTTTATCGCTACTTTGGCTCTCTTTGCGATGCTTGCTGGTTTTCCTAATTGGGGTTTGGCCAAGTGACAATCTAGCCTGTTAGTGTTTATCTCAATGTGTCTATTGTATGAGTTTATGAATAAAGTACATTGCTCTCTTCATGTTAAAGTACGCACGTCTTATTGATTTCAAGTTAATTGTTTTCTGACACTTGTAACACAAGAACTGGAGTATCATATCATGTTGGAAATGCTGAATAATACAAAAAACATCTGGAAGTATTGTAACTGTAATGATACCAACAGGAGGGTTGTACAAAAAGTTTATTTTTTATAGTATATTTAAAATGATAGCAAAATTATCAAGGCGAATTCATAGAGGTGAATTATATGCTGGTATATTTATTCTAAATTTTAAGCTCCATAAAAAAATTGCGGTCACATATATATCGTTTATTTATTTCAAACTTCTATTAATATTCTTCTCACAAGATTGAGACAATTATATTGTCCTTGTACGGGTAATGCCACGCTAACTTTTCCAGTTCAGGTCGCTTTTTGACAGATGTTTTGTATTGATATCAAAAATATTTTTTGTAAATTTGTAACAGTGTGGGGTTTTTGGTATCTAACCGTTCTGCCATATACATGGTGGTAATGACATTGCAATGCTGGGATATTGTTACTATTGTTATTGCTACCCACTTTAAAATTTGCAAATATTTATAGATTATTATTTGTCAGGGTAACCAGCTGCCTGGGTTCGAATCTCAGGTCAGTCAAGAATGGAAAATTATCAATAACAATTTTAATTAATTTTCATGTTGCAAAATTCCTTTCTTCATAAAAATAATTTAATGAAAAATTAAATTTGATGAACTTAAGCCTGATTAAAAATATTAAAATTTGGATTAAAAAACCATAAATAGTTCGACAACATAACCACAATACTAATTATTTTATTGATGATATTAAGCGCCGGGTATTCAGAAAATTACTGAGAAAATTAGTTATGAAGTCTATTATAAACAAACACAACAACACAAACGCAATACACACATATATAGGTAAATAGATGGTGGCAAACTCTTTTTTACATTCGAAAAAAAATTTTACTTGTTAACAATGGGTAAGCCCATAATTTTTCAAACAAATACGGACTAAATCGATACATGATCTTAGGAAGCCAAGGTACAATATAAAAATTCAAGCAATGGCAAGCAAGCTTGTCGAAACATATGGCCTTTATATAGTTTTCAAAGCATATTGGTTTTGTTACGAATTATGAGAGACTGTTTGCAAGTTAGTACGATTTAGAAGGATCTCCTCCGACTTTGAATTAAAAAAAAATAAATACGAATTAACGACCGGTTCAAAATATATGTGATTTTTGCGAATTAAACAGTTTTTTTAATTTTTTTTTCGCAGTTTATTTCGAATTGTTGAGGTTTTTGAACTTTCGGGGTACGAATTATCGCGGTTCTACTGTATTTATAGCGCATAAAGCAATAGAACTATAATGGGACATATTTGATAAACGAAGTATTTTAAGCTGCGGCCATTTAAACAAAACTGAAGTTGTGTTGCCAGCAGCGAAACCAGGCAATGCCGCTGATGTTAATACATACAAAATTATTTACAGCTCGGTCGCGCACTAACGCATGTTATGTACTTTGTCCTAAACATTTTTAAATATTTGACCAAAAGCATGGCCATTTGCTAGCTTGCGCAAGGAGGATTTTTGCAAGGTGTCATTAATTGTTCATAAGCCTTAGAACCTTTACTACCCCTTACGAGGGATGGGTTCTTACACAGAGGTGCACTAGACTGGTAAGCTACCTGTCTGTTATCTAAATGGGGATGACATGAATCGTTTACGTTATTCTGAATTTCTCAAGCAGCTCACTACTTCCGGTTTTCACCAAGTAATGCCTGGTGGTGATATGGTTCAGCCACCCATCTGACTTGAGGTAAAGTGAGAGAGTAGCCTGAATGGCAAACTGAGACTAATGCGTTTTATGAAATTGGAGCATAGGTAACGGTAAACTTGCCTAGAGGCAGCAATAACGATAGGATCGGACAAGTTGGCCTAATGTGTCGCTTAATCTTAAGCAGTTTGTATTCTGAAACTGAAACTTTGAAACTTTTAGGAGCTAGAGCACAAAGATAATTAATTCGGACTTGATAATTCTGACTTCAAAATTTAAAAAGCTCCACTAAAAGACAACCATTTTTTTTTACAAATTAGAGCCAAATTACGGCACTCGATCGAAATTACAATGCAATTGATAGAATGTTGTAGCTTGGCCCTTGGGCATACACAGCTTCTGATCTTGTTTGGTTCATGTAAATCTTTCTGGTAAGCAAGAAATTCGACCTATGTTCTGCATTTTAATGTATGTTAGCCTGTGTAAGTATGTTTTTGTGTTGGTTTATCTAATGCCTTTGCTTGTTTACATGATTTGACTATAAACTATTTACACATCTGTGCATAAGTGTGTGTTTGGTGTATGCAAGTGTTTATGCGAAAGTCGTAGAGCATTGTTCTTCATTTCAAGCCTGAAGTTAATGCATTTGCAATTGTTGAAGAGATTTTTGGTCTTAAAATTATGTAAAATCTATACATGACACTTGAGCAGTAGAGTAGAGCTAGTAGCAATCATTTGGGTTTTGTTTGGTTGATGTTTTGTAAATTTTAATTTCATTTGCTATTCTTACAAACATGTGTCAATTAATATGCAAAACACTCTAAGCATTCAGTAGTAGTTTTGGAATTAAGTAAGTAGACTTGATAGACACAAACAAACTCATGCATTCTTCAAAATGACATATATACATATAGCAAATGTCTAATGATTTTCAAATGTCTTTCAATCTCAAACTCAAGACAAATTTACAGAAAAAGGATAACAGACTCTTAGTTAAGATAATCAAAATAACTACAAATTTTCAGATAAGAAATGTAAGTCAAGATTATTTTCGACGGCGGTGGGAAAACGGAAAATGTCATATTACAGCCTTTTTGTCTCTTCTTGTGAACAAAATTTAAGCAAATTACTGAAAACAAATTTGTACTCTTCTTTAGTAAATAAAATGAAAATAAATCTTTTTATAAAATATCTTTTACAAAATTCTAGCATTTTTGACTTTTGTTTCATATCTAGAATTTCCCTTTCCTGCTTTGGGGCAAAAGTGTACGATAAAATAGGATGTTGAAGATAATAAATTTATTTTTAAAACAAACGCTCATTAACCATACAATATGACAAACATGTAAATATATATTTTTTAAATCATCTGCAACATCACATTTCCTTGGAACATGACTCGAATGTTGTGTTCTTCATTTCAGTTCTCTTGTTTGCTTTATTTTCCCTAGATATTTTTGTTTTACAGAGAAATTTTATACAAAATAAAAAAATAATTTCCGTAACGTTGAAATAAAATAAAAAAAATAAGACAAATATAAAGGACTGTTAGCAAGGATCATGTAGCAAAAGGCTCAGACAAAAACATATGGAATAGACTTGTAATGAAAATGTGACAGTGCACAGTGGTTAAAACTACAATTTTACATTATTATGTGGTCGGCTTTAGCAAAATCACCAAAAGCAATGTGTGAAAAGCTATCCAAAAGAAAAATCGCTCAACGTAAGCGAAAAATGGCTCAAAAAATAAAAATGCAAATTACATCCAAAAACGGTGAAAAAAATGCAAAAAAAATTTAAAACCCACACTAATTCAAGCGTTTGACGAGAAAATTCTATAGTACATAAAATTTACGTGTTAGCATTGTAGGGTTAATGTGCATTATTTTGCGAAATTTTTGGTTTCCGGTGCATAAAACAGTGGCTTAGCAAGCCGGGTTATTATGTGCAGAGTTTCTTTTTAACATCAAATTAATTTTTGGGAATACAAAATTTTAATTTAAAAGATTTTTTTATTCGTGCTTAATTCCCAATTTGATGAAAATATGCTTTATAATTTAAAGCAAGTTGTTTTTGTTTTTTCTTAACCTACCCAGGCAGAAAGAGACAATCACCACGACGCTGTGCCGACGTTACAGGAGGTACTATCAACATCAATACAACGTACTGTTTACCAAATTTACATTGTTGTTGCAATATTAAAATGATAACGCCAAATGTGCGTCTTCCGACTCTTCTTTTTGGTATTATCACAGTACTGTAAATCTTAATTTACAATGTTGGATTCACGAATTTACAACGTGGTCATCACAACCGTCTTCCGACTCTTATTTTCAATATTGTTACAAATATAAATTCGCTAAATAAACAAGCAAACATTTTTATATTTTCTAACCGAGAACAGTTTTTGTGTTTTCATTTTAATACGACACTATTAAATTCATAAGACTAAATTTTTGTATATATTTATATCGTTGTAGCGGTATAGAATTATTATAAACACGGTATTAGGAAATTTAGGTTTAATTAAGGTTGTAGCGGTATAGTTTTATGGTAAATACGATTTTAAAAAACTTTGTATTTAGGGTGTTGTACCGGTGTTAAATCTTATTTAAAAACGGTATTAAAAACTAAGGTTGTAATTTTGTATCTACAGTGTTGTGATGGTACCGTATTTTTGGTAGAGTCACAATTTTGTATTTACAGGTTTGTGGCGGTACATAATATTTAGAAGAGTCGTAATTTCTGCCTGGGTACTTACAACTACAATTAATGTGGGAAGAATTTCAACCAATCGTAGTGGGGATTGTAAGAAAAGATAAACTCACTGTTTATTGTTGATGTTTTTGTTTGAACTTTGATATTGTTACAAGTAGAACTGTCGCATATAATTCTTAAATGCTTAACAATTTTATTTGGTTTAATATCTTTAGTTTTTCTAAAATCTTTGGATGAAGTTTCCTGACGATCTGGCCTAAGCAACCAGTGAAATGCGCATAGGAATTGCTTATCCCATCAACAATAAATTTCAGTGTTTTTATCAAGAATAAAAATTGGGAATTAAGCACGACTAAAAAAATATTTTAAGTTTTTTTTGACTTTAACTTCTTTATAAAAATATCAGATATTAAGACCAAAATGAACCCCTATGTTAGACCTCCAAGAACCCGTTGTGTTTATTTCAACCTTAATAAAGGATCTTTTGAAAAATATTAGGTTCTTATAAATTGAGAAAGTAATTGGCACATACGAAGTAATACGAACTTGTATTTGTTGTCGCCACTTTAATACTTTTCGAACACTGTGCAAACGATAAATGATTTTTATCGCGAAATAACTTAAACTCCATGACTTTAAACACTGTCACGACAAAATGAAACATGATGATAAAGACAATATGTATGATACATGTAATTTTAGCATCATTCTGTGAACAAAATAAAAAAAGTTATTGTAGTCATATGACTAGAATGTATGCAAATCTTGTGGTATATTCATAATGGGTGATGATTTACTTATGAAACTTTCTCCCTTTTTAAATAATTTCCATTAAATTCAAATTTTGTATTGCAAGTATTTTTGGGAGTTTGGCGATTAATGCGAACATCAAACTTAAATAAAAGTACAATAAATTCTACCACTCTCCCCCCTTCTATCTAGATTCATGTACTTTTCAGGATGTTAGCTAATCACAATTAATGTTAGGTTTTGTATCAACGTTGCTTCTGCCTAATGCCGTTCTTAAAAGGTTGTCAATTGATCATATTCCAGTCCAGTAGCTGATGTTGCGCAACCAGGACTTCTTTATTTGGCCAATACATCGTCATCCCTCGATTTTGTCCTTAGCAATAAGATAAAAAAGTTCATAGTTTGGTCCTCAAATCATATGGCTAAAATACGCAGATTATAAACTTTTCAATTAAATAGATCAGCTAGTTTTAAGAAGTACTTTTAAGCAGTAGCGGATATTTTATGTGTTTAATCTGCGTACAATTTCCATATTGAGTATATGTTCCGTTCATGATACTCTCATTTCAAAACTTTCTAATTCGTTCATTTGTGTTGTTTTTAGAGTCCACAAATCAATAAAGTAAAGTATTCTATAACATATATAAATTTATTCTTTTAAGAATCTGCCTGTATACAAAAGCCCATGCATTTAGTATGAATTAAAATAAGAAACATTTTTTTCCTTCCTTAAAATTTTTATTTAATAAATTAAAATAAAAATATTTAAAAAAAATCCAGAATATTTATTTTTCCATATGTCACATGATGTGGCTGCAACACATAATGTTGTTTGGCCATTGTTTATTAAGGATGTCTCGGTTGTTGCTGGTGGTTACTATTGGAGGTTCACCATCATCGCTGTTGTAGTTTAATCCACTTTTTTGTTGCTGTTTCCCTCCTTTTCCTTTCCTTTGTTCCTTTGTTTGGAAATATAAAATTTAATTTCAGTTTATTCTATTATTTAACTTTTATTCAGTTATATTGTTGTCTTTGCTTGCAAAATGTCCCTATTTGTTATATTTGTTGTGTCATTAAAAATTAAATTTCATTATTTATTTATTTACAACACTAATTTTTTTGTGTGGATTTATTTGTAAATATTATAAATGCATGTTTACGACATTTATTAATTTATTATTATTTATCAATGGCTCAAAAAAATAAATAAATCGCGACCAATTTCAACAACTAAATATGATTAATTAAATTGCAGATTTTAAAAATGATTGTTGAAAATTTGTTTGTTTGAAAAAAATAGTTATTATTTAATTAAAATAACACGTACGGTTTTTTAGAAAAAAAAAAATTGTTCAAGAGTGATAAATAGCTGTATTTTTAAATTTTAAATTAAATGATAATTGAATTTATCTAAATCCATTTAGAAAAGACTACTAGAACATAAATATTAATATTAAAGTACTTACATAGATTAACTATCAAAATTATTGGATATTACACAATCATACCTGCCAATAAATAAAACGTAGAAAATTTTTAAAATCATATGCAAATTTCAAATTTTATTAATTAATTGAATCTTCATAAAAATATTTTACTTAAATATTTTAACTTATTAATCAGTGAAGGTTGAAGCTGGTTTAGTTGAATTAAACTTTTATTTATATAAAGTTTAAACTAAGACTTAACTGTTAATGAGTTCCCATATCGATGGTTTTCTTCCGCAATCACATAACTCGATTTTTTCCGATTTTTTGTTTTAACAGGAAAAGTAATCAGTAAATACCGCCTTACAATGTTGCAATTTTTTTGTTTAGCGGAATATCGGAATTTTTCCTAATTCTTGGATTATAAAAGAATATATCGTCCCCTCAGTAAAACAATAGTAGTAGCATGTACACCATTAATTTTTTTATTGCATAATAAGAATTTACATAACTGATTCTAAATGTGGTCAAAATTTGGTGTTCTTCTACTTTCACAAAGTGGGTCAAAAGATCAATTGAAATATTAGCGTATAATTGTGTGTTTGAAATTTTACGTTAATATTTGTGTAAGTGCAGGTTTGGTGTTTAATTAGTTGTTACTCCGAATATAATTTCAAAGAAAAATAGTGAATATAAAGCATACACTATTTTTATTATTCACTATTTTTATTATTTCTTAACAAAATAAAAATGAAAAATTACGTTTATTGGTATACACAATTTTTTAATAATATAAATGGTGCAAAAGATTCAAATAAAATAGTGTATACCATACAAAATAAAATAGCGTACAATGGTTTTCATACATATTATAAAACAAATAAAATAGCCTTAGTGACATCATGGTACTTTGAATCACATTTATTTGCAATTAAAGCACTTCTAAATTAATAAAATATCATCGAATAGTAGCCTAATTATTCCAATTAAGAAACATGAATTATTTTCTGAAATTTTACTGTTTTCCCAGATGTCTAATAACACAAAAATTATAAACTCCATTATCTCGAAATGACAAAAAAATTATACACTATTGTTTTATTAAGGGGACGATATAGCAAAAAGTTTCAAGTATTTAAAAAAAAAAACAAGTATTTTGTCTCTCCTGAAAATTAGTTGTTTTGAGTAACGAGGTTGTGAAAGAATGCCATCGATAAGAAATAATATGGCAGCATTAAGGGAAATGTTGTCAAAGATACAAAAAATACCCTATAGCCTAATATCATTGTGGCAATTTTTTACCCACGCCATTCTTATCTGGTACTTAATTCCGTATGGTTCTCAACTTTTATGTAACACCCCATTAAAAATGGAGCTTACTGGTTAGCACTTTTGTAAGGGATAGAAGCACAATACCCCCTTACAAACCTGCTTACAAGAGGCATGATTTTTATATGGCGAATTCCCACTTGGAAGCACTACTTTTTTCCTCTCTGTAAAAATGTAATTTCTATGTTCGGTAATATTTCGGGAATGATCGTAAACACATTTTAAAATCATTGCAATACAACCTGCTTCCATGTAAGGGAATAACAGAAGCACTAAGAACATTGATCGTGCATTTTTTATTTAAAATAATGATCTTAATTATTCACTTACAACCTGCTTACTTATAAGAGATATCTCGCAGTTATTCAATCATTTTTTATCTACTTATCTCTGCTGCTTCTTAGTAGTATGTAATAGCCAGCGCATATGTTATCGCTTATGTATTTTTCTTGCTTCAGAACCCTTAAACATTTTTACTGGGGCTCTACAGTTGTCATTGCTTAACAAGATGGTGCTAAATCTAGCCACTAAAAGGCGAAATTGGCACAACTTCCACAAATCTTCTGACAGAAGTTAACGGATGTAAGAAACTAAAATATTCTGTCAGTTTTTTTATTAAAAGGCTTTTTCTTATACAGAATACTTTTGTTATTGCCAAGTAATGAAAAAAACGCAATGCTTTGGTCATTCTTTCTTTAAAGTGGGTTTTTCTAATATGAGATTTTCTCATAGCCTTTATCTATTTTTTTTTTTTCATGTTTATTTATTTACAAAATTTAACAATTTCTACTATAATAAACCCTAGTATATAATACATATTTACATAAATACAAAGTCCCAGAACCGAGCTCTCGAGTATTAAGGATATAACATTAGTTTTGATTTGCAAATATAATAAATTTTAATGTATTAAAAATACAAATTTACATTTTTATTTGTAATGAAAAATGTGAATAAAAACATTACATATATATGGCAAAAATAAAAAGCAAAAGTCTAAAAGGTAAAAAAAAGAGAGTTTTATATTTTACTATTCTATCATCCACCAAAAATTTTGGTTTTTGTGCTTTGTAATGCAAGGAAATCTTTATTAGTTATACTTTTATCAAACCTGTTTGAAAAAATTGATATACTGTTGCAATCAATAGCTTTGACATTGGCACGTCTATAATTATGATAGAAAATTGGAATACCATTATTGTCCTGTATTATCTTCAATTTGTCTAAGAGCAAAAATGACTCAGGGGGACCAAAGCCATTTTGTAGAGCATTATATATATAATTAAAATTTGTGTAATAAGGTGCCATTATCAAACTATTTTCATTACATGAAGTACATCTCAAAATGTAATTTCTTGTTAAACTTATTATAAAATTGTCTATCCTTATTATTGCTTATTAGATACGTATTTTAAATAGTTACTATGAGATGATCTAAATAACCCTGTGCAAGCTCTCAAACATTTTCTTTCAAATACCCTTATTTTTTCCATATATGAAGGTGAGATATTAAATCATATCGGACATCCATATGTAAGGATTGGTCTAATGAGCGATTGAGACATTATTATTTTTAATTTAGGCTTTAGGTATTTTGAATAAAATAATGCTTTATAAATGAACAACGCTTTTTGTGCTTTTCTTATTGTTTCAATGACATGATTGTTATAGTATAGGAATTTATCTAATTGAATTCCTTAATATTTGACAGTTTGTTTGTTTCGCATTTACTTATATTAATTTTCATAAACCAACCCAATAAAAATTTTTACCATTTTACGAAGCACTAAAGGTACATTTAAAAAAATAAGCGCACAATTATGCGCTACGCAATAAGACATACAGAAATGCAGTAAATTAAGTGAAAGAACTCTTAACAACTTCTATAAAAAAAAAAAACATTTCAAGTGCTACGGCATTCCCTTACTACGAAACAGGTTTGTAAGGGAGAATACTAAAAAATAACTGTATCAAAACATTCAGTGTGTAAAGATGATCGTTACATCCAACAATATTTATGTGCGCTGAATAATGCGCTTTATGTGTCAAAAATGTATTGCTTCAAAGTGGGAACTCGCCATATAAAATTCATGTCTTCCGTTAGCGCAATGGTAAGCGAAACCCTTATGTTTCTCCCTTACAAACCTGCTTCGTTGGAAGCTTCATTTTTTACTGGGAACCAACTGAAAACTGCTGTACTACATTGAAATACTCTTGAAGTTTTGAATTTATTTTTTCAATTGTATCATCAGCATGATATATAATGATATCATCTGCAAAAGCTATAATATTGTCCATTTTTTTAACTAAATCTAGAATAAAAATGTTAAATAGTGTAGGGAAGTTAACTGTACCTTGTTGCAGGCCATTAACAATATTAAGTGATTTATTACTTTCGCAGTTTTGGTAATGTACCTTGAAACATTTATTACTTATCATTTCATAAATAAGCAATTTCCAATTCCAGTTAATATTAGAAGTTAGATAATGTATTGCATTAATTGTCGAGTGCTTATATTTAAAGCCAAATTGTTTTCCATTCACGATTTCTTTTTCATTACAAAATTTATTTATGTTATTTTAAATGCACATTTCAAATATTTTGTTGATATTAGGCAATAAGCTTATAGCACGTAGGTTTCTTGGATCCGACATATCTTTGACCCTTTTAGGTAAAAGGACTACTTTTGCATTTTTCCATTTGTAGGGGAAATACGAATTATTTAGCATATTATTAAAAAGGCAACAATACTCTAAAATTAAAATTTCAGGTATGTTTTTTAGGACAATATTTGGAATTCCATCGTTTCCAGACGATAACTTAGCTCTCAACTTAGAAAATATATAGAGAATTTGGTCTTTAGTTATAAAATATTCATTAGCCTGTACATCGCTCAAGTTATTAGACAATTTTTCCATATTAAAAGAAGTAATAGTAGTGGGATTATTATCGAATTCATTTTTAAGTTTTAAAAATCTGTTAAATTTTTCATTTACTTGTAAATGTATATTATTATCTCTGTCTATTTCTTTATGAGCGTGGACAGATTCCAGGCAAGCACCAATGGCATCTATCATTTGATCATGCTCATGTATTATAAAATTGTTGGCACCATCTTTTTCTAAATCGTTAGTATCTATGTCCCCATTATCAAGTAGGTGTTTAAGATTTTGTGGAATTTTTATGTTGTCCAGATGCAATGGTTTAATTTTTTTAAGTTTTTTTTTATTTCGCCAAACATATTTTTGGAATCTTTTGGATCTAATTGGGTAAGTTTATCTTGTATATTTTTGTTTAAGATGATAATTATGTTTTCTTTTAAAAGTTTTTTAACTAGTTTAAGTTGAGATCGTAGTAAGTTTAATGATGTTTGAGATAGTGTAATTTCAAGCCTGTTATGTTTTTTAATTATTGTTAAAATTTTACTTTTTATTTGGTGCAATTTTTGTACTATTGGGGTTTTTGTTTTCGTAAAATAGTCTATTTTCCTAGCCTTAGGTGTTACTATTTCAATAGCGTTTACAATTACATCATTTAATCTGTCGATATAGCTATCTATCTCAGAGTTTGAAAGATTTTTGTTTTTTGGAATAAGTGTGTTATCATCCAAATGTTTTGTTTGATTTTATTCCTGAATTTTTTCCAGTCCGTTCTCTTAAATTCATAAGTTACATTCTGAGGTTCTTCAATAATAGAAAAAAGATCTTGTTCGTTGTTCATATACGCACATATTTGTAAAGCATAGTGATCACTGTCGTAGTCTAAAGTTTCTATACAATTTAGGGTGTTGTTTTTATCTATGTATGATGCGTAGAATTTACATCTAAAATCTATCTCATTATCAACTAACCAGTCTTTCAGTTTCTTACCCCTGATATTCCCGACTCGATTACCACAATCCTTATGACGGCTATTTAAATCTCCGGCTACTATGTAATAATTGTTAATGTTATGTAAATCTAGAGAATAGAAAAGATTACTTAATTCTGAACTAAAATTTGTGTCAATATTTCCCGATGGATAATAAGCAGAAATAATCGTAAGGTTTTTATTTTCAGCCATAGGTATACGCACGATACAACTTTCTAGAATCTTATTTGAACTAATTGCATTGTTTGTATATACATTGTACTTTATGCTTCTTTTAGTTAAAATCGCTGTACCTCCACCTCTTACTGCACCTGACCTGTCTTTTCTAATCACATTGTAATCAATAAATTTAAGTTTATGTCTTGGATTGAGTTTTGTTTCATTTAAAAGTACAATATCAGGATCGTATTTTTCTAGAAATTTGTTAAGGTCAAACCTTCTACTTATTGCTATTAATGAATTGACATTAATATGTATAATTTTAAGCTTTTTTATTAAGAATAAATTACTAGCCATTTTTACACACCAACCATGGAAAAAATAGCATCGATACGCGATGCTTGTAGATTTAATTGTTTTTGGAGACTTGCCATTTGATTATTTAGATTTATCATCATATTCTTAAATTCTAACAAAAAGGTGTTATTATCATGATTTGATTTCATATTATTAGAATTATTTTCTTTTAAAACATTAGCAAAACTTGTTCCTGCGCTATAAAAGGGGTTTACATTAATAGAATTATTTTTATTTTCCATTAGTGATTTTTGCCTAAGTCTAAGTTTTTGTTGTAGTTGCTTGTATATCTCACAGCCTTTGTACGAGGCTGGATGACCATGTTTGTTGCAAAGTACGCAGTACAATTTTTCTCTTTCTTCTTCTGCCACATTTGTTAAGTCACATTCACCTCTTTTATGATCGTTATTACACTTAACACATTTTGAAGGTAAGTAACAGTTTGCCGCGCTATGAAAAAAACCTTGACAATTCCGGCATTGGGGAATCTCTTCTCGTCTCACTTGCTCCCATCTTATCATACGATAGAAAAGTGTTTTTATATTCTTTAATTGGTTTACATTACTTTCTGGTGAAATTTGTACCAGAAAGAAAGGTAAATTGTCCCCTTTCTTAATGGAATTTTTTGTTGTAAATTTACTTTTACAAATTTCAATTCTTCAGTTTGGTATTGGCCGAGATCATTTAAAATATCTTCTGCTTTTATATTAGAGTCTAAAGCTTTTAGCAAATATGTTTTGGTTCTTAAGGCTTTTGGTGTAAACGTAAAAAAATTTGAGTTTATTTTAGCTAAGTACGCTTTAACTCTTGAGAAGTCCTCTAACGAATTCATAAATAAAGTTTTTTTGTTTCTAAATTCTTTAATCTTAAAGTCATTTATTTTTAGAGCATTCTTTATAAATTCAATTAATTCTTTAGTTTCTATATTTATTATATTAATAGGAGGAACTTTTTTGTTTTTATTTTTTTCAGTATTGATTACAGTTTTATTATTTTTTGCTTCAGAAATACTATTTTTATTAATTTTCTGCATTTCAGTCATTGCAGCTAGAGCTGAGTTAAGTTGTTGCGATTTCTTTTTTTGTTTTTAACATGATCTTAAAATTTTTTTAGTAATTCACTGTTACATTCTGTATCATTTTCAGTGTCTAGCACTTGATAATAGTTGTTTTTTTGATTTTGATTGCTCCATGGTTTCGATCTTTCTTTTTTTCACATTCCCGGTGTTGATATTGTTCTTTAAATTTACATTATTGTTATTATTGTGCGATGAGTTTTGAGCATTTAGCTCACTCATTTCACAAGTGTTTTAGACTTTTTAACCCATTAAGGACGGATGGGTATTTAAATACCCAAAAACAGAGCCTTCGTAGAAAAATTCTGGCTAACTTCAGGTAAGAGGTATCAGAAATTGGTTTTTACAGAAAGATAAAGAAAGGATAGGACTACTAAAACAAATTTTTGAAGTTAAATTTTGCCCCCTTTAATTGGGTAAATTAGCGGCTTACAAGTTAGCAATTTTTAATATTTGGAAAAAGTGAACGACAACGGCTCTGGAAAATTGGGAGAGTGGAAAATCGGAAAACCCTCTTGGTGACTTATAGCCTTAGGTGTGCTCTGCTTTAGAAAAAAATATTAGCTAAATTGGGCCAATAACGTTGACCACAGGTTTGATTCAATGACATGGGTATTTAAATACCCTCTTCGCTGTCAGAGGGTTCAAAACACATAGATTTTTTTTTAATTTTTGGCAAGTAAAAATGCGATGTTTTATGTAAAATGAACTATTTATTAGTAAAAAATAAAGAAATAAATATCACTCGTGCTCGATTATTGAGATAATTTTATATTTTTAATGTTTTTTGGAACACCAGCATGAAAATGTGCAAAACAAGCCTTTGGGTGTAACTAAAATTTGCATTTTGTACAACCAAACTCAGTTTTGCTTCACATTGTCCGAAACGGCCAAGCTGAATAATATGGATTATATGTATAATATATATATATTATATGGTCAAAGCTCTCCATTCGCTTTGCCATTTTTTGTTCATTTGTGACAACTTTTTCTCTTACACCAATGCTTCAACAACGCTCACATGAAATAAAATTGACTCATGATTGGAGATCCTGGCATACACCATAGCAGCATCCAAAGCATTAGTAAGAAGGCCTCGGCTCTTTCATATAAAATATAAAACATTCCTCATTCCCTTCTATGACAACAGGGAAGAGAAGGAGTAACACTTTTTGTTATGTTTTTTCGCACAAGCAAAAGCAAACGAATTTTTTTTTGATCCCGTTACCATTCTTATGTAACTGCAAAAGAAGCGAGAGCAATGACAACGTGTGTAAAAAGATATGAGAGTGGAATAAAGCGAGCAAACCTTGTAAAGGGTCAATGTTGAATGTGAACCTCACCTTATTATGGCTTATTATTAATATGGGCGTTCAAATCAAAAGGCACATTTTCACCTCAGTGGATTCGGCAATAAGCAGAGTTGCCGCATTTGGGCGAATGATAATCCAAGAGTGATTGTCGAAAAACCAATGCGCTCACAAGAGTGACTGTTTGGTGTGGCTTATGGGCTGGCGGCATCATCGGGCCGTATTTTTTCCAAAATGAGGCCGGTCCGGCAGTTACTGTGAATGGTGTTCGCTATCGTGAGATGATAACGAACTTTTTATGGCCCGAATTGGAAGATATGGATGTGGACGATATGTGCTTACAACAGGACGGTGCCACACAGCTAACGAAACAATCGCTCTTTTGCGCAACGAATTCAATGGCCGTGTTATCTCACGTGGTGGCGTTGTCAATTGGCCGCCAAGATCATTTGATTTGACACCGTTGGTCTTCTTTCTTTGGGGTTATTTGACAGAAAAGGTGTACGTCGATAAGCAAGCAACAATTCAAGAGCTAAAGGATGAGATAATTCGGCCCATTAACGGCTTAGAACCTCAATTATGCCTCAGCCATTTGGCCGATATTTTGTTCCACACATGGTTCCATCATACCAATATTTTCATAATAAAAATAAATGACAATAACTTCCTAAATAATTGGTGTTTTATTCAAAATCAACATCGGCCCTTAAAGTTTAATCATCCTTTTCATCCAAAAGAAGGAATACAAAGGCCCTCTAGAAGGCATCCGTACTTCTTCCTTTTCCCGCTGGGACAGATTCAACGTACATAGTGAAATAAGCACACAACACACACATCAATGCATGCAATAAATGAATTTTTTAATTTTTGGTTTTCAAAAAATCTTGTGTTTTAGAACTCTTTAAGAGCGAAATGGGTAGAAAAATACCCATGGTCTAGGGGCCAAGGTTTGACAGGTAAAAATAAAAAAAAAACGCAATGTCAATATAAATGCCCATAATATCAAATGTGTGAAATTTCATCAAAATCGTACCACGAAATCAGGGTTCAGTCTTTAATGGGTTAATGTTTTTTTTTCTTTTTTTTTCGCGGTAAATGCAAAAACAAAAAATGTTATTTTTTTCGATTTTAAAAAAGATGTAGAAAATAAGCAATGCACTTATTGAAAATAGCATTCGATTTTTTATCCGCAATGCGACTGACTCTCATCACGGTCACGATCGAACTGGCCTTTATCTATTGTCTAATGTTATTACTTTAAATAAATTGTTCATTTAAATGTTTTGCTGCATCTGTAATCACATCATCAAATTTTATAGGAATTGGTCCATAACAGACCACAGCCCCGATACGATTCCTTATAATTCCTCTTTCTAGCATTATTTAACTATACGCCCCGGTAGGCCGGGGTTTCGGGTTCGATTCCCGCCATACACTCTGGTCTGCTGCTTCGCAGGATTAGCTTATTGGAATCAAAATTTGGCACACATTTCAAACACTTTTTTAATAATAATTTAAAAAATAAACCGAATTTCGTCGACACCTTTAATAACATAACCTTACAGCAGCACAAATTTAATGGCTTCAGTAGTTACAAATGAAATGACAAACTTCATTCTATATACTCCCATTTTTCGTGACTTAGGGTATAAAAATATGCTTGCATTGTGATAAAGTTATATTACCAAAACTTTAACAGAACTAATTTTGCTCATCCTATTGTCCATAAAAAACATTTATATTCATAAAAAATATGTACTAACACTTTGTGTAAATATAATATTTTATGGCAATAGCTCTCATAGCTAATTTATATACATAAGTATATGTTTTTGTTTCTAATACATAACCATGAAAATATAACTACAAATTTTTATAAATCAGGGAGTAAAAACAAACTAAACATAGACATTAAATGTACTCAGGAAATTTGTTTCCTGTCTGGCAAACAGAAATAAAAAATATTGTTTATATTGAAGTAAAAGCTAAATATTGTTAAAGTTGAGGGGGAAAAAGTCCTATGTCATCTAAAAATATAAAGCTGACAGCTACAGCGGACAATGCTGAAAACTTCTGCCATGACCACCATTCGCTTAATATAAAGGCATCGTCGTTATTCACTCTGCAAATGGCTGTTTACTGATAAATTATGGTGAATATAAATATGGAAAAAGGTTTTTTTTTTTTTTTGTAAAAGATTTTATTTTCTGTATGGTCAGCATTAGATGTTGGTTGCTGGTCGATGGTTTGAAGTTTTTTCATAGACCGTTGGAATGTGATTGCTTATTGTTGTTTGTGTTTTTTTTGTTTAGATTTTTTTTTTATTAATGCGAACAATAAGCAAATGCAAATTATGATTTGAATTTCTACTACACAAACAAAACTGTGAAGTTGGCAAATAAAAAAAAAGACACACACATTTAATTTAATAAATAAGCTTTTATGAGTTTAATATTTGTACTTTATATTAACAGTCTTAACAATATAGCGTTATATTAAAAGTAAAGGGACTTCCGGGACATATATAAACATAACTTGAGAAGGCTCTATTCAGTAAGACAAAAAATCCTGAATTCAACAACAAAATTATCTGTTAAACGTGCAAACATTAATTCTAAGGAGTGCAGACTCGCGTTCAGCTCTTCAGTTGGGATAACAGTGAAAAAAAAATGTATTTATATTCTTAAGTTAAAATTTTTTTCTTTTATAATTTAAGAAAAAATATTATACATACATACATCGCATAGCCTACTCGCACTAGGGCCCACATCAATTCATATCTTCTCAACTACAAAAATGAGGCACACTAAATTTCATGTTGTAACTCTTAGAGCAAACTGCGTTTTCCAACAAAATTATGGGGATCTACGGGGATGGAGACGGGTACCCCCTACAAAAAAATAATTATTTTTCTTATATTTGAAGAACTACAATAGCGAAACTGCACGTTCCATTAAAATCTTGGAAGAATATGAGGGGGAGACGGGTACCCCCATACTAAGAAACAAATATTTGGCTTATATTTAAAGAAAAAAAGTTACACTAAATTTGATGTGTGTAACTCTTAGAACCATGTTCCAACAAAATCTTCTAAAAACTCACTTTTTACATAAAAACTCACTTTTTACATAAAAACTCACTTTTTACATAAAAACTCACTTTTTAACTAAAAAGTAGCTTTTTACACACAAAGTAACTTTTTACACAAAAAGTCACTTCTTTACACATAAAGGCACCTTTTTAAGCAAATGGTAAATATTTTACACAAAAAGTCTCTTTTTGCAAATAAAAAAATGTTCAAATTCTTTACATTTTTAGGAATATTCTATTAAACTGAGAACTGTGCTCTTTTTGTGACCTAGACTCCAAACACTATAATGCATACAACACTTTATTACTTAAGAGTCAATAACAAGAAAGGCTGGCAGTTAAATAAGTTTTAGTGGTAGTGGTTCTAATAATCGTGTTGGTACAGTTCGTTTTTAAGTGAAGTTGTGTTAGTAGCAGGATATAACAATTTACTAATAGTAACTGTTACTGCCAAATCCATAGCAATAACAACAACCTCAAAGAGTGTTGTTTAATGCAACTCACTAAATCTGTTGCACAATGCAAAAAGGCAACATTGTATTCGCTTTTTTTTTTTTTTGCTTTCGGTTATTTGTTAAAATAGGAGCTTAAAATTCAATACATATTGTTGTTGATACAAAAGTTATTCAACAAGTCCTTGAGGTTATTTTCTTGTTTTGCTTTTTAACTTTTTCCTTCAAAGTTCTAGGAAAATTGATTGCTACATCAGAACTAAAAACATAGAAACACTTAAATAAGGAGCGGTATTTAATTTTCTAATTAAAGTTTTTTATGCGAAAACAGATTAATTTTTATTTTTACCGTTTGCATTAATTTTAAGTTGAACGATTTTAAATACAAAGGGTCTTAATATGAGCAAAATGTGCTCTGGATTGTTAAAGAAACTTTATCGCACTTTTAGTTTGCACATTTTTAGGGGAAAATAATTTTTATTATGAGTTTTTAAATGTTTAAATTAGAGTAGAAAAATTGTTAAAGTAAAATTAAGTTAGGTTTTTATAAAACATTTTTCGTGTACATTCTTTACGTAAGAAAACCCAAATGTGCATTAAACATAAACCATACAGTTATTGCCAAATTGTTAGTGTGAAGATGATAATGTTGTTAAAATTTTAATCAACTTTTATGTAGAAAACGCTAATAAACAGAATAAAAAAAAAAAAAATCAAAAAGTAGAAAGGAAACTGCAACATTATACATATTTGAACTATCTTTATATAATAAACTTCTTTAGTAACTGCATGTTGAAGGTTACAACAGTGGATCCGAAAAAAAACAATATTCCCAACAACGATGCAACTGAGTATTAACTGCAAACAAAAAATGTGTTACTTTAAAGTTTTTCTTGTTATTTTAACTCTTTACTTGACTAAGAAGAAGAAGAAGAAAGAACGAATAAATAACAGGAGAGGAAGTTTAAAATGGTAGGTTAGCAAGTAGTTCTTTTATCTGAGAACCGGAGCAATATGTACCTGATGGTAAGGCTCATGTGTTACAACAGCCAACACAACAACTTTTTGAAAGGGAAGCTTAACATCTCATAGAAAATTACACACATTCATAAAAATACTTAAAAAAAAAACACAATGGATGTGTGAAAGTCTGAAGGTTATTCTTACAAACAATGCAACTATAGAACACAATGGGTCCGATCGAAAAAAAATATTGAAAAAAAAAGAATTTTGCACAAACATGGACAATTTTTGTGTTTAGCAAAAAGTCATTTTGTTCTGCAAAAAATGTTGTTACAAAA
Organism: Pollenia angustigena; assembly: GCA_930367215.1. Classification (NCBI taxonomy): domain Eukaryota; kingdom Metazoa; phylum Arthropoda; class Insecta; order Diptera; family Polleniidae; genus Pollenia; species Pollenia angustigena. Next base: position 109,255,280 of record OV884059.1, on the reverse strand, counting down.
TTTAAAAAATCGCGTGATAGATGACATGGTTGGGACTTCAGCCGGGCACCTTCTTTTTAAAAAAAATCACATTTTCTTCTATTATATCATATTATATTACTTTTCTAAACCAAAAGATTATTTTTACACAAAATGTAACTTTTATATACGCTTTCCACCTGTAGTACAGTTTATATAAATATTGTAAAAGTGCTAGATTTTGGGGTTTAGTACTGGTGTGCATCATTGTAAATTTAGATGATACGGCATATCTCTTTGCAACTTAAGTTTAATGTTGTTAAATTAAGCTGTAGAGACAGAAAAGCTAAACAACTCAAGTTTAAAACAACAACAACAAAAACTAATAATTAGAAATCATGAAATGGAAACTTATCCATTTAAAACTAGAAAGACGCTTCTAGAGTTCGTTATTTTATAAAGTTAAGTTTTAATTACAAACTTAATGCAAAAGAAGCAGTTTTGTTAGTTCGAAAAAAATTTTGAACTGTTTTCTAGAAAATTTGCTGATAGTTGAAGTCATTAGAAATTTAAGAAGTTTCAAATAATTAATTGAAACTTCATAAGACACAGCATGATGTTAATTTTATGTTGCTATTTTGTCTTTATTCAAATTGCATTTTTTAAGACCGATAGAACTGGAAATCGCAAAAAATAGCACAAAAAATTAAATTTAAAGAAAAAAAATGTGTGCTTTAACATTGACATTTAAAAGCATATCGGGCATTTGAGCACCGCACGATGCGCATTCAGGACGTCTTATTTTGGGACAATTTTTTAAGCTTTGCTGGTCGCATTTCAAAAGCAACACGAACAATGGTGGGCTTCTAAGGCATCAATTGTTGCTTGCATATCTGTATAACGCAGTGAATTTACTTAGTCCCACAGAAAATTATCAAGAGGATTAAGATCGTAGGACCTTTGAGTTCAATTAGCAGAAGCATTTATCGAAATCAACTTACCGCCAAACTTTGATTTCAAAAAGTCGATGGTTTTGCTCGCCATATGGTATTGAAACCAACTCTTGCTCAGATAAATATTATCCATATTTTTATGCATAAAATTATTAATCATTGTGCGGCAACGATCTAAATTGACCATAAAGCGATTTCCAGCTTCACGTTTGAAGAAATAAGGTCCGATGATGTTACCAGCGTACAAATTGCATCAAACAATCTGTTTTCTTGTATTTGATTGAGTCTGAAGTGTCTGTTGTGTATTTGTCTCACACCATATACGGCAATTGTATTTATTAACAAGCTCGTTAGCGAAAATATGCCTCATCGCTGAACAAAGTTGTGTCACCTAAAAGTTGGGCGCAATTTAATGATTAATTTGTAAAGTTTATTTGGAAAATTTGGCAGCGCTGCTAAAGCGCGAATCTAATCATGATGCTTTGCCAAAGTAAACTGATCGTAAATGTTAATAATTGAGAGCAGTATGAAAGTTCATTTGGCAGCCAACCATTGGGTTAGTTCTATTATGTTTAAAAAACACCCTTTAGTTACTACTATAACTTAACAGCATCATAAATGTTTAAAATTGAGAGAAGGTGATTTGAAATCACGTGATTGATAATTGCAAATGATGCACTATCTAAGTAATGCTCGTTGATGTGAAATATACCACTATGGTGGGAATCATACCCACAACGCTCACACGTATAGACTAGATCACACAAAACTTGCCTAACGGAGCAATCAACACTAAACAGTTTACAGAAAAATAGTTCTCTTTAATAAACTCTTAATACACCCTTAAAGGGTTTATGACCTAAAATACTACGCGATGTGTGAATGTCACTTTATTATTCCAATTTATTTCTACATTATTTTCCAGTATTCCCAAAGACCAGCATATTTTATCTCTTTATTCTTTTCAATATCGACAATATGCTACACATTGCCTTTATGTATTTAGTAGCTTTTCTTTTGTATTTTACTTAACAATATCTTTTTTTATTGTTGCAGTTTAAATTCTTTTTAGCGAATAAAACAGAGAATTTTAATTAAAACCCAAAAGGATTACAAGCACACACATACACCTTAACATACTCGCTTCTTTATGAATTAAAAGAAGACTTTATATACAAAATCGTATCTCATAGAAAGCAACACACAAAAGAAGATTACTATACGGAATAATGCATACTGAAGAGTGTGTGAATGTGTGTGTGCTTGTGAGAACTATTAAGTAAAGTTTTCAAATTATTAATTTAATTGAATTTCAATGTTTCTAGGGGAAGATGTAAATTAGAATATTGGGAAAAAGGGTAAAACTTTTGTACCAAATTTCATCAAATTATCTTTAAAAAAAGCAAGAAACCACTTTTATGTCTTCTTTTAAATCGAAGTTCTGGTTTTAAATTTGGGACAAATAATTCCATCCAACATTCATTGTACAAACATTAAAATTTTTAAACTGTGCAAAAACAGTTTTCACACTTTTAAAGTTGCTAATATCAAGCGAATATAAGTTTGTTAATGATTCTGAGTTAATTTTTATTTAACCTTTATGTCAACAGCAGAAAAATTATACTTACGTCAACAGTAAGCATACCCGGGTATACACATATATTTTATATGGGATTTTTTTTGTTATATGCTGTTTTGCGTTGGCGATTTTAAGTTTAAATTTAAAAAAAAGGTGGTTGTTAGTTTGGTTTTTACTTTTGTGGTTTTGTGAGTTAAAATATTGGAAAATCGGGTGTTTTAACAACACAAGTTTTGTCGTTGTTTTCAAACTTAATTTTTGGTAAACATGTTATGACACCAGGTAATTCAGAGCAACATAAAAATGGCAGATGATGAAAGACTCACTCCAAGGCAAACAAGTGCACTTGATTATGAGAAACAACAATAATATATTCGTCAAAGATTTAATAGTGTCCGAAACAGTTGTGGATGGAACCGACGCTGGTGTATCTCCAAATTACTCCGATGTGAAAAGAATCCAGTTACCAAAATACAATATAGATGATGAAACTGAAGACAGTGACAAATTTTCTGATATACGGTGTCAAAGAGGACACAGCTTTACGCAAAGATGGAATAATTTTGTTTGCTGCAACACCAAAAACTGTCAGGTTCCCACAACATACTAAAGTCTGCAAACTATGAACCAGTAACAAGTACACAAGGGGTTTCTATTATGGAAACATTCAGGTTGATAATGTCCGATGAAATTTTCGACTTGATTATTCTTGAGACAGGAAAATAATGCTATGAGCGTGAGGATATAAAAAACCCTACACGACAACATTGTATATGGAAAACAATAACAAAAGGCGAGTTTGATTCGTATTTTAGTCTTCTCTTACTGAGTGGCGTAACACGCTTTGGCAACGTTCACACTTAAGACTTGTGGAAAACAACCGCACATTCGCTATATTGCGGTGCGATAAGTGTACGGCGCATCTAGGCAATAAGACGCTTCATACGTTTTGGTAACGGGAATACACGCGAGTAACATAAGCAAACCGAAAAAGCGGCAGCAATAACGGTTATATTTTTATGCAAAAGACCCGTCTTTGCATTCATTCTGCTGATATGTCGCAATGCAATAGTTTAAGTTAAAAATGTTTAATTATTTACAACTGAAAATTAATTTTACTTACTAATTTTTTGCAATAAGCATGTAAAATTAATTTTATTTGTATAAGTTTGTCTATACATACCCAGGTATGCAGCTGTTGACGTAAGGGGTACAAATTGAAAATTGTCCTTCCCTTTGCCCCAACTTGACCAATTTCACCCAGGTATAAGAATATGGTATAGAACACTTTTATTAAGGATATCATGAAATTTCACGTCGATCCGATGATTACTTTTCATGATATAGCGGTTTTAAAACGCAAAACATACCCGGGTATGTAGCTGTTGACATAAAGGTTAAAGATATTAAAAAAGCAGCCATATGTGTTCAAGATCAATGTCAACAAATTTTGTAGGGATCGCTCTATAATTGATAGTGAATCATATATAAGATTTTCTGACCAAAAGTGTGTAAGTGACGTAACATTTGGCAAAAAAGAGATGTTTTATATGTCAGAAAATTATGCCACATTATGACTTTGTGAGGACTAACCCATAATCAATCATGGATCGTAAAAAAGCTACCCATAAACACTTTAACGTAGGAAAGTGAAGGATATAATTAGTGTAATCTTACTAAACCAAACATGGAATCTCAAATTTAAAATTAGGATCTTGGCCCACTGCAAATCTGAAGCCTCTTAAGCTATTAAGCGTGTTCTTTATTAAATCCATGTTGAAAATCATTCTTCCCAAAAAAATTTGTTTCTAGTGATAGTTCAAGATATAAGTTCTTAAAAATAATATCTTGAATCCTTCTAAACGCAAAAACTTGAAAAAAAAATTATTAATTATTTTATCACAAATTCATATAACTTTGCGTAACAGCTCCTCCATAGAATTTAAGTCCTTTGAAATTTAGTTAATTGTAGCAACAAAACATTTTGAACATTGTTAGTGTTTTATATTTGCTCATCATTTTAAAATATTCGGTATTTATGCTTCTGTATACCTTTCAACGTAGTATGTCTGCTGTCACTCCTTCACAGAAATTAATTTTCTCTAGAGGCAGCAACGTACAAGTGGTGACAATAAAAGCAGTGCCTTTACGAGCAAAAATATATACATTGTTCCCTATTATGCTTGAAGCACTTTTGTCACAAGTAATATTTTGTAAAATGTTTTGTAGAAAAAAAGCAGCAACAACGTTTTAATGTATACACCCACACACATACATACTCACACACCGAAATATATGTATTAACTGTATCTTCATATGAATGTCCCAGTAAACGTTTAACCTTATAATGAGTGTCGTTGTCAATAACCAACCGTTTTTCAAAGATGGTATTATGATTGTCGTGAACGATATAAATACGATGTTATCCACTGCTTTCTATTAAATTCGCATTAATAAATTCATAAGCCGTGCAAGTTAAGCGTAAGGAGCATACGTTTGCAAAAAGCTTTTGCGCAAAACTCTGAAATTTCGCTTTCTTTGTTTTTCTTTAGATCTTGAAAGCTAAAACAGTATATGGTAAAATAATTTTCTTTGTTTTTGTTTTACCACTGCAAACCACAAATCAAAAGGATTGCAAACGTTTCGCTTTATTAGTTTTCGTACATTGCATTTTATTAAAATTTATTGTTATTTAAAAATTCTCTTGCAAATGCTTTGATAAATGTTCAGCAATTTTTTTTTTTTTTTTTTGAATATCACCCAAATCCACTAGCTCGAAATACGGGTGAGTTCCTTTTTTAAATTAATTTTATTATGTAACCGTACAGAATTTTTCAATTTTATCTGTCTGAAAGTGCAACAAAAAAGGTAACTTTTAAAATTCGGTTACATTGCAATGAAAAATAGCCCTAAATTTTGGATAAATTTTTTATTGGCTTTTTGGGGCCATATTTGCTGGGGCCACATTTCGGAGCACCAAAAATTTGTTGCTTGAAATAACGATTTTTAATAAGATTTTATTAACTAAAAACGTTATCAACGTTATCGACAAAAAAAAAAAAAAAATTAATTTGCAAACGCTTGTTTAACTCTGTTGGCTGGGTTACTCAGAGGTGTTTAGCAAACTGAGCATGTTAGTGTATGCTGAGTATTATCGAAATAACTGCATAAACTTATGCTTTAGTAGATTTAAAAAAACCAAGCGCGCTTTTTGCCATTTTGTGTGCACTTCAAAGTGGCTCATAAGTTTTAACACACAAACACGCGTACTCACACATGAGCACATTAAATAAGAAAACAAAAAGCTTAGCATACTGTCAGGAGTAGGCGTAAAACCTGAATTTTAAATGTATTCATATATGTAGGATAGCATACATGAGTGTCAATGTATAATTTTCTATAAAGACGTGAAATTTCTATATTCAACACAGAAGTTTGCTTAAAAAAAAAAAAATAAGACAACATAAAATGTTTTAGGAATTTTATTTCAATATGCTTAAAACAGGAATAAATTTTACAGGATAGAGCGATTGAACCACAAAAAGGACACACTGTAGTACATAAACATGAGTACAAATACTCATACTTCTAAACTTGAATTGTCGTTTTTTAATTTAATAAAAAACAAAAAAATATTAAATAAAACACTCGATATACGTTTCCATTGCAATGTAAATTAAAATTTATTTAAATGAAAATTTAACAGTAGCAGCTGTGTGAGATAAAGTTATGGCTTTAAAGTGTAGGAGCTGTTGTAGGATAATTTAACAAAAATTTAATAAAAATACTTCTAGACTCCCCTAAATGCATATGGGCATTTCCATCAAAAGGTCCACCGTGACTGAAAATTTAAAAGTCATTAAAAGCTGATTATTTTACGATATTGTTATAGAGAAATATTTAGATTTTACTAATTTTATAAATTTACCCATAAATTTGTTCACTTATATGAACAATCAGACTGCAAAGTTGTGCAAACGTGGTTTTTTATATGTGAGAATGTTTTATATTATGATTTCTTTAATGTTTATCTTTCTTAAAAGAGGTGATATTTGATAAAAATTATTCCAAAAAAAAAATTCTTACATGGTCTGTAATCTAAGGAAGAGTTCAAAGAGAAATAATTTATTCGGATTAACGGTAAATTTTTATTTTATTTTAATCATTATTCAGTTTTATTATTACGGAAAAAATTTTACGTTCGAAATGTCACGTATCGACCCAGATTTTGGCTTAAAAAAAAGAACATACAGAAGATTTTGGAATCAAACCAAGACATGTTACATTGCTACGTAAAATTCTGAAAGTAGTTTGTCTAAAATATTGTGCCAGGTTTCGCTAAATTTCGCCTTTTTATACATGGCAAAAAAAAACTACTTCTGTTTTTTTTCACGTTCGAACCGCTACTTCTTTTGCCATTATCTTTGACCTAGAATCGCGCCCTCCATAAACTTTAGCATAGGTAACAGTGCTTTCTTAGTGCTATAATTTAAGGGTTAAGAGAACGTTAAAATATTTGTTGTTTAAAATGTTATTGCATTTTTGATGCGTACGACTGTCACGTTCAACACTTTGGATTTACCCATATATCATAAAATATTAAACTGAACAATTTTTGTTTTCGAAATTTTTTCCAAATAAGTGTAGCTTTTCAACTCTGTTATTATTTCAATTATGTGAAGTTTGTCATTTGCTGCTGAGCTGAGTTGCCAGCTTCTATCTCGCTTCCATCACCAAATTTATACTCAAAACTGGCAAGTTGGTTGCTTTTTAAAATTTTTTTCTAAACAAACCGTCAAAAATGTTCAATTAACAGATTTACAAAAGGAAAGTGTATGTACCAAAGTAACATAATTTAAAGTTGATCCAGTATAAAATCGAATGTTTTGAATTCGATTTTTAATCGAATCTTAATGAAATATTTGAAAAGGAATAAATACAAGATGTGTAAAGATGCTGTCCCTAAAAGTCGTAAATGGCGATGTATTGGCAATACTCTGAGAAGTTGATAAAACGGAATTACAAAAAATGTCATATATTAAAATCCAAAAAGCAGCAGAAAAAGTAAAGGAAGCCCAGCTCATGCGTAGAAACGGCAAACCGATGTAGAAACATCTAGATCTGAAAGCAGGAGGCGAGATACAAGCGTAAGAACAAGGCATGAATCTATTCATGAATCTTTATAGATCTAAGGGAGCGTATATAAGTACATCCTTATTTCATAATCACCCATATTATATAAGTCGTTGTCAATGTTGACATCAATTTTAAGTAGTTTTCACATCACATCGACGATTACATCATTTCGATTTTAACTTTGAATTTATTTAGAATGTTCTGTCGACGTCGACTACCATGCCTTTATTTTCTTTAGCAAAAAGTCATACCAAAAATCTAGTCTAACAAAAGCAGTAAATTCAATTCTTGTTAAAACAATACATTCTTTCGCTTTGTATAATTTAAAAATTCATATATATTATTGTAATATTACTCATACGCAATGGTGCTCTCAATGCACAATCATACGTAACCTTAAATACATAAATTAAACGATTCTATGAAATTATTGCAAAGCACTAAAAAGTTCACTTTTTGTTTCCCCAGCATTGTGGTTTCTCTTTCACATAAAGTTTGGCACACAAGTTATTAAATTTCTTTAGTGTTAAACAAACCTATAAAAACTATTATTACAATTAACTTTTTTGTTGAAATTTAACTTTTATCATTTGTAAAAAAAATCTCTTTAGCAATTTGTAAGGCGATCGATAGTGCAACGACTACGTAAATATACTCAGCCAAGGGCAAATGCAGAAACAGTTACATTTATATTTAGTATTAATTTTTACAAACAAGTGAAAAAGGAATTAAGTGGAAATTTTGAAAACCTAACAATTTAAGGCTAAACCCACATTAACAAAAGACAAAACGTGTTTGTCTTTAAAATCACTTGTTTGATGCTAACCCACACCAAAAAAACGTCTTATTAAATTTTTGTCTTAAAAGACAACCGGTATTCAGACAGCAATGCGACAATGTTTACTGTCTTTTTCGTTTTTTTTTTTTACTTGTATTTATTGTTGTGGATAAGATCATCATAAGAAATCACGCAATTATGTGCAACGAGGTTCGTTTCAGTCTGTTTGTCTTCCTCTGTGTGGGAACTTTGTACCAAACCAATGCCTTGTCGCAGTAAGTTAAAAAGACAGTTTTGCGTGTTGTTTTATTTAGTGTGAGTTGTCTCATAAAAACTAATGTTCTGTTGTTGCATTAGTCAAAAAACTGTTTTGTCTATTGTTGGTGTGGGTTCAGCCTAACTTAGGTGATATATGTTTTTTTTATTTGTTTTGCTTAAAAGAACAGTTTTATAGGATAAAAAGGTATCCGGAATACAAAAACTTTTCCATACGCTTTACAGATAAAATTTGAAGTCATACTTATAGTCCCAAACAAAAAACTCATAATTAAGATACAGTCAAAGAAATCGCTAAACTTTAGCGTAATATTAATTTATTCAATGTACTAGCGACCTAAAGCTTTGAACTTTGATTTCTCTGGCAAAATACTGACTTCGCGCCAAAAAAAACTGATAATTTTTAGCGGGCAAAATAGGAATCAAGTTAAATTTCGGATTCGTAAAACGTATTCCAGTTAGAGGGTTCCCAATCGATCGAAACAAATGGTAGTCTGACGAGGTAAGTTTTAGAGAAAAAGAATGTTGATAAAATTCCGAACCACTTATAATTAAATAGATTTTTGCTGGTGTACCAACATGTGGCCGAACGTTTTCATAAGAAAAACAGTACGACTCCATGGCTAGTCGGATATTCTAAGCGATTTTCGGTAGAAGCACCATTTACACGAATAATTTTGGCTTGGTACAGGTCCCCTGTGATCGTCTGGCCCGATTTTAATACACAGAAAAACATATCTCAAGAAAATTTTTAACAAAACAGTTTGCTAAAAATATAATTTTTGTTCAACAAAATTTTTGTTTGATTCAATGAAAAAATTTATCAAATTTACACTTTACAAAATAGCACTCAATAAAACATATTTAATAATGAAATATTTAAATATTTCTTGATATTCAATAAAACAAATATTTGAATCAACGTTAAAACAGTATTTCTACAACACTTGTCCATTTTATAATAGGTCATAATTCTCATTCGCTTAACAGTTTTGTTTGGTTAAATATCTTTAGTTTTGCCAAAGTCTTTAGAAAAAGGTTTCCTGATGATCAGGCCTAAGCAACCTGCGAAATGCGCATAGGAACTGGCTTATCCCCCCCTAATAATAAATGTTAGCTTATTTATCAAAAAATACAAATTAGGAATTTAGCACATCATTATTAATAAATCAATATATAAAGATTCGATAAACATTTTGTTTGATTTATTCAACATTTCCAACAATTTATTTTAACAAATCACGTAAACATTTTGTTGAAAAAAATTATTTTGGGCAACAACTTTTTTATTGATTCAATAAACTTGGTTGTTGACTAAAAATTCAATAACTATACCTACAAACTTTTTTGTCAATAACGCAAAAATCGTCATCGCAGAAAATTCAAAAATTTTTTTTATCAAATATGCGATTTTCGTATTCAAATATGAAAATCATTTTTTTCTGTGTAGTTATTAAAAGATAAGACCGTTGTGGACCCACCAAATACGGGGGAGGGGATATTTTGGATTCGATTTGAATCTACAAGTCATTGAATAATAACAAAGTTCGATAGATCTAAATAGTTGCATTTGAAAGTTTAAGGGACATTTTTTGTAAGGAAAAAAAATTGGCAGCACTTTATTTAAATAAAAAAAACAGCAATATTTTATGAAAGAAACTTCTTGTGAAATTCGGTAAAAATTAAAATGAACTACAAATTAGTTAAACAAATGGATTGTGTTTCATTGTATGAAAGTGATGAAGAAGATGGTGCTATATATCAAGATGTATCATTCATCTCTTCAATGAAGTCATTTATAGCTAACAGATCATCAACTTTATCCTCTAGTTTCGGTAGAGAACAATATTGTAGGGCTCTCCTCCAGTTATAGAAATGCTGTTTTTTTTTTGTCATTTAACCGTTCAAAATGCCATATTAGTTATTATATATAAAAACTACGTCATCATCATCATCTTTCTCTTAATGAGGCGTTTATTATACGATATATTAAAGATACTCCCAGCATTGCTCTTTCAATTGATCTTTGTGTAACTTGGAGGTTATTTATTGTACTTTTGGTAAGTGTTAGAGTTTCGCAGCCATATGTTATAACAGGCAACAAACACTGATCGTATTCTTTTCTTTTGAGGCAAGTAGGAATATTCCTTTTGAATATGTATTTTAATTTACTTAAAGCTTCCCATCTGAGACCAATTCTATCCCCTTTCTTATGTATACAAATTATTACTGCATTATACCATTTGGAAGGGATTTTCCATTACCAAGGCAAAGATTAAACAATAAAACTATGAGTTTATCTCCACTATCCATAGAAAAAAGTATGGTTCAGGCCCCAGATTCAGTAAGCTTGTCATGAAAGTCTTTCTTAATTTAGTTTAGTTATCCGTTACCATATACATTTTTTTCCTTTCGTCTTATATGATTTCTTTTTGCAAAAGTTTTTTTTTAGGTTTTGATAAAATATTGTCGGATAAGACCTTTTATTCTTCTAACATCATGCAAATTTAAACCAAATACTATATAGATTTTTATACTGCTTTTCCTCTATAAAAAATTTAAATGCAATTGCATAAAAATATATTTTAAAGTTTCTGTTTGCACTACCATCTAGGGTTCAATTATTTTGCATATGAACTATTTTTGAGGTCAAAAGGTAAACAAATTCAGCAAGAAGAGCAACAAAAACAAAAAAAAAACTTTTCATACTGGGTCTATGCCCCAGTGTGTAGTACGAGTTTGGTTGTTTGTGCAATGTTTAGTGAGTGTGTGGTATAATCGACAATAATTTATAAAAATATGGAAAGTAGAATAAATTCGGAGAGAAAAATACAATAACAAACGAAAAAATATTACTTTTGTTGAAGTACTTTTTGAACTTTGGTATCTTGCAATTAGTATTTGATTGCCTTTTGAAATAAAAGTTAAGTTAAATGGAAATTTGTCTTGAATTGCAAACAATCAAATATTTGTGGTTAAAAGTTATTTGGGTTTCACATATGTATATTATGGGTCATATTTAATTAATCGCCTTTTTTAAAAATAAAATAGACAATTGTCATCGAATGACCATTATTTGCCATTGTCGGTATTTTTAATTTAAATCGGCGGTTCCCATAGTTTTTTGCATTTTAATTTTATTCAAGAAACACTGTTGTTAGTCCTCAGACGCCCAAATGAAATTTGCTTATTAAATGTATTAAGACATTTTTCTCAACTTTTATTGTTTTAACAATTTTTTAAAGATTTACCAAAAAAAAAAAGTTTTATATTTCTTGATGTTTTTTCAATTCTAACAAAAACTGTTTTTAAACTTCAAAGATTATATTTTTTATATTTTCTTTCCCGGATCTCCAAGAAATCTCCGATGGAATCCCAGTTGGGAACACTTTGTTTAAATGATGTTGATAATGTTAATGAGAAACTGTATTTATTGTATTAGGACGGACATTAATTGAAATGTTTGAACGTCATCTGCTTCCTTTTGAACTGTTCAATATTTGCTGTTAAATAAACTTTATGCGAATTTTTATTTACGAAAATTGTTGTCCTATTGGGCCTGTTTCCTCGTTTGCTTATTGAAAATACTTGAATTTTTTCCTTTAAAGGGATAATTTATCAAATCGATACTTTATTTCATAAAAACGCAATAGGTACAATTATCCTTCCGAAATTAGAATTTTGGAACTGTGGTGGCCAAACAAAACAATCCAGGTTAATGAAGTCAACTCAAAATTTACACATTTTCACGTTTTGCAAGAAAACGATAAACAGTGGTCATATCTAAACACTGTAAAAATCGAAGATCAATTCGTTTAAATCAGGAAAAACTTCGTTCATTAAAAAAATAGAAAAGATAGAAATCGATTTCCAGAACATGGCCGATAAAACTGTTTTTTTTTTCTCTACTGAAAATGTATAAATTTTGAGTAACCCCCTTTAGATGAACCGGTGCGTTAAGGTATTTTTGATATTTAAAATTGGCCAAATGGAGACTTTTTTATTGAGCCTCATAAAAAATTGCCTTAAAATATTACTTAAAATATTGTGTCGGCTATTTGTTAATTGCAATTTGTCTATTATTTCACCTCGCTCCATACAAAAGCCTTCCTAAATATATTTTGTCCAATCAATTAACCAGCAGAAATCCTCCGGAGATTGTAGGGTTCATATTAATGATATTTGACATTTTGGTGTTACATCGTACTGGGAAAATAAGGTTGACGGCATTTCTGGAACCGAAAGCGGAAAATTGACCTATTCTGCCTTGGTTATGCATTTAACCTCGAAGCGATGAAGTGTACTGGCATTATTTGGAATCTCATATATTTTTAATTGAAGTGAATGCTACTTTGTAGCGCCAATGAAACTACCGAAAGACAGAGTTTATCAAAACAATTAATTGATGGTGCAATGGGTCAGACTACTGGTGAGGTTGTTTTGCAGAAAAAGCTTCCTGTCTTTCAGTTTGATTGTATTTTCGGAAGCCTTTCTGATATTCAACGCATGTAAAAATTGTTGGATGTAACGGTCAGACTTAAGCACTGAATGTTTTGATACAGTTATTTTTTAGTATTCTCCCTTACAAACCTGCTTCATAGTAAGGTAATGCCGTGGCACTTGAAATGTTATTTTTTTTTATAAAAGTTGTTGAGAGTTCGTTCACTTACTTTACTGCATTTCTGTGTGTCTTATTGCGTAGCGCATAATTGTGGGCTTATTTTTTAAATGTACCATTAGTGCTTCGCAAAATGATAAAATTTTTTATTGGGTGCCGTTTGAACTCAAAATCGCGGGTAGCATGACGTCCTGGTAAAGACTGATCTATCAGTTTGTGGCTTAAGTACGGTCCGCAGAAGGATTCCTAAGTGCTGCCGCTATTCGACACATGCTGTCAGAATTCAGTGAAAAAGGCAGAAGGTTGAAATAAGGCGGAGGTTGGATAGCTCTGGCCCTTAATCAAGGGGTAAGAATATATTCTTTGGCGAGTCTATATACTTCAGAGTTGCTACCTCAACTCAAACAGGAGCGTTTTGTAAGTGCATTTATTAACTTATCAAGAAGTTGAGATCCACCATGAAATTAGGCCGTAATGTAAACCATATCTGGCCATCCCCCACTCGTTAATAATGGTAACGATAATAAATAAAGAAGTTACAGAATTTTCATAACTCGTCATATATTTTTATATTATATATTGTTTAACGTTATTCAAGTACCTGGTGTAATTTATTACTTAACGCTTTTACATCGACTATAAACTCAGAAGATACGAACTTTACATCCTGATTGTATGTAAATAAATGAGAATACACAAATTAAATATTATTTGCTGAATGCATCAAATTTCAATGAAAATTAATTTCTTCAACATTATTTATTGGATTCCAGTAACAAGAAAATGCATTAAAACTCACAAAAGCTTTTTTTACACAATAAAACCCCAGCACACATTTATATTATGTGATAAGAATGGCAATAAATAAATTGTTATTTTCAACATAACAACAACATTTTTTTTAATAGATACTTTTATAAGTTAAAAAAAAAAAATTGTTTATCATTTAAACAAAAATGTACTCTGGAATTTAAGAAAAATTTTGCAAATGAAAGGAAAACCAAAAGTGAGGAAATAACTAGGAAATAAATTGAAAATTGTAATTTTTTAGTTGAACTGTAGATTTTTAATTTAAAATTTTAATGTTTTAGTTAGGCTTGAGTTCATCAAATTTAATTTTCATTAAATTATTTTACTGAAGGAAGGAATTTTACAACATGAAATTAATTAAAATTTATTGATAATTTTTATTCTTGGCTGATCTGGGGATCAAACTCTGGTTGAATTCGAAGTTTTACCCTCTGTACCACTGCGTTGCCTGCCAGCCAACAGTCAAACATCACTATTTAACCAATGGTATTTGTGGTTCGAAATTTGCTGTAATTAATTATCATTTTTTCCATTCATTTACATGTTTCTTTACTTTCTGCTGTTCTCTGGAAGCAATCAATTACAGCAAATTTCGATCCACCAAAAAATTCTATTTGTTAAAAGATTGATGTTTGACTATACACTGACAGCCTTCACAATGACGCAAACGGGGAAACTTCAAAGATCTCTGATGATGAGAATGTGGTTATTCTCGCAATATGTAAGTTCGACCCGACTTCAACTGCTCATTTTGTATTGAATAAAAATTCCTTTATTGAAATAACTTAATGAAAATTGAGTTTGACGAATTTGCACCTGATTTAAAATAAAATCAAATTTGGATTAAAAAAAGAACTTAAAATATGTCAGACTTAAACTTGTTTTTAATTTTATTGCATTTGTTTAAAGTACATAAACCAATGTTCGCTGGGTTATGTTTATATGCATATTCAATAGATTCTACTTGCATACTCGTAGTTGTCACCCGACAATACTGAAAACACACAATAGTCTATTGTTCTTATTGTACTGTAAAATATGAGCTTGAAATCAATACAGGGACCCTTAACATTACGGCCAATTGTTTGTTGCTATTGATCTTTTTTTGTTTGTTATACCCACACCACAATAGTGGAGAGGGTATTATGCATTTGTGCTGATGTGTGTAACGCCTTAAAATATTGATCCTAGACCAGTGACGTCCAAAATTTAAATTGTGGTTGTATTGCTTTTTATTAGTATTAGTGAATAAAGAGACAAATATTCTTAATGAAAATACAAAAAATATGTAAGCATCCGCCGCATGTGCACTCGTCGCTTGGTAATCGACGACTGAATTGTGTACTCTCATGGACTAAATGAAAGAGCGTAAGAATGCGTGTGAAGAATGTGTGTGAATTTATTTCCACGATTGTGGTATGGGCTGGACACCAATGGCCTAGACCCACCTTAAAGTATACCGATCGACATAGAATTACTTTCTGAGTCGAACTAACGATGTCCGTCCGGCTGGCTGGCAGGCTGGCTGGCTTTCCATGTAACCTTGTGCGCAGAGTACAGGTCGCAATTATGGAGATAATTTGATGAAATATGGGCCATAGGTTCTTATTGGTACAAGGACCAAGCCTATTGAAAATGGGCCGAATCGTATGACCACAAGGGAAGATAGGGGGAAATTTCTTCCTCTCAGAAACTATCAAACCGATTTTAATAAAATTTAAAACATAGATAGAACCATATCTATATGGACACAAAATGTATAAATTTTAAAAAAAATCGGACCACGAGGGGAGGTAGGGGCAATTTCTGCCTCTCAAACCGATTTTAATGAAATTTAAAACATAGATAGATCCCTATCTATATGGACACATAAGCTATACAGTTTTTCAAAAATAGGACCGCAAGGGGAGGTTGGGGGCAATTTCTGCCTCTCACAAGCTTTCAAACCGATTTGAATGAAGTTTATAAGCATAGATAAATCCATATTAATATGGACACATAAGCATGATGTGTTATTAAATACTGTGGTGTAGGGTATCATATGGTCGGGCTTGACCGACTACACTTTCTTACTTGTTTTTTCATACATTTAAAATGAAAACAAAAAGCAAAAACAAAAGATTATTAAAAATATTACATGCATATAATGACATCCGAAAAACATAAAAACAAATATTGTTGAATGTATTAAGGTATGCTTGCCCTGTTTGCTACATTTTATTTAAGCAAAACAACAGATGGAGCTCGATCGTTTTTTCCACACAACAACATTCATTTATAAGGGTTAATTATTATGTGGCATGTTTTTATGATTTTTATTTTTTTTAACAAGTTTGATGATGTTGGTTTTCAATTTTGTCTCAATATTTATAAATTTTTGTGTAATTTTCATGTTAATTATTTACACACAATAAGGACTGGTCGTTAAGAGCAGAAGAAAAGGCAAACCAAATTTAAATTTTATTTTGTAAAATATGTTAAAAAAAATTGGCAGACAACAATTTAAATATTTCGGTGTAGATTTTTTACAATACTAGAGAACACATTAAAAATCTTATCAAGTGAGTTTAATTATCCACCAAAATATTTCGGTTACAATAAATAAAAGGTGGGCCCCTAGGATAACGGATTAGTTGAAACTAATTCCAGATATATAATTTTTTTTAATTTTTGGCCACGACTCTAAATACCGGCATTTTCTCATTGCATGTTGCCTATCTTGTCCATGGCTACATTTTTGCATGTGGTGACTTTTTAATCTGGCATTTTATACTGGGCTTCACTTATATCATCTCGTATCCTTCCCCCTTAAATAAATCTTTCAATGTACTCATTTTTATGACACGTCTCAAAAATACGCCACGTTTTTATTTTACACACATATAAGCTAGTAACTTTGATTAAAAGAGGCTATTAGTAGGGACAGCCAATAACCATCGGGACAACCAAGCTTGCTGAGTATATAAAATTTACACACCTCTTAAGGCTAGATTACACTATTATACTTTGTATTAATACATGTCAAAAACTCAAGTAATATGACAAAGTCTGATAGTGTGAATGCAATGTGTCACGAAAATGACAAGTATTATGAAAAAAGTTTGACATCCCATACGACTTCATCGTTTTTTGAAAAATTTCTAAACAATAATACTTTTCATTGGATCAGGGTTGCATTTTATTTCATGTGTGAGTGTTTATACTTTGTGTGATGGTGTGAACACAAACTGTCATTTTACATTAGATTTTTTGACAGTCGCATCAAAACTCATTAGATTTCTATCTCACAAAGTATTATGGAATACGTAAGACTTGTGAGATAGTGTAATCTAGGCTTTACAAACTACGGCTAACTAAAGCCTTATTTGATAATCGAGAACAAAAAGCTTCCAAGAAGTAAGATAATGACCTTAGCTGGTTGTTAGTAAGGAGTCTTTGGAAGTTACAGTGACGACTGTGTCTTATTTTTAAAACTCATGAATAGAGTTAGGGAAAAAAATTATACATCAATGTCTTGCAAAAAATGTTATTAAAGAGTACTCTGTATTTTGAATTAATTTTAAATGTACATTGTTTAACAATTTAAAACAATTTTATTATTACTTTCTTTTTATTCTTTCTACTGTTATTTTTTTACTATTTTACTGCACTTTTTAAAATTTATTCCCATTTTTTCATAAAAAAATTTAAAAACAACTTTGTTGACATGTTGACAAATTTCTTTAAAACTAAATGTCTACTAAAATAAAGTTTATTTGTTGCATTAAGTTGTAACAGCAAATGCAGGTAAAAACTTCTTTAAAACTTGTCTAGCGCTTTTATTTTGTACTTTTATATTACAAAAAGTTGCATTTATTTAACAGAAACATGCCAAACTGCATTTAAGGCTTAATTTGTAATACATTTTAGTTAAAAGTTTTTCTGATATTTTGTTGGAAGTATGGTAGAATAAGTACACCTGGTACTTATTATAATATTTTAAATATGTGCGACACACTTCTTTCCTTTTTGTATGGAAATCGATATCCAGTTTTTTCAGTGAATTGGAAATCAAATCAAAGGATGTGCACTGATTCAATGAAACAACCCTCATTTCACTTGAAATTATGTAAAGCTGACTGTGTTAGCCCAAAACTGTGATTTTTGTCGCGTCTTTCTTTTTTATGAATTTTTAAAAGACAAAAAATTGGTTTATTTTCAAAATTTTTCTTCAAAAATTTAACGATATCTCTGAAACTACAGGGCATATTTAAGAACGATGTAAGCACGGTTTAAAGACAATATCGCTAACGAGTTTCGGATTTTTTTTAACTGAATATGATACACCGTTTTCAAGTTATTCCAATATATGTAGTGAAAGTGCCTTTATTTTGGACATAACGGTAGCTGATAGAGAAAAATGGAGATTAGATTTGAAATCAGCGACCTCAAATTATTAAAAACTTGCAATCAAATTTCAGAGCGCACAAAAAAAATATACAAATTTGTTCCCTTGTGTAATTAATGAAATTATTTTTAATGAAGAACACAAATTCAATGATTATAAGAATTTATAGAGCAAGTTTCAAAAAGATGGGAAGTAAAAAGCAACAAACACAATCAAAATGTCGTTTATTTATATGTCAACACTGCTGTGATGTTAGACATCGCTGTTCGAGTAGAAGTTTGAAAAACGCTATTTGAAAAAGAGCAAAACAACGACAGTCTTTACGATCCATATTCATATGTTCACAGAAATTTGTTTATTGCATGAACAAAGCGATGTTCAGTCAAGACGAGGTGCTAGGACAGATTAACATAAAATTATACATGCAAACTTAAGCAAAGTTAAAAAATATCTTTTAAAATTTAAAAATTGTGGACTCTTCAGTCTTTAAAGTGTACATTTTATTGTTTCTAGAAATTATCAAATGTGACACATTTTTTTCAATCATGTTAATGAAAACAGCTTCAATTAAATCATTATTTGTATCATTATAAAGGTTTCAATCCGAAATAATTATTAAGTGTTTTTAAAAAATGAATTGTTATTCATATAAAAAATAGCCCTAAGCCTACCTTTAGGTTTACCGATCCTAGCAAGTCTTTTAGCCTGGTAATCTGTCTGCGTGTCTATGAAAACCTTGGGCACAAAGCACTGCTCGCAATGGCAGCCGTAGTTAGCGTATAGAGGGCGTAATCTTGAAGTCCAGCTTTTACATACCCTTCGCAGATATATGGACCAACGGTCCCACCAGCTTATTCTGGCTATATAAATGTTTGGACATAAACTTAATAGTTCCAAATGTGGCAATTCTGTTTATTGATATAAATTTAAGTGATGAATTGCTAAACTTAACTAACCTCAAAACAACCAAAATATATTCATCAAAATCTCCCAAACAATTCTAATTTAAAATAAATTACAAAATTAACCCCTGTCGCAGAAAACTGTCGTTCCTTTAATTGATAGTTAAGACTTCCACACTTAAAGTTATAGAAATTTTCAAAATCATCTTTAAATTAAACCAATCTAAATTTAATTACTTAAAAATATACAGAAAAACACAGAAGAAGGAACTTGGTAAACGAAGCAACCAAATAGACAGTCAGACAAGTAGACACTTTAAGTGACAATAAGTTCAAATCAACAAATTGCCTCTAAACTACCGTTACATTCTACACACACACACACATACACACTTTAACCCCAAAAAAAAAAAAACTTTACATTCACTGAAACTAGAGCTAATGTATGAACCCACATAAAAAAAATCTGAGGGATTGAAATAGATCTTTGTATGTATAAATGAGTACTTGCTTAGTTCGTATACAGTGTTTTATGGCTTTGCTTCACCCTCAGTGGTAGAATGTAACAGCAACATTCAAACCTTTAAGAGCATGGTATATACGAATTGCAAAATTACTATAAACTTGTAACATAATGTCTGAGAGCAAACTGTAGCCCATAAACTTTACAACTTGTTTGAGGTTTTATGCGTTTTGAATTGATTTAAATGCTGGCTCAACGACTACAATTCTACAAAAATAAAAATAAAATAAATTTACTAAGCAAAAAAAGCAAATTTCACTTGATATGCCAGGGATTTAGAAAATAAACAAAACATATAAAAACCAGGGTTATAAATTGGATTTAAGCAAATTGAGAAATTTAAATTGCTACTGGTTTCAATTTTGTTTCATTTTGAGTAACTGAACAGTTAAACTTTTCTTTTAATTTTTTTGAAATGGCAATAAAATTTTACATATGTTAAGCTTTATTTAATTAGATTGAATAACTCGTTACTTGTAAGAGCAAATTCTTTAACAATAATTTAAAAACTTAAGGGTTGGTTTGAAAAGAAAAAATAATAAATCGATATACAAACAATTTTTAGTGTCTTACAACGACAAAAGAAATCTAATTTAGTCACTCATCATAATCTTGAATAAAATTTCCCTCGAAATTTGTTCCCTGTAAATGGGAAAACAACATTTTGAGGTAAAAACTGTTCCCCTTTTTATTCACGATATTAGTACTTATACTTTTTATAGAAAATCGGTTTGCTTTAAGCGACAAAAGAAAAGGATCACTAGTTCATATGTTTTATTACCATTTAATAAAAGTTTTCACTCATAATAATAATGGCGGTCTTTTCTTATCAAACATTTCTGTTAAAGGTAGATGTTTAATAAAAACGATTTTTTGAATAATCGGTGTCTTTGAAAAAGGCACTGTCTATAGAAAATGCATTAGCTTTTTCCTGTTACATACATTTTCCATAGCAGATTTGTTTTCATAATTTATTTATTTACTGTTAATACATCAGTTATTATTATTATTTAATTAAACTTGAGGTTTCTTTTTTTTAATAAAAAAAATACAACAGTTTTGAATACGGAAAATAATTATAAACGTAGATTTATGTTAGAAATGTTGCAAATGTACCGAAAATATCGAGAATTAATTTTGAGTGAGATATTAAAAGTTTAGCACAAAATTAGCGACATTTAATTTATAAAGATAGATACAGAAGTTACACATTTATTTATACTACAATAGATTAGGTTTGTATTTTTGTATTTAATTCAAAATTGTTATATGACAGTTTGTTTAATTTGTTAAAAATTGTTAATTTTATCAAACATTCAAGAAAAAATCATGAAGAAGGCACAAAATATTGGTTTAAATAAATTTAATATTTTTTATAAAAAAAGAGACGTCAAGCTTAATTAAAAAACAAGTAAGAGTGCTACATTCGGCTGTGCCGAATTTTATATACCCTTCACCATTGTGCGAGCAGAATACAGAGCAAATCAACAAAAACTTAATAATTTTTACATACCTGTACATACATATTTACAATACTTAAAACTTCATTATAAATAAAATATAAAAAGCGAAAACTGGTAAATATTTTTTTTAAATCGTTTTTAAAAAAACCAAGATTCGAACCAGGGAACTCTCAGTTTTCAACTTAACACACCCCCTAGACAACTGAACCATGAAGGAACGTTAATCGAATATCATTAAAATGAAATATGGCACGTTTACTGTTCACGAAATTCAACACAGTTGAGTTGTAATTACTTTTGATGTTTTTGTTCATTAAAAGTTATTTCAATTTTTGGGAATACAAAATTTTAATTTCAAAAGATTTTGTTATTCGTGCTTAATTCCCAGTTTTTATTCTTGACAAAAACACTTGAAATTAATTGTTGATGGGATAAGGTATTCCTCTGCGCATTTCACTGGTTGCTTAGGCCAGATCATCAGGAAACTTCATCCATAACGATTTTAGAAAAACTAAACATATTAAAACAAATAAAACTGTTTTCAATTCAATTTCAATTTATTTATTTATCCATAATATTTACATTTTCATTTCAATTTAAATTATATATTTAAGTGTTCAAGATTTTTTCTTTTTCAGCTTAATAATAGATCTATACATATTTACAAAAATTTCTATATACATATATGTGGTCTGACCAATTTAGTTTCTTATTAAAGATTATTCCTAGGTTCTTAGCAGTTTCAACTAATTCAATTGTTGTATTATTAATCCTTATTGGTGGTATTAAAGAAGGAAACCGTTTTGGTTTTCCTATTATTATCGCATGAGACTTTCTGGCATTTACTATGTAGTACAAGAAAAAAAAAAATTTAAATGAAACTAAACGCACATATGTAGGTACAATGTCCACAGAAACAGAAGACTTTTTTTATCATCTTAAAAAGTACAGTAGTTCTGTATGTACAATGTATTCTTAATTTTTACAAAGCGTCTCATCGAGTGGTTTATTGTTGTTATTGTTGTTAATGTTAACAAAGCGTCTCATCGAGTGGACAATGACTACTTGAATGCAAAAGTATAAGAATGAGTGCCTTTTCAATACACACAATAGTGTTATATAGCGTGCGCAACAAAAATGCAAACAAAGCACTTTCAATAAAAAACGAACACATGCAAAAATCAAATGTGTACGAAACTATGTAAAAATTACCAACGTTGAACTTTGTTTTGCAGGCAAAGAGTGATTGTAAATTTGAGCGTATGAATAAATCAAGAAAAATAGTGATTTTCAGTTCTCGGTCATATACATACGTCTCATACATTCAATAAAGTGATAAAAACAACGGACTCTAGCCTTATAAAAAAATAATTGAAGTTTTCCTGCAGAAGTACAAACATTCAGTCGATAGTAACCGATATATCGATAGTGAAATTTAAACTATCGATAAATATCGATAGTAGAAAATATCGAAAGTATCCCAGCACTAGTAGCCAGTGAAAACTCCTCTCAATTTAGAAAGTCGTATTTAATAAAAATATCGAGCAAAATACAAATTGCTGTAGTGACAAATTAAAATCAAAGTTAAGTTTTAACTTTTTTTTTATTTAAAAGGTTATTCGTGCTTAATTCTCAATTTTTATTCTTGATAAAAACACTGAAATTTATTGTTGATGGGATAAGCTATTCCTATGCGCATTTCACTGGATGCTTAGGCCAGATCGTCAGGAAACTTCTTCCATAAAGATTTTAGAAAAACTAAAGATATTAAACCAAATAAAACGGTTAAACGTATAAGACTTATAGCAACAGTTCTACTTGTAATAATATCAAAGTTTAAACAAAACACATCAGCAATAAACAACAGTGGGTTTATCTCATCTTAGATTCCCCACTACAATTAGTTGAAATTCTCTCAACATTAATTGTAGTTGTAAGTAGGTTAAGAAAAACAAAATAAAAACAACAACAACTTACAAAAGATGTTGTCAATTAAGTGTTTTTTTAGGCCGCGCACTTGCCTGTTTATTATCAAAAAGTAATTTCAAATTTTGGGAATACAAAATTTTAATTTCAAAAGATTTTGTTATTCGTGCTTAATTCCCAGTTTTTATTCTTGATAAAAACACTTGAAATTTATTGTTGATGGGATAAGCTATTCCTATGCGCATTTCACTGGTTGCTTAGGCCAGATCATCAGGAAACTTCATCCATAAAGATTTTAGAAAAACTAAAGATATTAAACCAAATAAAACTGTTAGACGTATAAGAATTATAGCAAAAAATTATTCTACCTGTAATAGGTAGAAGGACATCACATCGCTAAATCAAGTTCTCTCCTCATAAGGACCCAGAATATATATACTTTATAGGGTCTTAGATCAATATTGTAGAAATTACAAACGAAATGACAAACTTATATATACCCTTTTCCACTTGAGGTGAAGGGTATAAAAAGAGTAATATTTGGGATTTCAGTATTTTGATTATAACTCAGCCATTTTTTAACCGATTTGACAGATTTATATACCGACGTGTTTAAGAAGAAATTTGCCAGTTAGTTGGGTTATAAGTCTTGGACCCGGGAAGATCTATGGTTCCCGAAAGTGGGTATTTAAAAAAATAAATATTATTTTGGCCATAACTTTTTCGTATCTGAACCGATTTTTCCGAATTTTTCAGAAAATATTTTTTTCTAAAGATTTCCGATCTTTTGATATGCCAGGGATATCCATAAGTTATATAACGTTCCAAAAAATCAGGTTTTTATACAATTTTTGATATTTTTGTACCACGCCCACTTCTCTGATCCCGCCCACATTTTGTGGGATGCTGTGCATTGATAACCTAAATTGTGTACCTAATTTTAGAGCTTTGGCTCTTGCCGTTCTCAAGATGTACTAAAAATACCACAACAACAAGGGATTTTTGGGAAAAATTAGAGGTAGTCGTGGTTTTTTGCTCATATCTCAGCCATTTGTGGATCGATCTTTCTGAATTCCAATAGCAAACAATTCCCCCCATCATATATGGGGTCTTCGGAAAATCCATTTCAACGGACAGACGGTCAGACGGACAGACGGATATGGTTAAATCAAGTTCTCTACTCATAAGGACCTATACTTTGTAGGGTCTTAGATCAATATTGTAGAAATTACAAACGGTATGACAAACTTATATATTTTTTAGCTTATCTTTTTGGCAACACTGGTTTAAACAGCTGACGCACGTTTCGTGTTTTGTTTCACTGTCAAAAATCTTCAGTCTATAATTAAACCATGAATCGTCTTATAAACGAACAACGCTTGCAAATTATTGAATTTTATTATAAAAATGCGTGCTCTGTTAAGAAAGTTCATCGCGCGCTTCTTCCATTTTATGGTCAGTTTAATCGGGCTCAATGGGTACGTTAATAAGCAGAATTGTCGATTTCGGAGTGAAGATGAGCCAGAAGCATTGCAAGAGTTACCAATGCATCCAGAAAAAGTCCAGTTTGGTGCGGTTTATGGGCTGGTGGCATCATTGGACCGTACTTCTTCAAAGATGATGCGAATCGTAACGTAACTGGGAATGGTGAGCGCTACCGTGAGATGATATCCAACTTTTTTTGCCCAAAATGCAAGAGCTTGACTTGCATGACATGTGGCTTAAACAAGACGGTGCACACACAGCACGCTTAACAATGGACTTATTGAGGGGCGAGTTCGGTGAACATTTTATTTTACGTTTGGGGCCGCCTAGATCGTGCGATTTAACGACTTTAAACTATTTTTTGTGGGGCTATGTTAAAGCTCATGTCTATACACACATGCCCGCTTCAATTGACGCATTGGAAGACAACATTGAAGCATTTATTCATGAGATACCGGCCGAAATGTTGGAAAGAGTATGCCAAAATTGGACTAAGCGGATGGACCATTTGAGGCGCAGTCACGGTCAACATTGGCATGAAATAATCTTTAAACATTAAATTATATGGACCGTACCGTCGATTCAAATAAAGATTTCATGAATTTTTCTGAATTTTATGTGTTTTTTTTAAAAAACTTTCCTATAGCTCTTAAAAAATCAGCCAATACCAAGACCATTTTCTATAAAAAATGGTTCTCTTCCACAAAGACCACTATTCCACTTTCTCTGAAAAATGGTTTTCTATCAGAAAAGCATTTTCTATTAAAAATTGTTCTTTTTTAATGAAATATATTTAATAAAGAAAATGGTTAACATTAACAGAGACATTTTTAATCGAAAGTCTTCATCTCTCACATTTACATTTTATATATGTATATAACAACTAGATTATAATTTTTTTCAGAAAATGGGACCATTTAAAGTAATTTAAATACTTTTTTATAATATGAGCAAAAGCTTAATTTAATATTTACTTATATTGAATAACATGTACTCGTGCAAATGTGTAATAATGTTGATGATTTTATGTAGATTTAGGTCTGTTTTTTTCTAATACACAAATTTATATTTAAATATAATCCTCAATTTAATTAAAATATATTTCGATTTATATTTATTACTACATCAGTCATATGAAATTAACATAAAATTAAGTAGAGTCCTACAAATATACAAGAAAGTATATTTATTTAAAATTATTCATATTTATCCAAATTTTAGATACAAAAACACAGTTACATATGTTTAAGAATTAATATATGTGTCATTTGTTGTTGTTATGCTAGTTTTGCAAATAATAATAATGAATTTTCAAAAATATTCAAATGAATTTTTATTTATATTCAGTGTTGCGTAAATTATTTGTTAACATGATTATAAATACATCAGAGAATTAAGGGCTATTTGGCCATGCATAATGCCAATGTATGACTAAACGAAGTGTGTGTGTATGTACACACGTTTAGGAGTACGTTTGTCATATAAACGGAAACATTAATTTATGCATCATTGTAGTGCAATGAATCTATGAATACTTATATTTTGTATATTTGCATACGCTCGAGGTGAAATAATTTTAAACTATCCGTAAAGGATTAAGTTTTTTTAAATTTAGATTGAAGCAAGAACAAATCCAAAAGCTTTTACGACTAATCCTTGATATTTCTTAGCACAATTTATCATACCTTTCTAAATTTAATTTACCAACATTTTGCTTGGTGTGTATATACAGTGGAATCCCTCATGCCAAGACAATGAAGGAACCATTATAATGTGTACATGGGTGATGTTCTCTGAAAAGATCTCAATCAAGGCTTTCCATTAGAACACTGCCAGGACAAGGTAACAGTTCCCGTAAAAGAGGGGGTCTGCATAAAGTTGGCGCCCGTTAAGGGAAATTCACCTGTTATCCATTTATGCTTGTATATGCTTCGGCTTATAATTGAATGTCTGAGTTTGAATACTAATGTTTATAGCTGTTGTTCATAGTTTTCAGTTTTTGGTACGAGGGACAAAACAAAAATTTAAATAAATAAATTTCTAGAAAATAACTTAATTTCTTAGTGTTGAAATGTTTTTAGCTATAAACAAATTTCATAGACAAATGTGTGTAATTCTGTTAAAAGGGAAAATGTATATTGGCCAAATTTACAAACACTCATTTAAAAATATTAAATTTTCTTGTAATACAAAGTTAAACCCACGTACACACACACACACAGAGTCATATACAAACTGTATCTACATGTTAGATTTTATTTGAACATATTAAAATAAAGTTTGCAAATGTTATTAAAATCTTCTGGTTAAATTAATGGTCGCGTGGTTTACAAAATTTTACAAAGAGATTTCGTCTATAAAAAAACCATATAGAATTATTATGAAAATAATTTAATTTTATTTATAATTAAAAACTAGAATTTCGCAACAGAATTTAAATAACAAAGTACCAAAATGCTTTAGTTTTTTTTAATAAACTTAAATTTGGGTGATAAACAGAACCTAAATATAGGCAGCCTCTAGAATATTGCGTTCTTATATCGATAAAATTTTTACAAAAAATAATTCTTTTCCATATCGAAATATTTTTTATAGCAAATATCTCTCCAAAATCAATATATTGACCATTTTCATACCCTCGAGTACAAATTTAGTATGGTGATGAATCTGGTAGAAATATTTAAATTATTACTGTCGGTGACGCAGGCATGAGATCCCTGAATAATCTGTTTATCACACCGGGAATTGTTTAAAAATGCCAAATTTCTCTGAAGGAGCTAGTGGGACATTCAATTACCTTTTATCCTTAAATAGGTCGCCCAACAGAGACCATACATGGAAACTGTATGGATGAGTCGTTGGCGCATTTAGGCACCGCCTTTCATCGGAACGGTTGATCATATGATAAAGCTGTTTCGCTCTCCAAGACGATCGTAAAAACTTCGATAAAAAATCTGGCATATTACACTGGTTCACAACTTTTTAACTTTTTGCCATAACCTCAAAAATGAGAAAAAAGATAAATCGGGGCTGCTGTTCTCGAATATGGCATTCATTTAATTTTCTCAAGAAGCGTTTTAGAGATATACGCGAAAATCGTGTTTTTCTGCTGTTGTTTGGTAGAACTCGACCAGAGGATAGGGCTCCCCTACATTGATATTTTTAGAAGCTGCCATGTCGAAGAAGAAGAGCAGTCAATGGGACATCGTCTTCCAAACTGTTTGGTTATAGAACCCTAAGAGACAAATCCTGTATCTCTGATACTGATTTGGTTAGAATTTACTTCTTCATTGAAACTAACGGCTGGCTGATGAAAATTGTAAGCAGCGGCTGCTAACAGAACTAAACCTGACATACTTTAAAAAACAGATTTTAAATTTTGAGAGATTTTTAGAAAAAATTCTCTGTTCCATGTCGAACATATAGATATTTGTCTTGGAAAATAAAAAAGATTTTCCGTAGAAAATTACTATCCTATATTATGACGTTTTCTATAGAAAATTTCTCTCATATTGAGAGATTTTCTGTAATAAATTTATTTTCCGTAGCGAGAGTTTTTCTACAGAACACTGTTCCATGTTTTCTGAACACAACTTTTCTCTCATATTAGGTGACTTTCACAAAAAATTAATCTCAAATATCCAGGGATCATGTACAAAAAAATATTTCTACCTCCTTTTTCTAGAGGGTTTTTTTTAAGACAATTTTACTTCAATATCCAGAGATTTTGTATAAAGTGTTCTCTTCAATATAAAGAGATCGATCTACTGTTAAGATTTTTCTTCTACATTTAAAGATTATTTTATTTAAACGTTGCCTTCATTGTTGAGAGATTTTCTAAATAGATTTTGTTCTACTTTTCATTATTTAATTAATTTTTACCAATTGTTTGCTATACTAAATCCATTGTCCCTAATTGTGTTATCCAATAGATTGTTTGCTTAAACAAAAAATTGCATTACAATTTATTTGCAAATTAGTAAAATACTGGTTTGTGGAGAAAACCCGCTTTGACTTTAACAAACATTTTGCCAATAAAAATTCGCCGAAACCACAATTAAATTTGGCCGTTGAAAATGAAAACCATAAAGCGAGATTGGCGGATGTTTACAGGAAAAGAGTGTCCATTAATATGGTAAAAACTTAACGAGCGACTCAACAATAATGTAGATCAAAATTTTACAACCACATGAAAGGCGGTTGCAATTCAGTTACATGTTTCTTCTACACACCTAATTTATTAAGGCCAACAATGAGTTTAAATCAACAAACGAATAATTGTTATTTTTTCAGTAATTTCTTTGAATTTATGCCAACATAGACCACTTTACGATGGTTTTTTTTTTATAAAAAGATATTTTAGATTTTTTTATTTATTTGCCTACATGCTTTGTTGGGGTTTCTCTCATTGCCCCGAAAGATATTGATAACCATTACTGACAAAAAAGTTGTTGCCACATATTTACATAATGCTTGAAAACAGGGCTTTTACTTGTAGCAGCAACATTATTTGTATTGAGGTTGACAGAAAAAAATCAAATTAGACATACCACTTAAGGACTCCCACACATACATACACCCAAATGACATAAAATGTTTTTGCATATACATACCCTGCAACCAATTTGGTAGTCGACTACAAAAATAACGCATTTATAATAAACTTTTTAACAACTAACTACAAGCTAACTACAAATAAATGCAGAAATTCCCCAAAATCAATGCGAGTGAATTCTGTGCGGCAATTTTTTTACGTTTTCGTTTGTTTCTTGTCTTTGTTTTCTTTTGTTATTTCGAATTTGGATTTTTATAACTGTTTATTGTTCTGTGTATGCAAAATTTTAGTGTCGTAGTGACGCCTGCCAATCAATTGTCTCAAATGAGGGAGAAACGGACATTAGAAATGCCTTAAAGTTTATAAAAAAAAAACGAAAAGTTCATGCAAAATGCATAAAAAATACTAGTGAAAATACTTAAAATATTAACATAACTGAGTTCAAAATAAAAAGGAATATATTTAAATAAAATAGTTTTTAATAATTAAAAATAAAATCTTTTCCTTATTAAGCTTATGGTGTATTAACATAACGTTATCTAATAGCTAACTAATACCTTACTAACTTTTAACTAACTACTACCTAACTCACTTTAAGCTAACTACTAAGTAGCTAACCTTAAGTTAGTTAAAAAGTCATGCAGAGTCGGACAATTGACTACTTCCTATGACATGCCAATGTTAAAATAGTCAGTTGGCTCCATTAAAAATAATCCAAGCATCAACCACAACTAGCTGAAAAAAGTTAACTTAAAGTTAGCTTAAAGTTAACTGAGTTGCTTGCAGGGTACGTACCCACATGCACTTACAGTAATTTTGAATATTGAACAAAAAATAAATAAAAATGAGGAGAAAAAATATTGACTTAAAACTGATTTGAAATTTCAATTGAAAAGCGCTGAAACGTAATAAATTGAATTCTACG
This sequence comes from Pollenia angustigena, assembly GCA_930367215.1. Lineage (NCBI taxonomy): Eukaryota > Metazoa > Arthropoda > Insecta > Diptera > Polleniidae > Pollenia > Pollenia angustigena. The sequence continues at coordinate 109,225,006 of OV884059.1, read as the reverse complement.
ATTGAATGAAAGAACAAATGAACTGGAAATTGAACAAAAAACTTAACACCATAATCATTCTTTTCAGTTACAGTTCAAAGTCATACGGGTAGATTTTGTTTAATACAGTATAAAGTATAATTCTATACGTAACCAACTTAAAGATTTATAAATTTTGTTTGTAATGAGAAAACAAGTAGTTTTATAATAGACAATGTTTTCTGAATATATTTTCTCTAAAATAAATCTGTCTCGATTTTTTGTTTGTAGAAGCAGCCCTTCAAATATACTAAAGAAAAGCAATCTAAGGTTCAATGTCCCTACAGAAATTCTTTTTTAGAAAACTTTTCCTTAATAAGCTTAAGACGTATTTTTTTAGAAAATTGTCTCTCTTGAAATAAAATAGTGATTTTTGTTACATAAACTCTTCAAGAGCGACTAGATAGGAACTTTTTTTTTAACACAAATTCTTTTCCGGAGAAACTACAAAATTAGTTTTCGCAATATTTTCTGTGTATCAAAATTTTTCTTAGAAAATTTTCTCCTGCAATACCAAGGAGAGAAATCTTTGTATAAAATTTTCTCAAGAGATAATTTTTGCAATGGAATTTCTCCTGGAAAAAGGCTTAGGAGAGATTTTCTAGAGACCCCATGAAGAGATATTTTTAAAAAAGACCTTAAAAAGAATTTTCCCTTAAAAACATGTTTTTCTGAAAACATTTCTCAGATTTGTCTATAGAAAATATTCTTTATAATAACACTATGCAGAGATTTTTCTTAGAAAAAAAAATCTTCACTGAAGAGCTATGAGAGAGTGATTGCTATAGAAAATCTTCTTCAGAAAATCCAGAGCTAGATTTTTCTATAGAAAATCCTCTTCAGAAAAACGGAGTTACATTTTTTGATAGAAAATCTTATTAAGAAAGACTTGATATATTTTTCCACAGAAACTGAAAAGATATTTTGTTTTAGAAAATTTTTACTAGAGATACTCTTGATAGGCAAGTGAGAGGTTTTATTAGGTATTGTTAACCAAAGATACCTAGATAGTAGGGTATTCATTCGCTTTACCATTAATCGGTTAACCTATTAATTACTACCCAATTAACTGATCGGTAAATTTTAAACTGGGTTTTTCGATTAACGATTAAACCGCTTAATTTCAGTCGATTAGCCGATGTAACAACATTTTTATTTTTTTTTAGTATTACAGGAACTTTTTTGTGGTTTTAATTGTTTGTTTCATCTTATTAAAAAAAGGTATGTATTCCTAGCATGATGAAAATCCTTTTAAGTAATTAGACACAGGATTTTCTTTTATAACAAATAATACTAAATATGTTATTTTGAGAGAGAATTTTTTAATCTGTGTAAAGAGACTTGCTTTTGTAGTTCTTTCGGTATTGTTTCGACGGTTTAGATTCTAAAGTCGCAGCCATGGTATAATCAATTACAACGAGCGCTCGTTGTAGCTTCGAGCAAAAAAAAAGGGCTTTTAATTGTTGTTCTGAAGTATGAACGGTCAAATTTAGTTTATGTTGCCATATTGTATGTATATAAATAATATTTGACAGTTTCTATTACAAACCATCAGTAAAACTCAAAGCCAAAATAAACAGCTGGTGCTTTGAGCGAACCTTGTAAATAATTTTACTTACCATGGGCCTAACTATTATATGCATGCGATGGCTTAAGCAAATAAGAGAATACATGCAAATCATATGTGTTAAACTATATTGAACTATGAGGAAACGTTTTGTTTATTTTTGTGAAGCTATCATTTGCTTAAACAAAGCGCGAAACTGATCGCAAATTCCGTACGGAAACAGATGTTTTTTGTTTTTTTTGGATTTTCGTTAATTGTTGACTGTAGCTTAAGTTAGTATATGCATATTATGGTTGGGCCTTAAGGCTTCCATACCCTAGGGAAGCGTTGGACCCTCTTGTATTTAAAAATGATCTCTAGAGAAACTATAGGATTATTTTCTAAAAAATAATACAGAATGATTTTTAATATAATAAATTTCTTTGTTTCTTCTCTGCTGAAAAAGTTGGATTATCAATAAAAAAAAACTGCTTTTGCAATTTATTGGTCACGTTAAAATTAAATTAACACTGTCAAGAAATTTAATTAAAGTCACATTTGCTTATAAATATGAACATTTTGAACAGAAAATCTTTTATTTATAATGACATTTAAGCTACTTTCTTTTGCTGTGAAATGTCATGATTTGAAATGACTTCAAAAAAAAACAAGATTTAATTTAAGTAATTGATGCGTTAAATTTGATCTTATTCAACTGCTTCCCATGCTACTACAATAATATGAATAGAAAGGAAAAATTCCAAAGAGAATTGTAGAAAATATTACAAAAATAAAAAAAAAATAAAAATACCCCAAGACAGAAACCCATGCACATTCTTCATTCGGCTCCCTTTTCAGCGAAAGGAAATAAATTGTCTGGTTTAACTTTCAAATAATTTATGACGGAATAAATGAGTATAGAAGACAGGAGTGGTAAAAAACGAAACTGAAAGAGAAGCTTCTAGTTGAACTTCAACAGGAAATATGCAATTTTAAAACCATTTTCCAATTAATTATATTTTTTCTATAAAATAAAGACTTTCTGTTAAGAGTTTGTTTTTCATACTTTTCGTAAACGTGATTGCCAAAGTTTAAGAAGAGGCTTATAAAACTCGTTCAACTTTAAAATAACTTCCAAATATTTATAAAAGTCACTCTTCTTCAGTTGCAGTAGTTTCATATGTTTTTGATTGTTCTTTTCAAGTAATTAATATTTTAGTTTTAAAAAAATTGCAAAAATAAAAAGCCTGAAGGAAAACTTTTGCTTTAGAATTCGATGGGTGGGTGTACTTGATTGCTGCTGCTGCTGCTACTGCTGGTGATTGTGTGATACTTAAAAATGCATTTTTTTGTTAATTAGTTCAGAAAAAGGCGTTAGTTCGCAGAGAAATTTTATTAAAAAAAAGCGAAAATTAAAATTGCCTTTAATGCATTAGTGCTGGCTGACGGTAATGATGATGACATAAACAAATGACTTTCTTTTCCTAAGAGAAGTTGTTGTTGAAAAACAAAAGAAGAACAAACAAATAACTTAAAAGTTTTTTCATTTAAAATTCGTATATTTGCAAATATAAAATTAATTTCTCATTGTGCATTTTATAATCAAAAGAGGAAAAGCTAAATAGGCGACTTCTAGTAGAATTCACTTCGAGTTATAATTCTTACGCATAAAATACAAAATGTGTCTTTAAAATTTTTCACAATGAATACAATCAGAATGACAAAAAGAAACACAGATTGTAGCGTTTAATGTCAATATAATTTCCTAGAGAATTCGAGCTTAATTCGAAATACTTTTTTTTACTTTTTTCCACATTTTCGATTTAACTTCGACTTATTTTTGGATTACATACCAAATTAAAACAACTAAGGCAAACGTTTTTTCAAAGCTCTTATTTTGATAATTTGATTTAAGTTAACATTTTTGAACTTGACAAAAAAACACGACTTTTACCAAAATTAAATTTTTTATGGTATTAAAATAATCTTATATACTGATCGTAATTGAGCTATAATTTCCTGACGACGCTAACCAATGATAAGCGAAATATTGAAATAAATTAAAATTTTAACTTAGTTTTGTCATAAAAAAAGAAATAGAGCTAAAATAAAAAATAAAACTAAATAGAAATAGTTTTATTTAAAAATTACAAATATTATTTTTGTACACATTTTTAAAAGTTTTTTTGTTAACAAAAACAGGTGTTTAAATAATTCTTGCTAGTAAAAATTTTATTAGCTAAAAGAATTTTTGTCTCCCAAATTTTTATGCCATGTGTTTACTCTCTCGTTGCAAGTTTATCGAGTACGCAAACAGGGTTGTAAGCTCTTTTTCAGATTTATCGCAATTTGCAATAAATTGACTTCTAGTACTTTTTTTAAAGTATTAATTGGAGGGTTCAGAGGTAAAACGAGCCAAGCCAAAAAAGGAAATTCGAAACAATTTAAGTTTGTGTGAGTGAGCTGCCATTAATTTCTAAAGCCATTAACTTGGGTTTAAAAAGTTACCTTTAAAAAAAAACCCTTTTTGATCCGTTACAGAACTGGATAGAATTTCGCTTCAGTTTCGAAATACATTCATGTATATTTATTATATTTTCTGAATTGGTTCCGCTTAGCCCTCAAACTGTATGTTGAAATCGATTAAGAATATTAGAGCTTTGTAAAACAATTAAAATACCCCTACAAAATTTATCTTTGGTACCTCCAAATGAATTACCACTAACTTTTTCTCATACTTTACAATTGCCAACCTTCCATGTCTTATTTCAAACACTAAAAAAGTTATTTCCCACTTGATTTCATGGAATAATGATTAGATAAAGTTTTAATTGTAGATTATTACAAATTAAAGTTGAATAAACCATTTCCAATTCATTTCATTTAAGGGCCGTATTCATAGTTGAAAATCCTGTTCACGTATGAGTGAAATCACAAAATCTTTGCCAGAAAAAGGCGCACAAAATTTAAAAAAACCACTTTTATGCCGCACTTATAAACGACTATCTGTTAAAATTAACAAGTTAGCGAACCTCCCAATAGCAAATACATGAAACTTTGTGAGTTTGACAATAATTTCTGACAAGGTGCCAAGTATCTAAATGAAATACTTGATTCTTTCCTGCACTTAACAGATAAGGAGTTTTTAAGGAGAGAACATATTAAAAATTGCAGAAAATCTCCAAAAGTAGTTGGTAAGACGTTGGAGAGGCAAACGAGCCACTCAGCTTACGTTAAGAAGTTTTATATTAATATATATAGAAAGTGGAAAAATGGTGCTGCTAATCGGACAGGCGCGGATCCAGCTTGAGCCCTAGGGGGGGGGGGGGGGGGGGGAAATTTTGTATGATACAACAAAGTAAAAAATTTGTTTTTAAAAGTTTATTAAAAACAATATGTGTAAGTACTTTTTGCAATTTTTGCGAATATCAAATTCTTCATCGCATAGCCCTATATACCCTAAAAAAATATTAAGAAATGATGTATTACTTTTTCGCGATCGTAAAGAAAGTTTCCGCACCGAACGCGATAAAGTTTTGAATTTTCTCCTTACTATACAAAATTAACATTTAATTAAAAAATTTTAATGGCCAATTTTTTGGATTGATATTAAAACACATTTATTTTTGAAATCGTTTTAAATACAAAATTCTCTTCTTCACTAAAAACTTAAGTGAAACTTAAGTCACCGATGTGGTACACTTAATTTCAACTTAAGTTTCCATTGTAATATTTTATCACGGTGGCTTCAATATCACAACAATACAACAACAACAGGCAAAGCATTAACAGTCATCTGTTTTTTTCAGACCACCTTGTAAATAAATACACTTTTTTATATTTTTTTTTTTTAATTTTTTTTTATCTTAATTAAATAAGACTTTTCAAATAAAACTCAAAAAACCAATCTGTTTTAAATACGATTTAAGTTTGTTATGAAAATTAACTTAATATCGATTTAAATACTATCCTGAAAATTGGGCATAAGTCTTTTCTAATAATTTATATAACAACATCTTACCATTTGTACGGAAGAAGGGCTCAGAAAAAAATCGCGACTCTATTTCGCAGTTTTTTTAATAAACTAAGTTTTAATGGCAAATGACAGATGTTGTGATAGATGAGTTGTTTGGCGGATATATGAAACAGTGATAATTTTCAGCAGCGCAGTAATATATGCGCGAATCGAGCTATTAAAGTTGCACAATATATTTTTCCATTATGTAAATCAACTCGCACTTTAAATTTAAAAATTTATTTCATTCATATTGAAAACCAAATTTTCTATGAAAATTTTCCTTAATAAACGTTTATTAAATTTTATAATCATTTATGAATATGGGGGCTAAAATATATAGCATATAAAAACAATAAATGTACCATATATAATTTGTATGGAAATTAAAAAAAAAAGCTTAAGAAATTGCATTTGGTGCGGAAACTTTTTTGGCCAAAGTGGCTTAAAAAAATTATTTTCATTATCAATACTAAATTACCCATCGCGTGATGGGATGAAGAAATTTTGTCCAAAAAAAGTCATAACCATATTTAGAAAAACTCAACAAAAAGGTTGAATAAAATATAAGATCAGTTCAATATGCATTAATCTTTTTAAATAAGCAATTTATGATTTCCTTGTGAGGCAAATTCAGACACTACAGTCTATCTTCTTTCATTGTTGATCTGAGCCATGTTTTTATTCGACGAAGGGTAGCAAATGACCTCCCGCTCGTAGCTTTACTGACGAGCATTAAAACGAAAATTTGAAATATTTTTCTTAGATTTGGGTAGATATCTTCATCACAGTTTATTAAAGCATCTACAACGCTGATAGATCAGGCTCAAGTTTAGATCTTAGTAGGTGCTTATCTCTTTTATCAAATATAATCAGCTCATCAGCTACTTGTGGTTTTAACATTTTTGTATCTGTATATGACTTGGTTATACTTTGAAGTAGAAGTGTAGGTATCTAAAATAAATTCAATAAGAGGAATGTAACCTACAACTCGGTAGTAATCTTCAACATTTTGGGTGTGATTATTTCGTTAAAATCTTGTCTTTTCGATAGGAACCTCGATTTGAACGCAACTAACTTTAACTTTTTCAAAAATAGCTTTTAATTGTTTTTCGGCTTTATTTCTTTTTTCTTCAAGGCACATGATTAAAATTTTGATAAGGCTTGATCCTTTTAGAAGATCTATATCTTACTTTTGTAAAATGATACTAAGTGGCTGTGTTACAATAGGTATCACACTTAATATGTATATTCCGCAAATAAATTTAAAAGTACTAAGTGAGTTCCTTTATATAAAGGTAGAGATACTACCTTTCCACTCAGATATTTTTTTCAAAGCTTCTACTATATAATGTACACTTGTTGCAAAGACGCATAATGAAGAGAGTTTGGCTCCCAAATGCTTTGCTATAACTGTTTTTCGCGTGGGATGATTATATTTAAACATTTTTGTCGTTTCTTTAACAAGTGATACAACTTTTTGTATTAATGGCACTTTGTTGCTTTTAGAAATTGAGTTGTTTGAATTATGGGAATAGCAAGGCGTTTGTTTCGCATTTGTCGCTTTTCGAGAAATTTTAACAGCTCCATTTTCTGCTGACATCAGAGGACACCCATCTCCTACACAATTTTTTAGGGTCAGGACCAAAATTTGTCAAAGCTTTAAGAACTTTTGATAATAGTGCCTTCGCATCAATTGACACATCAACGTCATCAATATCTTTTGAAGCCTCTTCAAATACGTTTACAACAAAGCCAATAAATTCTTCACTAAAAACTTTTTGTTGTATGTTGAAATATCTTGAAGATAAGGAAACCTGGCTTTTCCCCGACAAATCCGTGCTTTCGTCAAAAATTATCGAATAGAATTTTGGTTCATATAACACATACATACATAAATATTGCATTTAATAAGGCTTATTAATAATTCAACCGCGCGCATTATCAAGTCGAACGTTTAGTCTTTGGATATAGATGGCACCTGATGGGATTGTATGTAGAATAAAAAGAATTTGAATACGGTAAACTAGATGTTTCTTTGGAAATATCTAAAAAAAAACTATTAGGAGTAAGATATAGATACTTATTGAAATTCGTTAGAGTTTCAATAAAATAAAAAAATACTTGTTGAACATTTCGTTAGAGATTCCCTAAACAAAACTAAAAAAAAACTTTGCTGGGATTTCCAAAAATTTTTTACATTAAAAAAATATTATTATTGGGAATTCTTGTATTATCGAAATTAACAAAACATATTTTTATAATTTACGGGGGGGAAATTTCCTTATTTCACCCCCCCTGAATCCGCGCCTGTAATCGGAACAATGTGATTTCAATTTTTCTGAATGTCCTGAAGACGCATGTGTATATGGAATCAAGATTTACCTTTGACGATGTTGGCTTTTCCTTAGCATTCCGCCTAGACATTACACGACGCGGCGATTTTAAACATACGTATCGAGCTCTTACAACAAGAATATCTTAAGCGACATAATTTTAACTTTTCGTTTTTTTTTAATAAATAAATTTATTGGCAACACTTGCATCATCTCCTAAAATGTCATGGTCATATAATGTACAGTTTCGATTTTATAGCAGAAACAATTTTAGCTTAAGCTTATAATAAAAAAACTCGCAAAGTTACCTGATACGTGGTTCAACAGCTTCGCTTATTAAATCAAGCCTTATAATCGAATGTCCTGCATTAGTGTCAATACTAAAAAAAATGTAGTTACAAAATATATTTCGCTTTTTATCACTATTTAATTGATCGTATCAGAATCTGATAGCATTTGTATTCTCTGCAATTCACAAACAAGATAAAGAGAAATCAGTTTATTCTATGGGGATCTGAAAAGTAACTGTTAGTACCAAAACTGGCACGTTTTCCAGAAAATAGAGAGAAACCCAAGGAGAAGCAAGAAATATTTGAATTATAATAAATAAGAAAGTTATGAAATATCATTTACATATCACAAAATGCAGGATTCGCAACCATTGATGCTACTTTTACACATAATTTTTGTCTTTAATAACTTTTATCGAATGTTGAAGCTAAGGATTAGCTTAAATAATAAAAACTGGCAATTAGTGACTAACGGCCTTATGAAATTCAATAATTGTGAGCTTGAAGAGTTCGTTTAACAAAATATTTGTATTAAAACCCGGTAAAGACTTCAAGTTCACGTCGACAACAACAATAAAGTTTCTTATATTTCCTACCGAAATATTGAATTCCTCACCAGCATCGCTTGGGGAAAGATTTTCTTAATAAATTTAAAAAATTTAAGGTTATGCACAACGAAACTTGTCGTTAAGTTATTCCATCGATTTAAATGTGCAATGAATGGTTTGTGCAGTGCAGAAGTGGTGATTTTGAAACAAAACACAAAGACCGCCCAGGTCGGCCAGTAAAGCTGTAAGTCTATGAATTAGGGGTGCTACCTCATGAAGATTGTTACTAAACTCAATAAGAATTTGCAAAATTATTTGAAGACACTCAGGCAGTATTTTTAGAACATTAGAAGCAGGATTCATCTTAAAGAAATGAAATTAAGTACCATACGAAATTAAGGCGAAAAACGGTGACTATTAGGTATGTCATGCTGCTGGAACGTCAAATAAGTAGTTCGAACAACTAACCAATTTATCGCCAAAGCTGAAAATGAAAGGCTCTAAAGTAATGTTCTGTTTTTGGTGGGTTTAGAAGAGCCCCACCTTTTAAGAGCTTTTTAAATCAGAAATCAAGAAAGCAAAGCGGCCTGCACCAAAAACATTTAATTCTTTTAGAGAGATCTTTAGCGTAAAAATGCTCGATATATGGGACAAAATATAAACCGAAATATGCCATCATGACAACGCTCGGCTTCGTGTTTCACGACTAGTTAAGAACTTTTTAGAAAATGGTAGTAGTAACGTGTTGCCTCAACCATAGTATAGTCCAGAACTTGCCTATTTCAACTACCATTTGTTGCGATCGATTCACAGCAGAACAGAGACTGGTTCATTGGAATCTATATGTAGCCGGATGGAAAGGAAAGTATAATAGGTCAATATTTTGAATAATTAGAATATTATCTATCTATCTATCAATGATTTACACTAAAAAATTGCATATTTTAAAGTTATTCAGCAAATTCAACTGGAAATGGTGTATTTTTTTTTTTGATTTTATGTTTTTTATGTAGCATATTTTCACTGCCGGAAGGAAATAACTTTTTTGAAAAGTTTCTGCATTATTTGTATATGTGTGTGTGCTAAGGGAGTATGTAATTTAATATGATGTTTCTTTATTCATTCATCTATTTGTTTCATCCAATATTAGCACTTTTTTCATACCATGTCTATATGATAGTGTGAGAGTGAGTGCGACTTTAAATGAACGTACGAACATTTGTTTGCATTGTTACGCACAGCTGTTAGTATCATTAAAGTTTAACTTTATCCTAGTATTTGTGAATATGTACATATATATATGCATATGTGAGTGATTGTGTGTGTGAATTTATATCTGTATCATTAAACAATACGAACAACAAAATCAACAACCAATGTTTTGGAAAAACAAAAAACTTTATATTTGTTTTGTCATGTTTTTTATTACCGCCTTTGTTGTTATTACTTTATTGTTGCTGGCTGTCATCGGTGCAATTTTTGTTGTTGTTGTTGCTGTTCCTGCCGCTGATGTTAATACAACACTGACAATTTGTAATGTTTTATAATTAGTGTGGCAGTTTTTCCCTGCTGAAAGTTCAGTTACATTTTTTTGTTCTCTGTTGTCTGTTGTGAGTTGCATTGTTACTAACACAAGTGCATAATGTTTAATTTTTGTTCTAGATATTTAAGTGGAATAGCATTTATGTGTTTCTTTGTTTGGCAATGGGTGTGTTTTTAATACAGATAAGCCGTATTACTGTCAGGTGTTATGATAAGAAGCAAAAACTTTAAAATAAATTCTCTTTGTAATTTATGGGGTGTGCGAAATAGTTTATTGCAACTTTCTTTGTAATTTATTATGACTAATTTATTTAAAAAATTTTTTATTTAGAATGTACTTTGTTTAATAGAATTAAAAATATTTATATTTACTTACAGTTTATAGCAATTTGTTAAAATTAGAACAGATTAAACGTACCTAAAAATAAAAAAAAAAAAAAAACATTTTTTTAATATTTTCGTTCCAAACTCAAAATCTAGAAAAAGTACTATAAATTTTATTGATAAAGGAGTAAAGAACCCAAATTTTTTCAAATGTAGTACTAATAGTTCAATGCTAATATGTATCAATCTTCTAAAATTGAGACCTGCATAATGATTGCAAACTCCTCTTTAATACTATCAGCTATTAAATATCCGTTGATTTTTTAGCTATTATCTTTTTGGTAACACTGGTTTAAACAGCTGACGCACGTTTCGTGTTTTGTTTCACTGTCAAATCAGTTTCGTCTATAATTTAACCATGTATCGTCTTACAAACGAACAACGCTTGCAAATTATTGAATTATTGAAAATGAGTGCTTTGTTAAGAAAGTTCATTGCGCGATTCTTATGTTCAGCGACGTAGCTCATTTTAGGCTCAATGGGTACGTTAATAAGCAGAATTGTCGATTTTGGAGTGAAGATCAGCCCGAAGCATTGCAAGAGCTACCAATGCATCCAGAAAAAGTCACAGTTTGGTGCGGTTTGTGGGCTGGTGTCATCATTGGACCGTACTTCTTCAAAGATGATGCGAATCGCAACGTAACTGTGAATGGTGAGCGCTACCGTGATGTGACATACAACTTTTTTTGCCCAAAATGCAAGAGCTTGACTTGCATTACACGTGGTTTCAACAAGATGGTGCCACATGCCACACAGCACGCTTAACAATGGACTTATTGAGAGGCGAGTTCGGTGAACATTTTATTTCACGTTTGGGACCGGTCAATTGGCCGCCTAGATCGTGCGATTTAACGCCTTTAGACTATTTTTTTGTAGGGCTATGTTAAAGCTCATGTCTATACACACATGCCCGCTTCAATTGACGCATTGGAAGACAACATTGAAGCATTTATTCATGAGATACCGGCCGAAATGTTGGAAAGAGTATGCCAAAATTGGACTAAGCGGATGGACCATTTGAGGCGCAGTCGCGGTCAATATTTGCATGAAATAATCTTCAAACATTAAATTATATGGACCGTACTATCGATTCAAATAAAGATTTCATGAATTTTTCTGAATTTTATGTGTTTCCTATAGCTCTTAAAAATCACCCATTACCTGTCATCTGAAGCGTCATTTATTAAGTAAAGGATTTGCAATTTCAGAATATGGATTTTTTAACAACTAAAGAACGCGTAAAAATTTTTAAAATTTACCAAAAAAAAAAAAATAAAAAAATGGTGGTTCAAAATTGGCCACCACTTTTCAAGCACTACATTCGTCAAAATCGATCTACTATGCAAGGAAATGGGACTGGTTGTAGGAAAACATAAAAAAATTATGTTTGCCATGAAATGGACTGCTTCAGTTGTTATTTGGTAGTATGATTAAAAGGAGAATTATATTTTTGAAATTTCTGTAACCATATTGATCATGTTGCCTGTGGCTATATTAAACCATAACTTTCTCCGGGTATACGCTCTCATTACGGTAGTTAAAATTGGAATCCTAGATATTGTGACTTTGTCAATTTTTAATATTTGAATTATATTTATACGATTATTTTAAGTCAAATGGCTGGGTCTATAACCACCGGTGCTATAAAGGAGGATAGAGAATGCTGCATCAACGAACTTTTGTCATATTTACGAAACATTTCATAGAAAATTTTGTTAAATAAGACTTTATCCCCTCTTTTTAAATTTTAAATAACAAGCTTAAGACTAAAGACAATTATATTCAAATCTTTTATTCAATTTCGAACACCCTTAATTTTTCAATAAATTATCGTTTGATAAAAACCCAAATATTTAAATTAATTTATTACTTGTAGCAAATATTTATTTCCAAAGTCATTGACATAACCCCGCCGTTAAACTTATTTTGAGTTCAATTTATCAATAGCATTCACTTGCAAAGGGAAGTTAACCATTGACAACCTTTGACCAAATGCTGATGGAGTTTGAACGTTAAAAGAAATATAAATAAAAAAATTGCACAAATAATAGAGGACAATTGCAACATCAATAATGTCGACAACAGCCCAAAGATACAAGACATGAACTGCAAAAAAAAAATAAATCACAAGGAATTAATGTGGAAAATAAAAAAAAATAAGATCAAACGTTGAAGTCAATTTGTATTTTAACTGTTTCTAGGGCAGCATTTACAGATAAAAGTCCTGGTAATAAAATTTATTTTGAAATATTGTACAATCTATGTGTGTGTGTGTTTGCTTGTATCTTATTTCCGTATTTATATTATTATCTTGTCTTATTCTTTATTTAATTTTTCGTTGATTTAACTGCCAAAAAAGTGTTAAAATTAATTAAAGCTATTTGACTTCGTCTTCTTGTTTAATCATCAACAACAATTCATTTTCATTTTATATTGCCAACAAAAAATTAATTGTCTCCAAACGTCATGAATTAAAACTCGGAAAGCTTAAAAACGACGCGAATCTAAAACACTTTTGGGTGAGAAAGGGAAACAACGGAACCAAAAATCTAAAAAGGTTATTTGTAAAAGTATTATAAATCAATGACAATGAAATTAATAAAAATTAATACATGTATTAGTGAATGCAATATTATGTAAAAATTGTATCTTCATTTTATTTGACTCTACAATGCATTTTTATACCCTTCAGCGAAGGTAAGAGGGTATATATAACTTTGTCATTCCGTTTGTAAGTTCCACAATATTGATCCTACCCCCTATAAAGTATTAATAAGTATTCTGGCTCCTTATGAAAAGCGAAGTTCAAATCCGGTTGTGTGTCTATCCTTCAGGCAGATCGGTCCAATAATTACGTAGATATTCGCAAAAAACCACGACTACCTCTAATTTTTTCCAAAAATCGCGTGTTGTTGTTGTATTTTTTTATTTCTGTATATCTTGAGAACGGCAAGAGCCAAAGTTTGCAAATTAGGTACAAACATTAGGATTATCCATATAAAGCATCCCAAAAAATGTGGGTGGGATTGGAGAAGTGGGCGTGTTACCTCTCGTACAAAAAATATCAAAAATTTTCGGACTGTCATATGACCTATGGCTACGTTTTATATATCAAAAGATCGGAAATCTTTAGTAGAAAAATTTTTCTAAAAATTATGGAAAAATCGGTTCAGATACAAAAAAAATATTTTAATATTTTTTTTTTAAATTCCCATTTTCGGTAACCATGGATCTTCCCGAGTCCAAGTTTTATAACCCAAGTAAATGGTGAATTTCTTCTTAAACACGTCGGTATATAAATCGGCAAATCGGTTAAAAAATGGCTGAGTTGTGACCAAAATACTGAAATCCAAAAAATATGTATAAACCATGCAAAAAACTTCAGTTTCAGCCAAATCTTATTTGGAAACATAATTTAAATCATTTTCACTGAAAAAAAAAAAATTGTAAACGGAATTAGTTTTGTTTTTTACAAATCTAAACATAAGTGAGTGCGCTATATTTTAAGCTTAGGCTGTATGAAAGATAATTATATGAATTAAAGTCCGAAAAGCCAAATATATTTTTGGCCACGATTTGGAGTCAAATTGCCTGCTGTGCATGGGCTCTTTTGAAAAAAAAAAACGAATTGCGAAAAACGTACGAGTTTCGGGAACCAGATCCTTAATTTCATCAAAACACGTACCATTGTTGTAACGATGAAAAAGACAATCGCAACCCACATTGCGACGGTGCACAAGGGAGTCAATAGAATGGGTACCCTTCTGTTACCAATGAAACCCTTCACCCTCTCCTACACGCGGTCGAAAATTGATTTTGTAGCACCGGTCCACACATGATAGTTGCATTCCATTCGCAGACTGATATAGATGTTATAAATAGTAAAAAGATTAGATGGAGGCAATGCGAAAATGATTTTTATTTTTTTTCGATTTTTTGTATATCTATATATATATAAGTGAATGTATGTATATATATTTGTATATATATATATATATATTTGTGCCTTATAGGAGGCCAAAGCACTTGACCGATGAACTTGAAATTTTCACAGCATGTAACTGTGACCCTGGAAGAGACATTAGGCTATATAAAATTGTGACTGGGCAAAGGGGCGATGCCACGCCCATACAACCCAAAATTTAAATTCGTGTTATTTATGACATTTTTTGCCCTACGGCGATAATATTTGGTATATTTGTTGTTGGCATGAACAGAAATACGTTTAATTAAAAAAGTGGGCGTGGCCCCGCCCCTTTATAGAAAAAGTAAAAAACGTTATATCTAATAAACTACTGAACCGATCGTCACTAAATTTTCACAGAAGGCTATTGTTCTGAATTAATGTGTCGTTGGGTTCAAAAAGGTGTGGTTGGACAAAGGGGCGGTGCCATATTTTTTTGTGGATGTCAATAATAAATAGCTCATATTTTAAGAGCCGCTGCAAGCATTTTGTTGAACTTTTGGTAGTTGGATCTTCTGAGCCACAAAATTGAAATAAAATAGCAGAGGTGGAAGTGGTACCGCCCATAGGATGCAAATATTAAATATCACGTTACTGAAGAACTATGATAGCTAGAGTCTTCAAACGTGGAAAAATCCACTATTATGGTAAATTAAAAAAAAAAAATAGGCGGGGTTGACGGAGGGAGAGCAATACCCCCCATACAATTAAGCTACTGAATGCCACGGAATTCTCTTACTACCTTCGTAGTTAATAATTTAATAAATACATTTTTGTTAAAATATATTAAAAATACTTATATATTTTATAACGATGGGGGTAGCGAAGCACACCGGGTTAAGCTAGTTGTAGTATATTTGTTCTGTCATAGTTTCATAAGACAAGAAATCACCACCCAACTTCGTCAATACTCGGTCTATAATTTCCCATAGGCCCCATAGAGAGCGTACTTATGGAAAATTTATTAAGGAATTAAAATACTGTGAGGTCAGGTTTTATAAAGATTGGTTATTAATTTATAGATCCCATATGATAGATCCAATCGGACTCAAGGGGGAGGATAGCAAAGATACTGCCGAATATAGCGCTTTTACAATTAAAGCACAGCCGCGAATAACGTTGTAAATGCCTCATTTTGCAAATACTGTTTCTTAGCAGATAACCGTTAACCTTACTCTCTTACACAGTTTAAACATTAAATCACTCAAAACTATGCACCTAAATGCCTTCAAAATGGCATACAAAGTGTCAGCTAGTGGAAGAACATTGCAAGTTACTAACAAACTAATGAAACCGAAATGATTTTGCAGTGCGGAATAATGTTTTAAAAGCCTTTTGCATAAAATTATTTATTATCATTATTTTTATTAAAAGAAAAAAATTATTATTTTGTAACTTAAAACGTTATTCGCGGCTGGGCTTCAATTGTTTCTTGATTTGTGTAATAAAACTATTGTTGGGCATACACGTTAGCTGGATCATCCATCCGTACAATGCACGAAAC
Source organism: Pollenia angustigena (assembly GCA_930367215.1). Taxonomy (NCBI): domain Eukaryota; kingdom Metazoa; phylum Arthropoda; class Insecta; order Diptera; family Polleniidae; genus Pollenia; species Pollenia angustigena. The sequence goes on along the minus strand of OV884059.1, from coordinate 109,208,859 downwards.
AGATGTGTGTAAGGTTATCCTGCCTAGCTGGACTCATTCTCATTATGGGGAATTACGGTATCCTCCCAAGGTGATTTTAAGCCGTAGCTTTATGACCTTCATTATCAAAGCAGCTTCTGCTAAATCGCAATTGAACTAAGAAGGCCTGTCATAAACTGATATCCAACACAAGTCACGGACACCCCAATAACTAGCCGATAATTATTTTCCTTGAGACTTCTGTTTTTCACTGTACAAATTTGAACTTTGATCATTTATTTATTTGTTTATTTTCAATAACCAAGCCTTTTGGCCTTAGAAATACAATAATTACAAAACCAAGACAATCAAACCCTGTTTGCTACTCGTTTATCCCTCCAAGGTGTAACGTCAATAAATAGCTACTCCTTAAGAAAAATACGGAAGACCTTCAAGCAAAATGCATTGAGCAATAGTGTAAGCGATGATGCAAAAGTACTCCTCTAAACTTGTATACTTCACGTTTTCTTATCTCGATCGTCATTTGCCACAAAATTTATATTTTTTTTTTTAAACTTGATGGCGATATTTCTTTTTTCTTCTGTATTCGTAAAAGTCCTTGTTGTTTTCATCACAGTCGTTGCAAAAGTTCCTTACAGTTGTCTGTTTCCAGTGTGACATGAATAATGATACTAAATTTGTTTTAAAAGTTTAATTTTTTTCTATTTTCAGTTTTCAGGCAATTTAAGGATAACCCTTAAACCGTTGGGAAAGAGGCGTGTATATGTAGCATATTTTTTTTTTTGTTGTAAAAATTTTTCTCAATTGACTTAGTCAGCTTAAGATTGTTTTTCATAAAGAGTTTTTTTGAAGTAGGTATTTCTAAATTTAGTTTTTTTAAGGATCATCCTTCTTCGAAGATTGTTGCAGTTTTTATATTCATTTTATCTTTGGAGTGTTTTTTTTTCTAATAACAGAAGTGATTTTCCTTTAGAGACCAAAGTGAAAGCTTCTTATAAAATTCAAGGAATAAATCGAAAATAAAAACGGAAGTATAAAAAAAATTTACTATTGATATTCAGTCTGTGACACTGTTTAATGAAATAAAAATTTTAACTGTTTAGTTCTCTTTGTTTAAACGCTTAAGAGGAAATAATAAATTGATTAAAATTTTCTTGCATTATTTTCACAAAAGTTAAATGCAAAACTTTATATATCAAAATTGTTTTTGTTTAATAAATTTATGAAAGATTCAATTCGTAACCCATGCGAGAATCAAATAAACATCGGAGCTGTGGTGTTAGAATTTTGATAGAGCTACATATTTACAAAAAGTCTGATTTACTAAAAAATGTTTAGGCGATACGGACTTTTTGAATGAATTTTAAATTTTAATCTACTACAATCACATTATAGTTATCTTTTACCACATACATTTTTGCTTTTAAATATTTTAAGCCACCATAAAATAATTTTCAATGAACATATAAATGATTACGTTAATTACAAATTGGCCGTGAGTAGTTATCATATGGTTTTGGTAGCCATGTAGAGGAATGATTTAATAATAACATGATTACAACAACATTAATATATTCACAAAATCAATAATAGGTCTGAAAATTTACATTTAAAAATCATGGGTTAAATCTAGTTTACAGACGCAGCTCCAAGTACCTAGGGAGAAAGAAAATTGAAAAATAAGAAAAAAATATTAAGTGAAAAAAGTGGCGCTAACGCATAGTTTTCGATTTATGGGCCTCATAACTTTTCATATTAATATGCGATTTTCCACTACATTTCTGAACGTATAATGCCAATATTGGTATAAGCTTCTTAATATATCCTTCTTTATATATAAAAATTATATCAAAATTACCATTTGAAAAGAATTTTGTGCATATGGGTGCCTCAGCTGTTCTTCTTCGAGCATTGCTGAACGTATGCCGCGAACAACACAACATAATTTTGGCACCCAATTCATAAATTAATCCACCAGTAAGTTTGCGAAGCCGAAATCGCTCGACAAATTGACAGGTTCATTCCTTTTTAATAAAATTTTGAATATTTAACTGTAACCGTCCTGTTAATAACTTATCGTGCAAAGTTGTGCATTTGGTCTTTAACAGTGCTGTCATCTTTGAAGTGGTAGAATTGACATGACTATGTTGGCGCATCGTTTTTAGTGCACTCTGGAATGTTGCAATTTGAGCCTGCCATCTTCTGGCGGATTTGCAACACTTTTACTTTTTTGTTGTAGTCCGTTAACTTTGTCTTTGTATGGAATCTGCAACGCCAAGTTCAAAATTCATTAAAAATATTTGTAGTCTATGTTATGCGTAATCATGCAATTACTGTGAAATAAACAAACAGACGCATTTAAATTTGTATATCCAAACCACCACAATAGTGAAGAGGGTATCATGCGTTTGTACTGATGTGTGCAACACCTTAAAATATTGGTCCTACGATCTAACTACGGTCTTACTATGTCCATAAAGATGTATCTTTCCAAGGACAATTATCAAAAAGAATAAAAGGCGACTTAATAAAATTACATTAAAAATTTTGTTAAAATATTGAAAACAGGCACTACATTTTTTTGACTCAAATTAATTCTTTATTAAGTTATTAAATTTCTGTATCATTTTTGATCATAGCGAATATGGGTTAAATTTGTAAGCTGTGTAACTTTAATTGATAAAAAAAAAACATCCAAATGTTTAAATGAATATCTTTGTAATTTTGTTTCAATAAAGCGGCTAAAAATCACACTTTAGCATTTCAATTATTAATTTCGAGCTAGTTCCTTATTTTACTGCCAATTTTAAAATGTTTTTCTGACTTCTTCTTCGTAAAATAATTAAAATTTCATGACATGTGTTAAGGATTACACTTTAATTCAAAATTAAGTACAATTCAACTTGAAAAATCAATGTAGACGTACAAGCACATGAGTAGAAAACATTGCAGTTAACTATTTAAGTTTGCCAAGAGGGGTTGAATTTAGTGCAGCAATAAAAAAAAAACAAAAAAAAAATATAATAAATAATATCGCGTTAAATCAGGAAATTTTATGGAGGGAATGTGTTTTGAAAGCATTAATTAAAATGTAATTAGATTTTTTCACAAGCAGCTTTTCTGGAAATTTCATCATGAACATCAAAAGTTGTATTTTTTGCTCTCTTTTGTTGTGTAAAGTATTAAGCTGTTTGTTTTTACCATGATATTTCGAGTATCCTTTTTGTCTTGTCTGCTTTTTTTTGGACTGGGAATTTTGCTGAAGATATTTTTGTAGTTTTTTGCACCAAATTCTTTTTTTTTGCGTTCTTTTGTGCTCTTTGCTGGCAATTAATTAAGTCTGTAATCAGACAATAAGTAACACATCTGTTACATACTACCGCTACATCAGTATCTGTAATGGTGTCAGAGTTGGAGAACGAGGGATGTGTTGTGAGTGCATATTTAAAAGTTAAAAACTTATTATGTCAGATCTAAGTGAGATTTTTCAAGAAAAATATATCAAAGAACCTTTTTTATTTATTTAATCTCGCCACCATCCTTTTAAAGTGCGCTTTTTTCTGTATGAACAAAAAATTGTTAAATTTTATAGTTGTTACACAAAGATAGCAAAGCTAAAGAACGAAGCTCTCATGCCATTTCCTAACGCTGTTTTTAACAACAACAAAAATATATAATGTAGATTAGAAGAAGTGGCAGAATAGTGATTTGGTGAAACTAACACATATTTATTTTGCTTATTTTTTGTTTAATAATTGTACATTAACTAAAGACAAATTAAGCTTAATCAAATGATTCAGTTTTCTTTTTTATTTCTAGATGAGAAAATAGTTTAAATAATTTTCGTATTTTTTTATTTTGCTTTAATTTATTTTAGTATTTAAAAGAGTATGAACTCTGCTTAAATCTTTAACAACTTTAAAGCCTCCTCCTTAAAGTATACTTCAATAACAAAAGGCAAAAATAACGTCAAGAGCAATAGAGCAAACTGAGAGCAAAAAAAAATGCGAGGAAAAAACTTAAAGAACGTTTAAATAAAGGAAAAATTGTTTAATAACGGTTTAAGGTGTGAGTGTTTATGTAACTGAATGTTTGTGTGAATAAGTATTAAGTGCATAAGAGTATTTAAAGAGAAGGTAAGTTCTGCACAGCATTTTTATGCAGAATAATTAAGAACATGCCCGATTAAGCTTTTTTAAACAACTTTCTAAAGATTGCTGTTGAAGCAGAACAAACTTAAAAGTGAAAGGAATTTGAATTAAATTTTTAATCAAAAGGAATACGTAATTTTCTTAATTTAAGTGAAAGTTTTTATAGCTGCAAAGCCTGTAAGGATTATTCAAGTTTATTTTTCTAGAAACTTGATTAAATTTCTTAAGATAAAATAAAGCATGTATAATTTAAAACTCGAACACACAAAAATATTTTCAACGAAGTATTTTATTGAAATTTTCGTCAAACGGTTAAAAGTCCAATTTAAATTAGCATCAATGAAAAATGTACGTCACTTATTATTTGTGCGTTTTACCACAAAGAGATAAATGTTTTAAAAACGCTGGCAAATATACATTGAATATTGAGGAAAACAAATTGAAATGTTAAACCAAAATATTCTAATAATAAGTGTATTTTTTTTTGGCTCAATGAAATGTTTTTTTTAAGTTTTAGATCCCCTAGCCAGCCATTATTTAAAAAGCTCACTTGGGTCCTTAATAGTCGTTAGTGTTGTGATGCGTAAGGCTACTAATAACCAATGTTTCTCAGGTTAATCCTTTATAGAGATGTGTAATACCAACTTATAGAATAACGCATAATGCGAGTGATGCGGTTAAAAATATGAATATGTTTTATTTGAAAAAAATATTTGATATCAACTTTGTTGATATGATTGTTGAAAGCAACATTTAATACGCTAATCAAAATAATAGACACAATTTGATTTGAAAGATCGCTTGGAAAAGTAAAACAAATAGGTGTACGGCTCGGAAGCAAAAGGTGGACTTCAGTATACCAACTGTTTGTACATCATCAACATCATAATTATTGTATGGAAGTTGATGACCAAATGAATCCATCAATCGTTATCTATAGAGTATCCATAAGAGGGAAAAAGTGGTGGTGGGTAACAATTATATATCTTTTGGAAATTCTAGTTGGTAACGCTTGGCGGTAACACGTTGTATGATGTTAAGCTGAAAATAACATTTGTTTTATCCAACAGCGTCAAACGTCATCGACAACTGTTAACGCCCATAATTCGGAACGGGTTGTTATTCAACTACGGTGTGTTATTTGGCATTGCAAGTGTAAGATGTGTTTTTTGTACAAAAACTCTTTAAGTTTAAAAAACTACTTAAGATAATTTCACACTTATGCCCATTGCTCCAAGTGAGGATACCCATTTTTCTGCAAAGTGAATCAAAATGTTTAGTGAATAAATAAATAACAATAAAAACAATGTTTTACCTTCAGTTACTTTTTGGGCGTAAATGTGTTAAAAAGTACTTTTTGATTTTGATTTGATTACCATATTCTCAAAGTGCCCTTTTATAATCTCCCATATAACAAACATTGTCATAAAATTTTCACCTTGATTATGATAACTCTTAGAGGAATCATTTAATATTCCTGTGTAGAATTGCAAGCCTGGTGCTCAAGTCGCAATAAACATTTGAAGAAAAAAAAAACCCAGGTCCTTCTCCTAGCTTTCTTTTTTTTAAATAGTCCGACAGCAAAATTATTTATTTCCCTTTAGTTTTTTTTTTTTAAGCGAACGTTTTTTAACAGACAGGCATATACAGACACTGCGCAAGGGCTTAATGGGGTTTAAGATGAGTAAGAGTTGGTGTTATCCTCATTCATTTGTCGTTGTGGTGCAGAGTATAAAAATCATAAACTCTTTCATAGAGTACCATAAAAATCTAATGAAACCTTTGAAAGCAAAAAAGTCAACGTAATTGGTACAAACAGGACGGGGTTCTAATGAAATAATAACAATAAAACAATATAAATGCTGCAATAAACATAAACTATTGTTTCCTAAGCAAAGCAATAAAAATATGCCAGAACTATTATTTGAGGTATACAGCAGAAACATGTTGGCATGTGCATTTGGTGTTGTTTTTAAAGGTTATGCCTGTATATTTGAGCCGTTTATTTTGAAAGTGGCATTAGTCACTTTTTCAAAAAAAATCGAGCTAATAATAAATATAATAATAAATAATAATAATAATAAATACTGAGAAAAATATCATTATCATGATGTATCAACTACAAGTGAATCTTCTCGAAAGTTAGCATCCATATTTTTAAACATGTTAAAACGCAAACCCTTAAATATCTCGACTTAAAAACCTAAATGACTTATGCCACTTTCAAAATAAACGGCTCATTTATGAGAGTTTTTTTGTGTGCTTTCGATTTAAAAAACTCAGCTGTTTTACTGGGTATTTCTTTTTTTTAATTTCAAAATTCAATTCGAAAAATCTGTGGTTTACGTAACACAAAAAATATGTAAACGCTTTTGCAAAAATGCAGAAAGAGCCCAAAATGTGTGTAAACCTTTGAAAACTATTGTAAATACCAACTAATAATTTTTTTAAAAGCATCAGGGTAAGCCGACAGTTTTCTAAAATTTTAAAGGTTTCTCAAATACTATCGCAATATTTATTTGGTTTGGCAAAACGAATGTATTGTACATATCGTCGTTGCTCCAACAAAATCAGCTATGTGCAAAATTTTGAAATTTTTTTTATTGTACTCTTTTTAACCTTTGTTAATGATACATCTACCCACCAAACCGTTAAATGATATCTTTACTGGTTCGAAAGTTAACAAAAGCAGCTATGTGTAAGCCATATATAAAATGTTCCTACAAAAACAGCTATGTATTAAAATACACATAGCCGTTTTTCATATCATTTAAAATTAAACAAGTATTTCATTTATTTTATGTCAGAAAAGTTTCGGTGGTTATAAAAATTAGTATTTTGAAAACTGATAGATTCGTACTCGCTCTACAAACTAAGTATTTCGCGGCATTTCCTTAATTTGAGTTCGATTTAACATAGAAAACAGTAAGTAATTAAAAAATACTTAAAGATATTTTAAAAGTTTATTTTTGCCCATTTTATTATAAAAGAAAAATGGAAGGTCAATTAAGCGAGCCAAATTACATTTTAAATGATGTAACAGGAAGTTTTGAACCATTTGCCTAAAGCGTTGAACACGACTGCCAAAATGAACGGCTACTGAAAACGGAACAAAAAAAAAAAGAAATAAGGAAAAAAGAGTTTTGGGTAAAAACTATGGAGTAAGAAAGGCTAAGGCAATCACTTAGCGGAGAAAAAAACAGAAAGAAGTTTCTTATGTGGTGTTGTTAGTGAGGAAGATAGAAAAATCGTGTTTAATTATTTTTGGGACTTATCCACATGGGATGCTAAAAAAGCATACATAAAAGGGTTGGTGCAAGTACGGACTAACTCAATTCGAAGAAGGTCAACTTCAATTGACATAAGAAAGAGGCAGCTATTCGATTGCTATTTGCCATATGGTGATGGCCAAAAAGTGCGTGTCTGCAAGGAATTTTTGATAGCAACTTTAAATTTAGACAAAGGTATTTTTCAAACGTGGCTAAAAGCAAGCAATAACATTTCGGTATGTAAAACACAAGATCGGAAAAATGTGAATCCGTGCGAGAATGGTTACACACAATACCTAAGGTTCCGAGTCATTACTGCAGAGCTAGCTCAAAACGATTATACGTAGAAGATCAATTTAAAACAAAGAGTAATATGCATAAGATTTATATTGAGTGGTGTAAAAATAATAATAAAATTCCAGCAATGCGAAACAAATTTTGCGAAGTTCTAGAAAAAGATAATATTTCAATTTTTAAACTACGAAAAGATCAGTGTGATGTATGCGTAGGATATTCACAAGGGAACACAAATGAAGAAGAGTATCAATTACATATTGCAAAAAAAGATGAAGCAAGGGCTGCCAAACATGTCGCCGGAAATAATGGTTGCTACCATGGACATGCAAAGTGTTTTGCTATACCCAAAGTTACAAGTGTCCGAACAGTATTATAAATCAAAACTGGCGGTACATAATTTCACGTTTTATATCAAGAATACAAAGGAAGTTCATCTCTATGTATGGCACGAAGGTGAAGGTGGGGTTACGGCTAACAATATTACAAGTTATATAGTACATTTTATCAATGAATGTTGTTTAACATATGAAAAAGTTATTTTGATATCTGATGGCTGTTCCTATCAAAATAGAAATAAGATTTTGTCCAGTGCTTTGGCAAACCTCAATTCAAAAACAGGTATTGAAATAGAGCAGTTAATTTTAGAAAAAGGACACACAATGATGGAGGTTGATAGCTGTTTTCGTGGTCTAATATATACACCAATGGATTATTTAAGCCGCATGCGCCAGGCAAGGCCATCACAGCCTTACAATATAAACTATTTGGAATTTTCATTTTTTAAAAACTTTGAAAATGTTTCGGGAAATTTGAATTCAATAAGGCCAGGAAAAGGTCCCAGACGCAAAAAAGAACCAGGAAAAATTGCGGAGGTGCGCCAAAACCATTGTAGACCAACAAACTTAAAATAAAAGAATTAACGTATAGAAGTCTGCAATCACTCAAAAAATATATGCATAACGATTACCACTCATTTTATGATAATTTAAATTATTAGCGTTAAATTTACTATTTTTTTAATATGTTCAATGTTATATCTTTAACATACTGAATAAAATTCATTAAGATCTTTTCACAAAATAAATTTACATTTAGATACGCTTAAAAAGTGCTAAGCTTTAATAAAAATAATCATTCTTTCTTCAAACCAAAACAGCTATGTGTAAAAAAAAATAAAAATAATTATTAAAAATGCTCCAACAAAATGAGTTATGTATAGTTTTTCGAAAAAATTTGTTATAGCTGCCCAATGGCTAATAAGTCAATTTTTTCAGTCAAATTTTTTTCACGAAATACTTAAAGCAATGTTAACATTTGTTCAATTAAACGTTTCACTTTAAAAATATATGCTAAGGTGACTACATAAAACGGTTTTTTTGCTCTCCTCAAAAACTAGGAAAAAACACATAGCTGATTTTGTCGGAGCAACGACGATATAGACTACGGTGTCAGGCGGTAGCACAAAAATGCCCTTACTCCCAATGGGTGTTAATACAATTTGCTTATTATTTCTGTGTGACATGTCGCATAAAATAAAATTTATCTATAATGTCGATGTAAGTTGCGGTTCCTTATGTTGTGTGCACTGATAAAAGTCCCAATATTAAATTGCAAGACTAGAACTTCGTACGTATGATCAATATTTATTACACAAAACGCGAAACAAACTGGTTAATGACATGAAAAGATCGTCTGGCTAGCTCATATATATTTTTGATTCTTAACCCTTTTAGTTCGCGCGTAATCATATAACATACTCTTCATGCCTTTTCAACTATCGTAGAGTATGCAAATAAAAAAAAAATAACCAAATTTTTTAATAAGTAAATAAGAAAATAGACTCACTTAAACCATGACGAGATGACACGTCATGTAGGGTACGATTTTTCCCTCCCAGAGAATAATATTCTAAACACCTTGACAGAACTGTTAGCCATAATTTTAAATATGTCCCTATAACAAAAACATGACTTTACTTACATAATTTTTTCTTTCCCTTTCGAACTACCCTTCCCTTGCAATTTAAAGAATTTAGAGTTTCATTTTAGTAAACAAAATAATGAATGAATTTTATTAAAAAAAAAAATAAATAAAAGAAATAAGAATTATGTAAAACAAAATAAAAAAAATACCAAATTCATTGATTAAAACAAATGCATATCAGCGTAATAATTAAATATGATTATTACTCTGAGAGAAACTAGCTTATAAAAAATAAACAAAATTAAGAGATTTTCTTAAAAAAAAATTACATACATATGTATTTAAAGGTAGGAATGAAATTAAAATCGGACAGACGGACAAATGAATGAAAGTAAAATATGAATACAGTAATAATAAGAAAATAGTAATAATAGTAATAATAAAAAAATATATTAAAGTTTTAATTCATTTTTACTCACAAAACAATTTTTACAATATGCAGTGTTTCATTACTATTGTTCCATTGATGGGCCCAGCAATTAGTAGTAGATGGTTTTGTTGCTGTTATTTACGACGTAAATTCCTATTTTTAGCTTGTATTACAAGTTATGAGTACAGATATTACACTCGAAAATTAAAATAAGTAAAAATGAATTTTTATGAAAATATTTAATTAGCATGTAATAATAAAAAGAACAAAAATTACAAAATAAATGATGTTAATAATTCATTATATATATTAATCATTCAAGGAATTAATGTTATATTTGTTACTGACTGTTTTAGTTATATTTTATGATTTAGTATAAAATTTCAAAGTTTTTAGTTAATGGCATTTTAATAAATTTCTTTAATTATAGTAGTAAAAGGAATTTATTAAGCAATATTTTTTTTTTAATTTTTAATTATACATTTCGCGAGCAAAATTTATTTTCCAGTTTGGATGGAACATGCAATTATTAGGTTAAGTAGTTTAACTTTTTAGGTGAAGTTAAAGCGGTTTTGGTAAATAACATAATAATTAAAAAAAAAAAATGATGAACTAATAAAATGTTTACACGAGCTTTTGACAATTTTGAGGTAAGATTTTGGTTAAGTGTTCAAAAATTGCAATATCTAAATAATTATCAAGCAATAAGAGGAAAAAAATAATTAAATTAGATATTGACGATTATACGTAAATTAAGGTATAGTTATTAAACGTAATTGATTTTAAGCCAACACTCTGTTTAAAAGTAAAGTGATGTGTAGAAAATTCTGGTTAAATGAAACAGCTACTATTGTAAATTCTATGGAGAATCATCGGAATATTAATAGAACTTAGTGGACTTTTGGCCACGTGATTCTTCTTTAAATAACCAAGTTGCTTTTGTCACGAATTGTCTTCAATATATATTTCTTTTATAATTTTCCAAATTAATTATCAGGCAAATTAATGGATATTCGAAATAATTAGTGCGAAATTTCTTACCAAAGGACTTGGGATTCACAAGTTTATTGAACAAAATTTTCTTAAAAAAGAAAACGTGGCACTTAATAGAAAAAGTTTAATATAATACCTTATAAATTGCAGGACGACTGATTGCAACCACTTTAGCTTTAATAATGTTTCTTATTTTTAAAGAAGTAAATAAATAAGCATAAAGTAAGTGCGTAGTTACAAAAAGAATCAATATAAGTAAAGGAGAAATTAATAGACATTACATCTTCCCATCTGTTAAAGAAGGACAAATATATCTGATGCAAGTTTTGAGTATTGTAAATTTATACCTTTTTATATACATATAGTATATTAGGTATATAAAACGACAAACATATTTAAATAAGAGATTTAAATGAGTTTCATTGAATAATTAAAATTTATAGCAAATTATGTGTTTGGGAAGATACCCAATTAAAATTCGTAATGGTCAAGTGTAAATTACGTTTATTTTTCTTTCTACAACAATTAACCAAAATTATTTTTACATCTTTGAAAAAAAAAATCGTAACACTATATTAAGTTCATTTTCATATAAACTTAATTCGTATTTGAGTACAGATTGATTTTAAAAGAACCCTTTGTATCTTTCACATTATTAACAAAGTTTATTCCAGTAATTTTAAAAAAATAAATAATTTTTGCATTTGTTAAAAAGGTAATAACAAATTTATATGTATATAAACGAAAAAATTTCGTAAAATATAACTTCAATCCGCTTTTTAGACATGAATCCATTATTTTTTTTTCATACATATTTTATTTTTTTATTTTATTTAATTTAAATTCCTTACAGACTATCTTAATGTATTAATGTATTAACAAAATAATTTATTTATTTAAGCAAAGAAAGAAAGATTAGGATAAACATTATTGATTTAAATATAATATTATATTGCTTTTTATGATATTAATGTTCAGAGAATAGTCGATAAAGTTATACATTTCATTGAAACAGCTGCATAATTTTCTTATTGGATCTGACATCGCAAAGTTTGTTCGGCATGTTCTGACATATAGAGGGTTGAAAATACGAAGTGAACGTTGAGGAATATTAAAAGTCACGTTACTTAATAAAAATTGGGAATGTGTACTACCATTCGCCGGCTTTTTAACGTTGGTAAATTTATTTCAGCTAGTCTAGTTGAATATGAAGGTAATACCAGGCATCCTTCATATTCACTTCTTAAGCAGAAAATAAGAAAGTTTTTTGCACTGACTCGATACGATCACTGTGAATATTATAGATAGGGTCCCAAATAATGCTGCCGTATTCCAAAATTGGTCAGACGAGCGAAGTAAAAATACTTTTTGTGGTTAAGAGCCAGAACACTGCGGGATTTATTAACAGTCATCGTCATATGTTGAATAAAGTTAAGTTTTTTGTCTAACAATATTCCCAAATCCATTATTTCACTAACTAACATTGGCAAAATCTCTATTAACTAACGTTGTTAAATGGAGAATGTTAGTCATAGTAGAAAATCCTTTCCGAAAGCCATGTTGACGTGGTGACAATAAGTCAGAAACTTGATGAGTGAGGCAATCCATTAAACATTTTTCAAAAAGTTTTGGAATATCACTTAGTTTGACTCTACCTCTGTAATTGCATATATCCGATTTATTTCCTGATTTTAACAATGGAATAATATATGAATCTTTCCAAACTTTCGGAAAGTAACCACAATTTAAAGATGCGATAAAGATGATAGATAAAGGTGTCGTCAAAGCAGTTGCTCAATTTTTTAAAACACAACTTGGTATGCCATCTGGACCACTAAAAGATGATGACTTAGCGTTTTTTAAACAGTTTAGAATGTGAGAGGGAGTGATAGTAAACGAAGATGTATTTTGGTTAAAAATTATCTTGTAAGGGTAGACATTGCAGAGCATCGTAATATGTAGAAGCAAAGAAGTCGGCAAACATATTGCTGATTTTTAATTCATCACTAGACTCGGAACTAAGGTATTTCATGACATTTGGAAATCCTTTTCCTTTTGGTATTTACAAAATTAAAGAATGATTTGGGATCGTGAACAACGTTTCGCTTAACATTACGGAGATAAATCTTATACAGTTCTGTGTTCAGCTAATTATAATCTGCACGCGCAACTGCATATTTTTCATAGTAAAAATAGCTCTTGTGGTTTTATGTTTTTTAAAGTATTTTTTTTTTTAAATTCTTAAGAGACGAAAGTTGTTTAGTATTCCAGGGTGGGCCAGATTTGTTACGTGGTAAGTGCTTAGGAATGCATTTCTCCATATGACTAAGCATAGTTTTATAAAAAGTATTGGTCAAATCGTCAACAGAAGAGACGAGCTATTCGAAGTAGTCAGCAATTGAAGCCAGTTTGTGTTAAATAGACGACTGTTTGAGTTTTCTTTGAAAAGCTTTATTTAATTAAGATAAAAGTGTGGTGGCATTACTAAATACAAAAAATCAAAAAAAAGTGTAGGTCTGAAAAAACAGCTTACTGCTAATGCTTTGCCTGTTGTTGTATTGTTGTGATATTGAGGCCACCTTGCTTACTTATTGCAATGGAAACTTTAGTTGAATTTAAATGTACTACATCGGTGAATAAAGTTTCATTTAAGTGCTTAGTGAAGAAGACAATTTTGCATTTAAAATGATTTAAAACATAAATGTGTTTTAATATCAATCCTGAAAATTGGCCATAAGTACAACAGAAAAGTCAATATTTTCTAAAAACTTATTAATTTTATTAATAATTTGCCCAAATGTTAGAGGTAAAATTCTTTTGGTTTCAAACATGTATTCATCCCCAAATTTCCTTTCTTATTTAATACAGCAGTGGCAAAAGTTTTTTGCTTTTTACAAAGAATTAAAACTATTTTGGAAATCACTTAAAAATTCAATTTGCATCTTTATAAAGCAAAGTTTTTTCCTCTTAAACTAAAGTAAAAGAAAAAGTCTCTGTAAAACAACATCAAATAATATCAAACAAAACCAATCAAGAATTTCTTAAATAAATGTTAGGTATTTTATTTATGAAAGCCCTAGGGACACAGGTAGTACCTAAACTTTATTGGCAAGAGAGAAATTATACATAGAGAATACTTATGAAAGACGTACGAATGCTTGTTTATTTATTTGCCATCGTGTGAAAGTAAGCGCACTCATGTGAATCTGTGACTGTGTATGGGCATGTCTGAGTACTCGTTTATGTCGATAATTTTAACTATTTATACATTAAGGCCAAAGTCGTAAAATACGCACATATAAATTTTTATTTATAAGTTCTTGCACACACATCTCTTTACAAATATTTATACAAACATACAGGCAGTGCTATCTTAAATACCATTTAAATGGGTAATAAAGGTTCAGTTGGAAATTCAGAAAATATAAATTTACAGCAAATGTGAGCTTGTTATTGTTTTCTTAAAAAGCTGCATTACTTTAAATGACAGGAATTTATTTAATAGAATTTCATATGTTTTAAGAAGTGCCGATCAGAAAATAAATATTTTGCATACTTATGAATATTTTGCTTAAGCAAAAATTTATTTTTTAAAAAAATATTTTGTACAAAAAAAAAAACTATGCCTTATGTAAATAAATTTAAAAATTTGGTAAAAGCAACGTAGAAGAATATAGTTTAAACTAATACGAAAACTGTTTTTAACAAAGGACAAGTAAAATTAAATTTTAACAAGTTTTTGGGGAAAAAATAATCGTAGTTTATAATCCAATTAGTTTTTCTGAATATATAAAAATAGTTTTTAGTGAAGCAGTAAACGCAATTACTAGAAAAACGGAAGCTTAACTAAGAATTCAATGCACATATCTGTTTTAATGAGTTCCTTTACAACAGTAGTGTGAACAAAATTCTTATTAACGCAATCATAATTTCAGTTTTTTTACTCCTGATTTGGGGTTTAAATGAAATGTATATTTTAGTTTTTTTAGATAGGCGATTATATAAGATAAATATATTTGTATACTATAAATAACAAAAATATATAAACACTGAAAAGAAAAATCAATCCATCCGTACTCAAATTAATACGAAGCGGTAAAAACAGTACGGTGACTACAATTTTTCATCAATCAAGTACAGAAAGATTGATTAAAGTACGGATTAAATTAAATATAAACTAAAAGAGAAGCAAGAGTTCAGATTTACTTTTTAACCCTTCGCGGTACACATGAGTCTGGCCACACCTATTTTCAATGTGTATAGAAAATAAGATAATGCGTAAGCTTGAGGGTTTAACATGAAAATGATACATACATGTTTTTCTTTTTGTTCTATTGTTTTCCGTTGTTGTTTTTCCAAACTTGTGTTGTGTTGTTGTAAATCTAAAACACATGCAATGCTAAGACTAATTAGTTTAATGAGATAAAAAACCCTCACTTTGTAATTTTACTCTCAGAGTGGCACTACCAACGAAAAGTTTAAGGATCAACCATAATACTTATTTCAAGAAATTCCGGGATTGATTTTCGAAAGTAATCCCATTTAATATTGTATTAAGTACGTTTTAGTGTTATTCGTACTTGCATTTTTGAGTACGACTCGAACTTAAAGTAATCACAAAAAACTTGATTTATCCCGAGTTTTTTTCTTTCTGTGAAGAGTATTTAATTAAATATTTGTCTTATGTCCAGTTGATGCTTATAAGTGTAATTGCGACTGACAACCAATTCAATTTCTAGGCATAGTCAGTTGTATTACATACAATAATAAATAGGTATTCTATCACTTCAGGACCTTTGGACAACAAGGTTTTGTCCGACATGTAGTGTATAACATTGTTAAGACACGGTGGAGTCAACATAAACAAAGATGTGTGATACGGTGCGAACGGACTTCAAATGGCAGCGCTATATAAAAAACAATAGAAAGTTGTGTATTTTAGGGCGCAGAACAAATTTTTTTTTAAAGTTCTAGAAACTTAATCATAACCTTTAATTCTATAGCGTGTCTGACTGTAAATTCATTCCTTTACTAAAAAAAAATAATTTAATGAAAAAGAACTTTGCTGAAAAGCCAATAGTTCAATGAAAAATCAAATTGTTATAAATTAATGTTTTTCTTCGGCTTTTGAAAACTAACACTCTTTTAAGTCAATCCCATTATTTTCGATAATTCTGCACCCGTATACCGTAATTCGCCTTATTATTTCATAAAATCGCTGTAAACTGCCGTTTGTGCAAATGGGCCAAATTGCGAGGCGGATTTCATTCCATGAAGCCCCTTTTTATCTTTTGTGTAATTTTAAACAATTAATGTCAGTTTGTAAGAGACGTCAATACAAAAACAATTTAATATATAAAAAAATTTAAGTTGAAATTTGTGTCTTAACAGTCTAAAAAAGGCCAAATTACCAATTTGCTCAGATAATTCCAGAAATTTGTTGTTTCTGATTTGTTCACACATGAATTTTTCGTTGAAAACGACAGTTATCAGTTTGTTTTAATGTGCAATTGAACAGCGCAAGTTAACTACTCAAAATGTTGTGCAAATTAACGAAGTTTGTGGAAATATATAAACTCTCAATTTTTGATAGTTCATTTGCGAAGGCGTAAAAAAACACAGTTTGCACAGATTGCGAGATTTTTAAGCAATATCATGAAAACCCTTACTGATTTTTTTGTGCGGCGTAGTAGGCACTTCATCATACGAGGCGTTATTTATGGTCGTGACAAGAGTTTGAAAACGGAATTCAGCTACTTAACCTACGCACTACGTTTAATTGTTTTACGAAAATACATACCAAAGTTAGGGTTTTGGCCGAAATCTCCCTCTTTAAACTATTGCAAATTTTTTTTATTTTGTTTTGGAATCGACCTCGTGTAATGTATGTTTATAACAAAGCGCTTAAGTTTGCGGCGTGTCATAAAAGTGAGTACATTAAAAACTATATATACTTGACGCTTAGGATTTGATGGTCAGCAAAGGTCAAAAGGAGACACGATTGAGCCATAAACAATCAAACACATTAAATACCGGCGCTATATATAAAAAAGCGTTGCATTTAAGGGCGTGGAAAAACATTTTAAAGTTCTAGAAACTACCTTGATATTCCTACCATTTGAGAATGCGACTGGTGCGCATATGTATGTGAAAAGAAAAAGAGGTTAAATTTTGAGGCGTGTCATAAAAATGAGTATCATGGAAGCTATACATACTCAGGGCCCTAATTCCGGCAGTCGTGATCGAGTACCTGTGGTGAAGAGTATAAAAATTACAGACTTGGTAACGAAAAGAAATATATTCAATTTCTCGTTGGTATTTGATTTTAAACTAAATATAGTTGTTGTATTCGCTGTTGTGAGGCCTAGTAATCGAAATTGACGAACTAAGATCAAAATTTAGTTACTCTTGTAAAATTTAATTAATGTCTTGTTCATTATAATATAAATCAATCAATCGTGTTTTTCTAAAAAAGCTAAAATAATGCCAAATATTGTAAATTTATCAAATGGGATTTTTAATGAAATTGTATGTACAATAAAATACATGACAAGTATTATTTTTTTTTTTTTTTTTAATAAATAAATTTCGTAACATTCTTTTGCTTCCGCAATCATTACAACTTTGACAATGTTGCAAACATTTCTTAAAAAATAAAACTCCTTAAGGATCTTATTTATACCCATTTGTATCTGGACACTAAACATTGATTTAATTTTTTTTTCTTTCTCCTTTCTCAAATAAGTCTACCAAACGGTCGTTTTCTTAAAATATATGTTTTGTGCTCAACAACAAAATTGGTTAGAAAATGTCTTGTATAGGGAAATGTTTGCCCTCTTTTAAGAATAAAAATACATATTGACAATCGACATTTAATTTTTGTACATATTTTTGTTGCTTTTTATTTTTCTTTTGAAAAAAAAAAATAAAATAATTTTTAAAAATTTTTTCTGACTCTTAAGAAATAATGCAAGGCGAATTCATGTAAACGGTGGTGTCGCTACTACAACAATTAACCACACTAAAAACACAACAATGTATTTTGTTGCGGCTTTCGTTGGTCGATAAGTCAAAAACACAAGTAACTTTTGACATTCCTCTCTCTAATTTAAAAAAAAAAGTTGCACAGCTGTGCTTTCAACGCCACCTGAAAAATTTATTCGCCTTGAAATAATGTTTATTTTTTTTATTTCAATTTTCAATTATAGTTTTTTTTAGTTATAAAGAACTTTGAAATGAAAGGCTACAATATAATTGAAGTTTATTATTGTATTTATTTAAATATGTACGTTTGTATGGATGTTTCTATAACCCAATTTTAAGGAAACTAAGAGAGGGAAATACTCCAATTGGTGTAATACTCTTTAATGGCATTCCCCCATTTAAGCGATAATAACTACACAGCAATAACAACAATCCGGATTTTTATCTGTCGTTTCACATCGCATCTGGTTCGGGTAAACTATGTTTGTTTACTTTTGCTTATTGTTGTTATTGCTATTGCGAGTTAAGGCTGTTGTTGTTATTTCTTAATATTGGTTGGGTCTTGTTGAGTTGTTTTTTTTTCTCTGTGGAGAGTAGTTTGTTGTTGTATGAGTATTAGCCATAAGTAGAGTCATAACAATTAATTTGCTTCCCAAACACTTGGTACAATTATTGTTGTTGGAGATTTCGATTGTTAATTGTTGTTGTTCAATGTAGAAATCATGAGGGCATGTTAACTGTTTCCTACTCTTCCTTATTTGAGGAGGTTTGTAAGTTAGAAACTTTTTTGTTTGTGTTTCAAATTTGTTTACACATGCAGCAGTAGAAAATGTGTGAGTTCACATTTTAGAGTACAAATGTTAAATGATTTCATAAGCACAGGGTCTTTTAAGTTTTGGGTTTTTTTTGAGGTTTCTCTTAAATAGATTCGTATATTGTTTTCTATATCGGGCCTTTTCTGAAAATCACGTGATATCAAATCACGTGTTTTTGAAATCGCACGTGTGATTTTGTGGGGTTCTAAAAGTCATATCGTTTTTGTGTTTCTCGATGTGCTTTCGGCAATTAAAGATCACACCAAAACACAGATAAACGGGACACTAAAATATCACACGTGTGATTTTAGTATGCACATCTGATTTGAAACAGGCCTGTATTTTAAGATAAAATATACCGTAAAAATCTGTAAAAACTTGAATTTGAACAATTATGTACATTTTTGCCCATTTTAAGTAAAAAAATTGACGATTTAAATGAAAGACTTAAAAAATAATGAAACTTGTTAGTTGAAGAGATTTTAGGGCAATGGAGAGCATCAGCAACGTCAGAACCTTTTTCATTACATTAAATAAAAAGCTCGACAAGTCGTTATTTTTTTTTAAACTCATACAAGGTAGCGCAAAAGTCACCGCCCTTTCGGAAGATGATATTATTTTTACAAGTGACGGTAAAGGTCAGTTCTGCTTTGAAATTTGTGAAGTAAACATATACGAAATGTACTTTAATAAGAAATAAAGCGCTTAACTCCTCAAAAACGTCTAATAATTATTTGGATTTATTTGCTATTCTTTTCATCAAATATCATTATGAGCGACGAGACCCACTTTCCATCTTTGTAAAAACGGGAAATATCACAACTATCACTTGTGAAGCATCGAAAATTCGCGAATAAGACATGAAGAGCCATTACACACGCTCAAAATAACTATATGGTGTATTAAAAAAATTGTGACTACTTTTTAAACAAAATTTGAGTAGATGGGTTTTCGTTTAACAATTAATGGTTGCACTGTTCTTTGAAAATGGAGCTAAAATGCACTTTTCCTTTATTGTACTACACAAGCAACGAAACAATGTTTTTTTGCAAACAAAAATTTTCTTCATTTGAATTCAACTAGAGATAATTGAAGCCTAGAAAATAAACTATTGGCGGGAAATAGTCTAGGTGGAGGTGTAATTCTGCCGAAATATTCGCATGGATTTATTTAAATTGTAGAAACAAGCAGCGAATTGTAGATATCCCTCATAATTTGCCGTGTACGAAGGTCTACGTTACAATTGCTAGCATAAATTTGTGTTTGTAACATGTAATAATATAAAACTAATTAAAATATTTTACGGTAATTTTGCAATGCCCTCTTTCTTAAAAATTAAATATTTAAAACGAAAGAAAGTATTTACTGACTTACAAACATACGTTCGCTTCACTAAACAGATTTGCATTAATTATAATTAATAATTATTAATGCATAGACTATCTCACCTGCAAAAAAAATAAAATAATATATGTAGAAATTTAAAAAAATAAAATCTATACAAAAAAAATTAATGTTAAATATCCATCATAATTTGCATAAAAACAAGTATCAATCGGTATATAACCAGCCTTCCCTGAACAACCAGCATTATCGGAGGTTGCTTGCAGGACTGATAATTCGGAGAAGAAAAAACATTATTAACAAAACGATATTGCTAGGAGCTCCTTCTCTGGAGCTGCACTTCCCAGTTCTGATCTAACTAAATAAAAACATTTATATTGTTATACTCCATGAATGCAGCTTGTTTTCCAACTAACCAAAAGGTCCCAGAAAAAATAAAATTGTTATACAAATTATAGTGAACAAAGCAAAAGCCAATTTCAACTACAGCAACTTTAGATTTTTAACGAACCCTGAAGATAATTGCACTAAAAGCACTTGATATTTAATAGAGTTCTATATATATTCTAAATTTTTTTATAGCTTAATAGTTTTCAAACGAAAAACACATTCAAACTTAATTGCCAGGTTTTATGTACATACATTTCTTTTAAAGTAAAATTTACTCGTCAAAAGCAGAACTGAGTTTGTTTATCAAGTTTTCAACTAAGAAAGCAGCATTTAAATATTTAGAAAAGTCCCTTCTATGATATTTAAACAGTTATTAAGGAACAAAGTTTTTAAGTTTCCTTGTTTATTTAAAAATATGTGATTAACCCATTTCCGGCCGCGAAACATAAAAGTAGTCCGATTTCAATGAAATTTTAGTTCTTTTCTAATTTGGTGTTCCTGAATTCAAATTTGGTCACAAAATTCAGCTAGCCCTACTGGGGTCGTCGGAACCCGGTGTTCGCAAGCGCGAACGTTGGCCGCTATTCAACATAATTTTTTTTGCTTTGCAAGCTTAAAAAAAATTGTTTTAATTGCATAAAACATATTTTAACACAGGTTTCTTTGAATTTCATAAAAAATATTTATTGAAAATTTAAAAAATTATAGTTTTCGTATTTTATAAAAAACGTACTTTTTATGGCAAGGTTCAAAACGTTTTGGATGTAAATATATATTGCATTTTTTGCACATCCTTTTTATTGGCTTTCTTAAGGTTTTAATCAGCAACGTTTAGTTTTTCCATCTTCCTGTCCAGTAGGAATGTCCGGCAGTTGAGAGTTAAAAATTCTAGAGAATTCTCCTATCGTTTAGATCAGCGGTCATCACAAAGAGAGACAATTAAAAATGTGTATGTAGTGGTGAGTGCAAAGAGAGGAAAGTAAATTTACTCGTTTGAGACATTTACTATGTGTTTTGTTCTTGTTTTTTAAAATTATGGCTTTTTACAATTGTTTTGTTAACCTTCGTATTGTGGGTGTGTGAAATTCACGAAAAGTGCTCGTCCCCCGGGGGCATAGCGTGATGATCGTTGGTTTAGATCATAGCAAAAGTTATTTTTCTGTATCACGCACGAAAGCGTGCATTGGTTGAATTTTGTCAAAATTAGTAACCGTTGTGACTTCCTTATTATCAGCGCAACGGCAAACAAATATATTGTTTGTCTGATCGAATTGGAAGTCAGAATCCCTCAATCTTTCATCATTTGTTTCATTTTTTGTGCATAGTTATTTAATCCTTTTATGATAACATCGAACATTTTCTGGAAAAAATACCGCAGTGACCACAATCCTTTAATTTTAGAAAATAACTTTGATCGAGCCCATCTTAATTTGATTGTAAAATAATTAAAATGTTTCTTTATATATCAGTTCGGTGTCCACTTAGGATCTTTCATGTCCGTATGGAACTATTCGCTATTTTGAAACATTTTTTTTTCTCATGACTTCTGAAGAAGCTTATGGTTGATCACTAATGTCTATATCCTGCTTAGGCTGCTCTTGATTTCAAATATATATTTTAAGCGTTCCATCAACTTCTTTAAAAACAGTTTGATAATTTAAAAATGAGGTAAGTCATACATACAAGCACACATATAAGTTTGTATTGGAAATAATAAAATTAAGATACACATATGATAACATTTAGGGGAATTGAATTTTCGTTTTTGTATTCCTAACCTGTTGACTCATCAATATTATCTGGTGAACGCACACAAACGGTGTACACACCATTATCTTATTCCACAATTAAACCAACTATTTCTTCAATGGTAAACATTTTACGTGCCATATTTTATTCAAAACACGATTCCCAACTTTTAAGACAACAAAAACACATCAAAATTCAAAACTAGGAGACGAAAATCTGAAGACACAGCTCTTCGTCAATCCACTAAATATTATTCAACACGCAGCCAAAAGTAAATTTTATATGTTGAATAGCAGCCAACGTTCGCGCTTGCGAACACCAATATTTACCTCTATCTGAATCAACTTTGTTTTAATTTTTTTGGAGTTTTTTGCTTTGAATTTACTATTTTCATTATTTTCTGTAAAAACTGCATAGTTACAATTTAAATTTTTGGACAATTTATACATATGACTGGCTGAATGAAATCCCTCTAAAATATGTGGTGTAGAAAAACCATGTAAAGCATGTTTAATATATTAACAATAAAATTGTTAATTATTGTTTATTAATGCTAAGAATACATACGATACGTATTCTATAAAAATTTAGGCATAACAATTTAAAAAAGCAGAAAAAAATACCGATTAAAATGAAATGAATAAGCACTTGCAGACAAAGGATGGAAATGGGTTAAGAAGTATAAAATGTCATGCAGACAATTTCAACAAAACAAGAAAACAAAATAATAAGAAAAAAAAAACTGACAATGACATATGACAGCATATCCAATTAGAGTTCAACGTATGCACAAAGAAAATAAAAAAAAACAAAATATATGAAAATAACACAAAGAACAATACTTATATAAGTTGTTAAGGCCTTGTTTATTTATAATTATATACCATAGCTTTATAGTCTAGTCAATCCATAATCTAATGAATCTTAGGTTTAGTCAGCCTTAAGTCTAGTCTATCTATAGTCTAGTCAATAGATAGTCTAGCCAGTAAATAGTCAATTTAGATTTTAGCATAGTTAAAATTTAAAGTCACGCTAGTCTAGTCAGGCTATGGTGTAGTATAGCCTAGTTTACAGAAAAAAGTCTAGTAAGCCAATAGTCTTATTAAAACAAAGTGGAGTCAATATATATATTCTGGTCGGGGTTTCTTCTAGTCAGCCGTTAGTCTAGTTAAATTTGATGGCGCTTAATGGCATAAATTATGCCTTTTGCCTTTTCTTAAATTATTTTATAAAACATAAGTAGTATGACAGGCGCATAGCGTGTTTCTTTTTTAATAATGTTGCTCAGCAAAACAAAGCATATGTAGCACGTATAACCCTCAATTTTTTCAAAGGGTAAGAAATGGAATATTATTAAAAAATGGCGTTCTTGTTATTATTTTTTAACACAATTAACTTCTTTGAATTTCTGTTGTGTTCTTTTTATTGATCGTTAAAAACGAAACACATTATGAGGGTGCGAGTATCCTTTAAGAAATAGTAAAAATGTGTGGTGTAAAATATGTTGGCTACATTTCTTTCAGAAAAACCAAAACGCTAATAGCCCAGATAGTCTCCTGCCCAGTTTTCTAGTCGTATCTAATATAGACGTTTATAATCTGATAGTCTATAGTCAAATCTTCTTTTGTCCAGTCGTTTATAGTATAGTCGGCTCTTGTGCTATGTTCTGTCAAGTCTATAAACAGGTCTTCATTTTAGTTTAAAGCCCAGTCTTAAATGAAATATTAAGTCTAGTCTTACTCCTAGTTTAGTCTAGTCTACATACGCGGAGAAAAAATATGTTGTATTAGGTCACAGATAACTAAACTATTTTTAAAATATTTTAATTTGCAACCATACTAATTAAGTTGCCAGTAACCACATCGAACCATACATTTTTTTTCGGTATATAAGTGTTGTCAATTTAGCCATTTTTGATATCGTTTAGCCATGACAAAATCAATTGAATCATTAGCCATTTTTATTAACCCTTCTGCACTCCTTGGGTCAATTTGACCCAATTTTGGTTTTCAAACGCAAAATTTGTCCCTTTTAATATAAGATATGGACGTGAAACTTCAATTTATCCATTACAGGGACAAAAATTATAAATTTAAATGAAAATAATAACATTTTAGTTTTTCTTTCCCCCTCCAAAAAACACGATTTACACACATTTAATATCCTTTGGGTCAATATGACCCAACATGCGATATTGCAAGTTTAATTCCACTTTAAAATTTGTTTTCTATTGAATTGAGTTCATCTTCATTCAGAATCATCGATAAATAATTTTTTCGGTCAAATAATCAATAGAATCGCTTTTGGTTTTATTTCACTTAAATATGAAATGCTGTAAACATTTTATTGTTGGGTCATATTGACCCAAAGGATCATAGGAAGGGCACATATCCAAGGGATGCAGAAGGGTTAAGCCAAATTTTCTTTAAATTTAAAAAAAAAATTGAGCAAAAGATTCCATAAATGCTGCATTAATGTGTGTTAACGTTAAACACGCAAATGACTTTTACAATAAAAAAAACCAACAATAAATTTTATCGAAAAATTTAGTTTTTCGTTATCCAAAGATTTTTCTTATGTAACTAAAAATGCATTAATAAAGTAATCTCTTATGTGCAATTTCAGTGTCATAAATACGTGTTTTTTTAATATTTTTTATAATATTGATGCGTTTTTTTAATTATATCTTATTTAGACATTTTTAATGGTAAAGAGTTGGCAGCACTGGTCGAATCTGTGGTACATCATACACTGTAGACTGGTCGCATCTTGTATGGGATTTTTTTTTTAAATTTAATTGTTTGCGCTGCTTAAAATATAAGGTTTGGTGTAAGAAATCATGATCTTATTTTTCAGGTCAATCCGACGGTGCCTAGCCGTGCCGGATGGGGCGCAAAGTTCCCCATATTATAAAAAAAACATCTTTTCTATCAGATCTTTATAGTTATACTAGTTGAAAAGCCGAAAATCAAAAATATGGCTTCGTTACGATCTTCCGCAGAGAAAGTACTTCAAGTGTGCAAATTTCAGCTTCCTATGTCATCAGATGGCTTCAGAAAGTTGCGGAAAGAATAGGAGATACATACAAACATCCTGACATACTAAGAATTTATATATTGTATAGATATATTAACATATGTTCGCGCAACTCAAAAACGCTTTAGCTTATTGAAAAACTAAAAAAAAACCGAAAGTAAAACGTTCTTATATGCGCAGTCGTTTTAGAAACATAATTTTTTTTCTGGAAAAAAAATAATTTTTTTTATTAAAATTTCGGAATTTTTGTTTTTAAAAATTCATAAAAAATTGAAAAGCTGCACTGCTTCTAATTTTATACAGACATATAAAAAACAACATACAAGCTATAAATGATTAAAATCTGTAAACAACTTTTGAGTTTATGTATGAATCCACTTCGAAGGAAAAAATAAATGCTCTAAACAAATAAATTCATATACACCTAGATGAATTATGTTTTCTTCATATTTACATAAAAATTTATGGTCGAATTTTGACCATTAGGCGAACACTAGTATATATAAAATAGGATGTGTGTGTGTATGTATGTATGTAACGTATGGACTACAAAACGTCTGGGCCTATTTTGATGAAATGTTCAGGGAATCTTTAGAATATTCAGGCGGGTGACACTGTGAAGTCTGATTTTTGATTGGTCTGCGGGCAGAGGGGCGTGGTAAAATCCAATTTTGGACGATTTTTTCTTTAAAATGATCGCCATGGTCCAACTTAGATTTATACGAAAAGAAAATTTTGCTCCTCCTACTTTTACGCCCACTTTTTTCGAATTACCTAAAATCAGTAAACGGCTGCATCGATTTGACAAATTTTTCTTTTAAATGTTCGTTTTAATCCATTTTAAGTTTTCATAGGAAATAACAACTTACCACGCCTACTGTTACGCCCTCTTTTTCTATTAAGCGCATAACTTGAGAACGGCTGAACCGATTTAGACGATTTTTTTATAAAATCATCGCCATTGTCCAACTTAGGTTTTTACGGAAAGAAAAATTTGCCCCGCCCACTTTCACGCCCACTTTTTTCGATTTACCTAAAATCAGAAAACGGCTCCATCGATTTGACTAATTTTTCTTTCAAAAGTTCGTACACTTATAATTTTATTTTTTAACATTTATGTTTGTTAGTTGAAAAACGAACTACCAAAAAAAATGTTTTTCCGTATATATTTTGTTATGTAGTTTGATTTTTATCGGTTAAAATATATTTTTTAAAAGTAAAAACTATTCAATTTTAACGAATATGATGTTCAATAAATAAAAAACTTAGAAATTACTGAAAAATCATTTGTTTTAAATGAAATGTAAATGATCCGTTTTTTACATGAATTTTAAGTTGTTTGAAATGAATTTTCGTTTGAATTTAACTACATAATATTTTGAGTGTATCTTTTTAACGGATTTTTAAAATCGTACGCAAACATTTTTTCTAATTTGGACAGGACAACGTCTGTCGGGTCAGCTAGAAGTCATATAAAAGTATTTATTTCAATAATAAAGCTTAAAATAAACTGCACTTTTTCTCTGAAGGCAAGATAATGGTCATTATGTTCTCGGGAGTTAGAGCATACAGAAATTTATCATCTAGTACACGTCAACCCTTGTCAAATCTGTGGCATCTAAAAAAACTTGTTCAGCGTTCTTTGGCTGCATATTGGAAAATTTAGTGAAACATCAGGTCCAAATTTAAATAGATGCCTTCTATATCAATGCGGTCCATTAAAAACTGGTTTAGTTTACCTTACCATATTTACGCTCTGTTCTTGTTACAGGAATTAACCTGTTTTAAGGATTTTTTCCAAACTCCTTTGCTATTTAAACCTACTTTTATTCAGATCCAAGGATTATATTTCCTATGAGTTCTTGCCGATATTGATAAAAAGTCTAAAAACCACTAAAAATATTTAAAAAAAATCTTTAAAAAATAAATGGAAATTCATGTTGTGTTTATATCCTTTAAAGGAATATTGCTTCTGCCTTATGTTCCATTTAAGCATCTTTTGAATTTAGTAATAAAAGTTATACTCTATTAATGCGAGCCACATAATATTTTCACAATTACAAGCC
This sequence comes from Pollenia angustigena, assembly GCA_930367215.1. Classification (NCBI taxonomy): domain Eukaryota; kingdom Metazoa; phylum Arthropoda; class Insecta; order Diptera; family Polleniidae; genus Pollenia; species Pollenia angustigena. The sequence goes on along the minus strand of OV884059.1, from coordinate 109,181,433 downwards.
TTGGGGTTTTTATTTTACGAAATGCACAACAATATAAGTAATATCCCAAACATGAAACTAATGCTGAGTTTAGCAGGCTTCTAAAAATTTCAAAATGGCATTAGTTGCCAAAGAAAGTATTTAAACTAAAACTGGTGGGCCCACACATATGCAATGTTTTGGAACATAAAAAGAAGAAGTATAAAAACAGAAAATGCTGCTGTTTGGTATTAACACAATCGTATAGACGACACATTGGCAGCAACTGCAGTAAGAAGAGCAGTTGCTGGTTTGGAAATATTACAACAAGGATCACTGCAACAAAAAAATTCCTATATGTTTGCTGTTGTTTTTGTTTAAGAATGTATTTTATTTTTCCAAGTTGCCATTATACTTTTTAAGTTTTCCTTGTTGCTTTTGTGGGAATATTGGTAAATGAAATGACTAAACAAATAAATTTTAAAAAAATATTAAAGATTAAAGTTTTTTATTTAAAAAAATCTTCTTTTATATTTATGCAACCAGTGCTGGCAGCAGAGGGCAAAATTCTCTACATGTAGGTTGTTTCTTTACTAAAAGAGCAGCGTAAAGAAAATTGGGCTGATTTTTTTAATTATAGCAATTGTAGGTTATTTTTTAAAAAACTAATTTTATACTAGAGAAATGATATAAAAAAAAGAGGTTGTTGTAATTTTTCAAGAAACATTTTATTTTTGTTGCAAATTTAATTTTTTTTTTTTTTTGTTTGAAAAAATTCGAAATGCAAAGTAAGTTCGCTGAACATTATTCAAATACACGTCATACAAAAATCATAATGATAAACTTTGTATTCCCGAAAATAACTTTGAAAAAATTTTTTAATTCCACAAAATTTTTGTTTGAATTTTAAAAATAATTTTTTCACACGGAAATTTGACAAAAAAGTCTGTCTCTTAATATAATTTTTAGGCCAAACTTTTATAATTTATGAGCACATACGGACTTAATTGAATAGTGAATCGCCAGCTTTAGGAACTAAATTGATGGCTACTTGCACACTTGTACGTATGATTAATATTATTTCAATTAATTTAAAAAAATGGAGTATCCGCCATAGCTTTTGGGTACAAAGTAAACCAGAAACAAGGAAAAGTTTTATATTCGGCTGTGCCGAATCACTAACGAGAAAAAGATATTGTAGAAGGCTTGATACAATATCTTCGATAAATAATGAACGGCAGTTTAACAAAAAAGATGCGGTTGTAGTTTAAAGTTAATTCGAGAGTACGCTTTATATAAAAGACTTATTTAATTAACGGTGCAATTATAATTCCTTTACTATGCCGGAAACCGGAGCGAATCATGATAATTATGCCGGCAATTAAGTTTTAACTCTAGGCAGATAGTACTTAATTGAATCTCTAAACATACTAAGCTGAGTTGAACATAATTTCCCGCATATCATGCTTCGTTTAGGTTTTATTCGTGTCAAAGTGATCTCCTGGAAGGGGTTAGGAAAAATATGCAGATAAACTTGAACGTTCTAAAAGAATCAACATAACTTAACAATCAGTATATAACGAAACGTATTAGGCCGTTTCGCTCGTGAAGCAACAAGATGTGCTCCGAAGAAAAACTGTTAGATTTACCGGCGGTCCTTAAAAAAAAAACTCTTGCCAGCCCAATGACAAATATTTTGAATGATATTAATTTACAAAATACATACACAGAAAAAATTAAAAATTGTCTCTAATCACCAAATTTGTTCCAAATTCATATAAACAAGCAATCCATTTGTTGATTTTGCACCTATTACCAAAATGATTTTATTGATTACTTAAAATTGTAAAAATTTAATATATTTTTCTCAATAAATAATATTTTTAAATTTAACTAAAAAAATGTTAAAAAAAACTTTGCCGTTTCAAGCAATGTGTTGATTGATTTCGACATTTTCCAACAACAATTTCACAAGTTTGAATTATTTTTTTTTAAACGAAATAATTTTTTGTTATTTAATTAATTTATTAATTCCAAATTTATTTAAAAACAACTAAAATGTTAATTTAATCAAAATTATATTTTTAATTTTCATTCAACAAAAAAAAATAATTGATTCAATTATCACATTAATTAAATTTAAATACTTTTTAAATAATTTTTTTGATTGATAAAAAACTACTAATAATTTTTTCTGTGTACCATATTACTATTAAGTAGGAAAAAAGCATTTGTTTTTAGTTTTGATCGAACTCGTATCTGTGCAGAAGAAAACGATATTCGATTTAAGGTGACGATATACCCACTTTTTCTCCCAGCAATGATACCATACTGCCGACGTTTTAATTATAGGTTTTTTGCCTGAAGTTGAATTCTGATCGAACACTAAATCTGCATTTTATCAATTCTTAGTTTAAAACAAAAAATTTCAAATCTAAGGTTGTAAAATTGGCAATGCTAGGGTTAATGTTTTTAAGATAAACCCAAATCTTTTGCCAAAGGCCTTCTCAGCTTAGGTAAGGTAGAAAGTTGATCCTGACACCCTCACCCAGAGGCCGGTATGGAGCATTGTTACGCCGAAGGTGTTAGAAAAGAAAAATAAAAGAAATAAGAAAAGAAAGAGTATGAGAGAGAGAGAGAGACAGGGAAAGAACGAGTGACATAAGGCCTTCTTACTCCAAAACGTCTTGTGCAATTCGAAAAACTTTTGGCCAAAAAAAATTAATATATTACACAAAGTGCTGTAGTGAAGTACATTGCGACTTCATGGTGTTATTTCTAGGCATACAAAGCTCAATCAGACCTAAGGTCACTCCAAAATTCATAACTTTTTGCAGTTTCAGGCGTACTTGAGTGTTTTTCGAGACTGTGCTTTATATGGCACCAAGGCTTAATTATGGCCCGTTCTACACGAAATTTGGTTGTATGATTCCAGGTCCATTCCATTCCATTTAGGTAAGAGTTTGCATAAGAAATATTCATTGTTTTAGGGAGGCTGTTCCAACGCTCTTGTCCTACTGAACCGGTTGTGCTGGATTTCAATGCTTAAAAGAACTTAAAAGAATTTGGCACTGAAATTGTTCGTTTCTAATGGGTTATTCGGAAGTAAGCGTGATTTCAACAAACGGTCAGATCTGCATGGGTAAATCGACTTAGAAAAAGTCAAGGATTCAGAACATATAAACTTTAGATGAAAATTTAAAAATTATGTATTCTAATTTGTATTGCTGGATTTATTATAAATTTACTTCGTGCTTTTGTGTTGGCTCTCCTTAAGGAAGTAAAAATTTAAAAAGTTTCAAAAGGACAGACAAACGTAGTATTCCCGCACTCATCACTAGTGAGTAAAAACCAAACATTTAAAATAGTTTTAAATGAGACGGAACAATTTTATAAATGTTTTTGAAAAAGTTCAATTCACATCTTGCAAATAAAAAAAAATTAAATCTTTTTTGTTAATACAAAAAAAATTAAAATGTTGGTTAAAAAACCACACAGAATTGCTAAATAAGAACCTCTACATATTTGTTATGCGGCACAGCGTAATTATTATCACATGTTACTACTCAAATCAAAAACATATTAACAAATGCGTTTTGTTGCTAAATATTCATAATGCTCAATTTATAATTATATATGTACATATTATCCTAAAAGATTTACTGAGCTACCTAAATAAGAGCAGCAAGCGTCTGTTTCATGTCAAAACTTTTTATTTTCATACAGTTTATACGAAACAAACCTTTAGAACGCGAATATAACACCACCCGGCTGGAAAATCTGATTTGATAGATCGCTTGGTCGTCCTATTTTATTGAAATGTATTGGAATTAGAATTTTGATGTTTACAAAAACGCTTGCCGCTCTTGTTTAGGTAGCTCAGTTAGTGACTTTAGTTTAATATATTTTTTAAATACATACATATTTGAACTTTTTATTTTGCTTTAATTTAAGTAATAATTTTACAATTTCTTCTGGTAGATCTCCTTAAGGTGTTATGATACTTGCTATTTTTTGTATTGGATTTTTTTAGGATTGACTGAATGAAACAACAAATGCGAGAAAGAACAAGAAATACAATTTGATAAAATGTAAACAAAACAAACCGTCATAAAAGCTAAAAATCGCAACAAAAAAAGTTAAAACCCGTTTCTTTCGATCAAAAACTAAAAAAATTGGCAACAGTGCTAACAATTAATCTGGAAATGTCAATTTTAAGTTAAAAAATTTTATATTTTGTTTGACAGTCTTAGATTATTTATCGATAACACATGTATATTTGTTTGACATTTCAAGATTTTTTTATGATATAATCATACTCTTTAAACTTAGTCAGTTTTCCTATGCAAATATATTTGCACTGTTCTCCAATATAGAAAAAATACAAAAAATAGCAAGTATCATAACAGCTTTAGCAGATAAATCTTTTCCTTAAAATTTAATGGTAAAAAATTTCTCAGCTACTTCGTATTTTGTTTCAAATGAAATTGTAGGCAACATTTTTTAAACGATACTTTTATTACATTTTATGGGAAATTATTATTTTTATATTTCATTCTTTCATGTAATAAAACATATTTTAATGGGTATTGAAGAAGAAGAAACGATGAAATAAAGGAATTTACGTAAAATTGTAAAGTTCTCTTTACACAAACGTAAATGTTTCGTACACGTCAACGTTGCGATCAACTTAAATCGTTGGTAGTTACTTAAAACACGTAAACGTGTGATGTGCTGTTGAAATGTGTTAAAAACTAGTCAAAATATTTGTAACGATGATAACAAAAAAGACCGCTTATAAATTTTAATAAAAATATAAAAAGAAAACGTTGTGTGCATCGATGAAATGTTTGCACTGTCAATAAACATAAAGTTATTTAACAACTGATACGTAAACGCGACGAAAATTTTAATAAAGTCAGATTCATCCACAAAGTAACATCAGGCTTATGTAAGAGAACCCATGATAAACAAGCTTGAAACGGAAAACGGGATAGCTGATCAGTCATAAAAGTAACGAGGCCTTTACCTGCGACAAATCGCGACCTTAGTACAGCGAGCTTCTAGCTAACATGTAGTTTAGATGCAAAAAGAACCATGTTGTCCTAATGTCGCGAAATATTTATTTTATTTCCAATTATAAGGAGATTAAACTACACTACAATTTAAACGAAAAATCACTTTTTTAAAGACTAATTTATAATATGGCGAGCTTCATTACACAGAATCCCCCTATAGCAAATTTCGACTGTATAATGATCATGAATATACGGAAAAATTTGTTTACTTTTTTGCGCATTAAATTTTGCAAAATTTATTAAGAAATCTTGCTACAAATAAAGTTATTAAGAGGAAAAACTAAAAAGAACTGGGATTATAGACAGTTATAAATATAAATTATTTAAATTAAACAACCACACTGTCTTCACTTTTGAAAAAGTTACCCAACTCTTCGGCTTAAAAAATATATAAATTTAGCATTTTCCACTATTTCACTAACACATACAAGAATTTTTAAACATTAACACATAATTTAACACGTATAATACTAGTTCGGGTGTTTCACTTTAACAACAAAACCTACATTTCTTATATCCTTGAAGTGCATTTCTCCTAAATGTATGCAAATGTCTCAATGCCCCTCTTTGTTTCCATACTGCCTTCAACGTGCATAAAATGCGTGAGCATGTTTCGAAAATAACACAACAGCACATCGAGTAACACTCACTACAATCTTATAAATGTTAAAGGTTGCATGTTGCAAATGTGGCATATAATATGAATATTTTGCATATATATGAACAGTTTAATGGCTTGTTTAAGTATGTATGTATATGTTTATGGTGTTTGTGTTTGAATAAATATTTATTTAATGAAATTTAAACTTTCGAGGTTAATTAAAAGTATATACAATAACGTTTTTGTATGAAATGACTTTAATATTAATGGTTTGAACTATTTTTATGCGTTACTTACTATTAAAATAATCAAAATGCCTACAAGTCTCTCCATAAATGTTTAATAAACATTCTGCAGCATTTCCATTTTCAAAGGCAAAACAAATTTTCTGTCCCATTTTTACAGAATCATCTTCCACTAAAAAAATTTATACTGCATAGCAATTTTCGTATGTATCTCAATGTCAGTTAACTGAAAACTATAGCAAAACAACAAGAGTCTCATATAATTTTTGAACATTTTGTGACATTGACTAGTTTCACTGCGGTGAAAAATTTATATTTGAAAATGTCGTTGCCAAGTATTGATTTTAAGCTTCTACATATCTCTAGTATAAATTAAAAAAAAAGTTAAGCAATAAAAAGAGAATAGCAAGAATAACAAAATGCTTTTTAAATCAAAGTTGAATAAACGGCCTACCTTGGCTTAATGTTAAAATAAAACAAAATAAAACTAAAACCAAAAAAAAACCAACACAGTAGAAGAAATAATTCAGTGTCAAAGAGAAGTGATTAATAATGAAGTGAAATTTAAAACAACATACTTTTGGGAAAGAAGTCAAGTGAGAATTAAAGCATTCTATTTTTAGAAATATTATACAAATATTTTTAATATTTTTAATCAGGCTCAAGTTCATGAAATTTAATTTTCATTAAATTATTTTTATGAACAAAGGAATTTTCACAACATGAAGAATAATTAAAATTGTTATTGATAATCTTTCATTCTTGACGTGGCTCGGGCTCGAACCCTGGCCGGCAGGTTACCATGACATGTTTCGATCGCAACCACTCGATCTCCTCAGATGGATTTGCCGTCTTACACTCGCAGCCATCGACGACTGCTGACGTCAATAGTCAAACATCAATCCTTAAACCAAATTGTATCTTAACATTTGGTAGATCGAAATTTTCTTTCCTGAATGATTATCCATTTTAATTGATTTTACATGTTTTTTCCTTACTTCTGTTTTTTCGTACTTTTGTCAAGAATTTTTCTTGAAGTCCAAGTACATTTTTTGTTTTTTTTTCATTTTGTCTTTCTCTTTTCTGTTGACCTTTTTCAGCACAACTTGAAGGACAAATGTACACATAGAGCTCGTGCCTTAGCTTTAACAATAATTAGTATTGTGGTTATTTTGTTGAACTATTTTATGGTTTTTAATCCAAATTTTTAAGGCACAAGCTCCATGTGTACATTTGTCCTTCAAGTTGTGCTGAAAAAGGTCAACAGAAAAGAGAAAGACTAAATGAAAAAAAACAAAAAATGTACTTGGACTTCAAGAAAAATTCTTGACAAAAGTACGAAAAAACAGAAGTAAGGAAAAAACATGTAAAATCAATTAAATTGGATAATCATTCAGGAAAGAAAATTTCGATCTACCAAATGTTAAGATACAATTTGGTTTAAGGATTGATGTTTGACTATTGACGTCAGCAGTCGTCGATGGCTGCGAGTGTAAGACGGCAAATCCATCTGAGGAGATCGAGTGGTTGCGATCGAAACATGTCATGGTAACCTGCCGGCCAGGGTTCGAGCCCGAGCCACGTCAAGAATGAAAGATTATCAATAACAATTTTAATTATTCTTCATGTTGTGAAAATTCCTTTCTTCATAAAAATAATTTAATGAAAATTAAATTTCATGAACTTGAGCCTGATTAAAAATATTAAAAATTTGGATGAAAACCATAAAATAGTTCAACAAAATAACCACAATACTAATTATTATACAAATATTTTTAAAAGCGCTTCTAGAAATTAACAATGCATTAACATTTCTTAAATAATTACAGTGTCGTACACAATCAATCACTTGAGTATGTAGTGAAAATAAAAACCAGTGCTCGAAAATAAACAGAACATTATTTAGCGTTCGGCTCACACACAAAGGAACTATATAAACTTTTTAAGTGTTTGTGTAGAAAAACACAACCCTTAGTACTGTTCGTTTCTATTTTCAAGACAGAGTCGAATATTATATTGTGTTCTGATACTATAGACAAACATTACATTTAATTGTTCTATAATATTTCTTTTTCACATTGATGAAGAAATTAACAAACAAAATATTTTTAGCAACGACCGCAGCACAAAGAGCTTGAGTGTTTATTGTGTTGTTTGTGTAAAATTAATTTGCAGGCTTTTTTTTTCTTCGTATGAGTATTTTGTTTTTGTAAAAATTTTTGGTTTTTGTTTCCAGCCAAAACGGCGCTACGCACAACAGAAATACACGAACACTAATGAGCAGAACCGAACACATGGAAGTTTGTGGTTTTTAAAAAAACCGAACGGAATTATATGTTCTAATTTTTTGTTGAGTTAGACAAAAACAGTATTATTTTTGTGTTCGAAAGATGACAAACAGGGAAACGTTTTTTTTAATGATTTTCTACGCCAAACAACATTCTTTTGGGGTACTTAGTCAAGTATGGCACAATAACTTATTGACAATTAAATTTAAAAAATAAAGACTACTTTTGGGCATAACGAATACCTTGTCACAACACTTTAACCGGAGCAATCTTTACACAATTTAAACGAATTAATATAACTAGTGTTCGCCTAATGGTCAAAATTTGACCATCAATTTTCATGTTCATATGAAGAAAACATAGTACATTTATGTATATGTGACGCGCAAAATAGAAAGGAACCTAAGGGTTTTGTTCAGGAGAGCCATTTAATACGTGTATCTTTGGTGTACCATCACTGAGCGTGTTGGTATTGGTCTCATTTGAAAGCGACACATCTCAACCTTGTTGGTCAACCTTGAAAACGCGCGAAGGTCATCCCTACCTTTTGTTTTGTGTAGTTGGTTTTTACTGTTCCCTTTACCTTACTGGTCCCTTTCTCTATGCGCTGTCACACATATAAATTAACATATTTCGAGCAAAAAACGGAAAAAACGTCTTAGTGGATCAATTTAGCGTGGGACCAACCTCCGGTTCATATTTTAACTTCCACGTGAGTTAATTTAATTTTATAAGTTCAATATAATCAGAATTGATAAAACAAAAATGTATCAAAAAATCTCCTTAATAGATTGCCACTCAGGACATTGCATGTTTAATTTTATTTTTCTTTGTCTAATATTAACGAGCTGAAGCGAACCAAGTCAAAAATTAAAATTCGATAATATTTTGCGTTTGAGTAAGTGAATTTCCATTAATTTCTGGAGCCATTAACATGGGTTTATTACCTTTGGAACAAAAAACTCTTTGATTTAGACCGTTACAGAACTCGATAGAGTTAAACTTTGCGAAGAATTTCACACCAGTTTTGAAATACATATATATGCATTTTATTTTATGACTTGGCTCGGTTCAGCTTTGAACCCTCCATATGTTGAACGAAAAAGTACCAAAAAGCCCCATTTCCATGTTTATTTTCCCTCAGGACTATGCATTTTTAATTTTATCTCTATAGGTCGAATATTAACAAAAATTCAAAACGTACCAAAGGAAAAACAAAAAGTACCAAAATTTTTCATCTTATAGGTTTTCCTTCACTTAGGACTCTGCACCATTCATTTTCAATTTTCCCGTATTTATATAGTCGAAATATTCGGAAACCGGTTTTTAAAATATGTCGAATAATCGACAACCCTATTTTTTATTATTTGATAATTAAAAAAAAAATTTTTTGTATTTGTGTTAGTAGCAAATTTGAACGCTAATAACTCTGAAATTATTGAATGGATTATTATAAAATATACATTGTGCACTTCTGTAAGTAAATATCTTTCAAATGGTGTATATTTTGTTCAAATCGGTGGACATACAGAGGAGGAAAGTGTTCTTAGCTGTTGCCTTAGCCGATTTATATATTAATAATAATATAATAAATATTAACCAAAAAAAAATAATTAATTTCGAAACAATTCTAGTAAATTAAATAAATTTTAAGTTAGAAATACCAATAAGTACTAAAAATAACGTAAAATGTCATACACTTACAGAAAATTTAAGCACTTTACACTTTACTAAAACGATAACAAAAAACATACAACCTTTAGTAAAATTATAAAATCATAATTAAAGATTGTACACATTTAAATATAAAATTATAATATTAAAATGTTATTGATGCATATTTGGCAGATTCAAACGGTATGCTATCAAGTCAAATTGTCATATTATTATTTTGCAATAGTTGAAAAAATTATTGTTCTGTTTCAAACCAAAAAGGTAAAAGAATAATAAGACTTTTAGTGCTGTCTTTATGGTTTTGTCATAACTACACAGTTGAAATCCAAATTATGAAGTGTTGCTCACAGCAGCCATATTTTTTTTGTCTGTTATTATGTTATTACTACGTTTAAGTCCCCCAATTTTTTCTAAAATGTTTAAACAACTTTTCCCCTTTTTTGCTTAAAAATAAAATTACTTAAGGCATGGCACTAACCATTGCACTTAGGTTTGATTTACTTTTAATGTAAATAACCAAACCAAAGTATAACTTAAGGCTTCCATTTGCATTATGCAAACGTATTGCATACTTTTAGCTAATCAATGTTTATTAAATAGCGTTGCAGACATATATTTGTATATATAATACATATATGTATAATACATATATAATTTTTTATTGAAAATTTTTTTTGTTATTTCAGTTTCAATTTTCTAAATTGCACTCTGGTATTTTGTACCTCAAAATTAAAAAAAAAATTCAAGAAAAGAATATGAAAACTTTTCCTGTAAAGAACAGAAAAATAATAAGTCTTGTGTAAGAAAATAACAGACAAATGACACAACCACGAATTAAACAAATCTTTATGGCATTTGCGTAAACTATTTCAAGAATTCTTGCGAATTTGGTTTTTATCTTTTTTAACCAATTTCAATAAATTTTGAGTTTATTTTTGTTTTTGCTTTCCTAGAAACAAATTGTTAAAGTGAAAAACGTAACTGGAAAAACTCTCCCACTTTTTTGGAATTAAATAAAGGGTGTATGCAAGTAAATAGAGTAAGAAATTAAAAATAGGTTGGTAATTAAAAAAAAAAAAAACCCGCACAATTGCCATCAAGAGTAATTTGATTTGGGAAGAAAAGAAAGTATGTCACGTTTTTTTTCTTTCATTCTTGTATTGAAATGAATAAATGAAATTTTGGGAGGGTGGAAATATTTAACATTTACTTAATTGAATTGTTATATGATTAAGCAAAATTTAAGGAAAAAACTAATTAATCGTTGGAAGGCTATTAGACCGTTTGAACGTGGTAGCGTACGACGCACAGTGGCTAAAAATAGTTTTTCATCGGCTAAAAATCTGTAACTTTTGAGCCGATAGAGATATTTTTGAGTTTCTTTTTTTGTAGGGAAGAATTATTGAGCTTTTCTACAGTATAAATTTTATTAAAAACGGTTTACAGTTGTTGGAAAATTGAAGGCCAAAGTTGATTTTTTGATGTTTTTTAGCATTTTGTATAAAAATGCTATTGATTGAGATTAATAATTATGGTATTTTTTTTTTATTCAAAAAAATAAAAATGAAAAAAGTGTTCTGCAGACTCGCTTAGTCCTTCCTACAGCTATTAAAATCTCTTTAACCCATTTTGACCCTCAAAATTTATATTCTTTCGAACTTCAAATTGATTAAAATAAAGGACCTGGAAAAACATTTAATAACACAACAGGTATACGCGGTACGGTAATACAACATACCATTGCTAAAAGACAGGTTCCTACCAATAAAAAAAAACCATTATGTAGAAAACATTTTCCACCCGATGAAAAATCTCGAAAAATCGTTAACAAAATCAACCCAAAATAACCGATTTATTTGAAAATATCTAAAGGCAAAGGATATACCTCAAACATTTAAGCATATTTTTATATTATTTTTGGCGAATTTTTTAAAAGTTTCAGTATCCGGGGTTACCAATTTTAGAGGTCCAAGTCGCTCTCCGGACCGTCCATGACCTCTTCCTAAAATTTCATTTAAAAATGCTCAGCCGTTCAGAAGTTGCAGAATTATTTTCAAAACCAAACGTTCGTAAACTATTTTGTTTTTATAATTCAGTCATATGAACATGTAAAAAAATGTTGCGAGTAAATTCAAAGGAGAAAATTTGCAAAGGAATATATGGTGTTAAATATGCACACTTAGCTTTCTGATGGTAGTATATCACTTTGTATATTGGTACACACATTTTTGGTATAGAAACAAAGTTTAGATATTTTCCATAAAATAGTTTCCAGATTAATTTTTAAGATCTATTGTTTCTATGATTTATGTGGATGTATAAAAAGAAATTTGAATGTATTACAATTTTCGAACTAAATTATGCATTTATTGATGAACATACGTATGAGTAGTTTTTATTCCTTATAAATAGACATTAAAATTCCTTGTAGTCTTTTGTAGGTGCGTGTGTTTAAGTTTAATTGATCACTTGACTTGTAAGAAACATGTCTGCCCTGGAAAATTTAACGAAAATTTTTTGTCTTTCTATATTCATGTCTATTTGTGTATTTAATGTGTTTTTGTTTGCATATGGGATCTTAAAATGTTGTTTTTTTATTTAATTCATTTTTTTTTAATTAAATTGTATTGTAAAAAGTGTTGTATTAATTTGCAATAAATTAAAATTTATGGCATATTCTTTTTTGTTTTATTCATTTTTATTATTAATTATATTTAATATTGTTATTACGGCCACATATTGTGTAAAAATATATAAATATTAGATTAATAGCAGTATTAGCAATTGAAATAATACGGCCAAAAATAAGTAAACAAAAAAAAATTTTTATGAATAATTTGTTTAAATTAAGGGGGTTATTTTATAAATCACTTCAAAGAGAAATTTTTCATATAAAGTTTTTCAAATGTTGAAACTTTGGATGAAATATTTTTTGAGTGAGGTGAAGTGTTTTACAAAACAAGGGGGTTATTCGTATTTAATGCTCGCAGACGATATAGCCACAGAAACCGGCAGTGGCCTACAAAATAAAGGAAGGTGAAAATCGAATCTGTGGCTTAATCTTACCAGCAAAGGGATAGTGGACCAAAAGCTCAACCATTAGCTCAAGTCAAGTAAAGTACATCATTTTGTTAATGCGAAATGCCTGCGATCATCTTGAGGGCTGAAAATGTCAAACTTGTCTGGGTAACAATTTGCTAGTTGCTAATAATCAGTTGCGGTTAATCAAAGCCCAATCTGGTACAATGGGAAACATTAGCTTACAGGACTTTATAGGTGTGGGCTCTTTAAAGAATAAGTAGAAACTGTAGATTGTACCCAAATTGCAAGGAAGGAAAATATATAAATGCTTGTTTAAAAGCGGTTTCTTATACAACCGTACCTGCTTTGAAGAAAAGTAAAAATAGGTTACAGCTTTCAAGCAAGAAGTAAGTACAAGGTCCGAAGATGTATTCAAGTTGCCACCTGTGTATAAGAGTCCACTCGCGAGATCGTTACTAGACGCATCCTGTTAAAAGAACTATGTGTTTAGGCTGTAGTAAAATGTATGTAGCGTTAAGGCCCAACAAAAATGAGCCTGAGCTAGCTTAAGCAACTGTGCGTATACTTGCATATCTTATGTGTCAAACCATTTTCAACTGATGAAAATTGTTCGTTTACTTTTATGAAACTGTAATTTGCAAAGTTCTAAACTGATAGCACATTAAGTATAAAATAATATGTTTTTAATTTTGTTTTTGTCTTTTTAAATGCATTTGACAGCCCTTTCGTTTGTTTGACAGTACTTTAAGCTCAGGCCTAGAATGGTTGGGGGTATAATCTTATGTAATCCTCGATTCTCTGGCCCGACGAAGGACAGAATACAATCAGGCAGAACGAATTAGCTTATGAATATGCGCGAAGAGGTTATTTTATCAAGGTTTAAAAAACTATAGTCGAATCCCTCAACTGTCGAACAAAATACGAAAACTTGTAACATTTAATGAATTTGCCAATGTCAAATGAAGAAGTGGATGAAATGGCAGTTTTTCTACTTTGACTGCAGTTTTCAAACGCTGCTTTTTTTCGGGTATGTGAGGAAATTTTTGTACTTTTGTAGATATTGAGGTGGCAAATTGTAGAATATTAAGACTTCTATGATTTATGATAGAAAATTATAACAAATTCTAATATGCATCATAAAAATGGATAAATGCCAAATCGTATGGGTAATCCATGTATTGATGGAAACGGTTTAGACTAAGTAGAATACAAATCAGTAAAACAACTTTAAACGCAAAAAAAAGGTATATTGTTAGCAGTTGTTTTCTGCATTAGGTCTTAGTGAATTTTGATTAGCGGATTTAATGGAAAGGACAACGGACGATTACTGCAAATACACCTAAGAAGTATAAATAGATCTTTGTATGGCAGGTGCCACGCTTACTCTTTTGCAAATAATTGAAATCTCTGTAAAGCATCGGGAAGTAAGAAAAATACTGTGAAAATTTTAGAAAAATCGATTTAGTAGAAACCTATGTGGAACAAACTAACGAAAACACAACACCACTACAAACAAACGCCTTTTAATTTAATATCAAAAAAAAATTAACAGATTTATTTGTTTCTTATAATTTACTGAGTTTTTTTCCTTTTTTCTAAGAACTTAAACAAAGTGCAACATAAATGCCAATTTATTTTGATACAGATCACAAGGAAATCATCATAAACTTATTCCTGTCAAATTGCATTTTTCAACACATTTCACTTTCGATATGAATTCCTCGCATTTTGCACACTGGGATATGTCTGTGTTTGTATGGTGGAAGTAGGTGTTTTTACGCCTTCTTCATATTTTTTAGTCTCTTAACTTATTATATTTTAATAGATGTTTTTCTCTACACTTCTGATATTTTATTTATAATTTTTTTTCTACAATTTACAAACTTTGCACATTGTGACATGCCTGTGGTTGCATAGTGAAAGTAGGTGTTTTTAATGCATTCTTCATATGTTTTTAGTATTTAAACTAATTATTTTCTAAAAGATGGTTTTCTCTAAGCTTCAAATAATTTTATTTATAATTTGTACCCCTATAATTTACCAACTTCTTATGACCTCCTTCTGTAAGAAATCAAACAAATGCAATAAAAATGCTAATTTCATTTGATACAGATCGTCAGCAATTTATCATAAATTTATTCCTGTCAAATAATATTTAAAGACAAAATCAGTTTTTTTAAGAAAGCAAATCATTTCATCACTTGTAATGCAGTTTCCCTATAAGCAACTTTATTACAACAATCAAAGTCTAGTTAAAACATTATGGCGATGTTGTGGAAACTTAAAGTACTCGTTTATATTCCCTTTAACTTGAATGTTTGTTGTCTTCTAAATAACTACTGCTGTAATTGCAGTTGCAAGACAGAAAAGAATTTCATTTCAAATAAATGAAGTTGAAATTAATTTGAAATTCATATATGGAAATAAGCCAAGATATTATTAAAATATTTCCCAGATGCTTTTCATCACTACCAATATTTGTTTTTTATTTTCTTTTCCTATACAATTTTTTTATTTTGCAGGGATAGATGTTTTGCGAAGTTTAAGGAGAGTAAAGTAAAATTGAAAAAAAAGTTAAACTGCCTGGAATCTGATATTTTTTCGAAGTCAACAAAAGACATCTTGCAGAACTAATACATGTCATATGTAGAGATAAACAACCCCAGCAAACATAAACAAGACGTTTTAAAAATACGTTTTTTTTTTGCTTTGATACTAAATGCTTATTTATTTTTATTAAATTTCACAAATACATATATATCTTAAGCTCCAATGAGTCAGTTTACGGGTCCTCCTCAATTTTGGGACTTCAGCAGTCGTACGAAGCCATACAGATGATGAAATGCGGCTTTTATATTTCTTATGTGTATCATTTATTTGATATTAAAAATGAGCCAAGTCGACCTACTATTAAACCTTGTCCCCATTAAAATAGGCAAGACGAAATCGAGTTTGTGCCGAATACGTTTAGAAAAGAGCAGGTGCATCGTTTAAATTTAGCTTATGTTTTCTTTTTTTATACGACTGATTTGGTAAAAACAATTATTTTACTTATTTTACAACAAATGTCCTTCGAAATACCGATTCTCTTTATATAAATATCAATCCTTAAATAGCATTTAATGCCATTACTTCCTTTTGAAACTTGTTATTGAGATAGGGTACAATATGAAAAAGAGGATTGACCATATAAAAAAATCATTTGATTTAAAAGCAATGCCTCTGTAGATATCAAAGACTATGAAATTTTGTTGTCGATTGTCCTTAAAATCATAAGGTCGAAGCTTCAAAAGTTATAATAAACAAATGCCTTGAAGCGCAGGTCGGCAAAAGTACTACACCGGACATTTTTCTTCTCTTTTAATCATATATACATACCTGTCTGGCTTGAGCTTTGACACTACAGGGCTTTGTTAAACCATGTTCCTTACATGCAATGTTGTCATTTTGTAATGTTTTTATTTTTTGATTTCAGAACCGTTGATTTAACGATTTTATAATAATTTTAACAGATTTAAGAAGAATTTTCTATAACAATAGAAATATTAAGTATAACAAAAGAAGTATTTATGCAACACGGCTTATATTATACTCCATTCTCAGGTTTACTTTTAAAATATCTAAATTTATGTGTTTGCCGATCTCTGATTTAAAGTAATAAGAGGCCAGTGTATACTTCATCAATAAATTGGTATTGAAGTTAACTTTTATGTTGACAACCACTCTATTCAATTTCCGAAATATTATTTTCAATGTAGATGTTTCTGTTTACATATTTGTACATTATGTTTGTATGAATATTCACAAATATGTGTAAGCACTGCTTATATATTGTAATAAATACAAGTTTGATTTGTTACCACAAACTCAATCCAAAAAATAGATTTAAGCAAAACTATTACCGATAAAATCAGATGTTTGCTTAAATGACTTTATTGATATTTAATATTACATTGAATGTGTAATTTATTCTATATTGACATTAGAAATATTTATATTATAATATGTATGTTGGTAAATATTTGAACAATTGTAATATGTTTTTAAATTTTAAATAGCATAGACAGAAGTATATCGCTATATTCGGCTGTTCTAAACCTTTAATACCTACACCCAGAGAAAAAACATGTTCAAATATGGTCACCTCCAACAAAAATATTTTTAAAAAAAATTTAAACATATTATGTTTAATTAAACCATATTATTGTCCCCCGCAACCATGTTTTGATTAAATTAGTCCCCCCCCACACCCCTAGATTTTATACTGGCTACGCCCATGTATTCGTGTATTGTCATCCGGAATATGTATGCCTGCAAAGTTTCATCCATTTGCATTGAGTATAAGGCGGTTAAATTAACGTTACAAGATTTGATTTTCCGAAGTGAAGCTAAAGAAGAGGTTTTAAAAAGAACCCGGCCATTACTACTGCTGAAATTCGCTGCTTTATTGGTATCCTCTTAATAACAGGATACAGGACACAGGCAAGAACAAGAGATATGTGGTCGGTCGAAGATGATTTACGAAATAATATCGTCTTTGAAAGTATGCGTAGGGATCGTTTTCAGGAAATATCTAGTTGTCTACATTTTGTAGGCAATGATCAAGACGATAATGGCGGCGATAAGATGTGGAAACTTTGTCCGATTACAGACCACCTAAAAGACAACATACTTAAGAATTTTCATCCGGAACAAAATTTGTCATTTGATGAGAGCATAATTTCCTATTTTGGGAAACACAGCTGCAAACAGTTTATGAAAGGAAAACCAATAAGATTTGGCAACAAAGTTTGGTCACTTAATACATTTTGAAATTTACCAAGGAAGAAATCCACGTTCAAATGCAAAGTATGAAAAGCTATTTGGAAAGTGTGCAGCCGCACTTATAAAAATGATCGACGAACTTCCAGAAGACAAGCGAAATTTGCCATATAGTTTTTTCTTTGACAATCTTTTCGCTAGTTTCCAGCTGCTTAACTGCCTCAAAAATAGAGGCTATTGTTCAACTGGGACAATCCACGAAAACCGTGTTCCTAGGGACTCTCCAATAGTCAAAAAGAAAGTTATAAAGAAGAAGGAAGATCGCGGCTTTTGTGACTACGCTGTTGCAAAAGAAGCTGAAAAAAGCCTGACGCAATGGTTGGATAATTCTGGTGTTTTGATTGCATCTACTGCATTTGGTGCCACTCCATTTTCAAAGATCTCGAGATACCCGAGAGAAGAAAAAAAGTAAGTAGTCAAAGACAATGCGCTGCAGCGGAGCACAGCAAGTATATGGGTGGAGTTGATCGATTAGATCAAAATGTCAATTGCTATCGCATTGCCTACCGTGGAAAAAAAATGGTGGACCTCTATATTTACGTGGTTGGTAGACGTATGTGTTCAGAATGCTTGGCAACTTCAAAGAATAGAGAAGAGTAAAATGAGCCAGCATGAATTTACAAGACAAATTGCCGTTTACTACTGTAAGCACTTTGGAGAACTAAGAGAGCAAAGTGGAGTGATTTCCTTACCCAAACGACGTTACGATGAAGATTCTGCGGAAGATGCTCTTCGTAATGATGGTAAAGACCATCTGGTTATACCAATAAATAAAAAACGACGTTGCGCTGGAGAATCTTTCAAAACCATTGGTCGAACAGCCTGTAGAAAATGCGACGTTGGGCTTTGCATTAAATGTTTTGCTGATTATCACACAAGACCCTAGATATTCAGAGATAAATGTATATATAATATGTTACTTCATTATAAAAAAATATTTATTTTATGTACCTTTGTATATGTTTGTTTTTTAATAAAATATATCAGCTAAAAAAATTATTTCATTATTATTGTAAGTTGAGATAGTTTCTGGCGTTGCCATGTCCTTCCTGGCTCCCACAGGACCAGGATAAAAAAAATAATTATGACGAAAAGTTCTTCTTATGAGTAAGATTGGAATTTGATAAATTTTTTTTAATTTTTGCAATAAAGTATTCTCGGACATAACGGGTTAAGAGGACGGTGCAACGTTCCACATATCTCATGCAACATCAAACATTCTACACTAGCAACAGGCGGATATTGTCATCTAACTTGCAGGTATTGTGAACTGGCAACCGAGACCATGTGAATTGACTCCGTAAGATTTTTTTGCTTTTAAATCAGTCATTTAAAATACGACAAGTTCGAATTTTTAAACCCAAATCTGTCTTAACTATACGTGACATTAATGTGTAATAACCAAGTTCTAATCGATTCTCTAACTGTGGGGAAACTTGTTCCAACTAACAAATAAACAAGACGAACATATTTCTATAAACACCCTATGAGAAATGGAATAGAGAATTTAATATAGTAAAACAATATGCAGAGGAAAATGAAATAATTAATCCAATAATCATAGGAGACCTTAATATAAGAATTGGTGAAATCAAGCAGGATATGGTTGATTGGTACAAAGAATGTTTCCCAGCAGGTACTGAAGAACGGCGTTCTATGGACAAAAAAATCAATTCAAACGGGCGAACCTTTTTAGAGTTTTCTAATTTTTACAATTTGGTTATTTTAAATGGGCAAACAGAAGGTGATGAAGAAGGGAATTTTACATATATTGGGCCCACAGGTAATTCTGTTAATGACATATGCACTGTAGCACATGATTTGTTACAGTATGTTGATAAGTTTACAGTAGAAGAGAAGATATGGTCTGACCATCTACCAATTGTGTTAACCATGAAAGTGGAAACGAGTGGCAGTAGTGTAAATAAACTAAGCCTTTTACCAAAGCTCTTGTGGAAGGACTCAAAAAGGGATCAATACCAACAAAAACTTGATTTAAATTTGAACACAGCTTTACAACAGTCCAATACAATCAATGTTAAAAATCTAACTGATATAATCGTTATGTCAACAATGGAAAATAAAGCTCTACAAAAGTATACCCCTAAAAATAACTGGTTTGATAACCGATGCAATTGGGCTCGGAAAAAGGTGTTTAAATTATTAAATAAATATAGAAAGTCAAAAATAGAAAGCGATAAAGAAGGATATTTGGTAGCAAAAAGTAAATACAAGCATATATGTAAAACGAGCAAAGAAAATTACTACAAAAACATTTCGGAAAAAATTAATAAGATTAAAAATGGCAAAGAATGGTGGAAATTAGTTAGAGAGATAAGAAACCAAGATTTTCAAATATGCCCAATGATATCATCTGCTACTTTTAAAGATTATTTTGTAACATTGCTTAATCCAGCTCAAATTTCACAAGACATTCAATATGCACCAATTTTAATACGTGATGAAATTTTGGATAGAGATATAGAGGTCGAGGAAATTAAACGTATGCTAAAAAATGTCAAATTGAACAAAGCACCAGGGGAAGACAGGATACCTTACGAATTCTTTGTAAATGCCACTGATGAATTTCTTAAAGAACTTGCCCGTATATACAATACAATTTTTGAAGATGGAATTATAGATGAATCATTTAGAAAAAGCATAATTCTTCCTATTTACAAAAAGGGATGTGTAAATGACCCAGCAAATTATAGGGGTATATCGTTTATGAATTCTATCGCAAAAATATTTATGGGAATCCTTAATGATAGACTTGTAGCATGGATTGACGATAGAAAGATTATGAATGAATACCAAGCAGGATTTCGAAGGAAATACTCTACTGCAGACAACATATACAATTTAGCTTCAATTGTTAATATTAAACTCGAGGAAGGAAATAAAGTTTATGCTTTTTTTGTGGATTTCAAGGCAGCTTTTGACAAAGTTTCCAGAAAATCTATGATATACAAACTGTACACAATTGGAGTATCCTATAAGTTCATTAAAATTATAAAAGAAATATATGAGCACACACAATCGGCGGTCTGGACAGGAATTGAGTTGTCTGAATACTTTGACACAACATCTGGCGTCAAACAGGGCTGTTTATTATCACCGATTTTATTTGCTCTTTATATAAACGATTTACATGATTTTTTGGAAGGTGGACTTGAGATTGAAGGAACCAACATCCGAATGTTATTATACGCAGACGATATTGTTATCTTGGCCGATGATAAGAAAACGATGGAAAAGATGATACGAAAGCTCGAGATATATTGTGATCTATGGAATTTAGAAGTGAACAAACAAAAATCAAAGATGATGGTATTTAGGAATGGGGGAAGACTAAGTATGCAGGAAAAGTGGCTCTTCAAAGGAGAAGAAATAGACATAGTATCAGAATACAACTATCTTGGAGTCATCCTTACTCCTAAAATGTCATTTTTTAAACATTTGCAAAATAGAAACGCGCAGGCAAAGTGTGCAATAAATGTAACATGGCAAAACTTTTTAAAAAAGAATGATATAACACTAGAAATGAAATGGAAACTCTTTATGGCAGTATGCAGATCCGTTCAAGCATACTCAGCACAGGTTTGGGGCTATTGCCTTTTCGAAGAAGCAGATAAACTACATAGATTCTTCCTAAAAAGAGTGTTAAAACTTCCTATAAATACACCAAACTATGCATTAGAGCTTGAAACTGGCATAGAAGAAGGGCATATATATACCTTGCAACTCCATCTCCAGTATATAACCAAAACTATGTTTAGCTACACAGAAGATAGGTTACCACACCACTTAACAAAAATAATCCTTAGAAAAAATGTAGTTTGGGCAAAAAGCCTTAACGATTTGGCAAATAAGCTTAACACTCAATGGGCAGATATAAATACTACGGAACCAGATTGGAACTTCCGAAACAGCTTGTTAATACAGAATCTCAAATATGAAAATTTTTTAAATAAAACACAAAGAGCTATGAGAAGCGAAACACGTATATATAAACACTTAGATTATAGAGTTGGGGCCATATATTTTCAAAGGTTCAACCAAAATGATATCACCTGGATAATCAAAGCACGTTGCAATCTTATATATCTCAATGGTAATAAGTATTCAGCAAATGAACGGGATCACCTTTGTACACTATGTAATCGGAGGGAAGCGGAAACATTGCAACACTTCCTAGGTCGATGTCCTATACTAACCTCTTTCCGAATGCGATATTTTTCAACAGCTACATTATCAGAAGATGAAATCAAAAGAATTCTAAATGGGCGATTGCAGTCAGATTGGACAAACTTAGTTAGTTATTTAAAATCATCCCTTAATTACCGAAAACTAATAATAAATGAATTTGAATGATATTTTATTAAGTAAATTACCGTATAAAAATAATAGCAATTTTAAAATGTATCCAGCTGACGACTTATTGTTATAGCTGTATAATCTTTATTATATATGAAATTATACAAATTAATAATGTAAATGAAATAATTATCCAAAAATAAAGATTTACTACTACTACTATGAGAAATTAAAACGAATGTTGTTAAAATTAGCAACACAATAACAATTTATACATGTTACAAATTTTAAACATGTAGTGAACGGTTTTATATTTCGCAAACTTTATTCCATAATTGCAATTAAAACTAAGCACAAAAGTTATCTTTACTCATATATTTAGTTATATAAATATATGAGTGTACTGGTATATGTTATTCACTAAATACTATTCGTATTGTTTAAAACTTTTAAGTTTTATAATTCCATTATAAATTGTTTAATTTGCCGCCTGCTCCCTTTTGCCAACACGTATCAGGGAAATTGAAATGTCACAAAACTTTCCGAATTTTCACCATAAAACATGATTGTATTAAATACTTGAACAATCAAAAATACATACACAGATGACACATATGAGAAATTGACTTAAGTGCGGTTGAGAGCAAACGTTTTAGTAAATGTGAAAAATATATTGCAGCAGAAATATAGAAGAGAACATTCTAAAGCAAGAGAAGGTCAATAAAACCATTAAGATGGATGAGTGTTGCCAGAAAGCTTTCGGTTTTTGTCTCCAGTTTAAATTTTGAATTCCCCAAAATTTTCTTATCATCATCTGCTGCAAGAACAACAGGGAGAGTAAGAGTTGTCGAACAACGGATAAAAATTTCGATTACGTTCTTTGCTGGTCCGGAAGAAACGCCGATACGTTTCGTGGGGTATATACTGTATTTAGGGGTGGATAGGCAGGCAATAGCTCCAAGAAATCTGCCAAGGATCCAAACACCTTGCTGATACACCTAACACAATCGGCGTTCCTCACGTGGAGTGTATGGGGTTGATTTGGGATTCAGCGCTAAAATATTAGCCAAAAGGCGAGAAAAAAAATAAAACAGGCACGAACAATTAAACAAAGTTAAGGTTAAACAAGGTTAAGTTTATTTAAGTTTTTAATTCCCTATGCTAAAAGAAGTAAGAATGTTCTTTCAACAAAAATAAAAATATTTTCCTGTTTTGTTTTCAAAAACGTTATAAAACTTGTTAATTTATTGATGTGAGAAATTAAACTTTAAGACCATTTAATTTTTTAGCTTTATTTAAATTAGGAATAAATTAGCTTTAACAAATCACAAAAAGATATGGTAGTGCAATATTGCCTCAAAGAAACTATTTGACTGAAAAAAATTTGCAAGTTTCAATAATAACAAAATTAATGAAACATTTTAAATATAATAAAGATTTAAATACGCGTATCTTTGGTGTACCATCACTGAGCGTGTTGGTATTGGTCTCATTTGAAAGCGACACATCTTAACCTTGTTGGTCAATCTTGAAAACGCGGGTAGGTCGTCCCTACCTCTTGTTTTGTGTAGTTGGTTTTTACTGTTCCCTTTACCTTACTGGTCCCTTTCTCTATGCGCTGTCACATATGATGACAGTGGCGCCTCAAGTTGTCTATTCTTCTTCGGGCAGCATCATCATTCGAAATAGAAATTAGGGATGGAAAACTACCTTCGGTTAAGACTTGAACAACGAACATCAACTCGACATATAACCCTCAAAACAAAACAAACAAAATCTCTTTCTCTCTCCATCTCTCTCTCAAAAGTACGTACGTGTGAAATGCAACAACAAAGTAGGCACCTTTCTTTCTAGCAAAATAATAGAGTTAGGTTTTTTTCGCTCTCTTTCGATGATAGTCAATATTTTATGCCATCGTTGGACAATATATTTAAGCTTGTGTGCAAACTGTGCTATTCTACATGTCTAATAATAACAGGTTTTACTAAAAACCAACGCACTGAAGGACAGACGGATATTCGCAATTCAGCTGTGCTACGCACGAGATTCTAGAATAAATATATTTTATAAGATCAGTACTGCAGAAATTTCAAACAGAATGACACAAAAAAAAACGTTGACACCTGTGGTAGAATGGTTTCAAAACTTTTTCGAATTATTTCGGTTGCCTTAAATTTCATCGAAGAGATTAAACAACAAATTTGTGTTTGGTTTTATTAGACTGGGTTTTTGAGATATCAATTAAACTAGGTTAAGTTAATCGGAAAACAGATTTTTGCCGCCATTACCAAGTTTGTAACAAATGTTTGACGGAAAAGCTTAGTTTTGCTTAAAATGTTGGTCTGAAATAATATAAAAAAAAGTATATATCACCGGAAAAATCCGTTTAACTACGTTTGAACTTAGTCCACATCTCAAAAACCCTGCCTTACCTAAATTGTTTAACGATGAAAACGTTTCATGAAATAAGCATTATTCCCTAAAGTATTTGAAAATTTCGACGCTAATACAAAATCAATAGCAAAGTCTCAAATGCTGAAGGTATTTTTTCTTTACTTCCATTTGCTTGAACAAGAAAACTTAATTGTACACACATCAACACTTGACTACAATTCAAATTAAAAAAGGAAACTTAAGGATACAAAAAAAACGTGTTCTTATTATGATATTAAAAGAAAAAAAAGCAGTCATGTACATAAAACTGAAAATAAAGGAAGTAAGTTAACTGCATACTGGCCGTAAGGAAAAACAGTTTTCACACAATACCAGTTCATGTAAAAATTTTAAAATCGGAGTAAATATATAAATTAAGACAGTTCATTCAAGGAAGTTAGTCTTTGAAATTTTCAAATTTAGCATTTCTCTTTATGAACGAAAACTCATATCGCAAGGTTGAATCTTATGGCATTTATGATTCGAAAAATGTGCACATAAAAGATTTTTTAAAACATGATCTTACAAATTGGAGTCATCAATCAATATAGACACAGATAATTTCAGGAACTACAACCTTTTTTCCTCGGTTTATATGAAATAAGGTGGCCTTATAATGGCACAATAACAACGGTGAGGGGGCAACCCAATGGGACAAACGGCGTAGGTTTCCTTCTTCTAGAGAGGCAAAGAGGGCCATTATAGACAAAGAAGACTAATACAGCCCAAAGGGGAAGATTACAAAGGAAGCGACTGGTGACAGTTTACTTCTTACCGGCTATTTCAAATCACAAGTGTGCCCAGGTAACACAAATACTAAGTAAGTTGGTGGAAATCATGGACTGCGGTAAATGAAGAAGATCAGCGAATTATAACGGTCTATTGGTACTGACATTTCTCACAGGGACATGCATGAACATTGTTTACCAAGAAGTTACGACATATCGAAATTAAAATCCCTTAACACTCCAGAAAGATACGCAGGCTCCTTAATGGTTTGCTATGAAGGTATCCCGGATTGCAATGGAGGGAAATGAAAGAATGGTCAAATTTAAATCGATAAAATTCGATCTACTATTTTACTTAGTCCAGGTTAACATACATATGTCTTAAAAAAATATAACTAACAGGACAAAAATTGAATTCGAAAAACTTTTTTGTCAAAATAAAATAACTTCAAATATCGGTTAAAAGCAAAAGTTTCTATTTTAACCTTGAAACACAAAATAAAAAGTTGCAGAGATAAAAATTGCATTATGAAATCGAGTATTTACTTCTTTACTTTACCTCACTGTCGGGAGCTCTTAACATTTGTACAGTTTTGACTTAAAGGTGAATAATTTATTTCTGAATATTCTGTTAGGAGTTACCGAACCTTTTTGTTAAGACCAAATTTAGACTTTAATGAAAATCTTACCAGCAAAGAGAGGACAGAAAAGTGTAAATAATTATTTTTTAATATTTATTACAGCAGTTTTGACTTAGCTGCACAATCTCCTTTGCACAATTTTTTGTGCAGGTAAATCAAAAATGCAGTTATCTTAAATGCATTTACCTGCTTTAATGTGCAGGTACAAAATTGTGGTTAACTGCACGAAAGTGCAGCTAAAGTAAAGTGTTTGATTTAAAAGTAGAAAAAAAATTATTTTATTAATACATAAATTTATATTTTATTAAAATTTTATTCCAACCCAGCTAGCATTTTCAATCGTCTAGGAGTCTACTGGGAATCTCACAAAGAATGTTTTTTAATTGTGGACAATACCTCGCACGGGAGAAACTATTACACGGGCTGATTCGCATGAGAGATTTTTCCATAACGTAGGGAAAAACGCTTATATTAATCGTAAAGGGAATCGTTTATGATGTATGTAGAGATTATCGGACGAGTCGTATGATACTCATGTACATAGGTATTATTTTGCAACTCGTGAAATGCTAAGCCGTATGACTAAGCTACCTAAATAAGGGCATCAGGCGTATAGTTCATGCCAAAACTTCTAATTTTCATACAATTTCTATAAAACAAACCTTAAGGTCGCGAAATCAACACCATCCTGTCGGAAAATCCTTTTTTACAGATCCTTAGGCCGGTTCGTTTATTAAAATTGTATTGGCAATAGCATTTTCATACTTCAGAAACGATCTCATTTAGGTAGCTCAGTAATTGTTATAAGATTCTTACAGAGAGTCCCAAAAGGTTCATTCCAAGATTTTAAGACGAGCGTGTCAAAAAAATAAATAAAAAATTACACAAAAAAATTTAGATGTTTTTGAAACTCATCAGATAATCATCAGAAGATTCTTTAAGGAGCTGTATATTAATCATAATCGTCTAACAAACAGCCTATGCTTGCTGGGAAATAACAGATAATTTTATACATGTTTGTATGTTTATTTAATATAAAAGAAATATTAACAAAAACAATGAGAATTCACAAAGAACATAAAAATGTATGAAAAAAACAAAATAATTGCGATTTATATTTTTATAAACAGCTTAAATTGGATATTTATGTGAAAAAGTGGCCACCAAATATTTTTATATGTGCAGCTAACTTTGATGTATTGTATGAAAATATTTTAAAGCTGCCCAAAAATGTGAAAAATGTGCAGGTATACAAAATGCACGTAAAAAAGGATTTTTAAGAATTATTCCAGAAAATATGTATTTTGGGCAGTTAAGTGAAAGTGCAGCTGACTTTGATTTTTTGTATGAAAATAATTTTAAAATGCCAAAAATATTGTATGAAATTATAAAGAATAATTCCAAAAATTTTCAATTTTGTGCAGTTAAGTCAAAAGTGCACGTAAACAAAAGGCAGTTAAGTCAAAACTACTGTATTAAACACGAAAAACTAAATTTAATTTTTCAAACACTGGAACTCATTCCTTAAACTCTTTTGGTTTTACAATGAAATGCTGATGCAGTGTTAATGTAAATTTAAAACTATATAGTCAAAGTATGTTTATTATGTATTTCTTTAAAGAGACTTGTAACCAACCCTAAGTAATAAATATGTATTGTATGTACTTTGCTATCTATGGATACAATATTAAATTTAAAATGAAATAAGAACTCTTAAAATAGTGTAAATTTAAGAAACATGCTGAATATTTTATTCAAAGAAAGTTTTTGATTTAATATATGTGAAAACATTGAGTGAATTAAAATAAGCATACCAGTAGCCTAGAAGTTTACTCATTGTGTCTTGTAGCCAGCAGTCCTGGGAAATTATCGATAGACTATCGATATTATCGATAGTCTTAAAATATCGAAAATATCGATAGGAAAAATATAAATATCGATATTTTTATTATTTAAAATACAGCTATGAAGACATCTAACAGCAGCTATACACACACAGTTTTTTGTCGCAAATTTTTACTTGCTTTTATTAATTCGCGCTGAATTACAGCAATGAATACAAACAACAAGAATGGCAAGTGGTATGGATTGCTTTGCAGTGCTTTTTACTGCTAATTAAAGGTGTTTAAGACAAAATGTTTATACATGTTTATATTGGGACTAAAATGTCAAATATTTTTGTAATGTTGTAAAAAAAATGTAAATCCAAATGCAATTGCAAGCATAGGACAAAACAGTGAACGAACATTAGAGGATAAGTCCGCTAGATTGATTACCTTTTTGGGGAATATCTTATAGTTCCTGTTACTTCGGTTCCTTCAGAAAGGTACTTATCCATTTTTAAAAAACTGTCATCTAAAATAACGTGAGTATATACCATTGAACGGATTTGTGCAATTGCAAAAAAATCGCAGTAAATGAACACCAACAAATACACTCGCTTGCGGTCATACAATCAAACTTGCGCAACCGCAAACATTCGCTGCTGGTTTGCAGTCGTTCAAATAATGCAGATCGTGCTTTGTTATTTATTCCATCGTTTAGCTTCGTTTGTCAATTAAGATGTTTGTGTGTTTGGTCCGACAATGATTGTTTTGGCAAAGAAAACAAAAATACAAACAAAAAAGCCAGAAATCAAGCAATTATTACTCATGTAGGCATTTAGCAGTTATTTATTTATTTTATTTATTTTCTTTTTTGCACGCCAATGCTACAAGACCAAGTCTCTTTAACAGCATTGGGAAAATATTGTTAATAAATACATATGTACATACATACAAAGTTTCGATTAAATAAAAAAAAAATAATTATAGAGAATAAATTAAACAATTAATGACAGAAATAACAAATCAAATTTTTAACAAAAAATAAATTTAAATTTGAGCAGTTGTAACAGGCATATTTATCATTTGTTATGCTAAATTTAAATGTTTGTTTTATCAATTTTTACACAGTATTAATATAAAAATCATAGAAAGTGTCAATTAAGTTTAATATTTAAATAAAATTTAATCATCTTTGTTACGAAAAATACTTGCATTGCTTGTTGTTTGAAAGTTGTGAGGTAAATGGTTCCAGAGAATAATTGTGTGAATTAAAAAGTGTTTCTCAGATTGCTCATCGCGATGCTGGATACTGGTTATCCTTTTCCCCTTATTTGATCTAAAGAAATTTAGTTTACGATACAAGTAATTAGGCTGCTTTGTGTATATAATCTTGTGTAGTAAAATTAACGAACGGCACTTTAACAGGTTATAAAATTATATATTGTATATTATCTTTGAATAGCGTGAGATTCTAGAAAAACGTTTCAATCCAAAAACATATCTGACAATATTGTTATATGTTACATTTAGTTTTCTCTTACTTGACGAATCACAGTTTGTGAAAAGTTCACATCCATAAATTAGTGTTGGCAGTAGGTAAGATTTTGCTAATAACATTCTAATTTTTAAGGGAGTATAATGCTGACTGATCCACAAATTACGTAACATTGCAAATGTTCTACCACAGATTGCATTTATGTGGTCTGACCAATTTAGTTTTTTATTAAAGATTATTCCTAGGTTCTTAGCGGTTTCAACTAATTCAATTGTTGTATTATTAATCCTTATTGGTGGTACTAAAGAAGGAAACCGTTTTGGTTTTCCTATTATTATCGCATGAGACTTTCTGGCATTTACTATGTAGTACAAGAAAAAAACAATTTAAATGAAACTAAACGCACATATGTAGGTACAATGTCCATAAAAACATAAGACTTTTTTTATAATCTTCAAAAGTACAGTAGTTCTGTATGTACAATGTATTCTTGCTTTTATTGTTGTTAATTTTTACAAAGCGTCTCATCGAGTGGACAATGACTACTTGAATGCAAAAGTATAAGAATGTGTGCCTTTTGAATTTACACAATTGTGTTATATTGCGTGCGCAACAAAAATGCAAACAAAGCACTTTCAATAAAAAACGAATCCATACAAAAATCAAATGTGTACGAAACGATGTAAAAATTACCAACGTTGAACTTTGTTTTGCAGGCAAAGAGTAATTGTAAATTTGAGCGTATGAATATATCAAGAAAAATAGTGATTTTCAGTTCTCGGGCATATACATACGTCTCATACATTCAATAAAGTGATAAAAACAACGGACTCTAGCCTTATAAAAAAATAATTTAAGTTTTACTGCAGAAGTACAAACATTCAGTCGATAGTACTACCGATATATCGATAGTGAAATTTAAAGTATCGATAAATATCGATAGTAGAAAATATCGAAAGTTTCCCAGCACTAGTAGCCAGTGAAAACTCCTCTCTATTTAGAAAGTCGTATTTAGTAAAAATATCGAGCAAAATACAAATTGCTGTAGTGAAAAATTAAAATCAAAGTTAAGTTTTAACTGTTTTTCTTATTTAAAAGGTTTTATTATTCGTGCTTAATCTCAATTTTTATTCTTGATAAAAACACTGAAATTTATTGTTGATGGGATAAGCTATTCCTATGCGCATTTCACTGGATGCTTAGGCCAGATCGTCAGGAAACTTCTTCCATAAAGATTTTAGAAAAACTAAAGATATTAAACCCAATAAAACTGTAAAACGTATAAGATTTGTTTTTAGATCCTAAATCAATAGATATCAATTAGAAACGGCGATGGGCACTGCACATACTGCGACATTTACGCTTGTTTACAAAATAGAAGAAAACTTTACGTTTGTTTTTGTATTTTTAAAAGTTGAATACTCTCCGAGATCTTATTTTAACAAGTCATGAAAACGCTGGGTCAATTACTTTCTGCATGACCCTCTTCTTCACACATATTTAAAAGGTAAAACCTTTAAAGAGTCTAGTGCAACTGTCTACAATATGGCCAAACATAAATTTATAATCGTTTGTGTGTAAATGCTTTTGAACCCGTATTTACCATTGTATTTGCTACTCCCTTAAGTGTTTATTATTTCTACTTCCATCGAGTTGCAAATGCCTTAACAATTAAAACTTATAAATACGAGTATAGATGTATATAAATTTCTTTTAACCTTCATAAGGTCTTCGGGTCAAATTTGACCCATTTTGAAATAAAAGTTAAATTTTTGCTAAGAGTGAGTGACTTATATTTTTTATATTCTATGACTTTTATTTATTTTGAAATGTTAACACCTACTTTAGGTTTTCAGAAAAAAATATTGGCGAAAAAAATATTTATAAAATTTTTTACACTTAAGGTCTTTGGGTCATATTTGACCTGCACCAAAATTCTTGAATTTTCGTTAGAAATTTCCAGTTGTTATTTATTTTTTTTCACCTCCTGTGACATGCGATATTTTGAAGTTTACTTATAACGCAGGTAAATATGTATTTGGTAATGATTGGACTGAAGTGGCAACACCAAATTTCGCATTTATTGATTCTCTGGTTAGCTGAATTGTATAGATCAAATAATGAAAGTACCGACAGTCTGTGGGACGTTGTGAAAGGAAAAATTATTTTTAGAGGAATCTTGCCGTTAAACAGATTCAAAAACCCAACAAGGATACTCGCAGTGATCGCCAAATTTAAGAGAAGTTTGCGACGATACGTGAGCTATGAAATCTATGGGTTGATAAGTTAACCCTGGAATATACAACCGTATACAGGCAAATAAATAGGAACTTTGCCTGAAATAAACAAATGTATGCATGTAGTTCTTGATTTGACAGTTGGTTTGAAATGTCACAGTATGAAGACAATATCTTAGAAAATTTAGGTTTTCAACTTGCCGCGCCCTATATCGAGCAGCCATAAACATTACCCAAAGCCTAATTTTCACGAAAAAGTGCAAAAAAGTGCATGCAGTAGCTGAGCAGGAACAGCGCCTGTCGTCTTCAACCAAAGCCTAGGAAAAAATATGTTTACCAGTCAAAAATAAGTCGTTGCCAATTATGTTAAAAAACAGATACAACCACTTTATGTTAAATGTACTTTTGCATTCGCCATAAATGTTAACAATAAATACAGCTTCAATATACTGAATAAATCTAGAAATAAAATATCAACTTTTAAAACATACTTAATTGCAAAAAAGTGAGTTTTTATATAAAATTTTCTATTTGGGTCAAATTTGACCCGAAGACCGTTAATGTCAGCAATTTTGAAGACCTTATGAAGGTTAAATAAACTGATTCTAAAGGGTATTGTTTAAGACCAATTGTCTACGAAAGTGTAAGCCGTTTAACGAACTGTCATACTGCGCTCACTTCTTTCAGCAATAAGGCTTATTTTTCGCAAAACGGATTTGTTAATAAACAAAATAAGAGAACATTAAGAGTAAGATCAATCAACAAAAGACCCCTAAGACTAAATTCCTTCCAGAAAAATTCTCCTTTTGGTGCGGTTTACCCACTGATAATATCATCGGACTTTATTTCTGCAAAAGTAAAGCTGAAGATCATGTTACTTACGGTCAACGTAGATAGTTAAAGCACAATGTTTTTTTTTTTTATTTGAAAATATGGATGACATTGGTTTCAACAAGATGGTACTACGTTCCATTGTGCGACAGGAATCGTAGACTTACTGAAATCAAAATTTATCTATAAGTTGATTTTGAGAAATGGACATGTTAATTGGTTTCCAAGATCGTACAGTGTTGATAGTGCCCTGTAAAATAGGTGATATATGAAGTTTATATATGGGGGTTTTGTAAAAATTCAGAAAAGTTTGAAAAATCGCGAAAAATTTTTAAAATTTCAAACAAGCCATAAAGGTAATTAAAAGTCCCTAAAACTATAAGAAATAGAGAAAATTTTAAAAAAATTGCTAACAGCGGCATAATAACAAAGCCTTATACTTAATAAAAATCGTTTAAGCTCTAAAGAAACAGAAAACCACAATACTAATTACTGAAACAGAAAACTTTTAGGAAAAAATCGCTTCTTTCGCGAACATGGTGAAAATTTCCGAAAAAAAATTAAATACTGGAAACAAATCCTAAAATTTTTTTGAAATCGCTGAATCGGTTTAAAAACAAAATGTCGGAATATAACAAAAAAAATTATTCTAGCAGAGGCCAGATAACAGATAATTGCTGCAACTTATATTTTTATTAAAAGGCATTTACACATGAAAGTATTTTCTTGAAAATCGCTATACATTCACACTTTTTCACTTTCGCATTTACATTTGTTTACTTTAAGCCCAACTTTCAGCTAGATTTCAATGAAAATTTCAAGATTGTGTCATATTGTAGTAACAAAAGTCACTAGTTTTTTGCGTAAATATAAAGAATTTTAATTTATTTTTTTTAACTTAATATTAACAACACAATAATTCTAATTAAAATGTATAAATACCATGAAAATAGAAGTCTACTCACACTTTGAACAAACGCTGAAATATTTTAGATCCGCACCTTTCCGAGTAAATTTTGTTTTTATATTCACGATTTTCCAAAGACTTTTAGGACGTTATAGGGCAATTCTACGACGATACCAAGAATTTGTTTTAAACAAAAAGCAGTCCTCTAATATCTGATTAAGAACGTTTTGCTGTAGAAACGATTCATTAATAAATAATTTTAGCGATTTTGGAAAGTTTTTTATCAATTAGAAACTGGGAATTATTTCCTTCCGAAGTTTACTTTATATTATATTCAACATTTTTATTTTTTCGAATTTATTCTATGAGCTAATTTTCAGTTATGTATTTTATAAAGCTTTTTTGTAATAGTTCTATTTCTTCAATTTTTCAGAAATGACTTTATACACTACCAGACTATTATATTGTATTTTCTTGTTACATTTTACCTTAGCTTTCCTTTGGAAAGCAATGAGGTATATTTTATGTACAGAAAAATTTACAATTATTAGACACCAGCAGAATGAAATGCATTTTCTGTATTTTCCCAAACCAAAAACATATCTGATTATATTGTTATATGTTTTCTGTAACACATTTTTGCTACGAAAGTCGCAACTTGAGAACAACTCGCTACCATATAAAAGTAGAGGCATTAAGTAAGTTTTGGCGATAAGTATTTTAATTTTTAAAGGCGTAAAGTATTGGGTAGGCCAAAGTTCATGTAACCGTAGGTAAATGTTTGATGCAGTTTTATTAATATGGTCAGACCAATCTTAATTATTATTGAATGTAACACCAAGATTTTTTGCCGAACGTACACATTAAATTTTTTCATTATTTAGCATAATGTCAATGTTTATATTAAAACGGATCGTTTTACGATGAATGATAAGGCATTTGGATTTGTGGGGATTTATTAGAAGTCTATAAGCGGTTGCCCATCTATAAACACTTTCTAAGTCCTTATTTAATTTATGTACGTCGTCTGCAATATCTTCCACAGCACTTACAATGTAAATTTGTACATCATCGGCATATAAGTGTAACTTAGAATATGATTAAGTTCGGGGAAGATAATTAACATACAACGAGAACAAAAGTGGTCCTAAAATTGGTATAAATACTGATTGGTAACGACTACCAAGATATGATTTAAGAAGATTATTTGAGGTCCCTGATATACCAAATAGCTTTTTAAGTTTGAGGTAAAGCAGAGAATGGTCAATTGAATCGAAAGCTTTGGAGTGATCCAAAAGCCCTAGTATATTAATTTTCCCGATATCTATATCATATCGAATATCCTCACTCAGATTTATGAATGCTGTAACACAGCTATGCTTAGCTCGAAAGCCAGATTGGTGTGGCTTGAGTAAATTATGCCGACCAATGAATTCATTTATTTGTGTATACATAAGTTTTTCCATTATTTTGGAAAGATAAGGCAGAATTGCAATAGGTCTAAACTCCGAGTTATTTTAAGGGACCGGAATAATCTAAGCATGATTCCAGCTACTTGGAAAGATATTAGTAGTAAATATTGTGTTAAAAATGTGGGTTAAATAAGGTAGTAATCTTGGCAACAATATTCTTACAAATCGAGGGTCTAAATTGCCATATCCGATTGCATTTGATTTTACAGCCCTTAAGCAAGTTAAGACTTCATCATTATAGAAACATCGAAAATTAATTGGATATTTGCTATACTATCTTCTAATGAGTTTATATAGTTTTATAGTCATTTGTATGTGAATCATCATTTGATGAGGGTATTGACGAAAAAATAACGTTGTGGTTGTCCGCTGATAGATTGCTGTCAATATTTTTAGTATGATTACCTATTCCAATATCGCGTATAGTTCGCCACGTTGTTTTACTGTCAATAGCACTTTTAAATCGTTCAGCATAGAAAGTAGTTTTTGTTTTTTTTTATTTCCCGATTAACTTCCATTCCAATTCTACGAAATTCATCGTATAAAATAGGGATTTTGAAACGCTTCCAGCGAGAATGCGCAACATCTCTTTTCTTGATTGAATTGATTCAGGATTGAACCAGGGCCTAGTATTATCTTTGACAGTTTTTGTTTTGATTGGAACAAAGCGTTCATATAAATCAGAAATGTTATTCTCAAGAAAAGTGGTTTGCTGATTTGAAATCTCTAGAGATGTAATGTCTTTGGTTACTCGATATCGAATGCTTTCATCTCAAATTACAATACATTACATACGATATCGAGTGGCACTGTCTCGAAGTTAACACTTTTTTTGACAAGCGGGGTACCCAGCGGAAATTCAGGGTTTATAAATGCGTTTTTATATTTATGGTTATTTTTATTTAACAATAATTTAAAGTGGCGTAGATTAAAAGTAATGTTATGACAAATTACAAAAATGTAGAATAAAATTGAAAAGGAAAATATATTTAAATAAAATATAGAGATAATTTGCAAAAAGTAAAAGATGCGAAAGAAAAATGCCAAACCGCATTAAAGAGTGCCAATCACTCGATTTGCCGCTATTTTTCTTCCGCATCGCAACAGAGAATAGCATTCTGTTTTCGATTTTTTTAAATTGATATTTTGGAAGAACAAAATGATTTACTGAATACTTTTGGCGATTTTTCTTCCTTTCGATGTGTTTACTGGGTTTAATGTGTATTTATTAGGCCCATGGGTATTTATTTACTTGTGTAGTAACAAGAAGTTAATTGTCTTTATAAATCAGTTTGTGGTTTTTGAAGGGGCTTAATGTTAGTTATATGTAAGACCTTTTATATTTTATTAGTATACATATGCACATTTATTATTCATATGAGTTTCGATTGTAAACTTTTTCGACAAAAGGTTTCAAAAACTGGTTTAAAAGTAAAGGAAGCGTAAGGAAATTGTGAAATCTAGCACATTGAAAGTCAATGAACTTTAAAAGAATTTTTTAAGAGGGAAAACATTTGTTTATTATACGAAAAACATTCTAAAATATGTTTCGATTATTTTACAAACCGATGAATTGAGAAGGGTCACTTACATGCATAGTGAAATAATCAAGCTTTTTTTACAAATCTCATCAATTAATTATTTAAGAAAAGGTTAAAAAGGGTTCTTATATAAATAACTTAAATTGAAACAAATCAGCTTTATTTTCTTTTGTCAGGTATCAAGAAGAAAATGTTAAATTTGCAAATGAAAATAATAACGACTCTATGGTAGGTATGCTTTTTAAATTTTGTAGGAGATAAGAGAAGACTTTTTACATTCCATACCATTATCCTTCAAAATAAAAAGTCATAACTACATTTTTCCCTAACCAAGAAAGTAATTTTAAAACTCAAGTCTTACGACAGTGACTTCATTGTGCACTGACCGGAATTTAGAAAGTTTTGTTTAAAATTTAAAGCAACCTAAATCTCTTTTATTCAGCTGTCAAACGTTTAGTCTTTTCTAAGTTCCTGATACCAATTAGTAACTTTTTAACTTTGTTAGTTAACATTTAATGTAAGATATGGTTACTGACTAATTCTGCCACAAATTTTACTGGCTATAAAATATCACTAACATAGTAAACTTGCACCTTCAGAAGAATATGTTTCTATCCATATAAAGAAATACATATGAATATACAACCACATACAACGGTAGCTCTTATTAGTAAAACCACAAAGAGAAGAAAAGGATTTACGGAAAGAATAAACATGCCTTCAGCACAAATACCCATAAGATTTATATCACTTCCGAGAGATATTGACTTACAAGCACGCACAAGCATTCCAACAATTTTTAGCAACAATAAAAGGATACATAAATATGTATGCATAAATAATTAAAAAACAAAAACAATGCAGAAGGGTAAAAGGTAGGGTTCCTTATGTTATTGACTTTTTTTCATTTTTGGGTACTTATAAAATTTGTCATCAATGCCAGTGGGGGAAAAATTTATAAAATAATATAGGATTTATGTTATCCATATATGAGGAGCCGCAGGACAAAACATACTTGTTTGCTCATTTCAAATTTTTAAACAAATATTAAACTGCCATATGTCACCACATTAACTTTTAAGGATTTTTGATTTCAAACCACTTTTGTTTTGGAAAAAGTACGATTTGTTAAAAAAAAAAATAAAAACAATTAACGTTTCCTTGAAAGAAAAATTTTTTTTTTTATAAAAACGTTCGTTTTGCTTAACAAAAAAGATAAACTTATGGATATTTTATTTTAACGCCTGTCTACAATACAGAAAATGCAAAAACCTAGTTTACGAAAGTTTTAAGCTTTTTGAATAACACTTAAACTTTCTGCATAAAAAACTAATGTTTTCTGGTCTCTCTTTCAGTATTTCTTAAAATGCACTTGCTCTATTATGAATTCCATTATTATTTCATTATTCACCAACAAGATTTTTTTGTGTGCTAGTTTTTATTCCTGATAAATGCACTGCGTATTTCACATGTGGCTTAGGCCAAATCACCAGAAAACCTTTTCCAAAGGACTTTGGAAAAGCTAAAGATATTATACAAATAAAAATGTAGAGCGAATGAGAATTACAACACTCAAGATATCAAAGCTTAGACAAAACACCAATAACAAGCAGTGTGTTTTTCTTTTCTTACTTTCCCTGCTTCAATTGGTTGCGTTTATGCAGACTCGAAATGTATATCGCACGAAATCAAATTAAGATTTCAAAATAAAATAAACATTTTCATTTAAGAATTCATACTGAAAACAAAAACAAATTTGAGTTTTTTATTGTTGTTTTAATATAAATTTCCAACCGAAATTTTTAATTTTATTTTGAAAATCAGGCAGAAAATTTAACTTTTTTTGAGGATCAATCTAAGTCTTGACTTTTTTTTGTGTGCGAAATGACACACAGTGCAGACGTAGAAACTGTTGAAAAAAATTTTGACGAAATAAACTTTGACTTACTTTTAAACAAGCATCAACAGATTGTTAACAATTTGGCAATGTTAAAATCATCTGACTTGCGATAAA
Source organism: Pollenia angustigena (assembly GCA_930367215.1). NCBI lineage: Eukaryota > Metazoa > Arthropoda > Insecta > Diptera > Polleniidae > Pollenia > Pollenia angustigena. The sequence goes on along the minus strand of OV884059.1, from coordinate 109,143,284 downwards.
TTTCGCAAATTGTTTAAGCAAATGACAGATTTAAGAAACTTTACAAAAATTTGCCATACGTGAATATGGTTTCACAAATATGATATGTATGTATTTTCACAGGTGGTTAAGGCAGCTAATGAACATTATGGCTTTTTGACCGATTTTTGTTAGGGATGTTGCTTATTTATCGTTAATTGTTATTTTGATTAATCAAAATCAGGATTAATTGATTAATCAGTTTTTTGAATAATTTAATTTTTAAAAAATTAAATTTGTTTTCTGTTTTATGAATTTCTTTATATTTTGCCCAAACTTTATATCGTTCTCGTAGTGTGCAATATTGCAGGAATTTACATAAGATAGCCCCGCTAATATTAAACTACCCTTTGAGGGCCCACCGTTTACATTTCAACGGCCACACCCTTTCCACTAGCCAGGAGAAGATTATTTTCTATTGGTGTCCATGCCACCCACCAATACAAGTAAAATATCACATTATTGGTTCCAAGTTGCTCTTATATTTTTTTAAATTTTTGCCAAGTTTGGCAGTTTTGCTTTATTTTTTGATTAATAAACAGTTAATATAATTTAATGCAAAAATCCTAAATTTTTGGTGAAACACTCGAAATTTCTCGTCTTAAAATTCCCGGGAATTTTTTAAATACTTTTCAGGACATTTCCGGGAAGTATTTCTCTAATAGGAACATAAGAAGGAATAAACAAGATAAAATTCACACTAACACAGATTTTTTATAGGACTTTTATTTTCAGCAGATGCTTGAATGTGTTTACTGATTAAGTGTTAATGTATGTATGCGTGGCTGTACCGGTGTTAGGGACCACTCAACTATTCTGGACGTGTTTTACAGTTAAATAAGGTATCACAATTTTGTTACCTCGTGTTGTTGTTTGTATTTTTATTTTTGTATTTTTTGTTGTTGATTATTTGCAAATGTTTCTTTTAAACTACATTTAAGATTAAAAACTTAATACAAAAATCCTTTTTGGCATAATTTATCGATTAACAGCCTAGTTTCATGATCAATGGTCAGACAGTCGCTTAATATTTTATCTTTGCACTTAAAATTTTTAAAGTTTTTGGCATTAAACATGATCTTCGGGAATGCCGTTAGACTTACGTTAATTGTTGAAGAGGTTTCATTTGATGTATTTCATTTATTTTGATGAAAATACTTTTTAAATGAGTGGCGATAGGACTGATTTTAAGGAATAGGACTTCTACTGCTAAAAAATTTGTGCTGGTGAGCTTAAAAATAAAACTCGCAAGCACAAATTTAAAAACGAGAGAATTGACCCGAATTGTGCTCGCGAGAAGAATTTTTCCTACCCTGCTTTAAACTACTAAAATGGAGATGGAACTTTCTTTATTAGAAGGGCAGTATAGATTAGCTTAGGTAAAAACCAATGATTTGTTCTCGCAATAGTTTTTGCAATAAGATGCAAAATAAAACAACAATCAATAATTTTTCCAAAATACAAAATACTTGTTTATTCAGCAGCAGCTAAGCGCCGGCTTTAACCCTTGGCTAAAAACGTTTGTAGGCCAAATTTTATTGGGTAATGATAAATTTGGAACCTATAAATAATTACAATGACACACAGACATCAATTACACTAACATGGAAAGTGACTTAATAGTGGATTAAGCATCTAAACTTTTAGATATCACCTTTACCATTTAAGTTGATGTATGTCAAAAGAAATTGGACATGCTTGTCCACGAAAACTACAGAAGTATACTTCATCTAATTAATTTACATTAATCATACGCTTACATGAAAAGTTTTTAACGAATAAATCAAAAACTAGGCTTTAAAACTGCAAGTACTAACCCAAAACTGTCAAACAGAAATTTGTGTACAACTTTGCGCTTTTTGAGTTGGTTTGATAGCGAATATTAACATTTAATGAATCAGACGTAAAAGCAACAGTTTTTTTTTTTTTTGGCTAATGGCAAATGAAGAAGATTTCTATTTTGACTGCAGTTATTTAAACGCTGCTTTGACTGCAGTTTTTTAAACGCTTTGATACATGATTTTAAGGTATGGAACTTTACCAAAAGGCTTTGCACTGCTAAATGGGTTCAGTTCGGCAATCAGATAGTCTTTAAAAAATGTAACAAAGAAAGGTATAAACAAAATTAATTCTTTCAGTTGTCAGATCACAAACTGCTTCCTTAATGCCCTAAAGTGGTCAATAAAGTTAGCTTTAATAAATTTGTTAACAAAGCGCTCATAATTCATAAATTAACAACTCAACCAAATTATTCAAATTAAATTTGAAAATCAGTCATCGATTTAACTCGTTTTTGGCTACTCGGGTTTGATAGTAAACAAAATTGCGCATATTGAGTTTGATCAATTCACAACAGACGTTAAATACTCCATTACATCCTAACAAATGACATTTGGTGGGATATATACGCTAGTGGCATCAGCGGAACTTGTTTCTTTGTAAATGAAGATCTCACGTTACAGTCAATGAAGATGATTAGCACGACTTTTTATTTGAAAAGATGGATAAACTTGTTACGGGTGATCTGTGGTATCAACAGGAGACGTAATACGCCATATATTCAGACGGCAATCATCGGCTTGATGAAATTCCAATTAGACAATAAGTTGTTTTCTACAAATGGACCTTTTCAATTGCCTTCCAAGACAGTTCGATTTAACACATCTGGAAAATATCATGTGGGGCTACGTAAAGTTACTGATTTATGCTTATAAATCAGCAAGAACTGATGTCTTGGAAGCCAATATTGTTTATGTTATTCGTGACATGTGGCCAGCTGCGCTCGAAAAGTTTGCCCAAAATTGGAGGTCCATAATGCCCTCATAATCCCGAAATCATATATAAATGTTAATGCCATGTATTGATCATTTAGTTACAAGTATTTGTTTGATATTTAATTTTTGGTATTACTTTTTAAAACATCAAGTTCTTTTGAATAAAAAACAACATTGATAAGGGAATTAGCTTAGACGTTAACAAAAAATTTACACAAAATCTTGACCTCTATCAAGGATAGATTTGATTTCTTTAAATCCTTCACTGATTTTTCGTCACAAAATGGAAAAATTCCAATTACAGCAATTTTTGTTAAAATTTAACTTTCTCCAAAAAAATTTTTAATTTTCATTGAACAAGAATTGTTTCCATATCCGTAGGATATCGTTAAAGATCTGTAGGTATAGCAAAACTTCTCTACAATTTCCTTTGTTGTGGCCATAACTTAACATTGGAAATCCTTTAGCATTTGCATGTTAAGAGATGGTAGTATTGAAGTGTTTGTTGGCGTGTGTGTTTAACAGCAGGAAAATCGTTTCGTTTTTATTGTTTCTTTTCTACTCATCATACAATTTCGTTGTTTTTGAATTGCGAAGTGTTTTTCTTCGCGACTGCACACAACAATTCACTGACTGTGAGTGAATAAGTAAGTGTTGTTGGAAAATTTTGCGGAAGAAACGAAAATCTTAAGCGTATATTAAGCATGACAAAAGCAATAACAAAAGCAGCAACAACAACAACAGTAAGCCGTGGCTTACACCATACAACAAGCAAGATTGTAGCCGTCATGCTGAAAACCACAACGGAAAAATATAAAAGGAAACGGAAACAAAAGCGGGTTATTTCATAGGATATAGACACTTGAATGTGAATTGCTTTCTGTGCTTTGGTTCATATTTTTTTTATCCTTTGTTAACTCTTTTTCTGTTCCTCCTCTTTAGCACCAAGTATCACTTTTGTATTTACTGACATAAAGTCTCATAGACAAATGAAAATGTAGGAAGTCAAAAGACGGCTTATTGAAAAAAAGTTAAAAAAAACTTAAGTTTTAGTTTAAATGAGAAAGTGAGAACTACTTTTTTATATGTGGGATCTTTATTTAAATCTTCTATATAAAAATACATGACTGGGGGTGACCATATTTTCTCTGCGCGTAAAGGTTGTCCTACTTTAGTTTAAGCTTTCGAAAGTTGGTCTTTATAGGTAAGGATGATCTTCGAACGTAATCCGTTTAATCAAGGAAAATGGGAATGAACGGCTAATGATGGCAAATACCTTTAATCTTATCGGTTGTTGTAAGCCCGCTTAGGTGCGTTGGTTTTTATTTATTACAAATACCGTAGGAGAACAATGCTACTAATTGGTACTGCAAACTCAAACTATTTGATGTTTAAAAGAAAAAGTTGCCTAAATGGCTTCCTATTGCCTGCTGCCAATCACTTTTAAATATAATTTTTATTATTTTATTAAGACTTTCTTAGTTACAAGATTTACACAACTATAACTACTAGAGTCCTTTGATAAATTATTTGTAGTTATAAAACCTAAAGCATTTTCTTTAAATGGCTTAACACTATTACAGTCCAGTTTAACCATCGGGTATGGAATAACCGACTGTTTTTCCACAGAGCTTTTTTATATGGCAAGTTAAAGGGACTAACAAATTAAATTCCTTCCTTTGTCAAATCGCAAACTGTTATCTAAATGCCCTAAAGTGGCGAATAAAGTGAGTTTCAATAAATTTTTTACATAAGCGCTCATATAAATGATTCATACAACTACTACAGTTGTCAGATTATATTTTATAATTCACATAGCTTTTTACCCTACTACCCATTTTGTAATGAATCGTCCCTTATACAATTTAATTAAAAGGACTCTGCCCAGATAATTTATATAATCAGAAAAATTTCTGTTGAGTGTCAAGGCATTAAGCTTTGACGTTAGGCACAAATGTATGAAGTCAAAATAATCTTTAGTTTTTGATTGGTTTTCTCTAATGCTTGGTTTCAATAATTCCAGTCCAGCATCACTGCGTCCAATCGTAACTTTAAGTTTAGCACAATATCGCTATTAACTTGGTTGTATTTGATTTTTTATATTATAGCCATTTTTTCGTTTCTACTTGTACTTATTGCCTAAACAAAAAATAAAGCAGATTGCCAAAAAAAAAACCAACACTAAACATTTTGTCGCCCAAGTTTTTTATAGCCCTTCTTTCTCTATCTTGTCATCTGAACAAACAACTACATAAAAATCTCTCAATTGAATCGAAATGATGATGATTTCTTGTATGTAGTAAAAAAAACCTAATGATACGTAAATAATGTCGGAAAATATGAAAACGATAACTTAGAAATTGTTATTCAAATGTTCAATACGAAAAATTTTGCATGAATATAAAAGTAATAAACAAATACAAAAAAGAAAAATTGTAAAAAACAGACCTTGACAACAAAAACGGTTTTAATAACAGGTCATTCATTTAGTGGTTGCAAAACCGGCCGTCTGGCGAGGCTGTTTAATATGTGACATCTGAAGTGTAATTTATTTGATGAAATGTTTGCAAGTTATAGCCTTTTTACACTGATCAACATCTAACATCTACCATATATTTGCCACAATTTGCGAAGATGTTAACATCTTTCCATAAGAAATATATAGGGCTGAAAACCAACATATTTCAACATCTTTAAAAGATGTTCCTATCTCATTTTATTCCATTCTACATCTTTCGATTATTTAAGTGTCATCACTAGAAAAGTGGCAATAAGTTATATTATTATTGTGGCATTACTGACAAAAATAAGTTTGTTTTGAAAGCAGCGTTACCATTTGTCAAGTTTTATTTTTTATTGCTATGTTTTATTGTTAAGTATTTTGTATATTTTAAAACAAATTTAACTTCAAATAAATTTTTTTGTTTTCTTTTTAAATTTTGCAACTTTTGTGAGAAAAAAACATTTTTTATTTAAAAAAATTCTTTTTTTCAAAAATGGTAACAATTTTGTTTGATGGTTGATGTTAGATGTGAGCAATGTAAACGAGTGTTTCAGATTTTCTACATCTTGGATGGTAGATGTTAAATGTTGATCAGTGTAAAAAGGCTATTACGAATATGGATCGTTTAACAGACGAAGAACCTCAATTAATAGTTAAAACTTACTATAAAAAAAAAACTTACAAATGTGGCCGCTTTTCTAGCTTTACGAGGTGATTATGGTCTTCATAATTGAACAACTGTGCAAGGAATTGGCAACATAATTAAGAAATTTTAGGAGACTGTTAGCTTTACAGGTATGGCCAGGCGTGTGTATTATCATAATTTTACGCCGAAACTATCGCTTTTATTAATGAAAGTGTTTCGGGTAATCCAAATAGGTATGTCGATTCCTTCTATGGCCGTATGATAACCCACTGTTTATGGTCTTTGGCAATTATGACAATTGAAGATTATTAAATTTGTGATATGCAGTTTCAACGAGATAGTGCTACGAGCTACACAACACAAAAAATTTTGGCTTTATTGCATATGAAGTTTCCACAACGCCAATTTAAGCCTTGGTGGCCTACGTCAAAGACCGCGGATAATCTAACAACGTTGAAGCATTTGAAAACCAACATTCCTGAAATGTGCGAAAAATTGGCAGAATCTTCAAAAGGATCAACAGCTGCAACCATTAAAATGACATTGTATGTCGTAAGTAATGGCAAGTTCCAAGCACTATAATAAAAGTTTTCTTTAAAATCATAGCTTTATGTGTGTTTTATTTAAATTAACTTTTGACACCTAAAAATGGATAACCCGTTATTATGAAGGAAAGAGTATATCACATTCCCATTCCCATTACGTTAACAGAAAACATATTTAAATAATGATAATAGGGGCACAGAAACATTTAACAAACTATAATGATGTAAGGAAATAAAGAAGGATATTTAGTAGAGTAACAAAATGAAAGTAGAATATAGACAAGTTTATGGCGTTTTATAGTTATTTTTGTTTTTTATCAGAAGAACATTTTTTTGAAGTAAAATAATCCGAATTCAAATTTTAGCTTAAAAGTTAAAATTAGACGGATTATTGCTTTAATAGTTATTGTTGGTCCAAAATACACACAGAAAATTTTAATTATTAGTAACAAGCAGACATTTAACCATTAGAGTTCATTAAGCAACATTAAATTAACAAACACTAGGATTTATGGAATTAAGCAAATACTTTAAGTTATGTTTTGTGTTTCCAGCCCATGTTTACATGTCCTTATGACAGTTGTTTGCCTGTATACTCCACTACATACTTCAATTGTCCCTGTACACTTTTGTTCAAGTGCATTGCATTAACATTGAGATTGTATTTTAATGACAGATAGTTCTATCATTGCTAATGGAATATTGCCTGGTCTTTGGAACAGCAGACGCTCTATAACCAACACAAAACGTTTGTATAAGTATTCGCTGCAATTGCAAATATTTCAAACTCATTGTTCAAAATCCTGCTGCCATAGAGACCAATATTTTTGTGTGTTTTCGAGTAAAATGTAATAAAGTTAATGGCCATAGTAATTTTTAGGCAAAAGTAGCAAAATCATTAAAGACTTTGGCAATTATAGAAAATCACATACATTTCCTACAGCACAACAGAGTCATTATTGCAATCTAAGAGGTTTAATTACTTACAGTAGCGACAATCGGTACAGAATAATATTTTACGTAAGTATTTACCTGTAAAGATATAAAAGAAAAAAGAAAATGGAATTTAATAAAGGTAACGGTAATGGTTGAATTGAAATTAAAGTTATAATAAAATCCAAAACATATAAATAAAAAACCAAATAAAATGGCATTTGTTGTAGAAACGAATATCCGTGTCTTCTTTTATTAAAGGGAGTAACAAACAAAATTATTTATTTTATTTTTTAAGAGTTCCAAGATTGCAAGCAATTTTCTAACTTAATTAACCGAACTATAGCAAGTAAGACTTTCAGCTCCTTTTAGTCAAATAGACCAGAGTCTCTGGCGGAAGTCATACCAACAATCCTTTTAGTGGTAGATACCGTTCAGATATGTACCTTAATTGAGTTTAACGTAATAAATGACTTTATTGAGCACAATTATCCATAAAAAATTGCAATTTAGATAATGCTCAATTAATACGGAATTATTAATATTGAGCAAAACTAAAATGCGACCCTATCACAAGTGTGTTTATTGAGCAAAGCACAACTTACTAAACGAAATGTTATAACATTTGGCAACAACAAAACAAAAGCCCATCCATTAGGTCTGAGCAAAACCCAGACAAAAATCTGAAGTTAGCATTTCTAGTTTTATTATAATTTTTCCATGGTAGTTCAGTTCTTACACTGTTGTTTGTCTTCAGTTTAAATTAGCCTACAGTTAAAAATAGTATTTTAAAATTTTTAATTTAAAAAATAAAAAAAGCCAATGTTTTTTAATTTCTGAGTTGCTCAACGTTTTTGCGTGCGTTCAGAAAGGCAGTTAATTTTGATAAATGTTTAAGATTTTTTTATGTTCAAGCTAGATCGGCGACAAACGGTTAAAAGTTAAAATTCTAGCCAAAGTTGCGTTGGTAAGCCAAAAAATATTATTTATTCAAATGAATAAATTTTAAATCTGCTAACAATATATACAAAACTCAAAACAGAAATGCAATCTTGACAATACGCTTTCCAACAAGTAAGAAGTAACAATCCTAAAAAAATTTTTATAAATATTAAAAATACGCTCTTCAGATGGTATAATTTAATATCCCCAAATCTTTAAAGTCGAAAGTAGTGTGTTCTGTCGCCATTTTCGAATACTTCTGTTGACGTAAAAAGTACGATTTACATTTGTAAAAATTAATTATGATCTTATATTATCCACTGTGCTTCGGCCGGGCACAAGGATTTTCTCCACTTTGGTATAACACTGTAGAGGAAAAAACCCTCGGCTGGTGGCCGAAACATCGCTCAAAAAATTGGGTGAAATTTCCTCTGCAAAGGGGAGTCCAGGATGATCATAACACTGCAAGTCAACTATCAGTTGGTTGTAAAAGGAAATTTCAGCGCTTATTATTTTGTTAGGTGTGGCCAGTGTTGCCAATTTAGCCATTTAGTGGCTAGATTTAGCCATTTTTCACCCTGTTTAGCCATTAAAAAATGCTTTTAGCCATTAGCCATTTTTTTAGCCATTTTTCAACTTGTTTAGCCATAAAATTTATAAAATTAATATAAACATTTTGAGCAATTAAAACGCCTTTAATTTAAATCACAACTTTTACAAATGTTGAAAATCGCTATAAACTATGACGCTGAAACATCTTTTAAAATAAAGGAACAGTATTCCACTATTAAATTTATAAAACGCTGTTTCTTTCTGGTTGCAAGTATTTCAATTAAGGGATGCAGGCGGTAACAAAATTGTTTTAGAAATTTCAGAATTGCCTATAAAGTTGCTCTCACTTCCATGGTCAAATGCTGAAGTAGAGAGGGTGTTTAGCCAAGAAAACATCGTTAACAGAAATTGGAGAAATAGGTTACATTAAGCAACCGTTAATTCGATTTTATCAATTAGGTAAACATTTTTATTTATATTTATACCAACATCACAGTATTGGAGAGGGTACTATGCGTTTATACTGATGTCTGTGACACCTTAAAATATTGGTCCTTAGCCCATCTTTACGTATACCGATTCACTCAGAATCACTTTCTGAGTCGAACTAACGATTTTTGTCCGGCTGGCTGTCTGTCCATGTAAACCTTGTGCGCAAAGTACAGGTCGCAATTTAGAGATTATTTGATAAAATTTGGTACAAAGGTTCTAATGTGCTGTAGAGTATCATAAAGTCGGATTTAACCGACTATACTAGACTTGTTTTTTATTGTAGATCTGGACTCTAAAGGTTGGGTAAATATTGTCGTGATTATGATTTACCTTCAAATTATTTAAAACTTATGATTATTTGAAACTAATGAGTGATTCCTATGAGATGTACAATAACGACATCAAATTTTTCGATGATTTAATTTTTTAATATTAATTTATTATAATATTAATTTACGTTTATTTTTACTTAACAAATTGATCTTAACTCACAATTTCATCGTTAACCACTTTAAATTAATAATTTCTGTTCTGTTATTGAATTTTAATGTGTTTTTATTTAAAAAATCTTTTAGCCATTTTTTAGCCCATTTTTAGCCATTTTTTAGCCATTTTTTGCCCCAAATTTAGCCATTTTTGGCCACCAAGTTTTGGCAACACTGGGTGTGGCTGCAAACGGACGTCTGTTCTTACTTTAAGTGGTTAACTATACAAATGGGATGCATACTCAGTCAAGCTGTTGGCTTAGATGGCAGCCCCATCATCAGAATAGAATACAGTGGGTTCCTCATCTGCGATTAAAGAATCCTCTAATAATGTGGTTATTCAAACTGCTACACTGTTGACGACCTTAAGTATAAAACAAAGGACATGATTACGATCGTGGAATTTAAGGAAGCTTTTGAAACCATCTTGTCTGGCAAAATTCTGCAAAGAATTTAGGCGAACCAGATACTCTTTTCAGGTCAAGCGTCTATATATAATAAAAATTAAGTTTTATCATAGCATAAATCGTCCCCTTAATTGCTAACGGATGTAAGTAACTACACAAAAATTCGAAATTGAATTTTTGATTGATTTTTGTTCGTTTTATTAAACTACATGTTCACGCAAATTTTTTTGACACCTGCGATCAAAAACGGCAACCTTTTTAAGAAAGAAATTTAATAGTGTAAATTTTTTTGCTTCTTCAGTTAAAAAAATAAAACTTTAGTTACTGACGTAACTACATAATATACATAATTTTAATCGTGCTTATTTATGGCCTCCTATTTTAGCTTTAAACGTATGTTTTATATAGTCTTATTTAAGCTTTGATCGTAGGAATAAGGAACGTTTAATTATAGCGTTGGTCGTAGGGGTTTTACAATTCCAATTATAAATCTAACGATACGCCGCTTTAATCCAATTTGGGCTTAAATGGTAGGACTTTTAGGATCCAATAATTGTTTTAGGTCGTTAAAGTCAGGGTTTAAAAAAGTAGATAAACTCCCATTTCTGCCACTTCTTCATTAGTCATTGGCAAAAAAAAAAACTGTTGCTTTGACTTCTGATTCATTTAACGTAAACAGTCGCTGACATTTCGTCGTTTTTTGCTCGACAGTTTTTGGTTTTGACTGCAGTTTTTTAAGCCCTGTTAAAAGTATCCAATTTTGGCTTGTTGGAGTAACATTACAGCTTTATTTATAGACCTTTATGCAACCCATTTTTAGCTTAAATTATGGAAAATAAAACATTCAGGATCCAGAAAAGCCTTGGATATTGTTTGCAATTATAACTCTAATGATTTTCTTCTTTTTATACCCTTCACCACAGGTGGGTATATTTCAGATTGTCATTCCGTTTGTAATTTCTGCAATATTGATATTGGATCCTATAAATAATTTACAATATTCTGGGTCCGTCTGCTTGGTAGTTACATATTAATGTCACATATAGGCCATATTTCATTGCTATTGAAATTCAGCCCGATCGGGCTACAAATGTCTGAGACATGAGCGAAAAACCATGACTGCCTCTATGTCAACCTTAAATCCCATGCTGTTTTTGTTGGTATTATAATTTTTTTATGTATATCGTTATAAAGGCACATGCCAAAGAATGGCAAATATAAAAAAGCACATTGGCTATCAATAGACAGCATCTGACAAATGATGGTGGAAGAGAGGACGATATTGATATTCCCTTCTGTTCTTATCGCACCACAATGAAAGGTATGTATATTAGATTCGGCATAGAAAAATATTGCACTCTTATTTATTTTTGATCAAAGTGACATATTTTTAATTTTATCACATACATAGAATAAATAAAATTTAAAATAGACTCCCTTAAGCTGGAGACCAACTTCATGAGTTCGATACGTATATTCTTCTATATTCTATGCGTTAGCTGTGTAACGTGTTAATACAATTACACCGATGCTTCTTTTTTGACAAATGCCTTTAACATATCAAGGTTGTGAATACATGGTAACGACCATTTCAATCACAGAAATGCAGATTTTATTTTTATAAATTTTTTTAACTTTTTAAAGGGTCTAACTTTGCCATCAATGCAATTCAGTTTTAATTTTAAGTACAGTAATTTTTAAACTGCAAGTTAAAAAGGCCAATTTTAATTTCAATGCAAAAATCAAAAACCAAGTAACATAAAATTTCTTTTACTTTATATTCTCAAAAACTTAAAAAAGTAAGAGTTGCTTTTTGCAAAACAAAAAATAAATAAGCAATACACAATATGAAAAGTTCACTTTGTTTCCCAACTGCAGTTAATCATCGTGCTATAAAAGCAAACTTTTTTGTTAAATCACAATTTTTTTTTTTCAAACATAAAAAAATTCACATTTCATTAAACACTCAATACTCAAGGAAGCAAAAATTCATCAAAAAACTGTAACTTTGTGCGGAGTTTAATAGCAACTACCAAAATAAATCAAACAAAAAATGTTTCGATATGCAAATTATTTTGCAACTTTAATGTTGCTTATTGCAATATTAAAAAAATAATACTAACAACTTGCAGTTTTATTATTTTGCAAAATGTTCTTATCAATAACAACATTAAGGAAGGAAAACTTAAAAAAAAAAATTTTTAACAATACAGGCAACCTTCCAAAATTTATTAATAAAGAAAAACTACGAAAAATTCTGAAAAAAGCAAAAAGTAGAACAATAAATTTAAAAGGGGTTAAGTAAAACTTGTAACTTTGCCTTTTAATAATCTTTAATAAGAGAACGAAAAAATTAATAAAAGAAACAAGGGAAATAGTTATCCAAAAAGTCATAGTTTCCAACATGCAAAATACGAATCAAAATAAAATTTCTTGTCAAATATCGTAGGCATAGCACCCAATTTTATTTATTTACAGACCTGTAATTTGCCACCAATTTTAAATGTTGGCGAAATCAAACATTCCATAAAAAAACTGTACTTATGCCATTTAATAACATTGCAAACAACTTTTCAAACTATAGCAGGCCGAATCTTAAAACAATAATGTTATTTGCTATGCTAAAGATTTTTCCGAGAGTTTGAACCAATTCCTACAAAATTTTAAAGCATTATTTCCAGCTATATAAAACGAATTTGTGCACAATTTACTGATAATTGTTGCTTTGTGTGTGTCAGCAATACATTTTTAAGGAGGTTTTTCCACATTTTGGTTCATACCTCGTTTCCTACTCAATCGAATATAATAGATTTCAATCCCAAGCTGCAGAGGGGAACTAGAAATAATTTGACATCAATATTGCTCTATTTTGTAGGGACTTTCGAAAGTGAGAGCATCTTTAATAGACGGACAGACAGACGGACATGGCTGCATCGACTTAGAATTACTAAAGAAGCCAGAATATAGAAAATTAATATGAATGAATATAAAAAAAGCTTCACAAATAATAAAACTTATTAAAATAAAATTTGTTTATTTAATAATGTGTAACAGGGGTAATTCATAAAGGATTATTAAAAATTTAACAAACGTTTATTAAAGACAATTTTCATAAAAAATTTGTTATGTTAACCTTTATTAAATTTACAAAACTTGTACGAAAACTGACAATTTTTAAGTTTTTATAACTTAACGATTTCAAACAATTTATATACTCTTCGTTTTTACAAAAACACTTTTGTTTGTTTGTTTGCTTTCGTTTACTCTTTTAACCTCCCCTAGTAATTGACCTTTTTATAGGGGTCCCAATCACATTATCTTTTGTTCTTATTATATTTGATATCAGTCAGTCATCTATATGATACGTTTAAGCCACCTTTTGTGAAAGTCAACACATACACACATGAAGAGAAAAAAGCTTAAAAACAAACACCCCAATAGAATACACAGCGTAAGTACTTGAAGGATAAAAACAACCTCCTGACACTTTTTTAACATTCCTTGTTCATACACGTAACAATAAAATATACTTAATAACACAACAACAACAACAAAAAAATACACATAACATTTATATTAACCTAAAAATATAGCCCAGCAAACAATTTAGAAGACTTCATAAATTTAAAGGCAGTATTAGAAATTAAAAAAAGTCAAAATTTTAGTACCATTTCTAAAATATTTTTGTAAGTGCTCTACGTCTGGGTTCATGCCACTGTTGCCAGAAATTTTTTCTAATAAATCTGAAAAATTGGACTTTAAAATCTGGAAAAAATTTGTTTAATCTGCAAAAAATCTAGGAGTTTAAAAAAATTTATTTTGAGGTTGATTTTGGTTTTAATTTCGGATTCATGCACTAATCGAAAGCTAAAGGCGATTTTTAAATTTTTTTTTTGCTTTGCTTTATTTATGTATTCTTACTTAATATTCGTTTCACATTTTGCCAAAAAAATTTATTTTTAATAAAAAGGCACAATTTTCAGAATAATATTCTTGAGTCAAAACTTCTAATTTTACATTTATTTTTCCGAAAGTTTAATAAATTGTTTTTTTTTTTTTATTTTAAAAATATTTGAAACCAAGAATCAATTGTTTGCATATCTTTTTCGGATATTAAATTAATTTGCAAACTGTTTATAAAACCTCAAACTCACCATTAACTAAAATATTTGGATTTATTCTATTTAAACATTTTAAATTCCTTAATCCAATCTTTTAAAAAGTTGGTCACGAAGTTTAATATAAAAGTCTTTACAATTTCTTCAATTTTAAAGTTCTGCAATTTGACAGCAGCAATCTGCAAATCTCATTTCGTCATTCTCGCAATAAAAAATCAGCAAAATTCAGAGAAATCTGCACTTCTGGCAACAGTGGTTCACACTATAAAAGTTTTCTTTCAGAAGTCTAAGTTTATTAGTGAGATAGGAGAGAAAAATAGCATGTTCTCTTTCCCTCTCACCTATTAACTCAGACTTTCTGAAAGAAAACATTCACAGTGTGATCCCGGGCTATAATTTTTTAAATTTTCTCTCAAAAGATTATTTTGCGATAATGCCAGAAGAAATTTTCCAAAATGCTTAAAAGGTATTGCTTTGGAAAAATGTATTTCTTAACATTGATGTGATAATTGATTCACTAATATCTGTTCTTCTTTTCATTGACTTCTTTTTCCAATTAATTGTATACTGGGATACTGACTGACTCGCACAAATTTCTAACAATTGCGGAAACAAGACACAAAAAGGGAAAAAAATCAAAAGTGTCAACAAAAAATACTCTTACCTACAACCGCACCGGAGAGCTTTTATCAGAAAGGAAATAAAATGAATTGGAAAATAAAATAGAACAAAATTATTAATAAAATAAATCTAAAGTCAAAAAAACAAATCACATAAACACTTAAATGTAAAGGCCAGTGACCTTTGAAGCTGTTTAAATAAAGGGTTTTCTTTTATTTTCTATTCTGTTCTGAAAGGTGAAAAAATATATATATATATATATATGTGTTCCTCTAACTCCCATTTGAGCATAGGGCGCCAAAAAAAAAAAATGTGAAAAATGGTGTTAATCATTGTGGGTGATTATGAAAAAGTTCTATTAAACTTATAAATTCAAGTATTGTCTATTTTACACCCTACCATCCAATTTCGTGTATACGCGTCAGTTAATGTACAAACGGCCCCTTGTGCGCACGGATACCTCTCACACAAGTATTAATTTTGAGTATTAAGAGCGACAAAACTTATACACCGGCCGGAGCTGTCTACTCCACTCCTATATTAAAATCCAACAGCATCTGTCGAATAGCAGCAGCAACAAGAGTGAACCTCCACAGGCCGAACTTTCCTACAAGCGTGGTAAATCCGTCTATGATATGAAAGTCATGATCCCCGATAGTATTCTTTCGTAAAAAGATTTCCCTTATGTTAATAGACAAGCAGGGTTTCATATGAAAAGCGAGGGTTCCGCAAAGACAATCATGCGAAAAGACAGGAAGAATTTCTTGTAAGAAGCATACTAACAGGGCCCATAAGTCAAACCAGTGCGTTGCAGTCACCGAGGGCTAGATACCGACTCCCGCAACATAAGATAAAAGGGTACTCTGGTGAGTATCCGGACTCAAGAAATCAAAAAAGATTTAAGGAACATTGTCATTTTGGGTGTTTGTCGCATCAAAGTATGCGTGCACTTCACTTACCCAGGAGGATGTAACACCAAAAGTTGAAATATCCTTGAGGATTTAAATTTACGAGGGCGGTGCCTAAGATTGTCTTTATTCTTTAAAATTATCTCACCTTGAGCTCGATACAGTCTTCAAAGCTAGCCAAATATATAACATGTGGCACAAAAGTCATAACCCATTCGGGAGATGCTATGAATTTTGCAAATAAAATGTCAGTTCTGCTTTGACATATTAAAATGAGTACTATACTCCTGAAATGTAATGGAGGGCTATACTTTTCAAGATCGCGGAATAAGTAATTCGATTTTCTGAGAGCTGTATTTCCGGTTCGCCTTATCTCCTGTTTTGGATGATTGCACTGGCCGGCAAGATCGCCCAATTTAACTGCACTAGACTTCTTTTTGTTGGCAAAAGTGATGGAAAATTCCATAAATCAGACCTGCCAAATACCCATTTGCAGATTTTCTTAACCGCTTCTTGCATGGACACATCAATTGGTCGACAGCTATGGTTTTCGTCTAAGCAGCTTATACGACCTCGTTTAAACTCCGCCGCCCAATGCTTTAAAGCTTAAACATAGGATCAATCTCGCTTAGAATAAAATAAAGCTGGGCCTTAATATTGTTGGAACTCAGACTTTTCAAATTAAAGTATGTGTTGTAGTACATAACAGTGAGCAATTTTTTTATGTTTTCCATGGCATGGACATGGAAACCAACGGCTGCTTTCGCGGCCTCGGTTAAGCTATTCCACCTAATATTTTATTGACCCGCCTAGCATCTAATCTAGCTCGGCTTTGAAATTAGTTGGACTAATACCTTTCAATTGAAAGTATTGAATTACTTAAGGGTGACCAATGTTGTCATTGTATACAAAGGTTAATCAAATGTTTTAAGATGCATATGTGCGTAAGTCATTACTTATACCTTTTCGCTTATTTGGACCGGACAACTATATGCCTTGCATGCAAACCAACGTTCTAATGCTGCAGGGTGCTTTAGTAAATATCAACAACATGTCATTGAAACCTAAAGTGTTGATAATGTTTTTGAATGGGTGTTAATAAATAAACACATTAAAACTATACCATAATTGAGTGAGAAATATCAACACCACATATTCATACACTCACCAGTATCTTTTTTATTTACACTCCCCCTAAAAGTATGCAGTAAATTATTAGAATGTAATAAACTTTGAAATATGCAACAGAGAAAGCAACAGAAAACAAACAAGATAGTTTTTTTGGAAAAATATTTTGATATTGTTCGTTTTCTAAATTTTTTTCTTCCTTTATTTGCCTGCAAAGTTTTTATTACATTTTTGTGAGCTATATAACAACACAACAACAACAAGAATTGAAAATTCTTTTTTTATTCATTACAGTTCTTAACCCATTAAGGCCCGAGCCATGATAACGTTGAGTTATAATGACATAAAATAAGCAACTGTATAACAAAAATGTAAAGCTATTTTTTTGGGTTTAATGAAATTAATTTAAAGTTTAAAGTGCGAGTTGATTTACAGAATGGAAAAATATATTGTGCAACTTTAATAGCTCGTTCCGCGCATATATTACTAGGCTGCTGAAAATTATCGCTGTTTCATATATCCACCAAACAACTCATCCATCACAACATCTATCTTTTGCCATTACAATTTAGTTTATTAAAAAAACCGCGAAATAGAGTCGCGATTTTTTTTGCGCCCTTCTTCCGTACAAATGGTAAGATCTTGTTATATTCATGAAATTATTAGAAAATACTTATATATATATATATTCGTTCCTTTTACTCCTGCAAGGAGCATTTTGTAATTAAATGTTAATTTGGTATAGTAAGGAGAAAAATTGTAATTCAAGCCTTTATCGCGTTTGGCGCGGAAACTTTCTTCACGATCGCGAAAAAGTAATACATCATTTTTTAATATTTTTTCACGGCCTATAGGGCTATACGATGAAGAATTGGATGTTCGCAAAAATTGCAAAAAGTACTTACCCTAATACACTTATTGTTTTTCAACAACTTTGAAAAACAAGTTATTTACTTTTTTGTATCATACAAAATTTCCCCCCCTAAGGCTCGAGCTGGATCCGCGCCTGATCATCTAACTGGTATATTAAGAACAAAAAGGTTAAAAACTAATGAATTACAGTACATTCTTCACCGATGGTGTGAGACTTTTTTTGGGACTTTCTAAAATTTGATTCTTAAATCTAGTTCTGGGGACTTGTTTAATTGACATAATACTACATTGTATCGACATTGTTATAACTAACACTAAACTCGTTCATTGAGAATAGATGTTAGACTGGTCAAATAGTGTCAATTGACCAATGACAATCCCATGTTAAAGTGATATTTCTTATCTTATCACCAAAGACCTATCACAGGACTACTTTGGTGTAAGTTCGCTTTCCTTTAGGAAAATAACACACTTTGGGCATAAGAAAAAAAAAGGAATTGTCATAGAGAATTAACCTTCTGCGAAATATCCTGCATTTTAAAAATTGGAAATTAGTTTGAAAAAGTTGAAAAAAATATCGAAAATTTCAAAACACATAAATAACAACAACTTAAAATTAACATACATACATGTTTTTATTATTCTGTTTTAAATAGCAAGTGATTGTATAAATATGTTTGTATTTGAAAATTGTATGTTATTTGTATATCGTTTAGGCCCAGTGTTGCGTTTTCGCATCACGGATATATACAATCATAAAAAAAGTCTTAAATGTCTACGGTGATTGGATTTTTTAGTAGAAATAATAATGTTCGTATGTTAGCTACCTCCTTTAGAAGTTTTAGATAGGTATATTATATATTACTTTATTTTTTTTAACTTTTTCCAAAAGTACCCAAAAAACAGGAAAAATGCAAAATTTAAATTAAAAATTTTTATAAAAAAACTTATGTATGATACAAATCCAAAAACAGGTCGATTAGATATTTAGTTAAATTTTATTTCACTGTGCTTTATAACACTATCACGTAACAACAAAATGCCTGAGGGGAGGTTTAAGTGAACGTTGCGAAAACGCAACGCAGGGCCTTAATGGGTTAATGCCATAAACAATATATATATATTGATTCCTATGGTTCCAAGTTGGAACAAAGGGCCGTAGTGGTTTCTGTAATCAGTAGAGTTTAAGATGAACCGGTGATTAGCCGATCGCATCCGATTCTGGTACCGGGATTGCCGATTGTAGCATCCAGAAATGCTGTTTTTTTCAACGAGTTGTTGAGATTGGCTATTGAGTGGCGCCAATTACTCGCCACGCCGTTCCAAGGATCATTGGCAACTCGGGTATTTACAGGTGCTCTAAACGAGACCCCCCGAGACTCTCCCCTTGGGACCGCTGAGTTGTCCGCGACTGCTTATTTTATTCGCAGCATCCCAACATATCTGCTGGGGTTTCCACTATCCGCAACCCGTGGACGCGTCTGATAGCATTCAGCTATGCTTCCCGAGGCAGTAAGTACCATGTAGTATGTAATTCTACACATTACATGCTACTTAGCCACCACTTGGCAGAAAGATGCCATAAACAAGGTTAGAACAAATTGTGAACAAGAAAAATGGAAATAAAATGAAAGAATTATAAATTTAAAGTACGAAATACTAAAAATAGTTTTTAATCATTTTGCTCTATTTACTAACGACAGCCTTGAGCGATTAATTGAAATAAATAATTATAAAACAAAAATAAATAATAAAAAAATTAAACAAAAAGCTCTTTATTAATTGTTATATTTTATATAGAAATTTACTATGATGTTTTTTTTTACAAAAATTAACGTATTTTCCCTTTGGCTTCAATTTCCTTAATATTAGGAAACGGAAATCAATGTGACCATTCAATTATCCTAAAATAAAAAATAAAAAAACAAAAGCAGCAACTTGTTTTCATGTGTTTCCAAAATTTCTAGTCGACATATTTTTATTTATGCGTTTGTTTCAGCTGTATTTTACGATTCGTTAAATGATTTTTTGTTTTTAAGCAATTTAGACAATCAAGAATTTATTGAAAAATTATACAAAAGTTTCACGTCTTTTTTTATTAAATTTTAAAAGCCTTTCATCAGGCGTTAGCCAGTTGTTAAAAGTGTCATTCATGTGTTGCTTTTTGCGAAACAGAAAACAGTGGATCATTTGAGCCGTTTATTTTGAAAGTGGCATAAGTCATTTCGGTGTTTAAGTCGAGATATTTAAGGGTTTGCGTTTTAACACGTTTAAAAATATGGATGCTAACTTTCGAGAAGATTGACTTGTATTTGATACATCATGATAATGATATTTTTCTCAGTATTATTATTATTATTATTTATTATTATTATTTATTATTATTATTTATTATTAACTTGATTTTTTTTGAAAAAGTGACTTATGCCACTTTCAAAATAAACGGCTCATTTATAGAGCTAATTTATAAAAAAAAAATTAATATTACCAAACTGCCAGAAGGCGCATCAATAATGATTAACATACATAGCAGAACTAAGTTTACTCAGAAATTTTAAGTTATTTTTAATTAGAGATGCACCGTATTTTTTGGAATTTACACTCCGTCTTGACTAGTCATCGCTATGTTAAAACAGCAAAAAGTTTCATCTACACCATTGAAGCGCATGACATAGAACAATTGCTTCAATTAAATTACACCCATTCTTCGCAAGCATTCTTATTCACTTTCATTCAAAAGTCAATTAACCAGCAACTAGTACACATACGGCAAATGTTTTTATATTTTTTTGTTTTTTTCCAGGAAAACTTTTCCAGCAAACACACGGGCTTTCATTCATATTTAGAGAAATAATATTAATATGCAATTTGAAAGGCATTTCATGTTTGTGTATATAATAATTATAATGATTTGCTTAGCAAAAATTTTAAGTTGGAATAACTAATTTTAATTTTCAGGATATTGCTCATGATCTTTACGGTCCCTGATTTAACTATTCATAAAATTTTTTTAGTTTGAAGGCTTAAAGGATTACCTAAGTAAATTAATGCAGCATCGCATCTCAAACGCTTGACTTTATGATTAGTGGGTAATCTCGCTCTCTTTGCTAAGACTAATGCGCTTCAATAGAACCATAGTTTAAATTTTGCGCACTTTTAATCTTCAAACATAAATTTGGATCTTGAAGAATGCTGTTCTTGATATTTTGTTATTTTGTTCAGAACATCGGTATACAATTAACGCCATCTTGATTATTATTGTGGCTTTTTATGACTGTCGTACCATACATTTTCCTCAGATCATTAAACGTAAACAATTGTATGTCCAGAATTATGCCAACAATAAGTCATAAAGTATACACAGCGGCAACACGAGATGGAAGACTTTTTGCATGTCTCTTTTTCGAAAACTGTAATTTTTTGCATTTCGTAATACATTGAACACAAATTTATTAAGGTCGAGATTGGTTTGCGAAACATTACAAAACAAAAAATATTACTAAATTAATTTTTTTGAACAAAACAAAATCTTTTACTGAACTAATCTTTTTTTTGACGTGTTTTGTGTTTCGTTTTTTTTTTTTTTTTTTTTTGTTTCGATCACAAAGTTGATGTTGATTTAATCGGCCTATTTTTACACATTGCCACTGCACTACCAAAAAGAAAAAAAAATGTCTGTCTTTTTCTTCGAAAGCTATCTTCTCAACTGATTTGGGCCTTTTTCATACGTCACTTTTTTGTGTGTACTCTGTAACTTGTGCAAACACAATAATGGATCCTCAGGGCGGTGGCGGTGTGTTTAGATAAATACTTATATAGATAGAAATATAAAATGTTTATTTATCCAACTTTTTATAAGTTTGGAAATCAAATACCGAAACGTTTACCATTTTGCTTTTATAAGTGAGTAAGAGCTGGTCGTTCAGCTGAAAGTATCAACGCTTTTTTTTATTGCGGACTAAATGACGCGTCCTCGTATATAGCCCTCCTAAAAATTTTCCTACTGTTAGGCACGATTGCGGTCTCAAAAAAGAGCTTGTGCAACGAGGTTTGATGCTTATACTTCTACATAATGTTTAAGGTTAATCTACTAATTATTTTACATATCCCCCCATATCTAATCGGAACAATACTTAGGCCCTAAATTTGTAAAACGCAACGCAATGACAAAAATAACATTGAAAGCAAAAACAATGTCAAAAATTTTTTAAAATTTTGTTGTTGCTTTACAGAAATACATATTGCTTTTTAAAATTATCAACGCCACAAGATATGCAGCGTTTTAAATTTAAAAATTCAATATATGTACATTTCTATAGAAAACGACAACAAAATTATGAAATTCTTTCGATTTTGTTTTTGCTTTCAATATAATTGTTGGCGTTGCGTTTGCGTTTTACAAATTTAGGGCCTTAAATTATCATTCGGAATTTTTTTTTAAGCCATAGCTGCTGCCGGAAAACTGTGTATGATGAATATTGAAGTTTTATAAATATTACTCATACGTACAAATGTACTGTATAACAACCAGTTATTTTAATTTTAAACTGTTACTTCAGATTTTCTATATAATAAAGATATTTCCTGAAATTTACCTAAAAAACATTTTTTGAATGTTTTTCTATAGTCTATTTCAATTTGCATTATTTAAAAATATGAATATATATACAAAAGTAAATGAAAAAGAAATATTTTATAAATATTTTTTTTTGCGTTTGCAAAATTGTACACAAATAAATGAAAACTGCAAGATGGATGGTTAAAATGAAATTAAACATTTATTTTATGAACAAGATTGATGGAGAAGAAAAAGATAAAAAGGAAAATATATTTCCTTTAAATTACCATATTTGTGTGTCAAAGGAAGTACTGTAAAAATGTCATAAAGGAAGAATAGAATAGTTCATTTATATATAAATGTAAATGTAAAGCAAATGCATTTTAAACTTATAGAAAAGTGCTTAGGAATAAAAAAAAAATACTTGAAAAATATTTATAATGTACTTACAAGATAATGGCTTATAATATTAATATTGAACTGAAAGGAGGTCCTGCTCAAAGAAATAAACATTTATTATCTGGCATGCAACGGAGAAGATTTAAAGCCTAGAAGCTCTGTATGAATTATACTCATTAATAGAGAACAATATAACCTCACATTTAATAATTTTTTTATAAATTATAAATGTTTCTTTTTACGCCTTTAAAACCATACATGATTTGAAAGGTAGCCGTTTCAAGCGTTTTTCCAACTTCTGTACTTCAAGCATTCGAAATCCCCAAAATGTCCTACCGATGTGTGTTTGTTTTCAACTTCTTGCTCAAGACATTTTAGCTAAAATATCCAATAACCGAATAAACCATTTAGCTATTTTTGCAATAAAAACTACCAATCACCCCACTAAAAAAATCTTTCTGGTTTTATTAAATTAAAAGTTATAAGGGAATAAGTTTTACCCGTTATCACCCATTTTATCTCCTAGGCTTTTCTGATTTTTTTATTGATGTACAACAAATTTTATATCCCCAATTTTGTAAAATAAAGTCTATCAGCCAGTGATGCTACTATTTCACCTGTATCAACGTATAACCACCGGGGTATGTGGGGAGACATCTGAAAGCTATTTCACCATTTAGTGTTACATCCCACGGGGAAACGGGTGCAGCCAATACCTAAAATTCAGCAGAGTAAAAATTGTTAGGTCGCTTGAGAACGTAGCTGACCATAGATCCTATCTGGTACTATGGTTGCCAAGAGCCCATTGAACTTCGGTTCCAACGTGACTTCAGTTAGGGAAAGGTAAGGCCCATTCGAGGATCACTTAGTGAAGGGAGATCTTAAAGAACTTAAGGCCTAAACCACATCGATGGTTAGATAACTTCAGGTCCAGCGTGTGTAAAAATATGCCTTATTATACATTAAAAGACTACCTGTGTTCGCTGAATGCTGCCACGCGAAGTATCATTTGGTAAACGCATTGTTTGTAACCCAGTGTTGATAAACATGCTACTTTATAAATCGTATTTCCAAATTAAATTGGAAGAAGTCCATAATCGAGCTTCCATACAAATACTACTCTCGAAATAGCGTTTAAAGCCACAGCTTCATAATTTATATGGGTATTGACATACAATTTGCGACAATAACTATTATGATTTCTTCTATGTCGGTCTAAAATATGTCCTATTTATATGACTGTTTAATGGCGATTCCTTTTCTGCGAAAAATATGTAACAGTAAAAACATGTAGCACTTTCTATTGACATCACTAATGGCCTGGAAAAATTAAAACGATAATACATTATACGTAGACTTTGTTGATTTTAATATGTAAATATTTCTATATTTTTTTCACAAAATTATGAGCGGTGTGAATCATGACAAACAAAATAAAACATCGTTGGACAAACAAAGTGGTAAATACCAAAGTTTTAAAACAGGACAACAGTATGAACACCTTAAGTAAAAGTATGGGTAAAATATGCCACATGTTTTGCATGTTTTTCATCAGCATATTCCCAAAATAACTTAAAAATGTTTCCCACGGTTGTATTTTTGATACAAACGAACACAAAAATGTAGAACGTGTAACATTAATGCAACATATTTATCAGAAAAGAATTCGCCTTAAATATATTGGTCCTGTCCATTTAACATTTTCTTTATAAACACTCTTTATAAAATCACTTAAAGGCAATGAAATCTCATATAGATGAAATAATCTAAATATTGGTTGGCAAAATTTATTTAAATCAAATATGTCGAGCCATATTGTACTTAAAGAAATTTTTTGTTAAGTTTTATAAATCCGTTATTTTCCTCAGCAAAGTGCGAAACTGGGGGCAAATTATGGCAGTCGTGATCGAATACTGAAGGAATCGTTATTATTTTTTCAGTGTTGTGAAAACTCAAATAAGTGCTTTACAACACAAAAAAAATTATTTCGATCCGTTTAGTGTGGACAGAAAGAATTAGAAATAAAACTTCATTCGAATCGAAAAAGTATTCGATCACGACTGCCATAAATTATCCCCTGATCGGACTTTGCGTACGGAATCAAATGTTTTTTGATTTTTTTTTTGTGTTTTTAAATGCATTTGAGAGGCTTTTTGTTAATGTTTGGCAGAAGCTTCAGCAAGCTAACGCATATTATATTTGGGGCTTTATCCTCATAACATAATTTTTTGATCCCAGGTTTATTTTTAATACTGCGGTGTAGGACCGACTATTCTTTCTTACCTATTAATATTAATAAAAGCTTACAAACAGGTTTAAAAAAAAATCGTGCCAGTTGGGTGTTTGTTTCTTTTTTTTCCTCGGTTTTAAACCTTTTAATGTTTTAAGTTTAAAATATTCTTTCTTATTAGAGCTGTAAGAGTTTTATTTCCCCGGAGGTACACGTGAAGGTCTTGAGGATTTTCTTTATCTAAGCGTGGCTACTTAGGAAATATAAGTTCTAACAATTGGTGTTTAAAATTTGTAAATCTCCAAAAGATCGCGGTTAAAAAGAGCCCTGTCTAGTATCACAGATACCAAATTTTTATAGGTTTTGAACTCGAAATTGTTGCAGCCTATTCAAGCATTAAGTTGTGTCTGTTTACATCCAAAATAATGGGAATCAAGAGCTGAAGGTATGCCGGTTAGATAGCTTTTTTGTGGCTATAATCAAGAATCTAGTTCATCGTACTGATTGATGTCCCTCTGAGCTGTTGATATTAGCTGAAAGATTCTTTTTGCAGGAAAAGTTAGTAGGCTTCAACTTTAATGCAAGGAATAAGTGCTTAAATCAGGCAAACATTTTCTAAAATTGCTACATTTGTATATTTCAGTAAGTAAGGGATGTGGTGTGTATGATTTGTGCCCGGTCGGCATTTAGAGCACAATTTTGTTAGACTAAAGCTAACAACTGCCCAAGTATGCATAACATTATCCTTCAAGCCTTAAATACCACTTTAAAATATTTTTTATGATATTTATATGTATACAAAAACTTGTAGTTTAAACAGATCTTTTTTACTTAGAAAAGCCTTTTTAAATTTTTAAGCAACATACTTTCCTCTTTAGCTTGCAAACTAGAAATTAATTTTATATTTATAACGCCCCAAGAAATATGCTTTAAAAATTAATGAAAGAAATAAATTTGAATGAAAACAAGAAAATCTTAAAACACTAATAAAAATTCAAAATTTGTTGGAAACTAAAACGATGAATGAAATGCTTCAAGTAATACTCTTTAGGTTAAGTTAGTTATATATTTTTAAGGCAATGCCTTGAAAACATATTAAGTAGTTATGATTTTGCCCCCTTTTTTAGTTTAAAAAAATTTTACCTCTTTTGCTTATCAGTGTAGAATATTTTATTTTTGCTAACAAAAAATAAAAGATAAAACAAATTCATGTATAACAATTTTACTTTCACTTATTAAAAGTGGGGTTTTTCTCTGTAACCCATATAGAGAAGGAATAGAAACATGCCTTATCGATTTTTTGCCCTTTAAAAGAATTTTTTTTTTTAATTTTTTTTGCAAAACATAAATCATTTACATATTTTTTTTCTTCATTTTAATATTATTTTCTATGCTTATATAAATCCATAAGTACTCAAACCATGTATGCACATCATGTATGTTACATTTAGTTCAGTCTGTTTGATTTTATTGGGTTTGATTTCCAGCTTTCCTCAGACTTCAGGTTTTTCATACTCCGTGTGATTTGTACGTTTTTCAATGAAATGTTGGATTTCCTTTTTCAATTCAATTCAATTCAATTCAATTCAATTCATTTATTTGTCAATATTATTACCATTATTTCTTATATGTTACATATATACAAAGAGTTTAAGATTGTTTATTTTTCTTCTTAATAATTAAGCTTAATTTATAATATTATATACATACATATATACAAGTTTGGAGGAAAAAAATTTACAAAAACCTATTTAAAACATTTTTAAATGATTTTAGATAAAACTTATTTTACGAGCTTACATCTACTAAGGTGGTAATAAACCATTAATATGTGCATATTCAGAGTTACTACAACGCAGATAAAAGTTATCTGAGAGTCTATTTAATCTTTCCTCTACTAGTTCTATATTCGCGAGTTCATGGAGTCTGTTGGTAGAGAAATGCCAAGGAAGATTATAAATCATCTTCAGTAATTTGTTTTGAGCAATCTGAAGCTTTTTAATGTGACATTTGGCACTATTTGCCCAAACGGGAGCTGCGTAGAACATAACTGCATGAAATATTGTCTTGAGAATTATTTGTTTGTTTGCTATATTTAATCTTGAATTTCGATATATAAAAGGATACAGTATGCGAATTAGAATATTTATCTTATTTAAAACATATGGTATGTGATCCTTAAATTTAATTTTAGGATCTAGTATGACACCTAAATATCTAACTTTTTGTTCCCATGGAATCAAATGGTTATTAATATTAATAGATATTTGGGGGACGTAACTAGGCTTCCTTTTCCTTGTAAAAAATATTGCCTGTGTTTTTTCACTGTTCAACATAATTTTCCATGTCTTAAAATACGTTGTAATTTCTTCTAAGGCTCTTTGCAAATTTGTTATAACATCTACAGCAAACAAATCCGAACAAAAAATTGCAGTATCATCTGCAAAAATTGACAAATTACAATAATCAAGTTGGGGAAGATCATATGTATACAAATTATAAAGTATCGGAGAAAGACATGAGCCCTGTGGACAACCGGCTGGGACACTGTAATTTCCAGAACAATCTGAACCAACGTGTACTTTAAAACTACGGAGAGAGAGAAAACTCTGAATAATTTTAACAATATTTGTGGGGAAGTTTAAACGAATCAACTTATAGATTAATCCATTGTGCCACACTGAATCGAATGCAGCTTTGACATCCAGTAGTACCATTCCAGTTGATTTTTGGTTAGCAAAATTAGAATTGACCAAATTTCTTATTCTCACTAATGGTTGTACCGTATTGTGTTGACTACGAAAGCCAAATTGGTGGGGAGGGATAATATTGTTGGTTTTAATAAAGTTGGTTAATTTTTCCTTTATAACTTTTTCAAGAATTTTGCTAATGGATGACAAAAGGCTTATAGGTCGGTATGAGGAAGGACAATCAGGTGGTTTGTTTGGTTTCTTTATTGGAATAACCTTGGACTCTTTAAAGTCACGTGGAAAATAACTAAGTTTTAGACAGGAATTAATTATAATAGTAAGATATTTTATTCCTTTTTTGGGGAGTGCTTTTAAACATCTGTTGTTAATACCGTCAAGACCTGGTGACTTTTTTGGTTTTAACTTTCTTATAATGCACGAAATGTGTGAAGTATTTGTGGAGGTATGATTTGACAAGTTTACAGCTGATGACTGAAAAGATTGCAGGGTATTGTTAACTAGGGATATCGTTTCAGGATCCCCAAGATTATATGAGATTGTGTGGTTAGAAGCAAACGTTTGAGCAAGTACTTCACATTTTTCCAAATTTGTTGTGTAACAAGAATTATTTTGTTTTAGAATCGGAATATTTCTTCCCCTTTTGCTTAAAATTTTTGTGGGGTTCCAGAATGGTGGAGAACCATTATCGAGAGTGGCAAGAAGGCGATCCCACGATTTGTTTCTAACTGTATCTATTGCTTCTCTAATAATTTCGTTAAGTATCTTAACATCGTAAAAATCTTCCAAGTTTCTAAAACGTTGCCACTTTCGGCGAGCACTATTTCTTTGCTGGATTAAATTCCTCACATAAAGGGGTAATGATTTTCTTTGGAATGAGGTTATTTTTCTTGGAACACTAGCACTAATTCCCTCATTTATAAGGTGTCTGAAGTTAACTAACATAGAATCTATATGTTCCTCAAGGACAATATCATTCGTACTTGGTAGGATAATATGTCTATTGAGATATCTCGAAAAAGTTTTCCAATTTGCCTTACTAAAATCCAACTTAGATATAGATAAGGCATTTACGTTTATATTGATAGTAATCCTAACTGGCAAATGATCTGAACTTAAGTCATTTACAACAATTGCTGGTGATATTGTTGCAAATGTATTCGTTAAAAAAAAGTCAAGGGTAGAGCCTTGCCTATTAGAGCTAGAAGGTACGTATGTATGATCGTTTGGATACATAATGTCTATTTCATACGACTCCAACTTTTCATGTAGTATGTTTCCCCAGCAATTTGCCCTAATACAACCCCACATCTGATGTCTACTGTTGAAATCACCTCCAAGTATGTATTTTTGACCCCTATTGATCGTAAGTTTTTGAACATCTAACGCAAAAAGACGTTTTCTATTATTATCGGAACCTGCCGAACCACCTGGAAAATAACAAGAATAAATATTATAACTACCGTTGTTAGTAAGAAGTATTATACCAATATTTTCAATAAGGTTAGTATTTACAATGGGAAGTAATATATGAGAGATATTTTTCCTAACCATAATTGCAACACCGCCACCTCTGGCATTTTCTCTATCGTTTCTATATGTATAAAATTCATTATGCCTTATAGATACATCGTGTTTAAGCCACGTTTCCGAAACTAGGCATACATGTACGTTGTGTCTGATTAAAAATTGAAACAGCTCTTGACATTTGTTGCGAATGCCTCTAGCATTCCAGGTAATGATATTTAGGCCATTGATCATTATGAGAGGAACTTGCAGGCGAGGTTAGTTATCACCTCAAACTGATCAGCTTTGCTTCTGCAGTTGCGAAGATTTGTTATAAGTTCGAGAGTTAAACTTTTTATTTCTTGCAGTGAGAACAAGTCGTTGTTATTATTAATGTTGCTGTTGTTGGTGATATTGCTGTTATTTGATGTTTGCCAGACACCTGAAGTGATAGGGGCATTTTGACGTAAGGTATTTGGGAAGTTTCGACTGTAGTTAGTGACATTAAAGGGTCCATTGTTTCGAGCAGTACGGCGCGGTGTTGGTTGGGCTCGTTGTCGTATTTGAATGTAGCTTGCTTTATTTGGACAATCGTCAGAAAAGGACTTATGAGGCCCATTGCAATTTGCGCACTTAACTGTGGTTACATTACAGTCAGACGTTTTATGTTTTCCTGCGCAATTTGCGCAGAAAGTTCTTACTTTGCACTTGCTAGAACCATGGCCAAACATCTGACAGTTGTAGCATTGCGTAATTTTATTTTTATTGGCATGTTGGAATTCCCATCTTACCTTGACATAATCGATTATGGAATAATTTTGTCTTAGTTCTCTAATTGTTATTGATTGACGTTGAAGGTGTACGACATACAAAACAAATTCGGCATTGTAAATAGTCTTTTTTGTAACGAGTTTAACATCCAAACATACCAATCCCATATCGATGAGTTTTTTCTTTATAATCATAGGGTCAAATTTATCAAGACCAAGAATAAGAGCTTTATAGGGCTTTTCACTCTTTGTTGCATAGGTGAAAAATTCGTAGTTGTTTGTAAGCACCTCACACATCCTATCAAAATCAGTTTTGGTTTTACAAAATAGTTTAAGTCCTATTGACATTTTCCTAATAGCATAATCTACAATTTTGTTTGTTTTACAAATTTCGTGAATTTCTTCGATTTTGCATTTTAATATTGTTATAGGTGGTACTACAACTTTTGTTGTTTTGTTAACTATTATTTCATCGTTTATATTATCATCATCAACAGTCTGTAACGGCGAAAAATAATTTGAAGAATTTGCATGCATTGCATTGTTGTTGGTTTTAGTTTTTTTGACATTGTGTTTACGCATGATGCGTTAACATCTTCACTAGGTCTTGTACGTTTAATTTTATGAGTCTTAGACTTTTGTTGTTTGTTCAGTACTGTAATAGATTGTTTTTGTTTTTTAATATGTATTTTTTTTTTTTTTTTTGATATTTTTTTTTTATGTATTTAAATACTGAAAGTTGTTTGTATTTAAATATAATATCATATGCACTTGAAACAAGATCTTCCGCGATGCATAATTCAATAAATTTGAATCATGTTTTTTTTGTAATTCTGCCTATTTCTATTATCAAGTATAAACCTCTTTAGAGGAAAAACAGGTGGCAGCAATTTCAGCATCAGTAAAAATTTGAACAAGTACTGGAACCATTGTTAATGTGAGGGTTTCCCTTACTCTTTTAAGTTGGTTCTTGTCTTCCTATTTTTATCAGATCTAAGAAAAAATCTATTTTCTATAACAGTTGGGTTTGTAAGTTATGTTTTTATTTTGCTAAAATTGTCACAGATTTTTAAGTTGTAGGGTTCCAAGCAGTGTTTTGGGCATTTTTCGAAAAGCTCTTTATCTTATAGGGCTTTAAATGTCACTTGTCCCATTATTTATTGAACTTCTCTTTTCAATGAGCACCCTTGTTTTGCCCTTTAAGAGTATAAACTAATTTACGAATTTGCTTTATTTGCATGTTTTTTTAAAACTAGTGACAGCATTATATATATTTTTAACAGACAGTTAATGAAATCAGTGTTGAAATGAAGCTGAAATTGTTACATTTGACTGCCAATATGTAACAACATGTACTGGCAATGATACATAGATAAAATATTTAAGAAACAGAGCGACATTAAATAAATAAAACACAACAGGAAATTTAATTGTTTACCCCTAAATTTATAGGAAATCGGGAAAATTGTGCACGAATTTCAACAAACCGGATCTAAAAGAAATGTGAAAACACCTGTGCATGCTCGCCTAGTTCGTTCTGCGGAAAACATTGTTATTGTTCGAAATTGTGTGGCAGAAAAGCCTACAACGTCGATTCGTCTTCGTGCCAAGATGATAGCGGACTTCTTGTGGCCAAGAATTGATTATATGTACATGGAAGATATGTACTTCCAACAGGGTGGTGATAGACAGCCAACAAAACAATGAATCTTTTTCGCAAGATATTAAATGGCCGTCTTAACTCTTATCGTGGCGATATAAATTTGCCGTCACGACCATGTGATTTAACTGAAAAAATTTGCGTGAATAAGCCAAGAACAATTGACGACATTGAACCTCAATTATGTCTTAGAATCATTGAATATGTGGACCATCGGATTGAGGTATGCCACCGAAGCCATAGCGAGCAGTTGGCCAATATTTTGATTTACACCTAACTGTCAAAGATCCTTCTGCCAAAATAAAAAATATTAAGAAATTCTCTGAAAACTTTTTTTTTTATTTAGAATTAACATCGTACATTTTGGTTGGACCACCCTTTACTACATTAAATTACCCATAATTTATGAATGCGGCAGTTTGTCTTTTGCATTTAATTTAAAAACTGTTTTGTTAACTTGTATTTCTGTCACACTGTATGAATCAAAAAAATGGTTTTTTTTTAATATTTGACTTTTCACTTTAAATTTATTTTATAAATGCAAAATAATAGAAATATTAGAAAACACAATACAGTGTTGGAATACTTAAATGGGAATTGGAAGAAAAGAGAAGATAATTTAATAAAACTCGTTAACTTTTGTGAAATTCTTCGTTTGATCTGGAGTGACATGCAAAATACGTTACATATTTTACCCTCACTTTACTTAAGGTGTTCATACTCTAATTGTCTTCTATCGAAATTGCACAAAATGTAACACTTCGAACAATTTAGGTAACATTCGAAAATTTTACATGGCTACTATTATATTATTATTATGTCCCGTGGTTCCTATAAGGAACAAAGGGCCACCAACACGATATACTGTAATATATTTGCCTCAGAAAAGAAATTGCCATTAATCACAAAAAAATCTTATATAGATGAAGATATCTAAATAATTTTCGGCACAAAGAGCTTTTACGTGAGTCTTAACCTCATAATATAATTTTATTCTGGCGGGTCCACTATTGACCACGGGTCCCAAATAGGGTACAATCTCAAAAAATGTCTTACAAATTCTGTGAATAGTACCAAGTGCACTTGCCCGACAATACTTTCTTACTTGTTTTATATTGTTTTGAAAGAGTAACCAGTCTAGACGTTTCTCTAGGTTTTAAGTTTCTTATCGCATCGTCGCAATGTTTATTTTTTTTTAACAGAAAAATTCTTTCAATTTTTTTTCCATTAAACCATTAGTCAAAAATATAATCCAGTGAATGAAACGTTTTCTTTTATCAGCAATACTACTGCAGAAAATGTGGTTAAAATCAAAAAATATTTAATCGATACTATTAATTTGTTTACTGGAGCAAATTTAATTAATTTTTTAATAAATATAACATTATTTTTTATTAAAAGCAATTTTTATTTTTTTTATGTATTCTAATTATAAATGTGTTTGTTTTGCAGATTAAAGTTCTCATTCTATTTTCTTGTATTTGCTATAGCAAAAATATTAAAGCAACTCGCATCGCTTCGCTTGAACCAACTTTTGTCTTAAATCAGCCTAAATTAACACCTAATTTTAAAAACTAATTCAACACTTTTAATCTTAATAGAAATCTACATCAAAGTCAAACCTCAAAGTAAAAGAAATGGAAGTTAAGCCAAATATTTGTCTTTAACATGCACGTGAGGATTTTGTGGTGTTTGTTATGTTACAACTCACTCTTTGAGTCTTTGTTTTGGACTAAACAATTGTTTGTGACAGGTTTTTAGCAATGACACCGATACAACTGTGCACTGCGTTTTGGGACTTTTCAAAAATATTTTTGCGATGTAGGCTTATTAGTTCATACTTCTATACTTGAAGATACTGTAGCATCAGGATGACATAACATTTAAAATACAGCAGTATGAAATTATTATATGGCTTTAAAGTACTATTATCTATTAGGTAAACTGTAGTCTGCAGTTACAGGTTTATTTAAATATCGTATGATAATTTGTAAAAAAATAAAAAAAAAAAACACTACGTGACAAAATTTCAACAAAGTCGTGACCAAATGAATCGGCAGCTAATCTTTATGTAAAATTGTCCGCTGAATCCGAATATGAAGTCAGAATTGTCAAAGTTATTTATGTTTTTAAAAAAGATGATGTGACTGAAATGCAAATATCTTCAAAAATTGTAAACGGATTATGTAATTCTTTTTAGTGAAAGGTTATAAAATTTCTAAAAAAAAACCATGGATTGCTTGTGAAGATTGGTCAAGAAATGACAGAGTTACAGGGGACAAAAGTTCAAGCTTCATTGAAAATTTTATGATTTTGTTCAATTTTGTTCTTTTCAAGTTATTTTTTTTTTAACCAATGATTTAAAAATCCTAATGTTTTATTGCATGCGACATTAGATTATCTTAATATTACCATTTTGAGCTCAACAATACATAGATTGGTACAAAAATGACAAAGCTACAGAAGATTTATTAAGTTAACCCACATGGAAATTCAATAGTTTCAAGCAATTTGTAATATTTATTGTTACTAAAAATTTAGCTTTGTATATTTATTTGTTGTGGGTTAATGTAATTAATCTTCTGCAACTTTGTCATTTTTGCACCGATCTGGTTCCTATTGGGCACAAAATGTTCGTATTGAAATATGCTAAAATTTTATTTTTTGGATATTTGCATTTCAGTCACACCATCTTTTTTAAAAACACAAATAACGGTTATTTTGGAATATCTCGAAAACAATTCTGACTTCATATTCGGATTCAGCGGACAATATTACATAAAGCTTAGGTGACAAATTCATTTGGCCAAAGAATTGTCACGTAGTGTAATTCTTTCAGAATTTATTCCATATTGTGTTCTGGTTAGTAGTTGTTTTCCAAATAAAAATTTATGTGTTGCATTTGCGTTTTTTCTCTGTCATTTCTTTCATTTATTTTTTTTTTTCCTCTATTCTTTATTTTTTCTATCTTACAAAACACTCTTTAAACTTGAAAGGCACTAACAAATAGACAACTATATTTTTTTTTTTTTCTTTTTTTTTTTATTAAATAATAAAATATACTGTAGTAAACTACACATTTAAGCTTTACACACTTCTTAAGAAGTAAACGTTTATATAGGTATAAAAAACACCATTTAATCTGAAGTCAAAACTAAATGTTTTCTTTTAGTTTCATATTTTAATAAATTGATATCAGAAAAAAACAAAAGAAAAACACAAAAATTTAGTTTCTAAGGAAACTATCAATTTTATGCTTAAAAACTATTTTTCATTTATCTCAAAAGTTTTTTTTTTGCATCACGACATTCTGGATGAATAATTTTTTTTATTTAATTTAGTTCTTCATTTTCTGCATCTGCAAATATGCAGGCAAAAAAGAATTTCAAATACAAGAAAATCCAGTCGAAGTTTCTATGAGTTTTTTAAGTAAATTATGTTTGTCTCTCAAGAAACTATTGAGGTTTTTATGATTTTTTTGCTGGTGTGTTTATGGAATAGTATAAGAAATAAAGTTTTAACGTACAAAAGTTTTCATAAGATATTTTAAGAAAACAAATAAAAGATTTTAGGTGACAATTTAAGTGATAAGGGAAATGAAATATTCCAAGTAGTATCTAATAATATTTAGGTGTCTTATAATCCTAGCTTTTGTTTTAATAATAATATTTTTGTAGAACTAAATGTGTGGTTTATAGAACACGAGCGCAAAACTCGTCCGTTCAACTAACATTTAAAATAAAAACAATTGTTTTAAATGTAAGTTGAACTGACGAGTTTTGCTTTCGTGTTCTATAAACCACACAAGAGTAAACTAGAATATAACTAGAAGTGGTTTATGATTTTACTACAACTTATCTATTATTAATAAGAAATTGTGTTCGTGCTTAATTTCCAAATTTCATTCTTGATAAATGAACTGAAATTAATTTTTGTAGGATAAACTAGTTTCTAGACGCATTTAAATTTATTATCATCTGCAATAAAATTAACTAGAACTTAACTTTAACCAAACTACAACTAAACAGCAACTGATCTGATAAATAAGCTGGAACAGAACTAAAACAGAACAAGCACAGAACTAGAGCATAAGAAGAACCGAACTAGAACAGAACTAGGACAGAACTAGAACATAATAAGAACAGAACTAGAATGGAACTAGAACAGAACAAAACTAGAACAAAACTAGAACAGAACTAGAACAGAACTAAAACAGAACTATAGCAGAACTAGAACAGATCTTGAGGAAAACTATAACAGAACTAGAACTGAACTTAAACTGAACTTGAACTGAATAACTGAAATAGTACGGAATTAGAACTGAACATGAACTGAACTAGAATTCAAAAAGAAATGAAATAGAATTATATTTTTAAATAATTGAATTCATTGATTTTATTATAGAATAAAGATGTACAAAGTTGTCAATGCTAACCCAGCTTAGCCAGTGGATTGTCAGAAGAAAAGAAAATAGAATTGAACTACCCTGAACTTAGCCTGAACCAGAACTTAACTAGAATTGACGCAGTACTGATCCATAGCTTGACTTGAACTGAACTAGAACTGACCTAAATCGGACGCAGAACTTGTTTTTTATTTTTTTTTTTCTTATAAAAAACTGAGATAGAAATTATTCTTAGAAAAACTCTTGAAACTCTTCTTAGAAAACCTTTGATGCGGTCCCTCATGCATATCCCGCATTTGCAAATGTATTTCAAATTCGTCACTTTAAAGCGGCGTTTAAAATTTTATATTTTTATTCATGTATTATTTTTTACGTGCTGCTACCCTGACTGCTGGTAATGGAAACGAAAACTTTTGTGTAGTTTTAAAGGAAATCTTCCAACTTATTTCAACTAAGTTAAACATAAAAACTTCTTCACATTTTATACCGATATTAACACTTTTACAAGCTGTTTATTTAATCTTTGTACTTTAACCTTTAAATTTAAAGCTATTAAAGCAAAAATATAAAACCCACTTGTGAGGTACTTCACTTTATTATAAAGAAACAGACTGGAAACGAAAGCTCGAAGCAAATATATTACAAAAATCTTATAGAACACAACACATTTTATATTACGTAAGCTATCCAGAGATGTTACTAGTACATATGTATATTAAGCTAAACTTTGAAACCTCTTAGTTGAATTTCGAACCCAAACCTTCTCTTCTTATTATATTCTGTGTTTAAAAACCTCAACTGAAACACAACATGCCCTAATTTCTTTCATTTGTTGTGTTCTTTTTATCCATGTTGTAGGCTGAAAAAAAAATCTTTTAAACTAATGGCAACATTTGGATTTCCGTTGTACTCGTATATTTAAACAACTCTTCGTTGTATTATATACAGCTCAAACTCATTTAACATGTTATAAAGGCCAGATTTCCAGGTTGTTTATTGGCCTGCTGAGGTTTCCTGGTGAAGCAGCTGCAACAAAACCAAAAACTATGCTGCACACAAATTTGTTGATCAGAATATCTCGACAAAAGCAGTAAATTGTATAAAAAGTTATCAATTTAAAATGGATTTTAGTTAAAAACTTCAATTTGTAAGGAGAAAACAAAAATGCAAAAAGAAAAGATTTAAATGTTAAATAACTTTCAAAAAATATATCAGTACAACTTGAAAGATTGTGATAGTGAAAAACATTAAAGAATCATTTGTTTAGAATTTAAAGTTTTTATTGCTTAAAAAAAAGAGGAATACAAGTTCCACAGATTTCCATTTTTTTTTTTGCTGGCAAATTTTGTATTTGCTTTTTTTGTAATTTCTTTTGAAACATTGGGATTGGCGGCGCATTGTCAGCTTGTTTGTATTCGACAAATTGATTGATCGATGTTGGTCAGCATTAAAATAAAGAAAACGACAAAAAACTGTTTTGTTCAAAGAAATATAAGCGTTGATACGAGGCTTGACGAGAGCAGTGACTGAATAGAGATACCGGCTGCTACCACCAGAGGCAGTAGCCTCTGGGACTTCGGTGCCAGTTGACTATATGTTAACTTTCGCTTTACCAAAGGCTTTTATGTACATCGTTTACAAATACCCACCTGGGTGGTACTGCACAAACCACAAATTTCCTTCACAACTACAATAATACAATTTAACTTTATTATTTGTTAAGTGAGTTAAAATTTTCATTTAACTGAAGCAAATTTCAGGAAGTTATTAAGGAAATGAAACCGAAAAGGTTCCCGGGTGGGTATTGGAAAATCGAAGGTAAAGGGCAGTTTGGAGATCACATGGTGGCTATGGTTGGGCTTCAAAGTTGTGAGAAAGGAGGTGTTAAGAAATCGGCTTCAACGGCTGATTTTCCATCACTTGTGCGAAACAACGCTTTGATGGGAGGTTGCCCTAGGCGATGTTGCTATTCAACAGATGCTACTTGCTTTACAACCGCAGAAATGGCTGTATAGCTCCAGCTTCTAAGCTATATAATAAATAATTCTGCCGAGTTATTTACACAAATCGCTACCAAAGTGTGCGGTGTTTGTCACCCAGTGGTTAAGACCATTAAACGGAAGGTGCTCATGTTTATCTTATCTATAACTTATGGATCTACAAGACTCAAACTAGAAATGAACTTAAACTAGCCGAACTAGATCTGAACGTGACCTGAACAATAAAATCAAGCTAGAACTAGAACGGAACTAGAAAAACCGTAGTGCTGAATTAGAAATAACCTGAAACAGATCTACACAGAAAGAAAATCATTTGGTATAAATTAAGTTCAACGAATTCGGGATTAAATCAACTTTATTATTCTTGAATCAATTGATTCAATGTTAGTTTTACTTAAATCAATCTCATTTTCGGATTATTTCAAGTACGAATTCGATATTAAATATATATAAGTTAAGCACTTCGTATTTTAATAATCCGTACTTGAAGCAATCTTTCTGTACTTCAATCAATAAATTATCGTACTATTGATACTGCTTCGGATTGATTTAAGTACGGATGGATTGATTTTTCTTTTGAGATAAGTACTGAATAAGAAATTAGCCATAGCTAAAATAGAGCTCAACTTTAACGGATTTAGGATTGAATTAGCATTGAACTTAATTGCGTTAAATTATCTGAACATAAACTATTATGGTCAGTTCTCAAAATCGTCGGTCAATTGTCACCCATGATGATGTTGGGTTTACCAAAAGGAACTTGCCATGACTTTAAAAGTAACTTTGTGCGTTTAATATTAGTTTGTTACTATTAAAGATTTAACTTTTGAAGCCATTTCCTCGACAACCCTCGTAGCTTTAGACATTTTTTATTTGAATATGTTAAAACAAAATACGAGCGATAGTAGTATAATCAAACGAAAGCACGAATTCATTCAATACAAAATACCTAAAAAAGATAAAAATACACACAGTGAAAATAACTCAGCATTGAATCAATAGGATCCAGAGCTAAAAATTAAAACAAGACAATCGGTTTGAACTTTAAAAGAACGAGAGTCTCTAATTAGAATTGGACACCCAACAGCCAACCCTAAGAATACTTCAGCAATTTTGAAAAGACAACAAATTTTTTTCCAAGTGCATAAATGGCTTTAAAAAAACAAAGAAAATTTAAAAAAAAAAAAAATGTATTTTCAACACCAGTCCAAAAGAATAAAAAAAGAGAAATTGAATGAATAACTGCCTATAGGAACATGGAAAAGCGAAATACAATTTAATACAAAACCAATGAGTTCTTTACATCTTGTTTCTTTATTCCTTTTCCGTCAACCAAATTTTTTATACGGACTTTCCTTTTATGGACAAATAGATCAAAGAGACAGGCTTCCAACCAAACGGGGGTTAGACCAGACCACTGGTGATGCTGGTGGTGCTAAAAATGTCGGTAGTTTGTTGTGTAAATTACCAAAAGTCGTAAATAGTAAAAAGGTGGGGAAAGGGGGTTTTGTTTTTCTTATTCAACAAAGATACTGGTACATTTGTAAATGGCGTTATAAAAACACTTTTTAAACTTGCAGTGTAAAAACTTGAATTAAAATGGATAAACTGTTCTTATTTAAAAGAACAGAAGAAATATCATTTCAATATGTATAAGTGTATTAAAAGCCTTTTACAAATTTGTGGAAAATATTTAACATTTCCTTTAAAATTAAAGAGACTGGCAACAAAATAGCCTTAAGGTTGCTAAACAATAATGATTTAACGAAAATAATGATGACACCGACTTTTATTTTTCATCTTAAAAAAGTTGACTTTTCCCAATTTTACCGCAGAATTTTACAGCATTTTTACTGCAACCTTTTATCCTTGTGTTTAATGAAAATATTTTAATATTAAAAAAAAAACTCTTATTCCATAACGCATTTCAGCCGGCCAACAAAATTGTTGTTTTCACATAAAGTCCCCGAAACATGACATTAAAAATGTTGTTTCTGCGGTTTTCGTTCGCTTATGCCATTGCAGTTGATTCAAAAGTTTTTTTTTATTATTATTAAAGCCACTCTATTGTGGTCTTAAATCATATTGTTGACTTGACCGACATTAAGTGTGATGTGCATTTTGTATCAACTAATTGCACACGCGTAGAATAACAATTAAAACAGCGTTCGACTTTTATTTTAGTGAGGTGACGAATTCAATAATAATCTTTAATTTAGTTCCACTAAAGGTTTTAAAAAAATGTCGACGAAAATTGACAAAAAAAACATAATAAAAAAAACAAATGTATTCAGGTTTTCCAGACAAAGTCTTGACAGAAAGAATACGAAAATACAAAGGAAAGGAGGCAACATGTAATTTGAAATTTAAAAATGATAATAACAGCAAATTTCGAACCACCAGTACTACTGGTTAAAGGATTGATGTTTTACTGTTGGCTGGCGGGCACCGCAGTGGTGCAGTGGGTAGAACTCAAAGATTTTCTGAAGAAAGAATGTGATGATTCTTGAAACCTGAAAAAATCAACACGGGTTCTAATCCCAGCTCAGCCAAAGAAAAATTATCAATAAATTTTAATAAAAGCGCTGTAATTTATAAGATTTTATCTTGTTGCGCTAGATCAGTTAATAAATTAATAAATAAAAAAAAAAAACAATTCCAAGTTGTAAAATTCCTTCCCTCAGTGAATATAATTTAATGGAAATAAAATAAAAAAATAAAAATTAACAGTTCAACTAAAAATCAAAATTATTTTTGAAATGTAATAACTTTACTTAAGTTGTATTTTTATTCGACCTTTAAAATTCAATATTAAATTAAAATGCTTAAGCTTGAGGTCAGTTGTATGTAAAATTTTTTTTCTTTATTTGTTTCCGATATTTCGATATTCTTTGAATATCATCATCAGGGAATGTTTACTAAAATTAAACAATAACAAAACAATACATAAATACTGAGTATTAAACAGATTAAATGTTAAAAAATACAAAGCATACAATTAAAATAGATACAATGTAATGGAGATCGGGGAAAAAACACACATTAAAACTCACATTAAAATTTACATTAACCACAATAACCTTTATGTCAACAGCTACATACCCGGGTATGTTTTGCGTTTTAAAACCGCTATATCATGAAAAGTAATCATCGGATCGACTTGAAATTTCATGATATCCTTAATAGAAGTGTTTTATACCATATTCCTACACCTGAGTGAAATTGGTCAAGTTGGGGCAAAGGGAAGGACAATTTTCAATTTGTACCCCTTACGTCAACAGCTGCATACCTGGGTATGTATAGACAAACGTATACAAATAAAATTTATTTTACATGCTTATTGCAAAAAATTAGTAAGTAAAATTAATTTTCAGTTGTAAATAATTAAACATTTTTAACTAAAACTATTGCATTGTGACATATCAGTAGAAAGAATGCAAATACGGGTCTTTTGCATAATGTGCAGACCTTCATTGTTGGACGAGGTTTTTATTCAGCATCAAAAATATAACCGTTATTGCTGCCGCTTTTTCGGTTTGCTTACGTTACTCGCGTGTATTCCCGTTATCAAAACGTATGAAGCGTCTTATTGCCTAGACACGCCGTATTATTATCGCATCGCAATATAGAGAATGTGCGGTTGTTTTTCACAAGTCTTAAGGGTGAACGTTGCCAAAACGTGTTACGCCACTCAAAAAGAGAATACCAAAATACGAATCAAACTCGCTTTTTGTTATTGCTTTCCATATACAATGTTGTAGTGTAGGGTTTTTTATATTCTCACGCTCATAGCATTATTTTCCTGTCTCAAGAATAGTTAAGTCGAAAATTTTATCGGACATTATCAACCTGAATGTTTCCATAATAGAAACCCCTTGTGTACTTGTTACTGGTTCATAGTTTGCAGACTTAAGTATGTTGTGGGAACCTGACAGTTTGTGGTGGTGCAGCAAACAAAATTATTCCATCTTTGCGTAAAGCTGTGTCCACTTTGACACCGTATATCAGAAAATTTGTCACTGTCTTCAGTTTCATCATCTATATTGTATTTTGGTAACTGCATTTTTTCCACATGAGAGTAATTTGGAGATACACCAGCGTCGGTTCCGTCCACAACTGCTTCGGACACTAATAAATCTTTGACGAATATATTCTTGTTGTTTCTCATAATCAAGTGCACTTATTTGCCTTGGATCGAGTCTTTCATCATCTGCCATTTTTATCTTGCTCTGAATTACCTGGTGTTATAACATGTTTACCAAAAATTAAGTATGAAAACAACGACAAAACTTGTGTTGTTAAAACACCCGATTTTCCAATATTTTAACTCACAAAACCACAAAAGTAGAAACCAAACTAATAACCACTTTTTTAACATTTAAACTAAAAATCGCCAACGCACAACAGCATATAACAAACAAAATCCCATATAAAATATATGTGTATACCCGGGTATGCTTACTGTTGACGTAAGTATAATTTTTCTGCTGTTGACATAAAGGATAAAGGAGTAATAGATTTTCACGTTTCAGCATCAAAAACTACACTGCTTATGTCAACAAATTATTATTATGGTCATCTCTTTGCTTTGGTTATCAAATGTCTGTAGCTAAGAGCACAATTGAGAGTATCAACTTTAAAATTCATTCTCTTATCTGGTGGTAAATTAATAATGTGGAGCATTTCGAGCATGTAACGGCGTTTGTAATTGTTCTCCGTTTGCAATATTTGTACATTATCAAAATCTGGATTATGTTTGTTTTGTACACAGTGGTTTGTCAACGCCGTTTTTTGCTTAAAATTACTAAGTTTTAATTTTTGGTCTGATTTATGTGCGGAAATTCTCGTTTTTAATTTATTCTTCTTCGTTCCAACATACATTTGATCACAGTTTTCGTTTTCTCGTCCAGTACAAGGTATCCTGTATATAACATTGGATTTTTCCATTTTAGGTATTTTGTCTTTGATTTTGCTATATATATTCGTCATATTATTATCCGTTTTGTGTGCAATTTTTATATTTTGACCTTTAAATAACTTTAAGCTTTCAAATCTCTCCGATATCCCTGGAACATATGTTAAGGTTTTGTACATAGTTGGCGTCTCAGATATTCTAATACATTTTTCTCTGTTGTTTTGGCAGTCACGGATAAGCTTATTTGTAAGATTGATTGGAAAATTGTTGTCAGATAATATATTTCTTATTTTTCTTAAGTTATTGTTGTGAAATTCAATGTCACTTAAGTTCAAGATCCTGTTTATAAGATTTTTCGCCGTGTTAATTATGATTCTTTTCGGGTGTTTGGAGAAGAAATTCACTATTCGGCCAGAAGCTGTTGGTTTCTGGTACCAGTCTGTTTTTAAGCCGTTATGCCCTCTTATTATCATAATATCCAAATATGGTAATCTTGAATTCGTTTCTTTCTCTATTGTGAATTTAATATTCTGATGAAAACTATTAAACTTCGTCAAAACCTCTTCAATTGCACTGTCCCTAAGTATAATAAATAAATCACCCACGTATTTCGTCAGTATTTTCGGTTTTACAGCTAAATTCGGTATCACCGTATCCAGAAGTTTTTCCATCACAATATCTGCAACAATCGGTGATGCAGGTGACCCCATCGGTAGTCCTTTCGTCTGTGTGTATATTTTATTGTTGTATGAAAAATAACGGTTGTCCTTAATACAGAATTTCATAATTTTTAAAAACAAGCCCTTTGGAATCTTGGTGTGTTGTGTTATTTCTTCCCATCTGTCTTCTATAATTTTCAATGCTAGGTCAACCGGGACACTCGGAAAAAGGGATACTACGTCAAACGATACCAATTTTTCCTCCACTTCTAAGTTCACGTTGATTAATTTCTCTTTAAACTGCATGGAGTCCTTAACGTTGTATTTTGAATCATCCGTGATTCTTTTAAAAATCCCAGTCATGTATTTACAAAGTCGGGTAGAGGGAGAATTAATGCTAGAACATATAGGTCTAAGTGGGTATCTGTCTTTATGGTTCTTTGGAAGACCATATATCCTGGGAGCTATAGCTGTTTCCGTTTTTAATAGTTTTTTCTCTATCTCCGTTATAATATTGTTCCTAAAGAGCTCCTCCACAAGTTCGTTATTTGTCTTTTGAAGTCCACTAGTTGGATCTTTAGTGGATCTTCGATATGTCATCATATCCCCGAGAATCTCCTTCATTCTAACATCATACTCTTCCTTCTCAATAGCTACAGTAACATTGCCCTTATCTGCATTTAAGATTAGCAAGTTTTTATGTGCTCCTAAAAATCTTTTGGCCTTTTTCGTGATGCTAAGTGTAAATTTATCTCTATGTGAGAACACATAAACAAGAGCTGGAAATAAAGTTTAATAAAAAATGGTTTGTTAACAAAACTAATATTGTTATCCCTGAGGATGTACAGTGATTACTATCGCTAGGACAGAAACATGGTTTACCTGTTAAGAGAGAAGACTTTCCAATGATGAAGTATATATCTGATGGTGAGGACTTTATCCAAAATATAATTGATAAAGAAGAACAAGAAATAACGAGGACACAATTCACGAACATGATTGACAATCATTTGAATAAATTAAAACTCAACAATAGAGATAAATTTACACTTAGCATCACGAAAAAGGCCAAAAGATTTTTAGGAGCACATAAAAACTTGCTTATCTTAAACGCAGATAAGGGCAATGTTACTGTAGCTATTGAGAAGGAAGAGTATGAAGTTAGAA
Organism: Pollenia angustigena; assembly: GCA_930367215.1. Lineage (NCBI taxonomy): Eukaryota > Metazoa > Arthropoda > Insecta > Diptera > Polleniidae > Pollenia > Pollenia angustigena. The sequence goes on along the minus strand of OV884059.1, from coordinate 109,098,362 downwards.
TGAAGGAGATTCTCGGGGATATGATGACATATCGAAGATCCACTAAAGATCCAACTAGTGGACTTCAAAAGACAAATAACGAACTTGTGGAGGAGCTCTTTAGGAACAATATTATAACGGAGATCGAGAAAAAACTATTAAAAACGGAAACAGCTATAGCTTCCAGGATATATGGTCTTCCAAAGATCCATAAAGACAGATACCCACTTAGACCTATATGTTCTAGCATTAATTCTCCCTCTACCCGACTTTGTAAATACATGACTGGGATTTTAAAAGAATCACGGATGATTCAAAATACAACGTTAAGGACTCCATGCAGTTTAAAGAGAAATTAATCAACGTGAACTTAGAAGTGGAGGAAAAATTGGTATCGTTTGACGTAGTATCCCTTTTTCCGAGTGTCCCGGTTGACCTAGCTTTGAAAATTATAGAAGACAGATGGGAAGAAATAACACAACACACCAAGATTCCAAAGGGCTTGTTTTTAAAAATTATGAAATTCTGTATTAAGGACAACCGTTATTTTTCATACAACAATAAAATATACACACAGACGAAAGGACTACCGATGGGGTCACCTGCATCACCGATTGTTGCAGATATTGTGATGGAAAAACTTCTGGATACGGTGATACCGAATTTAGCTGTAAAACCGAAAATACTGACGAAATACGTGGATGATTTATTTATTATACTTAGGGACAGTGCAATTGAAGAGGTTTTGACGAAGTTTAATAGTTTTCATCAGAATATTAAATTCACAATTGAGAAAGAAACGAATTAAAGATTACCATATTTGGATATTATGATAATAAGAGGGCATAACGGCTTAAAAACAGACTGGTACCAGAAACCAACAGCTTCTGGCCGAATAGTGAATTTCTTCTCCAAACAACCGAAAAGAATCATAATTAACACGGCGAAAAATCTTATAAACAGGATCTTGAACTTAAGTGACATTGAATTTCACAACAATAACTTAAGAAAAATAAGAAATATATTATCTGACAACAATTTTCCAATCAATCTTACAAATAAGCTTATCCGTGACTGCCAAAACAACAGAGAAAAATGTATTAGAATATCTGAGACGCCAACTATGTACAAAACCTTAACATATGTTCCAGGGATATCGGAGAGATTTGAAAGCTTAAAGTTATTTAAAGGTCAAAATATAAAAATTGCACACAAAACGGATAATAATATGACGAATATATATAGCAAAATCAAAGACAAAATACCTAAAATGGAAAAATCCAATGTTATATACAGGATACCTTGTACTGGACGAGAAAACGAAAACTGTGATCAAATGTATGTTGGAACGAAGAAGAATAAATTAAAAACGAGAATTTCCGCACATAAATCAGACCAAAAATTAAAACTTAGTAATTTTAAGCAAAAAACGGCGTTGACAAACCACTGTGTACAAAACAAACATAATCCAGATTTTGATAATGTACAAATATTGCAAACGGAGAACAATTACAAACGCCGTTACATGCTCGAAATGCTCCACATTATTAATTTACCACCAGATAAGAGAATGAATTTTAAAGTTGATACTCTCAATTGTGCTCTTAGCTACAGACATTTGATAACCAAAGCAAAGAAATGACCATAATAATAATTTGTTGACATAAGCAGTGTAGTTTTTGATGCTGAAACGTGAAGAGCTATTACTCCTTTTTGTGGTTAATGTAAATTTTAATGTGAGTTTTAATGTGTGTTTTTTCCCCGATCTCCATTACATTGTTTCTATTTTTATTGCATGCTTTGTATTTTTTAACATTTAATCTGTTTAATACTCAGTATTTATGTATTGTTTTGTTATTGTTAAATTTTAGTAAACATTCCCTGATGATGATATTCAAAGAATATCGAAATATCGGAAACAAATAAAGAAAAAAAATTTAACATGCAACTGACCTCGAGCTTAAGCATTTTTATTTAATATGTAATAACAATAATTAGTATTGTGGTTATTTTGTTGAACTATTTATGGTTTTTAATCCAAATTTGTAATATTTTTAATTAGGCTTAAGTTCATGAAATTTAATTTTTATTAAATTATTTTTATGAAGAAAGGAATTTTACAACATGAAAATCAATCAAAATTGTTATTGATAATCTTTCATTCTTGACGTGGCTCGGGCTCGAACCCTGGCCGGCAGGTTACCATGACATGTTTCGATCGCAACCACTCGATCTCCTCAGATGGATTTGCCGTCTTACACTCGCAGCCATCGACGACTGCTGACGTCACTAGTCAAACATCAATCCTTAAACCAAATTGTATTTTAACATTTGGTAGATCGAAATTGGCTTTTCCTGAATGATTATCCATTTTAATCGATTTTACATGTTTTTTTCCTTTACTTCTGTTTTTTCGTACTTTCGTCAAGAATTTTTCTTGAAGTCCAAGTACATTTTTTTGTTTTCTTTTTTCACTTTGTCTTTCTCTTTTCTGTTGACCTTTTTCAGCACAACTTGAAGGACAAATGTACACATAGAGCTCGTGCCTTAGCTTTAACAATAATTAGTATTGTGGTTATTTTGTTGAACATTTAACATTTAAATTATTTTTTATTACAAGTTTTACATTAACAAGTTATACACTCAGCCAGTTACAGTATGAGCTTAATGTAACCTTCATTATTCATTTTGTTCTTTCCTCTTGTTTAATTATATAGTGGTGCATACTGTTATCTGCAGTCTCCAAAGTACCAGTCTACTTTAATTTAAATGTGGGCAAGAAGTCTTTTTTCCACATTAACTCAAACAAAGTACATTGGCCGTTAGTTAATCACATTTAAACATTTTTTTTTCTGTACGTTTTGTTAGCAACATTCCATTGCTATCATTATTAACATTTTTATCTTTGGATGTCATTTAAGTCAGCGCTTCAACATGCAAGTTGTCCCTACATGAACGTAAACTGTGAAAGACAGTGGAAGGTGGCAAAGAAAAAGGTTTAAAAAAATATTTTTCACTGTTTTATACAATTTAATGATGCTGGTTTTCAGCGGATTATTCAAAGTGTGAAATGTTCATTTTATAATGAGACCTTTGGGCACTATGATAATTATCCTTCTTTTACATGTCCATTCAATGTTGTCAGTGATGCATACATACTAGGGTGGGTCACTGATGTATGAGACAAAATAAAAGTTCTCGAATCATGTCCTTATAGAAATATGTTTTTGTCTTACGTCAAAACAAATAAAAACTGCAAAAAAATGTTAAAAAAAGTCAAATCTTCAGCCCGCGCAAGAGCTCCTAAAAATTAAGTATATGTAAGAAAAGTAAATTTTTTAAATTTAAATATCAATTATTATTAATTAAAACTGAAAACATTTTGAATTTAACTTAAAAAAAATAAAACTTTGGTTTTTATACAACAGAAAACAATAAAATCATTTTTTGGTCACAAAATCTTGTTTACTGTAAAATCTAGGCATCTCTCGTCTTGATTCAAGTTTCGTCTATGTTAAACCTTCTCTTAATTTGTTATTGCATAGAGTCATGGATGCTTCTAATCCTATTTTCACGAACTTTCAAGTCGATAAAGCACAGTAATAAGCTTTTCTGCAAAACAATGCTATTGTTGTTATATTCCAAATTTAACAAAATTGAATGTCAAAGCGCGGGCTGTTACACTAAAAATAAATTAATAATATTTTACAGGGGTCTATTGCAGACAAAAATACAAGATATTTACGCTATTAGAAGTCGATAAGAGAAAAAAATTTGTTTCGACCCACCCTAATACATACTTATGTTTTGCATCTGCCATAAATGGGTAAAAGTGTAAACCCAGAAAACACAAACACATGCAATCATTAAAAAATTAGGGAACGTTTCCTTGTTAGATCTGACAACAGTTAAAGATATTATAATAAACAGATCTTAGATTTTTATTCAGAATGTCTGCCAAAATTTGCAATTTAAATTTGGACTTAAGCAACTCTGTTTTTATCTTCCAAAGGCGAATAATCTTCTAGTTGCCGTGTCTGCTGGGTTATTCTTGAAAATGTGTACATATTTTACAGATTTCTTTTGCACATGCTTAAGTTATATGTGGACTTAAATATAAAAGTAGGAAAAACAACCCTGTCATGAGAAGTTGTTATTGTTTTTTTCAAAACTTTATTAGATCAGGGATGGATTTTCGTCAAAGACTTGTGTGATAGTGTAATTCGGCGTTAAGTTTTACTTGGATAAAAAGTAATTTAGCATTTTATATTTTTCTCATTTTTCTAGGCCAGAAATAATTCAAGCCATTTCAAGAAAGATTATCTTCAAATTGTTCATTAAACTAAATCCATTTCCTTTATAAATTTTCTTATTAATTCGAATTTGTATTCTAAGTCAAATTACAATTTTAAAACCTTTAATACATAACTGAAATTTAGCTCATAGAATAAATTCGAAAAAATAAAAAATGTTGAATATAATATAAAGTAACCTTCGGAAGGAAATAATTCCTAGTTTCTATTTGTTAACCATGTCCCAAAAGTCGAATTGCAAAATCTGCAGTCTCACATCAATGAACTAGAGGCCTGGCTAGAAAAATGGAGAATAAAGGTTTACCCGGCTAAATGTGCTCACTTAACTTTTACGCTCAGAAGACAAACGTGCCCAGCTGTAAAAATAAATAACATCACTGTTCCGGTAGAAAACCATGTTAAGTTCTTGGGAATTCATATAGATAGACGCTTGACCTGGTCGCGTCATATTGAAGAGAAAATAACGGCTATGAAACTTAAAGCAGCTCAACTACATTGGCTTCTCGGTCGAAACTCAAACTTGTCCTTAGACAACAAAATTCTCTTATACAAGTCCATCATAAAACCAATATGGACATATGGCATCCAATTATGGGGTACTGCATGCGCATCTGGCATCCAAAAGCTTCAAAGAAGACAGTCTAGAATATTACGACAAATTGTCTGCGCCCCATGGTATATACGTAATGAAATTATCCACAGAGATCTCAACGTCCCCACTATCCAGGAGGAAATTAAAAAATATTCAATTAGCTACATCGATAAACTAATGGCCCACCCTAACTACCTAGCTAGGGGTCTGCTTCAGTTCGAAGGTCACTAGAGGCTAAAAACAACCGATACTTTGAGCCTAACTAGAAGAAATTTTTAAAATTTGAATACAGCAGTTAGTGGTTACACTGGTAACAACTAATAAACAACAAGTAGAATTAAGATTTGAATACATATTGAAAATTTCGATAAGAAAGATTCAATAATAAAAATAAATTAAAAAAAAAAGATATAAGAAGTTTTTAAAACAAATATATGGCAACGCTTGTTTGGGCAAGTATGCGATGCATGGTTTTGTGCAAATATTTAGCAGCCATGTTGGTATTTGTCAAACTTTTTGTGGTGTCTAGTGCTAAATTTAATCATACTAATTTGCCGAATATTCTGATTTTTTTTCGCAGCATTTTTTGCGCTAAAGCAGATTGTTGTTTAAGCCACTCTTTACTTTAAATTATTATTCGTTCCAAACAAATCGCGAGCAAAATTGCCGTATCGTCGTTGTGTTTGTGCGAAATATGTTGTTTATTTAAAAACAGAAACAAAGTGTGTGTTTGTCATGCCATTGCCTTGTTTTTTTTGCCTTTACATTGAAAAAAAAATTATTTTCTTATTTAAAAACTTCTTTTTCGTTTTAAAAGTCAAGGATTTATTGAACTGCCCTTTCGCCGCCACTTATACTGAAGAATTCAACTTATTTTAATTTATTCAGGGGTGTCATGGAAATCGAAAACGTAAAACGAAAGAATTTTAAGAGTCGTTTTTCAATAAGATTTCTGTAAAAAAAATTGTATGTCAATTATTATACAAATAATGCTCTATTAAACAGAATTTTTTAACAAAAATTGTAAAAATTAGATTAAAAGTTTAATAAAAAGAAATGCCAAATTCTTTCGTTTTACGTTTCCGATTTCCATGACACCCCTGATTATTTTCTACATTTTACAAAATACGAACACGAATTTAAAAAAAAACTAGTATAAAAGTAATTTATTTAACATCTTGTGAATCAGAATCATTCATAAAAGGTGGCAAACAATTTTAATTGCGCCCTTTAAAAAGGCAATATGAACATACATGCCGGGGAATAGAGAAATTAATGACCTGCATTCTAAAAATTTTACGAAAATTTCTTTCAATGGTTTTGCCAATTTCTTACAAATTTGTCATCAATTAAATTATAATTCTATCGCAACTGATGACCGAGTAAATAGTTGTGACTATTTTCGCCTATACTCATAAAAAATATTGAAACGAATTTTCTATGAAAATTTGTTAAATATACCTGTGATAAGCCTGAAATATTTTTTATGAATTTGGCTTTTTATCTTTTACCCTAAACTATGCAACATTTACTAAAGGAGATAAAACCACAGAAAGTTTTTGCGAAACTGCTTATTAGCCAACGATAACAAAATTGCTGTAAGTATTTAGTAGCCATGTTATCAGGTCAAGATTTTCTTTGCTAAACAGTTTTATACCCCATTTCAAACAAAAAAAAGGCATACAAATATTAACCCAAATTATTTAACGCTCTGGAATCTATGCGTTCGAAAAAAACATGGTCATAATATGCGTCAAGATAAAATATTTTAACTATCCCTTGATTTTTTTTTTGAAGATTTCGTTGTCCCTTTTTAGCCTGAAAATGTTCTCATAAGAAAATATCAAAGAAACTGCTAAGTTGTAATAATTATAAACGCTGCTGTAGTTCATTTAGAATTTTCAAATAGAATTATGCAAAAGGCAAACATGTGTAACTATTTTTTTTTTTTTTGTAAAGGGGAACAAATAAATTCCAAAATCATCTTCTTTAGAGAAGTATTAAGAATTCCATTAATAAAAATGGCATAAAAGAGCAACAGCAGTTTAAAAATTATAAAAAAAAAAACCAGAAAAAAACTACTGTCAGCAAATATTAAATTGTTTTCCAAGTAAATTTTTCCTGATTCTACATCTTTAGCCGGTTATGACATTTTAACCTCAAATTATGGAGAAAAAAATATTAAGTCCTCTTTGTTTAACCCCTTAATATACATTGAACTACAAACAAAAAACAAAGAAACCGCTTTTTATAACAACTTTGTTATTTACAACATTTATTGTCAACACCATCGTCATCAGATTCATATTCAAGCAGAAAAAAGGATGAAAAGAGTTTTGTGTGCGTTTCCTTTCGTTTCAGTAGATTTAAATTAGTTTACTTTGAGCTGTTATAGTCAGTATTCAGTATATTCTAAATTGGCGTCTATGAAGGAATTCAAACTTCTATTCTTTGCAAACTACTGATATCAGAATGTTTACTGTTCGCAAGCATCATAATTGTTTGGTTGATTGTTTCTAGCCTGCAAAGATTCCATACCTTAAATAGTCAATCTCTTAGTTAGATAATATTAGACATACTGAATGTGTCCTTTATAAATATTTCTTGTTTCCGTCACTATCGTAATCATAGTTTGCTGCGAATACTATAAAATAATTTGGTAATTTTACTCGCTAGTACTGACCACTCGTTGTCCTTCGCTGCCTGTAGTAGGCACTAAATGTGCAGTTATTTAAAATTAAGCTTGTAGTATTTGTAGCGCCAATGCGTACATGTCTGCGTTGTGGTTAACTATTGGTGTTAGTGATGCTGTTGACCCTCTTTTACATTCAATTACTTTAAATAAATAAAGTTTATTTTCTGATGCAGTTGTATTTGATAGTTATTAACAGGTTTTATTTTTGGTCCTGTTGCATTACTTTAACAACATTACATAAACTTTTGTAAAGGTTGGCAAAAAAAAAAACCCGTGGGATTTATATTGTCTTTTTCTGAGTGTACACTTGGGAAATTTACAAACAAAAAGCTTTAATAGAATTATTTGAGAACCCACGACCAATTGTTTTAACTCTATTGGGTCTTAACAGGCTTTTGAATTGCAATGTTATAATGAAACTTGTTTATTCAATCTGTTAAAGCCACATTGTAGAAGAACAATGGCCAGGAAATAGTAGGACGATCCAGGAGGAACTGGTACACGGTTGTACCACCTGTATTGTTAAATGGTACCAACCGTGCTGATAAAACAACATAAATTCCATAAATCCCATTTTTTTTAAATTTTATTCATCTTTACGTTTATTTTCTCGCTAATTTTGTTTTCAATTAAACCATTAATCAAAAATAAAATAAGTCTTAATTTAAAAATTTAATAATGTGAATTGAAAGTTTATTTATATCAACAACATTACAAGAGAAAATGTTGTTAATCTCAAAAAATATCTAATTGATACAATTTAGTTATTTGTTAACTGGTGCAAATTTAATTAATTTTTTTTATTAATATCACAATTTTTTTAATTAAAATCAATTTTATTGTCTCTGTGTACTAACAGTACTACTCAATCTGTTGAGAAAAACCCAAAAATATGGTTCAAGACGATTAAAATCTTTGCAGAGGAAGCAATGGAGCCAATAACTATACACTTAAGAAATTTTAGGGAGATTCACGCCAGGAAACTGTCTCGCGAATTAACCATGAGATATTAAATTAATAAGTTAGTCTATACTTCACAGCCCGTAATATTATCGATAACGTGAAAAACATCATAAAAACACATTGATCGTCTTTCTTATGTCCTGCAAGATTTATTGTTGAAATCAAGTAGCCATGAAGATTCAGAATCCGAAAGTGACTAAGCTGGTCACGTTGTAAAAAAAATTTCAGTTTCATGATAAAACTTGTTTAAAAAAACAAGTACAAGCGCTATATTCAGCTTTGCCGAATCTTATATAGCCTACACCATGATGCGATAGAACAGAAATTTATATATATATTTATATATATAAATACCGTTCTTTAGATACAAATGAATCTATTTTGAGTCACGCCCCATTCTTCAATCCTGTCCACATTTTGTCGGATATTGTGTTTTGAAAACCAAGATGTTTGTACCTAATTTGGAAACTATGGCTCTTGCCGTTCTCTAGATATACAGAAATCTATATTGTCTTTGTACGGAAGGTGACATGCTACTTCCCCAATCTCGGCCATATTCGTGATGTTTTGCTCATTACTTCTGGCTGATTTTCAATACCAAAATCAAAAGGAGCTGATCTGACAGAAATTTATAAAAACCAAGTCCGTCTTTAGAAACCCCACTTCAACAGACAGAGGGACTGGCGTACATCATTATTTCAACTTCGCTACTTATAAGGACCCAAAATTTACATCCTGTATAGGGCCTTATATTAAAGTTGAAGAAACTTCAAACGGAATGATAAACTTATATATGTATGTCCTTTTAACTTTCGTAAAGATCATAACAAATTAATAGTGCTAATTTGTGCGTTCATTTTAAACTTGCACTGCATGCAGGTTACTTTTCCAAGCTGTCACATATTTTGCAAAATCAATAAAAAGATAATTAACCTTTATGTGCTCGGTAGTCTACATTTGTAGCAGTTTTGCAGAAAAAGTTGAATAAAAAAAATAATTTCTACAACAGCAGGTTCCGAAATTTTCAGTAGCTTCCTAAAAATCAATTCTAAGCAGTTTTCGCCACTAACACGATAAAAAAATAATTAACAGCTCCCCGCAGACCCTACTTTTCAAAATGACCATCACCTGGCCGGTAGTCTACAAATGTAGACGCCATATAAAATTTATGGAAATTCACATCACTCTTGCTTAACTCAAATTGTTTTGAATGCGGCATGTCAAACATGTCATTTAGTATTTTTTTTTTTTTTTTTTGCCTTTAGCTTTCTTGTTTACGTTTGTGTATGCATCAGTGATGTCAACAATAAGGATTTTTTTCGGAAAATTTCAAGCGTAGAAAAAAGGACAGATTTTTAGCTTTAAGGCATTCTCACTTTCAATATATTGTGTAAATATTCGTATTATTCTCATTTAAGTAAAAATGTAGTATTTTTTAACAGAAACCTTACAGCATGGCAATCTTCAACAATTGCCAAAACCAATATTCGGGTTCGCATATGCGAACTATTCTCTTAATTTTGCTATTTGCATTCGCACTCACATTCGCTAAAATATATGCGAATAATAAAAGCGAATATTTAATAAAAAAAAAAAAATTGCAAATTCTAAACGAAGAGAAATCGAAAAATACAATTTCGAATTATTGCTGAAAACTCTTAAGGATATGGAAGGTTATATTTTGAAAAGTAAATATTCTTTATTTTTTTTAAATTTTTGCTTTGTGCCCCAAGTTTGCATAAAATTATTAAATTCTTCTAGCCTATTTCCGATGTGCATATCGGAAATAGGCAGTTAAATAAAAAAATTATTTGAAATAATTATTCTTGAAAAATGTTTAGTTCTTTAAAAAGGATAAAAGATCAGGAAATGAAAAATCAAATAAGAAATTTGATTACGTTTGGTCTCTAGATTAAAGGATATAGGTATAGAGGTGTTTCTGTCCAAATTTAAATTTGTCACAGTGTTATTTTTGAAATTTAATTTTTATATGTGCGTGTATGACATTTACTTATGTATTTAATTTTGGTTTTTTCTTGTTGTTAATAAATGCTTTGATTATAATATGCTTACAAAATGTTAACAATAAATTTATAACGTTGAGTGTAGGGAATTTTTTTTGGTTGTATGGAAAAAATGGATTTTTTAGACACGTAAGGATTTTTTAAATTTCTCCTGGCAGCACTGGTATGCTGGTGCTTGCATATTTGACTTTATTAGATTTTATAAATATCCATTTAAGGATAAAACTCAGCTTAGTAATGTTTTTTTCATATGTGGACATTGTTTTCCATACAAATACATATTTGCTACAAATGTAGACTTCCGACCGCCTACGTAAGTTTACAATCCCGGGCACATAAAGGTTAAAGAAATAAAACCAAAAACAGATACACACGACTAAAGAATTTTATCGTCAAAATAGTTCTTATCTAACAAGATATAGCACCCTGATTTAGCTGCCTAATTTCAAACGATTTTATAGTGTAACATCAGTCCCTCTTGTTTTTCCATAAATTTTTTATGGATCCAATTTGATTATTAGTTTAGAAGATACGATTTTTCTGCCATTAGATTGGTCTTTTTCCCAGTGTCATGATGTTTAGTTGATTTAAGTAATCAATTTAGTTATTTTTTTTACTCTTTCATATCTTATTCTAAATACTTGAGAAAAAAGTGCACCTAAATCCTTTCTATAGTTTTTTTTTTTTGCAAAAAATTAAACGATGACAGAAAGATTTTCCAAGATTATTTTTGTTATTAAAAAAAAGCTAGTGTTTTTCTGCTCGTTGGCCTAAAATTCTACATTTCTTAGAACCTCTTCTATTTTTTTTTTTTTTTTGCTGAAAAGTCCTCAAGACTATTTTCTATTTTCATATTTTAGCAAGTTAAACTGAACTTTAAAAGAAGAATTATAAGTTATACTCTTCTACGGATGTTTATGTGATTGTAAGGAATTTTTGTTCTAAACTCAATATGTCGGTGTTCTACTTTCAACAATAAGTTTCTTGTTTATTTTTTTTTATCGTGTGAACTGCGAGTGGATGTGCTTTTGTGTGCGTATGTATGTGTGTCATTGTTTTTGGTGATTCAGTGCCTTAAAGCAATATGTCCTTGTCATTATTTCGGTTTTTATTTTCCTTTAAGTTTAAAACATTTAATAGTGCTTAAAGATAATTTTAGTTTGTATTATTTTAAGATTTTAGTTTTTCATTAACCCATTAAGGACGGATGGGTATTTAAATACCCAAAAACAGAGCCTTCGTAGAAAAATTCTGGCCAACTTCAGGAAAGAGGTATCGGAAATTGGTTTTTACAGATAGATAAAGAAAGGATAAGACTACTTAAACAAATTTTTGAAATTAAATTTTGCCCCCTTTAATTGGGTAAGTTAGCGGCTTACAAGTTAGCAATTTTTAATATTTGAAAAAAGTGAACGACAACGGCTTTGGAAAATTGGGAGAGTGGAAAATCGGAAAACCCTCTTGGTGACTTACAGCCTTAGGTGTGCTCTGCTTTAGAAAAAAATATTAGCTAAAGTGGGCCAACAACGTTGACCACAGGTTTGATTCAATGAGATGGGTATTTAAATACCCACTTCGCTGTCAGAGGGTTTAAAACACATAGTTTTTTTTTTAAATTTTGGCAAGTAAAAATGCGATGTTTTATGTAAAATGAACTATTTATTAGTAAAAAATAAAGAAATTCATATCACAACAGTGGTCGATTATTGAGTTAATTTTATATTTTGGACACCAGCATGAAAATGTGCAAAACAAGCCTTTGGGTGTTACTAAAATTTGCATTTTGTACAACCAAACTCAGTTTTGCTTCACATTGTCCAAAACGGCCAAGCTGAATAATATGGCTTATCATATGGTAAAAGCTCTCCATGCGCTTTGCCATTTCTCAAAATATTATGTAGTTTAATTCAAACGAAAATTCATTTGAAACAAATTAAAATTCATTTAAAAAACGGATCATTTACATTTCATTTAAAACAAATGATTTTTTCAGTAATTTCTAAGTTTTTTATTTATTGAACATCATATTCGTTAAAATTGAATAGTTTTTACTTTTAAAAAATATATTTTAACCGATAAAAATCAAACAAATTAACCAAAAAAAAATACGGAAAACATTATTTTTTGGTAGTTTGTTTTTTTAATAACAAACATAAATGTTGAAAAATAAATTTATTCGTAAAATAACTATATTTTTATTCAATTTTAACAGTACCGAAAACGAATTTAATAACCTACAATCAGTTACTGTAATAATTTTATGAGTGAATGCTTCAACAACGCTCACATGAAATAAAATTGACTCATGATTGGAGATCCTTCAGGTTTTCTTAGCATGCAGTGTAAATTCCTGGCATACACCATAGCAGCATCCAAAGCATTAGTAAGAAGGCCTCGGCTCTTTCGTATAAAATATAAAACATTCCACATACCCTTCTATGACAACAGAGAAGAGAAGGAGTAACATTTTTTGTTATGTTTTTTCGCACAAGCAAAAGCAAAAGAATTTTTTTTGATCCCGTTACCATTCTTATGTAACTGCAAAAGAAGCGAGAGCAATGACAACGTGTGTAAAAAGATATGAGAGTGGAATAAAGCGAGCAAGCCTTGTAAAGGGCCAATGTTGAATGTGAACCTAACCTTATTATGGCTTATTATTAATGCACATCGTGCACTTCGTGATTCAGTGATGAGGCACATTTTCACCTCAGTGGATTCGGCAATAAGCAGAGCTGCCGCATTTGGGCGAATGATAATACAAGAATAATTGTCGAAAAACCAATGCGATCACAAGAGTGACTGTTTGGTGCGGCTTATGGGCTGGCGGCATCATCGGGCCGTATTTTTTCCAAAATGAGGCCGGTCTGGCAGTTACTGTGAATGGTATTCGCTATCGTGAGATGATAACGAAATTTTTATGGCCCGAATTGGAAGATATGGATGTGGACGATATGTGCTTTCAGCAGGACGGTGCCACACAGCTAACGAAACAATGGCTCTTTTGCGCAACGAATTCAATGGCCGTGTTATCTCACGTGGTGGTGATGTCAATTGGCCGCCAATATCATTTGATTTGACACCGTTGGTCTTCTTTTTTTTGGGGTTATTTGACAGAAAAGGTGTACGTCGATAAGCAAGCAACAATTCAAGATGGATGAGATACTTCGGCCCATTAACGGCATAGAATCTTAATTATGCCTCAGCGTCATCGAACATTTAGACCATCGGATGGAGATATAGCGCCGAGGTCGCGGCGGCCATTTGGCCGATATTTTGTTCCATACATGATTGAACCATACTTATATTTTCATAATAAAAATAAATGACAATATCTTCCAAAATAATTGGTGTTTTATTCAAAATCAACATCGGCCCTTAAAATTTAACCATCCTTTTCATTCAAAAGATGGAATACAAAGGCCCTCTAGAAGGCATCCGTACTTCCCTCTTTTCCCGCTGGAACGGATTCAACGTACATACACTCAAAATATTATGTAGTTAAATTCAAACGAAAATTCATTTGAAACAAATTAAAATTCATTTAAAAAACGGATCATTTACATTTCATTTAAAACAAATGATTTTTTCAGTAATTTCTAAGTTTTTTATTTATTGAACATCATATTCGTTAAAATTGAATAGTTTTTACTTTTAAAAAATATATTTTAACCGATAAAAATCAAACAAATTAACAAAAAAAAAATACGGAAAACATTATTTTTTGGTAGTTTGTTTTTTTAATAACAAACATAAATGTTGAAAAATAAATTTATTCGTAAAATAACTATATTTTTATTCAATTTTAACAGTACCGAAAACGAATTTAATAACCTACAATCAGTTACTGTAATAATTTTATGAGTGTAGTGAAATAAGCACACAACACACACATCAATGCATGCAATAAATGAATTTTTTAAATTTTTGGTTTTCAAAAAATCTTGTGTTTTAGAACTCTTTAAGAGCGAAGTGGGTAGAAAAATACCCATGGTCTAGGGGCCAAGGTTTCACAGGTAAAAATAAAAAAAACGCAATGTCAATAAAAATGCCCATAATATCAAATGTGTAAGATTTCATCAAAATCGTACCACGAAATCGGGGTTCAGACTTTAATGGGTTAAGATTTATGTTGCTTTAGCAATTTTGACTTTTCTTTAAAAGTTACGATTAAGGTTGCTACTCTTGATAAAGATTTTGTTTAAAATAAAAAAAATTAAATTTTCGTCACGTAGCTTTAAATTTAAAAAAAAGTTTATTGAACTCTGCTTCTTCATTAACTTTATGTACAAACAATTGTAAAAATTCACATATATGAAACTTCTTACTCTCTTGTTTTCTTCTCTCCTTCTTTCGTTTTCTGTACATGTAAGAAACAATAGAACTTTTGGCAAAGATAAAATATAAAGGACACAACACAGAGACATACTTTTACGAAGGAAAGCTTTCCTTCAAGCGCACACACACACACAGTGGAACTCAGTTTACATGACATAAATAATGAATTTTAATCCCTTTAACTTTTATTGCTTTTGTTTTGCTTCCCTTAATTACACTGTGCAACAAAAAAAAACAGCCTCAATACCTGCAACGCGAAATTAAACTAGAATATTGGTAGAGAAAATCTACTAAAGGGTTTTGAAAAATAAGTTTTTGAATTTTTTGAAAAGGCGTTTGGTATAACTAAAAAAAAAAAATATACTAAATGTCCTTCCGAGCTAAAAGACTTTTCAGATGTCTTCAGTAGAATTGTATGACCGTTTTTTTTTTTTTTTTAATATATTACCACTCATTTAAAGGGATCATTCTTGCCCTTTTTTTTAACTTCCATACTAAAATGGCACTTTAGAGGGTTAAAATGTCTACTAATATTTTCTTCATAAAATTTCATTAGGGGTCTTCTAGGAGTCCTAGACTAGGACCAAAGTTCGTGTAATGTATGTTAAACGGTTTTTCAAGAAGTTCAAAAATTTCAAGGCCCGGAATTTCTAAAATCCGTTTTACATGTACATTGCACGAACTTTTGGTCCTAGAAGACCCAAATTTGATGTAGAAAATATTCATGGAACCTTTTAACCCTCTAAAGTGCCGTTTTAGTATAATTTTATGGGGTAGTTAAAAAAAGTGCAAAAATCAATAAGAAAAGAATCGCCATACGATTCTACTGCATACATCTGAAAATTTTTTTTAGCCCAGATGTACATTTAGTATATTTTATTTTTTGATTTATACCAAACGCCTTTCAAAAACTTTAGGGGCCCAAACCCCTCTACTAGTATTATACTTTCATTTTGCGTTGCAAGTGTTGAGACTGGCGTCGATAACCCGAATTTTGTTGCACAGTGTTACTTTTTATTTCGGTTTTCAACAAGAAATCGCAATTAATTTTAATTTAACATCTAAAACCAAAAAAAGGAAATAACAACAAAGAAAATTGGATTTTTGAAATAAAATTAAAGAATAAAACAATAGAAAATTTGTACGTTTAATTTCACAGTAAAAAAAAACTCTAACTGTGTCATTTGAAATAGTAAATTAATTAAATCAGCTTGTGATTAATCATTGGCAACTTAATTAAAGTTAGATTTCCTGGAAAAAAATCGACAGGATTTTTCGTCCTTGTGGTAAAATCTATTGCGTGTTTTGAGTGACAAATTATGTTCTCGAAATAATTGACATTAATAAATGAATGAAATTGTGGTGACAAATGAACTAGTTTTTAGCCAAAAAAATAGGTTTTGTTTTGACGGAAGTGGTTTAATTTGATAAAAAAACATAAAAAAACTTCAAAAACATTGAATACACTGAAAATAATTCATGATACTTATAACGAAAAAAGAGACAGTTCTACTGCCGTTGTGTCATTGATTTTTTGCTTTGCCGTTGATTCGCGGTGCTTCGCATTTGATTTCATGCTTACCTACTTTTCTATATGCCACCCCTTGGGGTATATATGCATCATATTAAGGATATATCACCTTCTGGTTTTACATCCTTTGGAGAAACGGATGCAGTTAATATCTGGAATTCGGAAAAGTTTAAAGTTTGTTGACCTCTTGGGATCGCTACTAGCCAGAGTCAGTCCCTGATGTATCGGCATCAGACTAACTATTGGTTGAGGACCTCGGAAGGATATTTCTTTTAAATGACTAACAAGAATTGTATCAGCAAGGAGCGTACTTTTCTAGGAGATAGATACTTTTTACACAAAAGGTCACTCTTGCATGAAAGAGTGCTCTTTACAAACAGATACTTTTTCGGGATGATATTCTTTCGGGGACAACGTGGTGGGTGTAATTATAACCCAAAATCGCGGAAACGAAGATCCCAAAAATGCTTCTGATTTTCACCACACGCAGAGAAAAAATATGGTTGGGCATGGTTACGGTAAAAACACTATGTTTAATGTAACATAATATTGGTGTCGTACACAAATAAATGTTATTTTTATTTAATATCAACAATATTATAGTTACTGTTAACATATCAATGTTTATCGCAATTATGAATTTGACTATTGTTGACCGAAAAATAATTATTTTTCTAACAACTTTATTATGATAACTTTCTTAACATATTATAATTCTCACAACCATATCATGATATTTAATAGCCATAACATGATAACTTTCAATACATTTATCATATTATGTTAAAGATGCAATCAAACTATTTTTACTCTAATCATATTATGTTAGCGCCATTTGTAAAATAATTTTGAAGAAGTTGTGTCGTTTTTTTTATTTGTGAGCGGTTAAACAATTAAAAGATAAAATTCCATAAAAAAAATAAGTTGAAAGAAATTAAAAAATTAAAATATTAGCGGAATTCATTCAAGTATTAGTGATGTAATAGTGCAAATGCAAAATATCATAGTTTTTTTGTAAAATCCAACAATAAAACACACAGAGATTTCGTTATACATATTTTATAAAAGTGCTACGATATTTTATCAACATCTTAAAATCGAAGAAATGGACACACGCGGTTGCCCATGAAAACCACATATTTTTCATTTGCTCTTTTGCAAGCCTTATATTGAACTCCGCTATTTGATTAACATTAAAAAAAATTGTAAAAAGCCACAAAATAAAAAATCGATGAAAAATATTTTAATTTATTTTGTATTTTTATGACAGCTTTGAAAGGTGCTGTATCATAATATGATTGCTTCTAAATTTATTATGATTAACATGATGATAATATGATTACTTCTAAGCTTATAATGATTAACATGACAATAATATGATTAATTTCTTAGCTTATTATGATTAACATGACAATAATTTGATTACTTCTTAACTTAGTATGATTAACAGAATAATAATATGATTAAGGGAAACATATTATGATGACATATTACGAGTATATTTGGTCATAATATGATTCAATAATAATCTTAATATGGTGACTACAATCATAATTCTTATCATAATATGTTGCTCTTATAATATGTTTACCACAACCATGTTTTTTCTTTGCGTGCACTTGTGTCAAAGTTCAACCTCAGGGACGGATTATCAAAAATTGCTGTTGCTATCTTACAAATTCTGCCGACTTTTCTAATTCAGCGCGGGTAAGATATCTCCACTTCCTAAACAAGGGGCGAGGGGCGAATCTTTCCGGAGTATACACACACACACTACCTGTGTGTGAAGTTTGTTCTAACATACAAAGGCGGTTGGTTAACGTAATATTTGTCACCCAGTGGTTTACACCACTTTCAGATTAGGCCAACACGGTTGTTGCTCATGTAAATCTTTTCTACTAATTTCCTTTATGGCGCTAAGGTATTTCGGATATACGAAATCGTCATTTGTAGCCTCTCACGATTTGCATTAACAAATACAGGAGCTGTACCAAAAAGTACTTAAGTGCAAACAGGCATGGACAGATATATAACAATAACTAAGAGAAAGGCTAGCCCTAGGTCCACCCAACAGGAACGCGTGGCCAAACAATACAAAGGCTCTAACGTAGTCTCTTTGCCAACAAATGGTAACAGATTCTCTGTACTATCCATACCTGACGATGAAGAAGCAGAATTAGCTAATGGGACAGCCACTAAAGAAGTTAAACCGCCACCTATCTATCTGCGGGAGCAAACATCAAATAGCATAGTCAACATGTTGACTCAACTTGTAGGTAAGAACAATTTCTACGTCGTTTCTATACGACGCGGACAAATTCAAGAGACCAAAATTCAAGCCAGTACAGAAACGAACTTTCGTATTATATCAAGACACCTGGACGCAGAAAATAAAAGCTACTATACATACCAATTAAAAAGTGCTAAGGGATTGATTATTGTCATAAAAGGCATAGATAGTTCCGTTCCTACAGATGAAATAAAATCTGCCGTAGAGCAAGAGGGGTACGAGGTAAAATCGGTTCATAACATTTTGAACAGGAACAAAGTTCCCCAACCACTGCACCGCATTGAGATATCGTTTGATTCATCGGTTCTCAAAACCAAAAATTCAGTTCATCCCATATACAACTTGCGCTACCTACTCAACAGAAGAATAACTGTTGAGGAGCCAATAAAACGAAAGGGTCCCTCCCAATGCACAAACTGTCAGGAATATGGGCATACAAAATCATATTGTAAATTGCCTCACGTATGTGTGGTTTGTGGCGACGCTCATAAAACCGCCGAATGTAATCGTTCTAAAGTTGACCCAAATGTCAAGAAATGCAGCAACTGTGGCGAAAATCACACGGCAAACTATAGGGGTTGTAAAGTCTTCTTGCATTTAAAAAAACCAGCTTTAGTTCAAAAATATACTCACTCCCAATATGGTCCATCACATGCGCCCAGCCAAGCCGCTGGCTCTATTGCTAGTACTACACAAACAAACAAACAAAACCAATCATATGCCCAAGTCCTAAAAGGAAACCCTAATGCGAAAAATCCCCCGAGTACTTCCAACGCAAAGCAACCTCCATACGCTAATGTTCCTAGGGAAGGTCTACAAATGCCTACCTCAATTGAAAATTTAATTCAAACTATGATTAACTTCATGGCCACTATGCAGAGCATGTTTCAGGAAATGATGCGAAACCAGAACATGCTCCTGCAAGTTCTACTCAACAAAAAATGAACCAGTTAAAAATATGTTTCTGGAATGCAAACGGGTTATCCCAACATAAACACGAAGTTGCAAACTTTCTTCATAGGCATGAAATCGACGTACTTCTTGTCTCTGAAACACACTTTACTCATAAAAACTGCTTTAGGGTAAATGGTTACCTTACGTATGACACAAAACATCCCAGCGGACGAGCTTGTGGTGGCACAGCCATAATTGTGCACAAACACATCAGACACTTACCATTGCCAGAGTTCGAAGAAGATTGTATCCAGGCCACATCTATAAATCTGACTGATTTCAAACTAACGTTAACATCCGTTTATTGTCCCCCGAGGCACAAAATTCTACACGATAAATTTCTCAACTTCTTCTCCACATTGGGCCAGAAATTCATTGCTGCTGGCGACTACAACGCTAAACATACATATTGGGGCTCCAGACTTATTAGTCCTAGAGGTAATCAGCTATATAATACCGTAACTGCAAATAACTTTGATGTGGTATCGAGTGGTGAGCCTACCTATTGGCCAACCGACTTCAACAAGCTACCAGACCTTATTGACTTTGCTGTAATCAAAAACATCAAGCGCGATCAGGTACTAGTTAGTTCCTCCTATGATCTTTCGTCTGATCATTCACCTTCAATCCTCATTTTAAAATGTAACTCTGACGGCGCAGCTGCAAACTGGTTTTCCTATCCAAACAGAAACACAAATTGGTTAAAGTATAAAATGTATGTGAGCTCTCACCTATCACAGTGCATTCCCCTAAAAAATTCATCTGACATCCAAATAGCTGTCGACCGATTTACAGAAGTCTTGGATGCTGCAGCAAGAAATGCAACCCCAATCAAGCGGACAATTAAACGTGCTCCTTACAATACATCGACGGATATAGAGACCCTTATCAGAGAAAAAAGGAAGTTAAGAAGACAATGGCAAAACAGTCGTTCCCCAACCACTAAGGCCCAACTACAATTATGCCTGACAACTCTTCGCAACAAATTGAGACAGAACCACGAGTCTGCAATAGAAGGCTATCTAAACAGCCTAGATGCCAAAAAAAACTCCAATTATAGCTTATGGAAGGCTGTACGGCATATGAAATGCCCTATAACCCAAGAATCTCCATTAAGACTGGAAAACCGCACTTGGGCGAAAAACACAGATGAAAAATTAAACGCTTTCGCGGGCCATCTTGAGAAAGTTTTCACGCCACATGATACACATACTTGTTCCTGTCGTCCAACCATTCCTGATAAGGTAAACCATCCATTAAAATTTAACATTACTCAAGTAAAATCTGCAATAGAAAAAGTGAATATTAGAAAATCTCCCGGACTTGACCGTATCACAGGGTCAATGATAAGAAACTTACCTTCGTCTGCTTCCAGAATCTTGCTGTTCATTTTTAACGCTATATTAAGAGTCGGATACTTCCCATCCTCATGGAAGAAGTCTATAATTGTTATGATTCCCAAGCCAGGAAAAGATGCTAGCCAGGTTGCGTCGTACAGACCGATAAGCTTATTATCAATCCTATCAAAGCTTCTCGAAAAAATATTCATTTTAAGTATAACTCCTCATCTAAATGAACACGACATCATCCCGGATCACCAGTTCGGATTCAGAGCGAAACATGGTACAATAGAGCAAGTGCATAGAATTGTCACCCTTATTAGATCGGCGTTTGAGAAAAAGCAATACTGCTCAGCCCTGTTTATAGACATTTCCCAAGCATTTGACAAAGTTTGGCATGATGGGCTACTCATCAAAATAACACGAATGCTTCCTCAAAACACTCACAAGCTTCTGGAGAGCTATCTAACAGGCAGAACATTCATAGTAAGGTCGCAAGATAAATACTCCCCCCTCAAGAAAATTACTGCTGGTGTTCCCCAAGGCAGCATATTAGGACCGCTTCTATATATAATATACACAGCGGATATGCCAACAAACCTGAGCACGCATACCTCTACATTTGCAGACGACACAGCATTTATTAGCGTTAACCATGACCCAAAGTCGCATCGCAAAATCTGCAGTCCCACATCAATGAACTAGAGGCATGGCTAGAAAAATGGAGAATAAAGGTTAACCCGGCTAAATGTGCTCACTTAACTTTCACGCTCAGAAGACAAACGTGCCCAGCAGTAAAAATAAATAACATCACTGTTCCGGTAGAAAACCATGTAAAGTACTTGGGAGTTCATATAGATAGACGTTTGACCTGGTCTCGTCATATCGAAGCGAAAATAACGGCTATGAAACTTAAAGCAGCTCAACTACATTGGCTTCTCGGTAGAAACTCAAACTTGTCTTTAGACAACAAAGTTCTTCTATACAAGTCCATCATAAAACCAATATGGACATATGGCATCCAATTATGGGGTACTGCATGCGCATCTAACATCCAAAAGCTTCAAAGAAGACAGTCTAGAATATTACGACAAATTGTCTGCGCCCCATGGTATATACGTAATGATATTATCCACAGAGATCTCAACCTCCCCACTATCCAGGAGGAAATTAAAAAATATTCAATAAGCTACATCGGTAAACTAATGGTTCACCCTAACTACCTCGCTCGGGGTTTGCTTCAGTTCGAAGGTCACCAGAGGCTAAAAAGAACCGATACTTTGAGCCTTACTAGAAGACAGTCTTAAAAATTTGAATACAGCAGTTAGTGGTTACACAGGTAACAACTAATAAACAACAAGTAGAATTAAGATTTGAATACATATTGTAAATTTCGATAAGAAAGATTCAATAATAAAAATAAATTATTAATAAAAAAAAAAAAAATTTGTAGCCTCTCAGCTTCAATTTGTGTCGTCCCAATGACCTTTAATATCTTCTTGAGTTTGGCAACAAGTTATTTTTTTCATGGGTCTTTAAACTTTATTGGTGATCTTTGTCTTCTATTTCAAATCACCACTTCTGAGTATTCCGTGAAGAACTGCTGTGTGCTTTAGCTGCACTTTTATTCAAATTAAAGAGGTTTAGCAAAAATTTTCGCTTGTAATGATTTGTTGGCACAAAATTACACCTTTTGGAAGCAAAAAAAAAAAAAAAAAACGGTGTTTCAGTATCAATGTGGAAACATAACTTTTTTCGTATGTTAGGATTTTTGAAGCTAAGACATCACATTAAATACAATTTTATAATTCTTTAAATCACGTTGCATAAACGACAAAATTTATTAAAATTTAACAAATAAACTGTAAATATGACATTCATGACACTGCGTACAATTCTCAGCGAAGTATTAAAAATATAAATAAAAACATTGTTAAAAGTGCAAAATATAATTATGGTCCATTTTAAATACTTGTCCATGAAAGCTTTTCGCATCATAAAACAAAAATGATTAATGTTTTAAGAACGCGTAGATATCAACACATATACAAATATACGGATTTAAACACAAAAACACCTTTTTTTAATTTGTTTAACATAAATATTTTCAATGACATCATTAAAGACAATAATATTATACATGAACGAGTTTGTAAATTAAGAATAAAAACAATTTTTAATGATACAAACAATAAGTGGTTGTTGGATGTTTTTCAAGTAGGGTTGTATTTAATGGATAAATAAAAGAAATGATTTAAATAACGTCGAAGGATTTATACAAAAATAATAAACATAATAAGTGTTTAAAGAAAACTGCGTCGAGACCACATTTTCCGTACAATTTGTCGTAGAAAGCCGTTGTGAAATAAAACCTATTTGATTTTGAGAACGTTTTTTCTTATGCTTCCACATATAGACACTTACTCTCTCAACAATGCTACCATACTTTCATTAAATGTCTTACATTTTTTAAGCAAAGAAAAATAAAAACAACAGAAAAAGAATAAAAAGAGAGAGAGAGAGTTTGATGTTACTGCAGACGATTTTATTTTGGGCTTTAAGATATTTGCCTGGACTTAAAGACTATGTTTCCACGCTAAGTCTTCAACTTCAAACAAAATCGCTGACATTTTAACAAAGCCTATAATAAAGTCGGCAGCAGCAACGCCAAATGCACATTCATAAAAGATCCAAGTTGTGAAAGCCAGTTGATCATCGATTGCATCGTGTGTTCGCTGAATGAGCTTGAGAATCAACTAGAAGTTCAACCAGATTTTTGTCGTCAAATCATCCTCAGCGTTGAGGCTTATTTCTAGATTAAAGGATACCATGTCCTTTTTGGAGAGAACAATGCTCATGAGATTGCATCACATTGCGAAAAAATTACTATTTGGTTTATATGGCGTTTGTCTTTAAATCCTAAACCAGTGCCAACATACACTGAATGGCGAACGCTATAGGCAAATGACTTATGATATTTGTATTCCTCATGTCATTGCAAATCACTTGGACGAGAAATGGTTCACTCAAGACGGCGCCGCATGCCATACACCGCGCAAAATCAACATTTTATTGAGTCAAACGTTTGGTGACCGATTCATCTGGAGGAATGGCCCTGTGAATTGACCACTTTGGGCGTGGATTAACACCTTTAGGTTCCTTTTTGTGTTCGTACGTCAAATTTAAAGTCTATGCTAATAAACCAGCAATGATTTGACCGACAGGATGGTATTCACAAAGGAGCATATAGACGACATGTTTTTGTCATGTGACATGTCAAATTTCCCACTGCAAAACACATACATGTCGTGTGTTACCTTTTTAACTTTGCTTCTGTAAAAGTCAGACGCAAAGTCATCTGACAAAATTTTAATTAGAGCGTGCTCTATTTTCTTCTGACAAACCATCTGACATCAGAAACCTATGCCGGGAAGAAACTGGCAGCGGCGTCAACTATTGACGGAATCATTAGCCGGCTGAACTTAATATTTTACAATACCAAGATATGTATGCTCATCTCACCATTGAATAGAATTTATGTAAATATATACATAAAAACCGTTTCATTATAAAATTCTAAATTGGTATCTTTAAAATAAAAGAAAAAAATGTTAAGATGGCTGAATTATTTTACGGCGCAAATAAATATTTTCGTGGCGGCAGCAAGCTTTTTTGAAACCGAGAACTACTTTGGTTTCCGCAATAACAATGCGAAAAAAAGAGAGACAATGTCAGAAGCAAATTACATGTACGTTTGTGACCGAATATTATAAACCTTATGTAAAACAGCAATTTTGACAGACATGAACAATTACATGTGACTTGAAAATTTGACATGTCAGATGACAAATACATGTCGTGTACGGGCGCCTTAAGAAGAAGTCTCGGATGCCATTTTCCAGAAATTATTTTAAAGCATTAAATGCCAAAACTTTTGTAATTCAATTGAATTTGTTGTGATTTGCTTTAAAAAAAATGCTATGCCTTTCTACGACAAACTTTTATCTCAAATTGCATTCAAAATGTGGTCTTGCAGCAGTTCTGTGTGATCATTTAAAGGCTTTATGTAAAACCCCATAACTATGTACTTTTACTTTTTGAAATTCACTTTACTACTTTTACAACATAGAAAACGAATAGAATAGAAAGATAGAGAATAACATCTAATTAAGCTCTCAGAAAAAAACCTGACCCTATGTGTGTTTATTTTGTTGCTGTACATTCACACGTGGGCAATTTTGAGAGAATAATTTTTTTATTTATGAGAGTTTCAACTCTAGTCATTATGCCTAAACATCCTAAGTGGCAAGTTTTTTGTGGCATTGATATCACAGGAGACAAAGCTGCATCCAATAACTTCTCTTGCCTTAAGTCGACAGATATCTAACAAATTTCTTATGAATAGCGTACTTTCTGGTGCTATCGTAACCAGTAGTTCTCTTATGGGTCCTTTACTGGTTGTTGGTAAGGCATCATTAGGGATCTGGTGGTGGATATGGTTTATTGCCAAAACGCATTAACATTGATATGGGTAAGCACAGATTTATGACCGTTTTTAAGAAAGGTGAAATAACTAAGATCAGACTGTCTACCAAAACAGTCACCTGTGTGTACGTAGCCACACAGATGCACGCCAATATACGTCTTGATTCAATTCGATGTAAAACCAATTTACTAGCTTAAAATATGAAATGCCCTAATATACGGTCATTAATGATTTAAAAATTTATCATTTAAATGTAATAAAATTTATTTTTATATTATAAAATGTTAATGATAAATATTAATTAAACAATAGATTTCCAACACATACCATAATTGATCAAATAACCAAGAAGAGAACTGAATACAAAAATATCAAAATACATTAACTTCCGAGCTCACCTGCGAAATAAAAAAAGAAAATTATGGAGTTAAATTGAATATTGCAAAACAGATTAAAAATTAATAAAAAAAAAAAACAGAAAATACATTTAATTTATAAATTAACATAAAACAAATAAAACTTTATTGCAGGAAAAGACATAAGCATTTGTGTATGTGGGCGCTGCACAATGGGGAATTATCAAAAGAAAAGGGGAACCCAGTCTACTTCAACGTCCATTTAAATATGTATATATGCTTACGTATTTATATTCTCTTGTTTTTCCTGAAAACAAAGAAAAATTAATCATAATGGAAAACAACATGTTTGCTTGACATGAAAAAAAAAATATTTTAATAGTACTTTTTGGACTTAACTCCAAAATCCCTTCAACTAAACATTTATATTATGAACACAAAAAGCGGTTCAAATTTCTTTAAGCCCGAACCAATGCAATTCAAAATTTTACAAAACAGGGTTTTTAAACGATAGTAGATTTGGGAGCGTAAACTTTAATTCAAATATTGCCGCGAATATTTAAGGCAAATATTTCCTCTAATGAAATAGACGGACCAACTAGACCCAACTATAAAGAGTTTTGCAAATATTGCGTTCACTTTAGATACATAACGTCACCTAAAATACAAGCAAACGCAACTACAGTTTTATTATTTCAACAGAAAAAGGAAAGAACGTTACAAAATCAATTAAAATCGAATATTCTTTGCGTTTGGAATTTTAAGTCGCAAATTTTTGATTGAAGAGATCCAACCTGTAGTCTGGTAGCGTATGGAAACATTCCTAAGTATACATGTACGTATCTTTAGCTTCAATGTTAACCAAAGGTTGGCTTATGCGAAAAGATGAGGTAAAATAATGAGGGAATAGAACTATTGCAAGAAAGCTTTATGAATTTCAGTTTGATTCATTGAACACATTCTGAAAATAAAAATGATTAATATTGATATCAATAATAATAACTTATTAAAAGAAATAGTTCTCACATCCTATTTTGTTTTAATGTGTTAAAAAAAAAAAAAATTTTCTCATTAATTGTAGAATTTTAATAAAATAAATAACACCAATTTGCTTCATTTGTTTAGATAAAACTAGGCTTAACCTAAAAGTTTATTTGCACTAATTTTCAGTTAAACGATATAAAACGTACCATTTGAAACTGTTTTCTCTTTCTACCTTCAAATTTTAGAAGCTTATAAAATTCCTTTTTTTTTAGATATAAATCCCGATTTTCTTAATGATAAAACATAACTGCCTCGCAGGCGCGGATCCAGCTCGAGCTTTACGGGGGGGAAATTTTGTATGATACAAAAAAGTAAAAAATTTGTTTTTAAAAGTTTATTAAAAACAATATGTGTTTATTAAATTACAAAAACAAAACAATAGGGTTAAATAAAATATAAGATCCTTTCAATATAAATTAAAATAAATTAATCTTTGTAAATAAATAAATTGTGATTTCCTTGTGAGGCAAATTGAGATAGTACAGTCTATCATTTGTCATTGTTAATCTGAGCCATGTTTTTATTCGACGAAGGGTAGGAAATGACCTCTCGCTCGTAGCATTACTGACGAGCATTGACACGAAAAGTTGAAATATATTTCTTAGATTTGGGTAGATATCTTCATCACAGTTTATTAAAGCATCTACAACGTTATCTGATAGATTTTTAAATATTTTCCATGTTTGTTGCCAATGCAACAGTTCAGGCTCAAGTTAAAATGTGTTAATCTCGTTTATCAAACATAATCAGCTCATCAGCTAGTTGTGGTTTTAAAATAAATGGTATATGGGCAAATCTCAAAACCAGTCCACAAACCAGACATTTTTCAAATTAATTTTTTTTAATGGAATATAAGACTAGATGTATAATTTAATTTTTATATTAAAAAATATGTATTTCGACGATCATTAATACAATAATTTTTACCAAATACTACCCCACCCCTGATCTCTTAATGTTATACATGGATTAACCATTATTTTAGGTGCTTTCTGCGCTTAAAATAGCACTTACAGCAGACTCATCACAATATAAATTTCGTTAAAAAAAAGATTGATATTCATTCGTACATTCATTAATGATCACAAAATTAGTCTATTAGTTTGTTAAAATAAATAAAATTGGGTTTATTATATAGTACTGAAAAACTGTAGCATGCGTTGTAAGGTGTGCGTCACAAAGGGTTCACGACTTTTATCAAAAAATTACAACATTTTTAAGCTGCGAGTAAGTGATTTTAGAGTTCTCTTATATTCATCTTTCTTTTAGGAATTAGACTTTTTTAATAACTTCATTGCTGACAGCAGAGGACACCCATTTGTTCCAACTCTTACTCAATTTTTTAGGTTAAGACCAAAATTTGTCAAAGCTTTAAGAACTGTTGATGATAGTGCCTTCGCATCACTT
Organism: Pollenia angustigena; assembly: GCA_930367215.1. Taxonomy (NCBI): domain Eukaryota; kingdom Metazoa; phylum Arthropoda; class Insecta; order Diptera; family Polleniidae; genus Pollenia; species Pollenia angustigena. The sequence goes on along the minus strand of OV884059.1, from coordinate 109,070,053 downwards.
GACACATCAACGTCATCCATATCCTTTGAAGCCTCTTCAAATTTTTGTTGTATGTTGAAAGATTTTAAAGATAAGGAAATCTGGCTTTTCCCCGACAAATCCGTGCTTTCGTCAAAAATTATCGAATAGAATTTTGATTCATATAACACATAAATATAAACATAAATATTGCAAATACTAAGGTTTTTTAATAATTCAACCTTTGGTTATACATAGATGCCATCTGCTGGGATTGAATGTAGAATAATAAGTATTTGCATACAGTAAGCTAGATGTTTCATTGAAAATATCTAATACATAACTATTAGGATTAAGATTTGGATACTTATGGAAAATTTGGTTAGAGATTCAATAAAAAAAACCTTGCTGGTATTTCAAAAAATTTTGTACATTAAAAAAAAATATTATTAGGAATTCTTGTATTATCGAAATAAACAAAACATATTTTTATAATTTACGGGGGGGAAAATTCCTTATTTCCCCCCCCCCTGAATCCGCGCCTGCTGCCTCGGTACAGTTTGACGTATAATCTATATTATTTTGGTGCCGTTTTTTCTTATGCTCTCAGATATAGAATATATTCATTAAATTTCAAAACTTTTGTAAATAGAAAATGTTGAGCAAAAGAATGTAAAAAATGCATGAAATAAAATGAGAGACCATTTGGGTTTGTGCCGTCGACTTAATTATGGGCTTTGTAAATTTGACAGCAATTTTGCCTAAAGTTGAAGACTGTTTTATCACTTATTAACACAGTTCCAAGTCTGTAGCTTTACCTGTTAAACAAATACAAATACAGTTTGTAACCTATGTAATACAAAAAAGTGCCAAATAACTTTTGACTTGTTTAATGATGCAGTGTTTTTTTTATGTTTATAAATTAATCGATTCAAAAAGTTTACCAATTTGCCATTTTATTTTCCCATTTTACCCCCTTAATCTTTGAAGATTAATATATCAATATACAAATCTATATTGAAAATTAAAGTTACCAATTTAAGATGTTGGGGCTGTTGAAAACATATTTTTGCCACGTGTGGCGAAAGTTATGAAAAACGTACAAAACCTCATTTGTAATGAAAAATGATTTGAAATAGATACTTTGAACTTAAATACCTGCTTTTTTTTCGCCATATTCTTAAATTGATTACAAGATTTTTTTTTTTTTTTTTTTTTGCAAAAAAACTAAGTCGGCAATTTATCACCAACCACTGTGCATATAAAACAAATCCCTGCAATTTGTTAAGCAATTCCCCACAAGTGCAAAAAACAAGCATTACTTCCCTTACTTTCATAAAATATTTATGAATTGTAACAAAAAAATCGTATAATTTTTCAACCAGTAGTAAAATAACTTATTTAAGTACAACTAAAATGTAGCAACCTTTACAGGAAATTAGTATGAAAAATGTATCATTAAAGCTACTAACAATTCACCTTATCAACGCTCTATGACTTAAAAAAAATATACATTAATTCTTAATGTTCCTCGCACTTAAAAATTGTATCCCTCGTTCTTTAAGTTTCCTTTATTCATATTGAAGTGTTAAACATTTGACGTTTTTTTTTTTATTCTTCTCCGTTGTAGCTGTAATATTTCACATTTCCTTTAGGATATATTTTTATTTACACTTGTAAATTTTTATTTATTCCGCTAAAAAAAAACAAACAATAAAATAGTAGGAAGGAATTTACAACGAAATTTCAGATACAAACATATATTGAATAAATAAAAATCAAATAAATTGTAGAAAAAAACCTTCAGTTCAGTTTTAGAGATTTAACATAATCTAAAGTGGAAAAAGCTTAAAAAGAAAAACACTTATTTGGGGTTTGTTTAGGATTTACCCAATAAAAAATTGTATCATATTGCGAAGCACTAATGGTACATTTAAAAAAATAAGCGCAGAATTATGCGCTACGCAATAAGACATACAGAAATGCAGTAAAGTAAGTGAAAAAACTCTCAACAACTTTTATAAAAAAAAAAATAACATTTCAAGTGCTACGCCATTCCCTTACTACGAAGCAGGTTTGTAAGGGAGAATACTAAAAAATAACTGTATCAAAGCATTCAGTGTGTAAAGCTGATCGTTACATCCAACAATTTTTTTATGCGCTGAATAATGCGCTTCATGTGTCAAAAATGTATTGCTTCAAAGTGGGAACTCGCCATATAAAATTCTTGTCTTCCGTATGCGCAATGGTAAGCGCAACTCTTATGTTTCTCCCTTACAAACCTGCTTCGTTGGAAGCTCCATTTTTTACTGGGTATTGTACATTTAGCGAATTGTAAGGAGCAGAGAGTCAAACAGCAGCAAATGGCAGAATTTTTTTAAAATGTTTTTAATTAAAATAAAACATGATTTTAGATTTTCGTTAAACTTAACTAAATTTTGTTTCTTTTCTCGGCAAAGTGGAAGAAAACAAACAGAACCGTATAAATAAATGTTAAATTTATAAATGTTTTTTACAATTTTGACATAATTTTTTGCTAGCTAAACAAAATATTTTAACTGTAAAGAGGGAAAATAATTTCAGGTAATAAGAAAAATCGGTGATTAAAAAAAATTGTTTAATTTCAATAAAGGCAGGCGAAGGAGAAATTTCATAAATTCGTAGGGTGTATCAAAATAAGCCGATTTAACTAAGAAATTACAGTAAAATATGGGAAAATGGTATTCAGTTCTTAATATAATCTTGTCTAAGATATAAAACTCTAAGATGGCAGGTTGGGAATACGTGGTCGTTGGACAGGACTGTTTGGCCTGCCTAAGACGTGGGGAAGAGCCGCCTGCTACTTGGTGTTACAAAGATCAAGACAGTGATATGGGTCAATGCGGCTCACTGGTTGACAGCGACCCATGCCATTAGCATGTTCATAGGTTATTATTTCTACTACAGAAGTTGTCAGGATGAGGAGGAAACGGTGTTTCACTTTCTCTACTAATGTCTGGCTTTATCTGGATAAAGCATTTTGGGCGACCAGAATTTCCAAGTTCATTTCAGCAGGGAGTCGAAATGATTGCATGATGCCAGATAAAATTGGTTAAAAATCGTTAAACTTTGAGAAAAAACTCGTCAAAATAGTAAAATAGACTTACCTAAATCGTCGTTTTAAAAACAATTAACTTTAACAAGCACCAATCGTCATTCGCCACTGGCTGCCATTGCGCCCAATACCATAATACTTCCACCACCGTGCTTGACTATGAGTATCAAATTTGTACATCAAAAGCAGCCAATTGAGTAGGACGATTGATGTTTGTAGGTGGTGCTATGAATTGGCATCAACATAAGGGAATATTAAAAGTTAATTAAAAGGATTCCGTAGATCGGCCATGCCGATCGTTGTTTTGCGATCCTGATTTATCTTAATTTAAGATTCAAAAAGCTCTTACTTCAATCTACTTTGATACTTTAAGGATTGTTGTAGCGACGAGTTATGTTCTGGAATAGGGTCAGCGGAGACCACAACGAAATTTCAAGGGAATAAATTGTTTCCTTTTTATTTGCAATAGACGCGTTTATTTATTCTTAGACTGATTTTGAAGTACTTGTCGCTTTTCAATAGCATGGCCAACTTCATATATTATAACCGCTTAAAATGCAACCCCCACTTTCTTGCCTCTGTCTGCACGAGTTGCTCACTAAGAGTTTGTACTGGAAGAGAATCCCAGAGTTCAAACAAAAAGCTATAGATCAAGTAACTATAAGACGTACTGAGTGGCCTATAAGTTACGGGGCTAAAAAGGTCTCTTACTTCATTATATTTTCAAGGCTTTCCTCTTAATTTTAAGATTGTATTCGAACTTCAGAATGGAAAGTTACCTAATCGAAGAGCGAATTAAAATATTAAAACTAATGAGTGACAAACCTCATTTGATTGATTTCTTTATTAAAAGAAATACGGGCTTTGGGGATTGAAAAGCTCTGGTTTAATTTATCAGCGGTAAGATCTTTACCCACAAAAAGAATTTAATAAATATAAACCTTTTGATAGCCTCCATTTAAAAAAAAAGATTTAAGCTTAAATCAGAGTGAGATTTTGTTTAAAGATAACAAAATCCCTTTGGATAATTGCAATATTTCTTTTTTATTTTTTTTATTAATGCACCTGAGCAGTTTTGCCTTTTTTGCTTTGTTGTTGTTTTTCAAATGCGTCGTAAATCAGTTTTTTTTAAGAACATTGTAAATGCCTTTTGGTATTTGAAACAAAAAAAAAAAAAAAATTTAGCCTTGTGCTTTTTTGTGTTCCATGTCATGTTTCTGATATTTTGCTGATGTTTTCAGTTCAGGTGACTAAAATCGTCATCGTTGCCCTCATCATGATTATTATGAATAATCCTTTGCACTTTCCCTTCCTCTCTCCCCTCTCTCTTAATCACTAGACATCATTGTGCTTATTATAAATATTTCTTGTTACAAATTTCCAGTTCAGTCTTTGTCGTAGTAGGTTTCTTTAGGTCCTGTATGTGTGTCTTATTTAAAAAAAAATAGTTAAATTATTATTAGTTTTCAAACAATAGAAAAAGCAACAAGAAAGGAAAAAAAATTATTTCTACACATTAATATAAGTAAGAAATATGAGAAAACAGGTCATATATGAAGGTTACTTGAAAAAAAAAAACAAATTTATAAAAATGAGAACAATATTTTACATTAATATTAAAAATTATTACAGTTTCCTACGAAAAAACTGCGAATACAATAATAAAACATTTTACGTAGCTTTTAAGTATTTTTATTTTTTTTATTTTGTATGTTCTGTAAATTAAACATTAAAGCTTGTTGCATGTTCAGACGTGCTATAAATTGAAATGACTTACAGCTTTTAAGATCACGATAACAAAATTGCAGTCATGCAATTTTAACATTAAAAATTTAAACTGAGTTTAAATTACAAGCAAAATGTGGAAGAGGAAAATATGCAAAAATACCACATGCCGTATTCATAAAAAATCAAAGTAGTTTAAAATGTGTTTTAAGGCAAAATTTTCATACAAATTTTTCTTAAAATACATTCAAATCTATTTTAATTTTTTATGAATACGGCAGTAGAAATTTATAATAAACTACCAGGCGTATGATTAATTTTTTATATACATGAATTCTTTATATCACATACGCTATGAATTCTAGATATCGAGATTTTGTTATTGTTGGTATATGGACGGTAGGAAAAATCGCCCAAAGAAAAATGTCCGAAAAAAAAGAACATGAAAAATGACCCAAAAAGTTAAATATGAAATTTTGCCCAAAAAAAAACGAAAAAGGGACCAAAAAAAATTAAAAATTACCCAAAAAGAAAAAAAGAATTTTTTCCCAAAAAAAAGAAAAATTACCCAATTTGCAAAAGAGTGTTTATTATTCATATAAATTTAGTTCCATACAAATGTAAGTTTAATTTATAAAATTTGCATTGTATCTTCAATAGCTGCTCGGCAGAATGGACAGTAATACTTATTGAGAATATAGCTTTTTGCAAGGTGGCATGTCATAACGTCCAGTGTCGTAGTGTCCATGGACACTGTGACACTTTTTAAAATGTCATAACGTCCGTGGGCATTAAGACACTTTGCAAATTGACATTATGTAATTTTTAAAAATGTCATAAGGTCCATAATTACTAAAGATGTAAAATGCAAAAAAAAAGGTCTACATACCCGCAGAGAAAAAGATGTTTTATTATGGTCACAACGAACAAAACTATTTTTAAAGAAACTTATTTTACCATAATATGGTTGTCGGTGACAATGATTTGATTAAATTAAACATAATATGGTTCAAATTTCTTAAAAAATGGTTTTGTTGTTTCTTCTCTGGGTGCATTTATCAAACGTATAACGAAAAAACATTTGGGCGCAAAGATTTTCTCCCCTTTGGTGTAACAAATACCGGCAGCGCTTACTAAAGCGACTTGGCATAGTTGGCCTTCGGCCGAGCACAAGGATTTTCTACTCTATGGTATAACAAAACCGGCTTCGCTAACTTAAGCTTCTCTGCATAGACGGCCTTCGGCCGGGTGCGAGGATTTTCTCCTCTATGGTATAACAAAGATTGGCTTCGCTAACTAAGCTTCTCTGCGCAGACGGCCTTTGGGCGGGCGCAAGGATTTTCCTTTATGGTATAACAAATACCGGTTTCGCTAAGTAAAGCTTCTAAAATCTGCCTTGGTTCCGAACGAAGGCCGACTTCGCAGAGAAGCTTTAGTAAGCGTAGCCAGTATTTGTTATACCTTGTTATAGGAGAAAATCCTTGCGCCTGACCGAAGGCCGGCTATGCAGAGAAGCTTTAGTAGCGAAGCCGGTTTTTGTTATACCATAGAAGAGAAAATCCTTGCTTCCGGCCGAAGGCCGGCTGTGCAGAGAAGCTTTAGTAAGCGAAGCCGGCACTTGTTTTATCAAAGAGGAGAAAATCCTTGCGTCACTTAACATATGAATTCAGGCCCAATTATACATGGAATTTTTTTGGGCGATTTTTCATTTTTTTTTTTTTTTTGTCATTTTTCTTTGGGCGATATTTCCTACAGCCAATATGGACAGCTTAATTCCAAAACATTATAAGTCGAATAAGTGAGTTGTGCAGGAGAAGCTCTTGAGAAATTCGGGTGATGCATCAGTTGTTTGCAAAGTTACCTTTTGTGCATAACTTTGGGTTGTATTAGCCGATCAACAAAAAAAATTTAAAAGAATCTAAGTTGAACAAAAAACTTTCTAAGTTGACTTAGCATATTTTGGAGTTAAGCTTTCGGTATATACATTCGTTCATAAAATTTGGATAAACTAACCCAAAATTCGACCCCAGGATCCTGGTTTTCTTTTTACACGCAACACGAACGGGATAGGGCAGTACTGATTTCGTTATTCCGTTTGTGAGGGAACAAGATTAAAGCACAGCTTATCAAACTATGGGTCTCCTGCGCAAAATTTTTGGCGTTCGATAATATCGGGTTTTCTTATTTTAACTGGCCATGACGTTCGTTCGTTTTAACGGCCCCTAAACTCTTAAGAAGAGTGAAGTGAAATGCTCTTGAAAAAGCTCAACAGGTCAAAGCAAATATTGGGGCCTTTTAAGAGATGTTTTCTTTAAAACAGAATGTGAACATATTTTCAAACTATGGTCTAAACTTTAATAAATACCAACGTTAAATAATACAGGGTGGGCCAAGAGTAACTGAACATTGTAGTTTTAATATAATTTTTTTAATTTTGTAATTTTTTCTTTTGTTATTTTCAGTATTAGAAACAACTTTTGAGAGATTCAGTAGCCACGTATACGATTGAGGAATGAGCAAAAATTGTTGAAATTTATTTCGCTATTCAAAATTAAACAATTCAAACCCAAAGAAAATTTCGAAGTTCTTTTAACACCAAAAATGACCACCAGGAAATCTAGTACGCAATCAAGTCACTCGTTTTTAGCTACTGGGATCTGTTAGTGACTTATCTCTGAGAAGCCCACTGGATGCACGAAGCTGAAATAACATCTAAAGAGTTCGGGAGATCGGAAGTGAGAACCCTGAAGCATCGATTCGCAAACGTACCATTCCACTTTAGATGAAAGAACTCTACTACAGAGAATGAAAATTTAAATATTTTACCTCATTTTTTACTCGAACAACAAGACCATAAATTAAATTATTTTTAAACTTTGAATTTGAAAAATCGAATTTAAATCATTTCCCCTATATTTTGTTGATAAATTGAATACCTTGTTAGTAAGTTAGTTAATTTGCTCGTATGCCAACAATTGTCTGGAGTAAATATTTGTTTACAGCAAACATTTAAAAAAAAATTTATGTAAACACACTACGAAATAGACACAGAAGCAAAATTGTGCAGAAAATTTTTCAAGCACACGAAAATTTTGTAGTTAGTGGTAAACATACACACTTAAATGAAAAACACTGGTAAACAAATAAATTGGCACGCAAATTGTTTATATGTATGTATGCTAAATTTGTTGAAAGCTGAAAAATAAACGTACTCGTACACACATGCTCTCCTACAAAGTTTAACTTAAGACTTGTAAAATATAAAAATGATTCCATCGAAATGCGCTAAAACTCTTTAGAAATAGTTTTATTTTTTATATACACACATACATACATAAAAACAAATTTTTCTTCAGTTATAAAATCTACACAAATGTCAATCAGAACTTAATCTATATTTCATAAGACTACAAGAACAGCCAAAGGACACAAATAGTTTTTATTGTATTTTTTCTTTCTTCCTATTCCTTTGTTTGTAATTATTAACTTTTGATTTCATTTCCTTAGAGTTTTTATATAAAGAAATTTATTTTAAAAGAAAAATGTTTTGTTCTATTTTTTTTACCGGAAACTTGTTGCGAAATAGATGAATATTCGTTTGTTTTTGTTTTATTTATTTTGCACAATTGAACGAACATTCGCAGACAAACTCGATCACGCTTGACTTTTTTCACAAGTTATTTTAAAGTTTAAAAACTTATCAAAATGGTCCAAAAACAAAAAGTAAAAGTTAAAAGTCGTCTATAAACAGTCTGAATTAAGACAATATATTTTCAAACTTCGAAAACTGTTAAGAATTTCTGTTAGAAGAAACAAAAAAAAAAAACATTGTAAAAAAAATTATCAGACTTAAATGTGAGAAAAATTGACTATAATTTGAAACATGAACGGGCATTTTCCCTATATTGGGGATTTTTTTTGGGAAATGGGGGTTTAAAAATTATTTTGGATATTACGAATTTGAATTTGACACAATTTTTCGAAGTAATTTTATTACAAAAACATTAATCTGGTTTTGCTTTGGCGTAAACCTTTGTTTGATACAAACGACTGATATTTAAAAAACTGTGCAAAAATCAGGCATGGAAAATTCAATAAGTTTTTAAACATAAAGAATATCCGAGGCTACCAATTTTTGAGGACCACAAGTCACTCTCACGGACCTCTATGGACTCAAAACTTGCACGGCTTTGAAAGTTCCAAGAAGTGCATTAGTTGCAAAATTATTTTTGAAAGCAAAACGTTCGTATACCATTGTGTTATATTTCAGTAAAATAAAAAGAGCAAACAAAAATGTTGCGAATAATTTCATTAAAATGAAAACAATGTTCAACAGACAATTCCAAATAGTTGCAAAAGTATATATGGGGTTAAAGCTTTCTAATGGTGCCAGAATCTCTTTTACCGCTTTTGACCCCAAAAAGTTCTATTCCCCTGTATTTCGGATTAAACGTAAATATTGAACCGTGGGAAACTTTTACTAGCGCATCAGGAATAAATTATACAGAAATGTAATGAATCATTTCATAAAAACTACTATCCCACTAACATATCACTTACACTGTGCAACAAAATTCGGGTCATCGCCGCCAGCCTCAATACTTGCAACGTAAATCTGCCAAAGGGTTTTGAAAAGTAAGCTCGGGCTTTCGAAATATAGGCCCCTAAAATTTTTAAATTTTATGAAAAGGCGTTTGGTATAAGTCAAAAAAATATGCTAAATGTACTTCTGAGCTAAAAAACAATTTCAGATGTCTTCAGTAGAATCGTATGGTAATTCTTTTCTTAGAATTTGTTAACCCTCTAAATGTCATTTGAAGGGGTAATTTTTGTCCCTTTTCCCAACTCTTACACAAAAATATACTAAAACGGCACTTTGAAGGATTAAAATGTTTTACGAATATTTTCTGCATCAATTTCACTAGGGGCCTTCTAAGACCAAAAAATCATGCAATGTGTGTTAAACCGATTTTCGAAATTCCAGGCCTTGAACTTTTTGAATTTTTCGAAAACCCGTTTTACATACATTGCATGATTGTGCGGTCTTAGAAGACCCCTAGTGAAATTTGATGCAGAAAATATTCGTAGAATATTGTAACCCTCTAAAGTGCCTTTTAAGTATATTTTTTTGTGGAAGTTAAAAAATGAACCCTAAAAATGGGTGTTAAATGGTTAATATATTCTAAGAAGAAAATCGGCATACAATTCTACTGAAGACATATGCAAAAGTCTTTTAGCTTAAAAGTACATTTAGTGTTTTGACCCCTAGTGAAATTTATTGCCGAAAATATTCGTAAAACATTTTAACGTCAATATTTTGATGCAGTTTTTTGGATACCTTATGTTCACGTCTGAACCGAAAGCAGCGGATTTCCCATCCCTGGTTTTTATTTTGAATGATGATATGCCCTTAGACGAATTGACCACTTTAGGCGCCACTGTCATCATGTATTATATTTTAAATGTTTCTTAAATTTTTATATTGTTTTATTTTTGTTAATTTTTTATTCTTGTAACTTAAGTCGAATCGCTGTTTTAAAACCATATTGGACCGCTGTATTTTTAATCTTTTTAAATTAATCAAATTGTTTTTTTTTGTGATTTAATTCTATAAAATTAATTTATAATGTTTTTGGAAAAAACAGGAAAGTGTTTTCATATGGTAAGAAGTGCTTTATTTCGTTTAAATATTTATGCCTTTTTCTAGATCTCTTCCCAACCTTCTTAATATCACCAAGTTGTTTGGATACTTGATTGATATTTTAGCGCTGAATCCCTAAGCTACCCTATACACTCCATAAGCCCAGAAACTCAATCGGCGTTTTCTCGGGGAATATACCAAGATGTGTGGATACTTGGCTGGTATTCTGGAGCTGTAGCCCAAATCCACCCCTAAATACCGTCCACACTCCACGAAACGTATCGGCGTTTCTTCCGGACCACTATAAGACATAAGCGACGTTTTTACCTTAGTTCTAATATGTTTGCTGTCGAATGGCATTAATTTATAAAATCGGCGATAACAAAAAATTGGACTTTTGGCCGATGAAACTAAATTTTCAGCCACAGTGCGTCGTAAAGGAACAAGAAAAAAGCAAAGAATCGTTTCTACTTATTCTTAACTAATGTTAAATGGTGCTTGATCTTGCCAAACGTTTGCATAAGCATATAATTTTTAAATAAAACTAGTGGTTACGTGTAGGACGTCAAATATTTGATAGGCGTGAAGATAGCTTTATATTATTTGAGTACCCCGGTAGGCTAGCTAGTAGTGAGCTAGTCTATCAGCGCCGGGGTTGCGGGTTCGATTATCGCCACAGATTCTGGTTTCTTTCCTGCAGACAAGCGCAGAGCTTCTCGGGGTTTAGCTAAGGGAATCTACTAAAAAAGACATAATAAGCAGGAAGAAGCCCGATGAGGATTTTAAGGAAGCTAGTGTTGCAGAAGAGAAGCGCAAACTTCTCAAAAATTTTATTTAACTTGAATAAGTTTTCCGTCCATTCATGTTTACGACATTCTTTAGAAAAACTGTTTTGATGATGACCTAAATATTTAAAATTTTATCAAGGAATTTTGGTTTAAGAAAGCACTTATGTCTGCATTTTAAAGTGTAAAAATGTTATAATTTTTAAGTTTAATACGTTTATTCTTTAAAAAGTATTATTTAAGAATAGATTCGGTATAATTTTTAATAACTAATTTGTGTATGGATTTGTGTGCTGTATCGTGTAAGACTTTTGTACAGTACTGAGTTTGTACTAAATTAAAATCTGGATTTTCGATTCTTGCAACACAGAAATTTTTGTATTAATTTTTATCAGCTTAAGATTTGGATTTAAATTTAATTTCCTTTAAAAACAAAGCTTTTCCAAAAATTTCAAATCTATATATAAATCGGCAAAGGCAAATCAGTTAAGAACACTTTCCTCCTCTGTATGTCAACCGATTTGAAAAACAAACACACCATTTGAAAGATATTTACTTACAGAAGTGCACAATGTAAATTTTATTAAAATCAATATTTCAATATTTTCGGAGTAATAAGCCTTCAAATAGTTGTTTTTTTCAATTATCAAATAATAAAAACAAATAGGGTGCTCGATTATTCGACATTTAAAAAAAAACCGGTTTTCGAATATATGGACTATATAAATACGGGAAATTTCGTTATCTTAGTTTTCCGTGCTGCATGTGATGGTTTTTAAATTTTCTATAATATTTAACTTAGAAACATAATATTATAGGGGCAGTGTCCTGAGTGAGTGAACCCCTATAAGATGAAAATTAATAAGAACATGAAAGGGGAGCTTTTTAATACTTTTTCGTTCAACATCTGGTACTTTGATTAATTTTCGTTAATATTAGACATAGAAAAATGAAATTGAACATGCCATGTCCTGAGTTTAATACAATTTTACGATACTTTTGTGTTTTTCAATTGATATTTTCTGATATTTTTTATATTAAACTTACAAAATTAAATTAACTTAAGTGGAAGAACCAGAGGTTGGTCCCTTGCCAAATTGATCTACTTAGATAGAAAAAAATAATGCTCAAAACATGTTAATTCATATATACTTAGATGTAGTATGTTTTCTTCATATGTACATAAAAATTTATGGTCAAACTTTGACCATTAGGCGAACACTAGTTTATTTAATTCTATTTTAATCTTCAAACTTTAATAAAGACACTTTGACTTTTAACACCTTCTATTGCTAAAAATTGGAATGAGAGCTGTAGCATTTTAATCTTTAAAACCAATTTATTTTTCACTTTTTTCGATTTACAATTTCCCCTGTGTCAGTCAGTTTTTAGCATTTGCTCTCTTTTCTGTGTGTAAATAAAATGATTTGATCATCACACATGATTGAGTAAATTGGTTTTGAGTGCACAAATGGCAAAAGCCATTTAAAATGCCACTGATAACAATATTCATCAAAATAAAATTATTCATATAAAGGAAAATATTTTTGGAAACTGTAAATAAATACTAAAATCCTTTTTCTTTTGCGTTTACGATAGAAAAAATCTGCGTAAGTTAAACATTTTTACAAAATAATTTTGTTTAAACATTTATTTTCTATACACCTTTAAAAAGAAAACGTAGTATTGTACAAACTAGTATTAACTTATATGGTGTTATTCATATCTTTAATAAATCGCCAAAAAAGTTTCATATCAGAAAAGATGAATATCCTCCATAGCCAAGAGTGAGGATATAAGAAGATACAAGGCATTTTGAGTGCAACACCACAATATGTACCTATATTTACCTATTAGATACATAAATTTGTTCTGTCTGTCTGTCTATTGACAACATGCTAATTTATAAACGGCTTAACAGAAAACAAGATATTGATGTTTAATTGTCTGTTCATCAATTTCGGAAGTAAAGCTGCGTTCGCATTCAGAAAACATTTTACTTGGTGTTCATAATAGAGCAACAATTTCTTTTGTAACTACACACATTTTGCATCAAGAAACCGTTAGCAAATTTTAGCCACAACAATATTATGAATTTATTTTTCTTTTTGTGAACATTTTGTTAAAATTTTCATTCAAAACTAAATAAAATTATTTTAAACGTCAGAAACAATTTCATATAAATTGTTTCTGAAGTTCTAGTTGACTTAACTTTAGTTACATTTTTAAAAAAATGTTAGTTTAATTTTTGTTCTAAAAATTAAAGGAAAATATGAGCCGTTTATTTTGAAAGTGGCATAAGTCATTTTGTTTTTGAGTCGAGATATTTAAGGGTTTGCGTTTTAACACGTTTAAAAATATGAATGCTAACTTTCGAGAAGATTCACTTGTATTTGATACATCATGATAATGATATTTTTCTCAGTATTTTTTATTATTATTATTTATTATTATTATTCATTATTATATTTATTATTAACTCGATTTTTTTTGAAAAAGTGACTAATGCCACTTTCAAAATAAACGGTTCATATATGAAATTCTTTGTGAAGAAAAAAGATAGAAGAAAAAACGAAACTGTTTTTTTGATTGTGAACGTAGCCTAAACGTTCGTATAGCATTTTTAAAACTGACTGTTTTTCATAGAAATTTTCTTTGCGAATGTTACCGTCCGAAATCGTTAAACAGGCAGTTAGATTTAGCAGTTTGGAATTGAAAACTTAAAAAAAATACAATTTTAATCCACAACTTTAAAAAAATTCTCGTCTAAGCATCTTTTCCTACTTGAGTCAATTACAAAAACAAAAAACCGCACAAAATTATTCCATCAAAAATTTGCTTAATTTTAATGAAACTTCAAAAATTAACATTTCCTTCCGATTCAAGTAAAATAGTTTTTGTTCGCACCTAAGCGATAACTACTGTGGCCAATTTCAATGCTGGTCGGTCCATAATTTACCATAGGTCCCATATAAAAGCCCGTTCAAAGAATTACTGATGTCTTAAATGCATAAAAATAATGAAATTGCAATGCAGTTGGCTAGGCCTAGTTTTATAGGACTAGACATCAAACTTCCTACAACTTACAACTGTATTATGGTTGCCTCCGACCATGTTAATAATAATTTGTTTACCATCATAATTGAATGGTTTTAAATTAACAGACACATTTATAACCAATCACAACCATACAAATATATTTTTTGGTAAACATACTATTGCTGTTATTAAACATAATATTTTTAAACGCAACCATAAAATGGTTATAGGTTATTGTCGGAGGTCTAATTTAACCATAATACGTTTATAAATAGTTTTGGTAGAGTAGTTTGGGTGACCATCTGGAAAAATGGATTGTCTCTGCGTGTAAGCGTAATCGCTTACAAATAATTTTATTGTAATCAAAATTTGGTTAAGTCTAGTCTATGAGACAATAAAATACACTAACAAATTCCATAGTTCACAAATATGTCCCACATAAAGCAAACACAATTTAATAATATTAATTATATGACTAGAATCTCAACATAAAATTTTTAAATAATCGGTTTAAAATTTACCCACATAAATTCCATACTCAAAATAAACTTATAACTAAAGTTGAGTAGACGGCAGCGAAATCAGTTGCCGGATTTCGTTCTGGCAACTCAACTTCAGTTGTATTGCCATCCGTAATCGACCCGTTAAATACGCCTAAAATCGTAACGGATAATTAAAAAAGTGTTATTTAACTTTGCTCGAAAAAATTGTTTACATTTAATAAAATCTGATCACAGAATTTATAAAGATTTGTTCGTTTTTTGTTGCAGATACCATATCGAGTACCCTTTGGAAAAATTGTAATTCTTGGTTGAAGGGTATTAAACGTTCGTTAGAACGAAATGCACATTTTTTTATATTATTTTAAAGTTGCTTTTATAAATAAGTTAGCATACACAAAGGCGCGTTGGAAGTAATTTTAGATTATACTCTCTTCGTCTATTGGTTTTTTACACGGAAAACTAATTTTATACACAAATAGAAAGCCCGAGCCACGTCATGAATGAAAGATTATCAATAACAATTTTAATTGAATTTCATGTTGTAAAATTCCTTTCTTCATAAAAATAATTTAATAAAAATTAAATTTCATGAACTTAAGCCTAATTAAAAATATTAAAAATTTGGATTAAAAACCATAAATAGTTCAACAAAATAACCACAATACTAATTATTGTTAAAGCTAAGGCACGAGCTCTATGTGTACATTTGTCCTTCAAGTTGTGCTGAAAAAGGTCAACAGAAAAGAGAAAGACAAAGTGAAAAAACAAAAAAATGTACTTGGACTTCAAGAAAAATTCTTGACGAAAGTACGAAAAAACAGAAGTAAAGGAAAAAACATGTTAAATCAATTAAAATGGATAATCATTCAGGAAAGCAAATTTCGATCTACCAAATGTTAAAATACAATTTGGTTTAAGGATTGATGTTTGACTAGTGACGTCAGCAGTCGTCGATGGCTGCGAGTGTAAGACGGCAAATCCATCTGAGGAGATCGAGTGGTTGCGATCGAAACATGTCATGGTAACCTGCCGGCCAGGGTTCGAGCCCGAGCCACGTCATGAATGAAAGATTATCAATAACAATTTTAATTGAATTTCATGTTGTAAAATTCCTTTCTTCATAAAAATAATTTAATAAAAATTAAATTTCATGAGCTTAAGCCTAATTAAAAATATTAAAAAATTTGGATTAAAAACCATAAATAGTTCAACAAAATAACCACAATACTAGAAAGTACAATTGTTTGCTGGGTTAAATTTAAAAGTAAACAAAAGCATTAGCAACAAAATTACAAATGTTTAAATTAACAAAAAAAATGTGTTTTTTTTTCACTTAAAAAAAATAAAGTTTTTAATTTCAACTCTCTACTCCAACCAATTTAAAGTTTGTTTCCTTTTCGTGTAATTATTTTTATTATTCATGTTTTTTCCAATGTTGTTGCAGTTCCTTTTTTGTTTTTTGTTTGTTTGTTGTAGTTTGTCTATGAGTTGATGACGAAATATTACAAAAGTTTTATACATGTTTTTAATGAATCTAAAATGGAGAAAAATTGCATGAAATTTCTAAAAAAAAAGAATGGCTCAGAAAAAGGAAACGGATGTTTAGAAAATAGGGGTGAGCAAAAATGAAGAAGGCTTCACAGACACACACATGATATATATAGAATTGTTGCCTGAATTCATAAAAAAATTGTGTATGTTTCTTTTATTGTACGTACATGTACATGAAAAAAATATGATATTATGAGGCATATTTATAGAATGAGCTAGAAAAAATAATTACAAAATTTGTACCAATAACAGTTTAAGTATATTTTCAACTTAAGAATCACTCATCAAAGAAAGATCAACTTTCGAATTTCTTACTGCCTTATTTTTTAAACATTTCATTCAACTCACTTTAAACATACAAATTAAAACATTTTAGAAAAGCTTTATATGAAAAATTTCAAAACGCCTACGTGAATGGATTTACAAAATAATCTTATTAAGGCCGATTCACATAGAATCCATCGAACCTTGTACATATGCCATTTAACGGACACTAAAGGGCACACAATGAATTCTTTGATGACAGATAATTAAACAGACGCACTAGCTTTCCCTCCATAATAAATTTCAGTGTATTTATCAAATATAAAAACTTGGAATTTAGTACGTCACACACAGGGACAAATTGGAAATTTAGTGCGACCAAATTATTTACTTCATATGGATTAAATAAATTTTAATAAAACTAAACACGTCAAGGTTTTAAGGGTCGCTCTTTACGAATCGGATGTCAGTTTTTAAAACTATTAAATAAAGGATCCAATATGGCGGACGCGTCACAGAGAAATTTTATCAATAATAAATTTTGTATTCCCAAAAATAACTTTGACACACATTTTTAATTTTGCTTTATTAAGCTCGAAAGTGTCTTGATATAATGGATAGTGGTCGAAGATTTTGGGCCAGACCGCTATATTGGTTCTCCATGTTGTTTATTTAATTGTAATTTATATATTTCATTTTGTATTTTATTTTATTTTTGTTGACACCTAACACATCAAATTACGAAATGGATCAAATTCTTAAGAAAAGCTACAGATGCAATTAGTTGTCAGTTGAAAAAAACAACGTCAAAGTACAACGGATTCAATGTGACGAGGCTTTTAAGTTTTTATTTTGTTATTTTTATTTATGTTTGCTTCAAATATTTTGTTTGAACTTTCCTGCACTCTCTTTAACTTTAAAGCTGTTAACAATTATATACGTAATATTTTTGTTCTCCTTTCTGTTTTAGTTTAATATTTTTTTTTTTTTTTATTCATATGATTTGTTAAAATAGCATTCAAATGTATTTTTAGTCGACAAACAAAATGGAAATGAAACTTGAACAAGGACATGCCTCCTTGTTAATGACAACAAACTCTTGTTGTTAGTGGGTCTGGTTTGTTTTATCTATTACAACAGAATGACACAACTTCCTGGTTGTATGAAAGTACATTGCCATAAAATTTTTTTTTAAAGAATCAAGGGAAACATAAGAATTATTATATTTCATAAATGAAATAAATATAAATTAGTAAAAAAGGTCATTAATGTCTTAATCCGCAACGATAAAATCGAGAATAATTTAGTTTCATAAAGGGAATTAGTCTAGAAATTTCCCAAATCTTTTCTTTTCCATTATCCTAGAAACATGGCCCGGGAATTTCGGAAATATGAGAGAACAATTTTAAATATATAAATAGTTCAATTTTGAATATAAAATCTGTGGCATTTTGATAAAACAACTTAAGTCGAATTTAAAAAGTTTAAAAAATGCTGTTAATAATACGAATTTTCATTCAAAATACATTTTCGTTAGAGTTTTCAAAATTTTGTATTATAAACGAAATTTATAATTTATTTGCTAAGAATACCAGTGCTCGAGCAGCCAAGGGGGATTATTTTCCCTCGGATCCGCAATTGATTTTTAAGAGTATCTTGGCAGACCTAAGAATCAATCAATTCTATAATATCTTTAATACACACGACAATTCGCGATTTCTAGTTTTTTTTTCGACCTGAAATCATATTGTATTTTAAGTCGTTTTACTTACATGAATAATTGGTAAACCATATAAGTTTATTTGGAAACGTACCTGAAAAGAAAAAGAATTTTATAATTAATTTTTTCTCAAATGAAATGAAATTTTTAGAAATAATTTTGGTTACAAAAAGGCCAAAATTAAAAAGATAAACTCCCCTAGAAGAAACGGCTGATGTCAACTAACACATACAAAACTTATAAACTAACACACTTTCAATTTTGTATTAAGTTCACATATTTATATTAAAGTTCACAAGTATGAGTGGGATAAAATGTCACACGTACACGAACGTTTACAGCAGTTTTTTTATACTGCCCTTAATAAAATGATAGAAACTTCTGATGTATAAACCCATCCGCAATGCCCATCAGAAAATGCCTTAAATGACTATCAATGTTCTTGTAGAGTTGTGGTTCATCGTTTACGGTAAAGTCAATGTACATATGTATTTGAATTTGATCTATTAAGGCAACATGAAGTTTTTGTTTTTTTTTTTTTTTTTGGTTTTAAAAATATGGGCACAGTACCTATAAATCGATTTTCGATAGTAAGAAAATCTAAGTTACATTAGCAGCAGCTAAAAACAAAATTTGCAGGAATCGCATGATTTTCAACTATAGATAAGATTATTGTGCCGAAACGATTATTTTAGGAAAAAGGTCGTTTTTGCTAAAACTGGGTCCTTTGTTAACCAATTTTTGTAGTTTATGAGCAAAAATTAGAGTTTTGTATTGGTAAAATTAGAGGCAGTCCTGTTTGTATGCTCATAACTCATACCATACCATACCATACCATACCATACCATACCATACCATACCATACCATACCATACCATACCATACCATACCATACCATACCATACCATACCATACCATACCATACCATACCATACCATACCATACCATACCATACCATACCATACCATACCATACCATACCATACCATACCATACCATACCATACCATACCATACCATACCATACCATACCATACCATACCATACCATACCATACCATACCATACCATACCATACCATACCATACCATACCATACCATACCATACCATACCATACCATACCATACCATACCATACCATACCATACCATACCATACCATACCATACCATACCATACCATACCATACCATACCATACCATACCATACCATACCATACCATACCATACCATACCATACCATACCATACCATACCATACCATACCATACCATACCATACCATACCATACCATACCATACCATACCATACCATACCATACCATACCATACCATACCATACCATACCATACCATACCATACCATACCATACCATACCATACCATACCATACCATACCATACCATACCATACCATACCATACCATACCATACCATACCATACCATACCATACCATACCATACCATACCATACCATACCATACCATACCATACCATACCATACCATACCATACCATACCATACCATACCATACCATACCATACCATACCATACCATACCATACCATACCATACCATACCATACCATACCATACCATACCATACCATACCATACCATACCATACCATACCATACCATACCATACCATACCATACCATACCATACCATACCATACCATACCATACCATACCATACCATACCATACCATACCATACCATACCATACCATACCATACCATACCATACCATACCATACCATACCATACCATACCATACCATACCATACCATACCATACCATACCATACCATACCATACCATACCATACCATACCATACCACACTTTGCAAAGTGTCATAATGTCCACAACTTAACTTATAATGAAAAATATTAAAATGTGTAAAATTTGTTTTGAAATATCAAATTAAGTAAGTACAATGCCAAAAATTCTTACAAGCAAGAATGTAAACAAATTTGGGATCATAGCCGGCCTTCGGCCGGGCACAAGGATTTTCTTCTCTGTGGTATAGCAAATACTGGCTTCGCTAACTAAAGCTTCTCTGCACAGCCGCCCTTCGGCCGGGCGCCGTATAACAAACACCGGCTTCGCTAAGTAAAACTTCTAAAATCTGCCTTGTTTCCGAACGAAAGCCGACTATGCAGAGAAGCTTTAGTTAGCGAAGCCGGTGTTTGTTATACCATAGAGGAGAAAATCCTTGCGCCCGGCCGAAGGCCGGCTGTGCAGAGAAGCTTTAGTTAGCGAAGCCGGTGTTTGTTATACCATAGAGGAGAAAATTCTTGCGCCCGGCCAAAGGCCGGCTGTGCATAGAAGCTTTAGTTAGAGAAGCCGGTATTTGTTATACCATAGAGAAGAAAATCCTTGCGTCCAAAAGTGTTTTCGTTATATATTTAATAGATACACCCAGAGAAAAAGCAGCAAAACCTTTTTTAAAATTTTTTTTACTATATTAACCAAATCATTGTCACCGACAACCATATTATGGTAAAATTAGTTTCTTTAAATATAGTTTTGTTGGTTGGGACCATAATGAAACATGTTTTTCTCTGCGTGTATGCAGATCATTTTTTTGTATTTACCTTCTTTATTAATTATGGACCTAATGACACTTTAGAAAGTGTCATAATGTCCATTTGCAAGTGTCATACTGTCCATGGACGTTATGACACTTTTGAAAGTGTCATAATGTCCATGGCCACTATGACACTTTTTGGAGTGTCATAACGTCCATGAACACTATGACACTGGACGTTATGACATGCCACCTGATATACGTGTATAATATCCTAGTCCCTTACATACATATGTATCTGGGACCTTTGGATGACCTATTTTAGCTTACACACAGACAGACAAACGGAAGGATAGACAGACGGACATCGTTAAATAAATTTTCCTACTCATAACGACCCAAAATATACATACATACATATTTATAAGGTCTACGATCAAAAATGTAGAAATTACAAGCGGATTAAAGACTCATATATTAAGGGCTCAGAGTTTGAGCAAGGTAACTGCTATTTATTTCTGTAGCCATTGACTTGGGTTTATTACCGTTAGATTAGGAAAGAAGCACTTTTTGATTTAGTACGTTACAGAATTGAATACGGTTGAGCTTTGCGAAGAATTTTGCACCAGCACTGAGCCCTTCATATACCCTTTCCACCCGTTTTGAAGGGTATAGAAATATGATTTTGAAAAAAAATAAAAAGAACGTTCTAAACTTGTTCTTTTATATAAAATTTAAATAGCGTTGTTAGGAATAAAATAAAATATACATTTATTTAATACAGAAAATTATAATTAAAAATAATGAAGTACATTTAATACGATTGTGTTTTTAAAAATAACTAAGTTAAAATAAATATTAAATTAATTCATAAAGTACAAATATGGTTTCCAACACAATTGGGGTATTCACAAGATGTGCTATCATGTTATATTGTCATAATGTTTTAACATTTTACAATGGTTTAAAAATATTGTTGTTGCTTTGTAAACAAAAAGTGTCTTAAATTAATAGAAATTTGCTTGCTATGTTTATTGTGCTGTCGTAATTAATCAGAAGAGACCTGCGCTGAGCGGCTGAGCCGAACCGCTTTAGTTTTTGTAGCCGTCGGCGTTGATGGTAAAGTATTATCCGGCTAATATCCCAGTTTGACCTGCGGCTAGCAATTTTTGCATCAAAACACTTGCGGCGTTAAATTATATCGGCTTAGGACTCTGATGTTTGGTAAACAAACAAAATAAAATTAATTTGTGGTTTGCGTCTAAAAAATGGAAAATAGTCAGGTAAGATCTAATTTAATTTATTTATTCATGGATTAGAATTAAAAAATATTATGATGTTACGTAAATATTTATTTTTGTATATTTGTTTTAAATTAGCTGATTTAAATTCAAAATAGAACACTAAATTATGAGGGGTTGTTCACAAGAGTCGTATTTTTTCATGTTATTATTTTAAGACTTATGACTTTATGACACCTTGTGAATCCCCCAAATGTTTAAACTCGAATTATGTACAAAAGATAAAAAAAAGCTAGGCAAATAAACAGAAAAAAACTAACTTTTGGTTAATATTAAAAAACAATTTTACATCGTAATTTATTTCAAAAGTAATTATTAAATTAGCAACACACTAGTTAAATAATTAAAAACAAAAAAAAAAAAAAATTAAGTTTTCCTTATCCCATTAATTAACCAGTTTTTGCGAAATTTTCCCCGTATTAAAATTTTTATTATAAGTTTTTTTCTCCTTCTTATACAAGTATGCATTCTTCCGTTATGATTCTTTAGCACACATACTCACACTTAAAAGGACATACCAATAAGGAATTTCAACTTAAATATCCTCTTATGTGCTAAAACTGTAAAATCTAGAGAATAAAGTAGAACTAAAACAACAGCAAAAAGTACTGAAAAGTAAGCACACACATAGTGCAAGCAAAAACAACTATTGTCTGAATTAAAAAAGTATAATGTGAATTAAAACAGTGAAAACATAATTGTAACAAAAGGCGTTTCTGAAACACAGGCATACAGTGAGCTTATCCCGAATTATCCTTAATATTAACACTTTTGAAACTAAAAGAAATATTCCTTAATTATACTGTGCTCGAGTTTGACACTTAAAAAAAAAAAATCTGGACACTCTAGGTCTAAAGCAAATTTGAATACGCTGAATTCAATGTTGCTAGTCACAGTTCGAAGATAGCGCCGGCATTTACGACATTCGCGATTTCAAATTTCAATACTTTGTACCATAACACGACACAATTTGTACTTCTGGGTTTACTGTTTAATTAGTGGGCCTTTTATGGAAAGCAACCAAAGTTCGGTTGTTTGAAATCAGGCAACGCCTCTGAGGTAAAGATACAACAAAATATTAAAAAAACAAAATATATTTTAACATCAGCTGCGTTGCCTGATTTCAAGCAACTAAACTTTATGTAAAAGGTCCATAAAATCAATCCAGATCTGTTAAATACAATTTTTCGTTTTTTTTTTCGCGGAAAATTGTTTTTCACTATTTTTTTGTTTTTAAAGGAATTTTTCGTATCTCTATTGTATACACTGTGCTAGTCGCAAAATGTAAATTTATGTAAAAAATGGAAAAAAAGAAAATGGCATTCAAAACATAAACCAAAAGAAGATTTTTTTTTAATTTTTACGATTATTTTAAACCACTATTTTGGCACCCTCTAAAGCTGCCCTGTGATACCTCAGATTATCTTAAAAGATAACATTGAAGATGGTTAGATCAGTAGCCACAAAGTATCTTTCTTTTGATACAAATCGTTGAACACTTTCAAAGTTCTATAATTATAACCGTTTTTTTAATTTTAGCCCAATGTGCACTAATAAAAATATTAACGTTTTAAAAGATTTTTAAAAGAAAAATTGCATTCTTGTAAGTTTGGGATTTTTTGTCACTTCTCTTTTCAAACTCTCCGAAAGTAACCGAAAGTTTACAAGAGTCGTTTTTACATTGCCACTGACGATATATACACAGAGTTATATGAATATAAAATCTAACATTTTTTTATTTAACAAAGCAACAAAATTAGGATTAACAAAAACTACGAAAATAGAAAAAATACAAAATTAAAATACTTATTAACGGGGTAAGTTTTTCAAGATTTTTACTTGAAAAATAAGTTCTTGCATAGTTTGCAAAATTAGTTGAACCAACTTTATTAATATAATCACATATTTAACAATTAAAAAATCAAATAAAATTCTTAGCGAAAATATAAATAAACGACTAATTTGAAACGACAATTAACCAAAATTATTAAGGAAAAAATGTATATAATTTGGGCTTTAGTATCGCTAATATAAACAGGGACTTTTATTAACTGCTTCCTGGCTTTAAATTTAAATAAAGGAAAGGATGTGAGAAATATAGTCAAAAATTTTCAATCGTTATAACCTTCGCCTTACTAAATATGTGTTTGTACTTCGTTAACCAATACCCACTCTGGTGTTACATCTTGCAGCCTTGGACAAATTATTTCGCACAAAAAACTGTATATGTGGTTTTTTTAAGTTTTCGCAATTAAGCTCTTCCGAAAGGGTGCAACTTGTGCCGTGAAATACCTAATTATTTTTTAAAATGTTTATTCTATATTGGTTTTCCTTATAGTTCATAGAAAATCTTGCCCTGCTTTTTACATATGCGTAAAATAAACACACAAACATATCAAAATACTATACATAAAAATGTCATCATTTTCTAGGGAAAACACATAATTGTCTGCTGCCACTTTTGTTATAAAAAAATAATATAATGATTTTTCGTCTAACTCGTGCATACAACATACAATTTTTCCATGTTATTTTAGCTTTTGTTGCAACCTTTGTAAACAATAACTCGCTTCTTACTACTCCCGTTTTATGCAATTTTATCCTATTCTCATGTTGCCATTCATATGCTTAGTTTAGTTTCCTGTTATCCACTTTTAACCATTTCTATTATTTGCTTTATCCTATTTTGCAGATATGCAAATAGTTATTAGTGCAAACACTATACGAAAGGTGCACACAAATTAAGGGGGAGTTTCATAAAAACAAACAACTTGAGAACGTTACTTTAGTTGCAAGCCTAAAAAGATCTATTAACAAATCAGGAGCTGGCTATTAAATTACAAATTTTCCCGGCATTGATTAAATATTAATGAAATGAGCAAGCTTTGTGGAATACCGTAATGAATCCACTAACATTTTTTGGTAATGAAAATAACAACCTTAAAATCTTAAGCTTGTTAAAGTATTAACCCTTCTGCATCCCTTGGATATGTGCCCTTGCTATGATCCTTTGGGTCAATATGACCCAACAATAAAATGTTAACAGCATTTCATATTTAAGTGTAATAAAAACAAAAGCGATTCTATTGATTATTTGACCGAAAAAATTATTGATCGATGATTCTGAATGAAGATGAACTCAATTCAATAGAAAACAAATTTTAAAGTGGAATTAAACCTGCAATATCGCATGTTGGGTCATATTGACCCAAAGGATATTAAATGTGTGTAAATCGTGTTTTTTGGAGGGGGAAGGAAAAACTAAAATTTTATTATTTTCATTTAAATTTATTATTTTTGTCCCTGTAATGGATAAATTGAAGTTTCACGTCCATATCTTATATTTAAAGGGACAAATTTTGCGTTTGAAAACCAAAATTGGGTCAAATTGACCCAAGGAGTGCAGAAGGGTTAAAGCGATTTACAACAAATTTAGCAATTTAAAGAATCTGAGAAATGTTTGGCATTTATAAACTTATGTGCTCTTTAAACGTTCAAGACTTTTTGTTAGACACAAGAGGATCTTGCAAAATGTTTGGAATTTTTAAGGATTTTTCCGAATTTTTTTGCCAGAAAATAAAGAACAGCACTTAATTGGAATTAAAGGAGCTAAAAATTATGTAATTATTTGCCAAGACTGGATCCTGTTTTTAACATCATTCCCAAATCCCCAGCGTTAAAGCAATTTTAAACAATTAAAGGGTAAAGAAATGATATTTTATGAGGCGTCATAATGTCTGGGCTTTTGAAATATCAAGGTAGGGGAATTTTCAAGATGTTTCATTGGTGGGGGAATCTTCAAGATGTTTCATTAGTGGCTGACATTTGTACATTTTTTAACTTTCTATTTACCCGAGGACGTAATCTAATCATCATCTCAGTTAAAAATATGCAAAATCTTCTTGGAGCAATTCTGAAAGTATTTTTTCTGAATTCAAATAATAAATACTAACGTTTTAATTCACTACTTCTGATAAATGTGGATACTTTAACCGGTTCATTTATGTGTTAACTGAAATAGTAAAAGAATGAAGTTTAATTTTCCGTAGTTCCAATTTTTGGTACTTTTTTCTCCCCATTTCTCCCAATATTGTAGTGGGAGCCCATAAGTTAATACGCGAATGGTCAGAAAAGTCTGATTTTTGTCACGATTCGCCTCAAAGAATTTTAGATGGCTTCTCAGAGAAAAATTTAAAACGTATTTACTTTTTTGGATTTTGCTGTTAAAATCAGCTTGCATTATTTTAAGTGAAGGAGAAGAAAAATTTTTAACAACATGGGCCTAAAATACAAGCCTAATTGCTTGGTGGCTTAACGTGACAAAAAGAGATGTTTTTTGTGCAAGTGTCCATATGTCACTGAATGGAGAAAAATATTGTTCAATTTTCATTACTTAAATGTTATAATTTTTAAAAAGTACCATCTTGGTATTTTTGGTTTTCGATGACCTACGAATGTGATAATTATTTTATTTCTATTTTTATTGGTTTTAAAAAAAAGATTCGGTGACAGAAAAAATTCCAAATTACTGGTTTAACCGGTTTACAACCCAAAAGGGCTAATTTTTTAATGAACAACACGTTGTTACTCCTTAAATATACGAATTTTCATTAATAACTTCTTCGTGGATCGATTTGTAGAGAGACCAACCTCCGTTCCAAATTTTAATGAATGAATGATAAAAAAAGACAGGCATTCAGTCAGTCAGCTACTTCACAATTTTATTTATATACTATCTGACCTGGCAAACTTTGTTTGCCGTACAATTTATTTCATTCAGATGTTGCAATATCTGCATGCCAAATTTAAAAAAAAAACAGTTGATTAGTTAAGAAGATATAAGGAGGGGGAGCTTTAACCCTTCTTGCCCTACTTTACGCCCTATTCTTTATTTCCTTTAGATGAAACAGTGTCTGCGTGCCAAATTTAAAAAAAACTGGTTGATTAGTTAAGAATAAATAGTGAGAGGGAGCTTTTGCCCCTCTTGCCCTATTTTACGCCCTTTATAGTTATGAAATATACCTTACGACCTATTCTCACATCTAACAAATACACATACAAAGTTTTATAAAAATCGGCCAAGCCGTTTCGCAGGAGTTCAATTACAAACACCGTGACACGAGAATTTTATTTAGATAGAAGCTTAATCATATATAAAATTCCCCCCGTTGAGACTCTACAATTAAAGCCAATCAACAGTTACAAACACCAACACGCTCACACAATGGACTACTACCTAGAAATACTTGAATATATAAAGTTAATACTCTAGAGTTAAAATATGACTGTGTTTCGTCGTGAATACGTGAAGTACTTAACAGTTCTACAAAGTAAAGTATTGCATACTGTTAGGCGGGCAGAGAGACAGACACACAAACACATGGAAAATAACTACCCCACAAACAAACAAAAATAAATAAGGAATGTAGGTACAAAAAAAAGATAAAGTCCAATGATTTTGTGGTTTTGTTTTTTCTGCATTTGCCACTACACCACCAAATGCTCTTGAAGTTTTTTTTTCAAATTACAGTAACTTAACTATGTTGCATAATTTTTTTTTCTTTGTTGCAATAACAAACCTAACATTCTATTTGCTTTAAAAATTGTTTCCCTATTTAATCATATTACAAGAAATATTTGTTCATTATTTCTACAACTACGAATACTACAACGTATTAGTACGCAATCTGCTTATGGTAAAGAACAAAAAAAAAATTTTAAAAAAGAAAGAAAGTATATAAAAAAAAATAAAGGGAAAAAGTACCTTTTAACTACCTAGAAAAAGTTTAAGGGTTTTTTATTTTACGAAAACAGGAAAAATATTTAGATTTTTTTCTCTTTAGTTTTATGAAATAGAAAGCCATTGTTAAAAACAGATTTTATAAGGTTCTCTGACTTTGAGCACAACAGCTATGGTACTTATTATGCTAAAAACACAAATACCACGTTCCTTTTTATTTTAATTGAAGTACGTACCAGAGTTATTTAAGTTGACATTTTTCCCCCATTATTTTTTGCTTTATTATTTTGTTTTTGTGAGTATTTGTCAACATTTACAAAAAAAGATTTAGAATCTTTTTTTGCAGTTCATCTCTGTTTAGCTTTAATTATTTTTCATTATCATCCCTGCAAATAAAATTGGACCACCTGATCCATTTTGATAAAATGGACGACTCCATGGACTGGTCCGATGTAATGCAAGCATGGACCATGCCATTGTTAAAAAGTATTTGTAGTGAGACGACATGTCTTCGTTTTTTAACGACATGCTATCGTTTTTAAACGACTTCAAAACTAATCCTCTTGAATATACCATGGAGTAGTTTTTAAACTACTCCTTAGTGATCCAAAGGTGGGTTATATGGTCTTCTCCTAGGACATCGTAATGTTAAATAGACCAGGTTTTTTCCATACGTATGGGTTACTTTTGGACTAGTCCTGGTCCCTTGTGGACTACTCTTTACACGCGTAGTTGGACTGGTCCTATTACTTGCAGGGATGAAATGCACGCATACAAGAACAAAAAAAAAAAAAAAAAACACACATTTGTAGCAACTAAAATTGTGACATACATCGAGGCGAGGAAAATAGTTAAAAATCCTACAAATTTTAAATTTTTAAAAAAGCTACAAACTAAAAGTTAATAAATGTTTTTGAAATTGTTCTCAAATAAAAACTACAAGGTTTCTTTCCTGCAGACAAGCTTAGAGGTTCGCGGGATTAGACTAGGGAATTTAACAAAAAAAATTATGTCCGATACCGCTCGATTTTCGATTAAGGAAGTTTCTTGATAATGAAGTAATTAAGATCAGGTTTATATACTTTTTCTGTAATCGTTCTCCAGGTAAAGAGAAATTTAAGTTGTCTTCCATTTCGAATTTCATCCCGACTACTTTTTCTGAAAGATGACGCCTATCAATATCGGAGATATTTGTAATACCTTTTAACCTCTTGCTATTATTATTTTTTGCAATTGATATAATTTCCTTTACAATAATATTTTTTTTTTTTTGCTATAAAATTAATTAATTTTTGTATAAAAAGTTAAGATCAATAAAAATGACTTATCAAATAACATCAAATGACATAAAGCATCATGATGTTTCATACCGTTTCATCAACTGACAGGAGAGTGAATGATAGTAAAGAATCATTTATAATGATGCTGATGGAAAGACAACTACATTTAACAATAAATGACAGATTAGTATGAATCAATAAGAGACAAAATGAGTAAAAAGTGACGAAAATTAAAAAAAACACGTTGATTTTGTGATTGGCAGACAAATGAGAAATTATTGAAAATTTTATAAATAAAAATCAGTAATAAATTTTATATTTAATGCTGTGTTAAATATTTCCGACATTTTTTATTAATTGTGTAAAAGTTTTACATTATTACTATTGTTGGCGATTTGAATGTTCTTGTTCAAAATCATCAAAAAGATTTTAAGACAGTTTAAAAAATTAGAATGTGGGAAAATTTTATTCATCGATGCCAGTGTTCGGCATAAAAAAAAGAGTTTAAAAAACTTTCGCACGACCAAAGGCCATCAGTGCAGAACGAAGCCTGTGTTTAAAATTCAATAGAAGCTAGAGTACCTTCCGCGCCGAAGTCCGTCAGTGCAGAAACTCCTTATTAAGCGAAGCGAAATGATAATTGCGATATATTAAAATTCTGCATATTTAATCTCAAGTCAATCTGACATTTAATATAAAACATTTAAAAAATGTACCTCATGTGGAAACTTAAAAGTTGTTTTATTGAATATTATACTAATTTTAATATCGATATATTGTTAATATATTTTAAAAATGGCCTTTTTTAGAAAAAGTTATTGAAAACTTAAGTAGAATCCGGGAATTATTTCTTTTCATAAGTAACTTTATTATATTCAACAAGAAGATACAAGATAATAGTCTTGTAGTGAATAAAAGTCATTAAAGCAATGGGACCATTACAATTAAAGCTTTATAAAATTCATAACTGAAATTAAGCTCACAGAATAAATTCGAAAAATAAAAAAAATTTTGAAAAATTAAATAATAAAACAATTTGTTTTCACTTTGTGTAAATATCAAGGAAATAGCACTATTACAAAAAAGCTTTATAAATTTAAATTTATAAGAAGCACATTCGAAACATTTAAAGAATAGAAAAATAAGAAAATTTGTACTAAATTCTTTAAATTTTTGTGAAATAAAAAACCATTTTATCTTTTTTTTTTTAATACCTAAAAATGTAAAATATTTTTCTTCTCATTTAATTTGAATAAATTTTGTTTTCCAATAGGTTTTATTCCCTGAGACGGAAGAATGTGGACACAGTGCCATATCCCTCGGAGAACTCGTTCATGACAATTTCGTTATACACAGAAACAAATTTTGCACCAGTAAAAGCATTAATCAAAAATTTAATCAGTTTTAATTTAAAGTTTAATTATGAGAATTAAGCGTTTAATCAAGTGAATTATTGATATTATTATTAGTTTGCTTCCTGGTGCAAATTAATATTGTCAATTAAACGTTTAATACACTTGATTAAAAGTTTAATTCACTTGATTAACATTTAATTCACTTGATTAAATTTTTCATTAAAACTGATATTTTTTTTTTGTTGGTGCAAAATTTTTTTGTGTAAGTAAAATTTTTGAAATTCATAAATTTTTTATATTAAACTACTTGTAAAACATTCAATACGTTTACACTATTTAAAAAGAATCATAAAAAAGTATGATTTTTCATTAAAAGTTAAAATTTAGTGTAAAAATTCATATATACTTTGTAATAGAAGCCTGCACAACTCCATTTGAATACACATTCCTGTACTGTAGTTTCGCTGTAACAAACAAATAGTTAAAATAAGTGTAGACGACGAATTAACGTAAGTGTGTGAATATTTAGAAGCAAAAAACAAATGCTTTATTATAGCGAAAGTAAGGGTATTATAAATACCCTCAATAATTAATAAAAGAATGAAAGTTACACGCAGCAATTAAAGTAGGAACAAAAAATACACGCATTCCTTATTTTAATGTTAATTGGTGTTATATATGTACGAAATGTTTTGTGTGTTAACTTTTTACCAATATGTCAACAATAGTTCTTTGTACATCACACAAGTAAGCATCACAATTCTTTGTATGCGACCGCTACATACGACAAACAAGTAAACGTAACGAATTCTCGCAGACTGCATGGATAATTATCGAATACTAGAAGTATTTTTTTACTGCACTAAATGTTTTGAACGAAACAAGTACTGTTTGGAGCATTTGTCTTTCTAGTTGTACAAGTTAACACCCCTACTATTTCTACTTCTTAAAGTTAACACCCTTACTATTTCTACTTCTTAATCTTCTTTCATTACTTTGCATTTAAATTTTTATTTAAAATCGTTTCAGGTTCGCGCTGCACGCGCAATCACATTTTTGCATAGCTGGCAAATTGTAAACGGGCAAATGGTAAAAGTACAGGTTTAATAGAAATAACTTTTTAGTTTTTAAGTGAGTTTTAAAATAAAAAGAAAAGCACATAGTGCTGTAAATAAACTCAACGGGAAAAACAACAATTTGTTTTATTTTAATTTTTAATTTACATAAGCATATGATTTTTGTTGTGTGTTTGATTTTTGAACACATTTGTGAAGGCTTTTACTTAATAATATACTTTTTATAGCATGCGATGTTTTTTTAAAAACGGTTTAAACTTATTTTCGCACAAATGTTTATGAGTTTGTGTTATGCTGTTATTTATGATGAATGAATTCTTTTACTACATCTTTCCTGATTCCCCATTTAAACGTTATTTTTATATCTTTTTAGCTTTTCGTGTGTTCTTCTTTTTGTAATATTTAGTTCTTTTTTTAATCTATTTTCTCATGCTAAACGAGTGTTTATGACATTTCTCAGATTGAGCTTATAAGTGGATTCTGTTTCATGCTTTTATCTACTTTTAAAAATTAAATGAAAATAATTGAAATAATTTTTTTTTACTTAGTTTTCTTTATACGTTTTGTGTAATTTTAGCAATAAAATACTTTTCTCCTTTTAATTGGAATAGAAAAAGACTCGTTTTTTAGGCAAAACATCGATTACATTTTTGTAATATTTTTTTTTAGTGCAAAATCTTAATTTTTAGTAGATGACAGAGAAAGAAAAAAATTAAAAGTTTTCTTTTTATAAAAATATTAAAATTCATAATTCTTATTTTGCAGCGGTAACAATATAGAGATCGTGTTTAAACAATTTTATGATATAAAAGTTCTTTTTTGGTCTTGTTCCAAAGACATTGGATTTTTAAAATTCATTGCAAACTTTTGCAAACCATAAGCAAATTGTAAGGATGTTACATGTTGCAACATGATCTTAATTACCTGAATGCAGCTTATACTAAAGCATTTAATAACGTTAAACAAGTACATCATATATTTTAGGCGTTTGCCTAAGAGACACCAGCCAAGTTACAAAACATTCATATCGTCACCTTAAACACAAGCAGGCGTAACAACCCTTTTATTATTTTAGATGAAAAGCAAAAACATTTTTATTTCTTTTATTAAGTCGCCATTTTTGAAATTCTAAAACAAACCATTATCAATAAAAAACTCGATTCCGAATTTTATTTGAAGTTCAAGGGAGCTCAACCCGCGAAGACTTCCAAATTGCTGTAGCCTTTTTCAGGCGGAAATAAATGCGATTAAGGAAACTGCGGACCACCTCATCATACTGAGAATAAGAACAGCTCTTGACTTCCGCTTATCTCTAAAAGGGACTGCTAAGAAATTTAACATCAGAATTATATGGTCATCAGACAGAGGAATATACTGGCGACAATTAAGGTGGATGAGTTTGCTAGACTTTTCACTACCTAACGGGTTCCATTGGAAGGCGTTGGGGTACCTTTCCTCCTCTGTTAACTTGAACTTCGGCGATTAAATATAAAATTTGCTAACGACAGATGGGCTGCGAATACTTAATATATAACTGCCAGGCAATTATGGTTACGCATGGCCGACGGACATACCATAGCTCTACTATCCATGATAAAAAGGAACGTGTCAGTTTTGGTATCTGTTATCACGGGAAACTTTATCGTGGGAAGGCAGGCACAGAATCTGGGAGCCAGACACTTTGCTTACTGGCCCAGTTTAGATGACGGAAATGAGGAGAAGAACGTAGAGCAACTGCTTAGTCGCAATCTAGCACTGACGGGAAGGCGTCTGACCGAAATAAGGTTTGCCACCAATGACAGATTGTACAATATCTCTGACATCGAACTAGAGAGCAGTTTCAACTTCGTTAGAAATTCGGGTTAGTTCCACGGTGAAATTTCATTTTAGTGGAACCCCATAGTATCAAAATGGACTATTGGATCTAAGAGTGTCAGATTAGTACTGACTGCCACTTCTACTTTATCTTACATCTACGACCATTTCGATTTAAGGCGACGATATATTCTTTGTAAACAAAACAATGAGAGAAATACACAACTGTGGTAAATTTTATGTCAAGACATGGGGAAATGTACAACAATGAACAATTCATGCATTTACAGTCAGTATGTGCTTAATTTAAATTTGATAAACTGTGCATGTTTAAGCAAAAGAACAAATAAAAAAACACGTACAAGTGGCAAGACGCACAGTACAAAAGCAGTTTGTAACTTTTAATTTCATTGGCAGCCTCTAAAGAGTTGCAAAATGTGGTTAGAAATGTTGAGAATTGTTAAAATGTTAAGAAAAAAACTATACTAAATGCAGACTTACGTTCAAGTTTTATAATAAAATTAAAAAATAAAATAAAGCCGAAAAGTACGCCTGGTACTTTTTGTTTTCAATGCTCGCACAAAAATAACTGAATTATTTTTCGATATAAGCTGAGTGCATAATTTCACTTTCTATTTTTTTTTCTTGACGTCTGTTTCTTCTATCTTGTCTAATTTTCAAGTTGGTGTTGTTTTTATTTTTTTTATTTAAATTATTATTCCACTTCTTCTTGTTCTATTATGCTTTTAAGACTTTAGTATTTAAAAACAAAAATATGTTTTCTTTTCTCGATGTTCATCCCATGTAATTAGTAGCGGAAAAAAAATGTCTTAAAGGAACATATTTATTACCAGTGATAATGAACAAACAACAAACAGATATTGTTACCCCTATTTTATTTTTGAAACAAACTTTTAAAGTTACTTCATGCAAAAAATTTATGTTGCAGTAAAACTTTTCGTTTATATGCCTGGCATGTTCATTCAATGGAAAATTTTCCTTTTAACTCAGTCGTTGTTACACTTTTTCATCATGAGGAAAACTTTTAACATGTGTTTTAATAACTATTTAGTATGTTTTTGCTTTTAGGCATTTTTTACTTTCTTTGCAATAGAAACAAACAAAATAAAAAAGGATAAATAAGTATTATTGAGCATGGCAGCAAATATGATGTCCTACATCATCACTTGAAGCAGTTTATATTACAGACGTGATCAGTTCTTGAACAAGAAGAGAATACATAAAATTGTAAAAATTGTACTTTTAGAAGATTAATTTCGTTATTTTTAACTCCGCCAAGGGCAATGGAAAAAGCAGGAGGGAAAGATTAACATATGCAACCTGAATGGCTAATACCATCAAAACTTTTCAGGAAGAAGTAAAGAAATAGCAAACCACACAACTTATGTAAGCAGTGTTGTCATATGGTACCTTCACTAGATAGCAGGTTCTGCTTGATGCTTACAACTTCAACAACTTGTCATGAATCTATGCAAAATGCCTTTTAATTAAGCAATTACTCGTAAACGACCAATGCAACGATTTAAAGATTTACTGGTTCATATAATTAAACTAATATTTTCCACAACAAACTGGCAAAACTTGCAAGCATTGTTCTTGCGTTACTCATTTCATAATAATAATAAAGGATAAGAACTCTAGCGCAAACCTTACTACTGTCCTGAAGCAAAACCGAATCGGACTTCCCAAACACCGGCAACAGCGCACTCGACACCCTGTGGTCCGTTCGGTTTCCCCAGACTCGAACCCATTCCTTTATTATTCCAATATAGAAGCCCATTGGAAGCAGTCACCCGGTACCCAGCACAGCCTCACTACATACTCCTCTAAGATTTCTCCCAAAGCACTCCTACAATCATTCACTAGCTTCGGGTTCGCATAAGAGCCCATCAAGGCCTTAAGAGAGGACACTCCAAGTTCCACAGAACCTCTGCCTGAAATACACTATAGTCGCCAGGATGCCTTTGACTTTATAATGTCCATATCCTCAATGTCCGCAACCGTGCCCCTCATTTTCAAGCTATCAGTAAAAATTGTAAGTCCCCTTCCCTGACCAGACCAGCTCTCCTTCGACTGCAAAATAGCCCCGGCAAACGCCCAAAATCGACCCTAGTTCCCACATAGTGGAGGAACCGAGCGAGTCTTGGCAATTAACACCAGCGCTTATCTCACCCAAAATCCGCAAGTGACCGTGCGTGAAATTTCCTAACAGTCCTAACTTTCTCAGTCTAAGTTTGCTCTTGGCTGCTATCTCCTTCCCATACTGCTCAGTCCGCAGAATATAGGAATAGGTCTAATCACGGAAGTGTACATCCATCCCACAACTGAAGGTAGGTGCTGGACCTATCTACAGATTATCTGCTAGTGTAGTATGCATTAAGAACCCGCTCAGTAAAATTAAAAAAGCTTAATCTCTACTCCCCCTAGTACCGGAAATCTAAATATATCTACCTTATAGCACCTTGCAAAAAGAACCAATCTGTCTTCTCCGGATTTATTCCCAGACCCTTATCAGTCGACCATGCTCACAGTTATACTTAATATAAGTTAACACCCTGTACGTTGAAAATGGTAATCCAATAAATGACACTTTCGTATTGCCAAACTGTGGGAACTTCAGCTCCCAATAAATTAATTGCATTAAAACTTGCTGACGGTATGCCTGGCAAAACAAAGTAATTTCCAAATAATTGCATCGAGCAGTAGCTGTTGACCAGCTTACCTGCAGCGCACGTGTAACGGTGGCAGAGAGAAGCAGAACCCCACATAATATAAATTAAGTATAGAAATTGTTAAGTCTTTTAGTCTTAGTTTAAGTTCTTTCCTCAATTAAACATGTAAAAAGATTATAATAAAATTTTAAATAAAAAAAAATTATATTTTTTTTTAAATTTAAACTTTATTAAAATTAATTTATATATTTAAATGAAGTACTTCATTAAATTTCTGACACTTTAATGACTAACATTATTGTAATGAAAACCAAATAATTAGAATAAAACTAAATCTCAACGTTGGTATTTTCATGATTATATAGAAGATAAAATGATTAAAATGTTATCTAAATAAACTTCAAGCATACACTGAAGAAGAGAAGAAGAAAAAACATTTAAAATTATTTTAATTGTGGTGTTATTAAGGCTTTTATTTAAATAAATTAGTATTAAATCATTTAAGTTATAATAATTATAATAATAATAATAAGTTACGAATATGCTCTTGATGTGGGTTTTGATGATGATGGTGATGATTGAATAGAATTGAATATTTATTAAATTACAATGATAATACTCATCATACGTTCACAGTTACATAAACACAGGCATTACAAAAAGTTATGCAAGCATTTGAGTGTGTTTAAAATTATACACCATTGTTTAAATTTGATTGTATAACAATGGTGGTTTTTACCCAACAGTTCTAAAATCGCAAAAAGAAATATACGTTTATCCTCCTATAAACAATAATGGCATGTTTATTTGAAAACACTAATAAACTAAATAAATTTCAAGTAAGTATGTGGTCATATTAATTAATGACAGAAAGAAAAGACGTAAATTTTTCATATTTACTTAATATTTTTTAAAATATACTTTAAGCCTCTATTAAAGTTGCTAATAATACGATAATATACAGATTTAAAGGAAAAAACTCCTAGAATAAAACTTCAAGAAAACTGAGGATATAACGAAACTATAATATTCGACATACATAATCTACTTTTCCATATTCGCACAGTTATACTTACATAAGTGTTATAGGCAACTACTTACTTTACTATATCGAATTATCTGAAACGTAGTCAATTAAAATTTTAGGTAAAAACGGTAAAATAATAAATAATTAGCTTTCAAATCAATGAAAACCCTAACATGGCGATTACATTTGCCAGTACTGGCAAGACAGTAGCAACTAGGGTATTCATTTAATCGACTTTTTCCTTTAATCGGTTAATCGCTCGATTAATTAACCGAGGTTTTGGTTTAATCGATTAATAATCGGTTAATTTTGTTTTTGAACGGTTAACCGATTAATCAAGTTTTTTTTATAAATATGGTTATTTTTCAGTATATAAAAATGCATAAATATGTAATGCATAATGCATTTTCAATTAATAAACAAGGTGTGCTATCAAGTCATATCGTCATAATATCCTAAATAATATTTTACAATTGTTTAAAATAAATAAAAATAAAAATTTTAATGCTGTGTTCATTGATTCGTCCTAACTGTACAGTAGTACACAGCAGTCATACCGTCGGCTTATTATGCAAACCTTCTAACTCACTTTCAGCATATTTTACAGGAGAGACGAAAAACTTTTTATTTTCCCTATTTGCAGCTTGATAGAAAATTAAAAATACAGTTAGTCTTACACACTTCAAAACTTTAATAGAAGAAAAACTACATCATGCGACGAGGCTTATCTTTCTCTACCCCACGGCATCAACATCTCAATTTACATAAAAAGTTGATTTAGCCGGTTTGCATATTAAGCCGACGATATATATTTCTTGTTATTATTTTAAGACTTTATGACTCCTTGTGAATCCCCCAAATATGTATTTAAAAAAAAATAAACTGAGATAATTTTATTAGTTATTTCAAAAGTTGAAGGAGATCTTATAAAATAATCTTTTAGAAAAGTAATTTGGTTTAAATGGTTAGGATTAAAGCTTAAAGACTTGCAAAAAAATTCTTTTACCTATCGTAGATCTAATTTCTCAGTCTTTTTCCAGCATTTCTCTTAACATATAACATACTCCATTATGCCATTAGAGTTTTTTAAAATTTTTAACACTTCTAATTGTTTCGGTTAATTCTGTTATAAACTGATATGAGAAGATATGTATGAGAAACGTGAAACAAAAAAGGTGTTGGCAATCAAAAATTTAATCCATTTTTCACCACATCCTGCTGATCGATGATGAACATAAAAAAATTAAAAACATTGTAATTTTAGTCACCGGTCGGCGGAAAATTGGTTTAAATGAAGGTCACTGAACACCATCTTTGTTTGTATAAAATATACATTTTGTATATGAGACGAAACAAATAATTAAAAACACAAAAAATATATTATAATACTACAAAATATTGAAATTTTTGTTACATCGGTTAATCGACCGAAATTAACCGGTTTAATCGTTAATCGAAAAAAGCCAATTTAAAATTAACCGATCTGTTAATCGGGTAGTAATTAATCGGTTAACCGATTGGCGGTTAACCGAATGAATACCCAAGTAGCAACACATGCAAACTTTTTTACTAACACATGCACACTTGTATAACTGTCTTGTCTACTGTCTTTTTGCAGACAGTAAAATTGGATAGTGACTTGACTTTTGCTAACAGTAATCTGAAGTTTTGTTAGCAAAAGGAAAAAAAATCAATATCTAAAAATAATTAAACATATTTTGCTTTGATTTCTTATATTTTAGTTAAGTGTTATGTTTGTTAACACAATATACACACCAGAGATCAGCAATGAGTAGTGAAAGAGTGAGTAGAGCTAAATCATGACTCATAAATTCTTGTACTTATACGCACTCATTCTTATTCCAATGTTATTCAAACTTATATTCACCCAAAAGTTTCATTATATTCATCGTACTCCTACTTAGCAACATTTGTTGTGTTTGATTTAGAATCTACTCAAGTCAATGTGTATAGGCGAAGCAAAATACGAGACTGCCAGATTTGTCCCCGAAATAGCAAAGTGACGATTTGGCAATTACAGTTTACTTAAGTTACATGTATGAAGTGGAAGATTTTTCGGCAAATTTATCTGGCAGCGCTGATTATTACGTTGTGTGTTTTCTCTGTTGTATTAAAACGGTAAATGGATTAGCTAAATGATTTGAATCATTGTGAGTATTGTAAGTATTTTCTTGAAATTATAAATCAAGCTGAGGTCATATATGAGTATGCGTATAATGTCGACGACGCACTCATAATTATTTCTCTTGTGAGTATGAGTGAATCAGAGTAGTTAAGTTGAAATGATTTCTACGCACTTATACTTACAATTGCATGAGTCAGTATGAGTAGCGAAAAACGATTAATTGCTGATCTCTGATACACACATAGTTATTTTAAGCTGTTTTTAAGTTTGTTTAGTTCAAATAAAACACGTGTCCATGGACACTATGACAATTTTGAAAGTGTCATAACGTCCATGGACAATATGTCACTTTGCAAATGGACGTTATGACACTTTCAAAAGTGTCATTAGGTCCATAATTATTAAAGAAGTTACCCAACAAACACGAAGTCAAACCTTTGATATGAAATGACTTTATCATTTGACATCAAACACAATTCTCAAACGTTTTTCAGATGTTTGATTTAACATTTAAATTCAAATTCATAATGATTTAAAAATAAACATTTGATATCAAATGTTTTATCAATTTGATGTCAAATGTTTGTCAAATGTTAAATTCCAATCAAAAATAAACTTGGCAATACTAAAGCGAAAAATAAATGTGATCATTAAAAATGGCGATTATAGCTACATTTTTTACTTTGTGGTTACATGTGTTTTACTATTAAAAATAAATTTTTGTGAAAAATAAAATTTATTTGTGAGTAATGATTAAAAACGCGAAAAAAAGGAATGCAAATAAAACGGGAAAGTGGAGAAAGTTTGTTGAACGATCGCGGGGCTGTAATCCTCAAAATAAAAGGAAGCCAAGTAGTTTGTCTTTCCAAGAATTAGGGAACGGAAAGAACATTATTTCATCTTTAAACTATGGTGCCGAATGTTTATCTCACAGTTTATTTAAATAAATAATAAATTTAAATTAAAAAAATAAAGTATTTTTATTTATATTCCACATTGTATAATAATCCACATTTGAAAAACATTTGAGAATTACGTTTGAAAGCAAGTTGAAAATAAAGGCCTTTTTCAATTTGAAAATAATTTCCCCTTTTTGTTGAGAACACTATGATTTTCAAATGATTTTCAAATCGTTTGAGAAAACGTTTGATATCAAATCATTTTCAATTTGAAATCAAACCTCCGTGTTTGTTGGGTAAATACAAAAAAATTATCTGCATACACGCAGAGAAAACCATGTTTCATTATGATCGCAACCAACAAAACTATTTTTGAAGAAACTAATTTAACCATAATATGGTTGTCGGTGACAATGATTTGGTTAAATGAAACATAATATGGTAAAATTTTTTTTAAAAATGGTTTTGCTGCTTTTTCTCTGGTGTATATTTTTCATTATAAGTTAAGTTGTGGACATTATGACACTTTGCAAAGTGTCATAACGTCCGCGGACGCTATGACATTTCTTTGATGGACGTTATGACACTATGACACTGGACGTTATGACAAGCCACCGTCTTGAGACTACAAAACAGATCTGCAGCTTTTATGTTTGTATGTGTCTTTCTATAAACACTTAAAGCAATAATAATATTTCGTTCTTATATCTTCTTATTAACTGCTGTACGTTCATTGATGTGTTTTTCTTAAGTATTTATATTGCCTATATAATATATAGGCTAAATATTTTTTAAGAAAATGTTGCCATCTTACATATTTTTTAAAAGAAATGATTTAAAATCACTTGATTTTCAGCTAAATGTATGTAAGTCTTTCCGGCGTATAGATGGCGGCAGTAGTTTAAAAAGCATATCCTTGGGGAAAAGTGGCAACCCTTTAAACATACATATCGCACACTAAATCATAAATAGGCACAACACAAAATTTATAAAATCGTTTTTTTTTCATAAGCCAGTTCAAATTTATAGCGACCACGAAAATTTCTTTGATAATCGCCTAATTCGGATTATCCGCCACACTTTCACTTAGAGAAGCGATGTTTTTAGCTTTGCGAACATTGCAATGATACATTGGCCTGATGCTACTAGTCTCTTCAAATTTCTTTATAACCTTGCCGATTCCTTGCACAGTATGTCGATTCTTTTTTTAGTAAGTTTAAACTATGTTTATGCGTTCTTGGGTTGTGAAACGAATAAGCGCCTAATTTTGACTTTTTTTTCCCTACACACGACTTTAGGGAATGCGAATTATTTGATTAAGATATCATCAAATATTATCTTGATATTTTATCCAAAATAGCTTTTTCCTTAATACAAATAATCTTCAAACACTTACCTTATATTTTCTTTGATAATTGTTTTTCCGCTAAAAAATATCCTTTTTCAAAATTGATGTTCTTATCTGCGAAAAAAAGGAGAAAAATATACAAAAAAGAAATTAATTAAATTTAAATAAACACTTGACAATTAAAAATATTCACTAGGAGCCCTTCAAAATATATTTTTTAATAAAAAATTCGAATCTTCAACATTTTTGTTTGCGCCTAAAATCCGCACTTAAAATATTGTTCACTGCCTATTAACCCCATAAACTAAAGCACTTAAAATGAAGCACCAAGAGGCAGATAAAAAATATTTAATAAATAAACAAAATACCAAGAATGGCCAAAAATGAAATGACAACAAACGTTAAATAAATTATATAAAAACTGTCTCCCTTTTTAAGTATTTAAGCCGAAAGGTCAACAGTTGACAAAACAAAATAAAGAAGAAAATATAATTTGAATATAATAGAATTGAAAGAAGAGCACACAAGCATTTATAAAAATCAGTTAAAAGGGAAGAATGCCAACAAAAAATAACAATCACATGAAATTATTGTTATAACGCCTAAAAGCATATTATGCAGATTTCTGCCTGGCCCACAATGTCGACAAGAACATTTCTTTCTTCTATTTATATTGAAAACAAAAACCAATTTTTTTTTTATAATTGTTTTAAATAGGCAAAAAAAATTTTCTTGTCGACATTGTGGTCCTGACAGTTAATTTTTATTATTTGAAAATTTGGTAATTGGGATAACAAAATGACTAAATAACATAAATCCTTATTACTTGGGATACTTTTTATTGGAGTCATTCCCTTCTGCTGCCCAGATTTATATAAACTCTAGAAATAAACTAATACAACGGAAAAAAATAGAAAGATGACCAGAGAGATTGTAAAGCAACAAAACTTAAAAATAACAAAAAAATATGGTGGAATTAATACAACAAAAACAGAAATAAAAATATTATTTATTTATTTTATGGTGAGAATAGTTTTATGGCGAAATAAAAATAGTGTCAACACCGAACAAACTCAAACAGAAATGGCAGGCAGCATCTACAGGATACAGAAACAAACAGAAAGAACAATTTTATGGACGTAATAGTACAAATGGAAACTATAAAAAGTCATAAGCGACAACTAATGTACTTCTATTGCAGTAATAATATTTGCCCCATTTCTACTTTTTTCGTGGATATTTAGTTATTTGTTTAATTTTGTAACAGCAGATAACTTAGCAAAAATAAGTATATTATGAAAAGAAAGTGTATCTAAAATTAAATTAAAATGTTCAGTTAAAAGAAACTTTATCAAAATGTTCCCTCAACAATAAATTTCAAAATTTATCGGACATTTTCTCTAAAGCGAAAGTTTATTGTCACGAAATTTGTTCTGAAGCGAAATCCAAAATTTTATCTTGAACGAAAATTGTTTGTTAGTTTTCACTTAAATGAAAATTCTTAATTCTTAAAATTTTGCGTAAGTTTTGCTACGACAAAACTGTATCGTACATTTTCTTTAAAGTGAAAATGTCTCTTAAAATTTCGCAAATTGATTTTTTTTATGATTTTTTTAAAAGAAAAAATTATTGTACATTTTTTCTAGTACAAAGTGTTTGACAAAAAATTTCACCAACGAAGTTTGCTCTTTAATGTTAACTTTCTCCCAAACCAAAGTTTGTTGTAGATTTTATACAAAAACAAAACCTTAGCAAAAGTTTTATTCCAAACAAAAATTTTTCGAACATTTTCTCTAAACATTAACTTAGCATAAAAATTGGCAAGTACATACCAAAATTTATCAGGGTCCAAATTTGTCGGACATTTTTTCAAAAACGAAAGTTTATTGTAACGAAATTTGTTCTTAAACGAAATCGTAAATGTTAGCGAAAATTAATAGCTAGTTTTCTCTAAAATTAAAATTCTTCTTAATGTTTTTTTTAGGACAAAAATTTATCGTACATTTTCCCTTAACTGAAAGTTATGGTAAATTTTCTGTCTAACGAAAATTTAAGTAATTTTTCTCTCGAGCTACATTTTTTGTAAATAAAGTTTTTTCCCAAACAAAAATTTATGGTACATTTTCTCTCGATTTTGCTAAGCATAAGTTTATCAGACTAAAAGTTATAATATTTTTTTT
Source organism: Pollenia angustigena (assembly GCA_930367215.1). NCBI lineage: Eukaryota > Metazoa > Arthropoda > Insecta > Diptera > Polleniidae > Pollenia > Pollenia angustigena. The sequence goes on along the minus strand of OV884059.1, from coordinate 109,026,395 downwards.
ATAATCAAAAAGTAATTTCAATTTTTGGGAATACAAAATTTTAATTTCAAAAGATTTTGTTATTCGTGCTTTTTTTCTCCATTAATGTAATCTTAAATTATCTCCCAGGCGACAAAATGTATCGTAAATTTTCTCTCGACCACAAGTTAATCACAAATTTTGGTTACTCGCAATTAAAATTCAATCGTAATTTTTTCTACAAACATTCAACATTTTTTCTTTCGCAGTAATCCTTGGTTTGCAACTTAAATATAGCGTGTTGACAAGTTCTATTCTAATTTCGTTTTTCGTTCTAGGTCATATTCATTATTTTCTTTTTTTTTTTGTACTTGAAACAAAATGGATGGTAGTGAATGGATGCTGTCGGGTTGGAATTATTCTTGGCTCATATTTGTTTTAAGAATAAGGGGCAAAAAGAGAGCAAAACAAATGTGTTTATGGTTCAAATACAATTTTTGTTGTTGCAATTTTCCTCTTTTTGTTTCCTTTTTTATTGATGTTGTCGTTGTTGTTTTGCCTTGTACGATATTTTTGCTTGAGTTTTTGACAACTTTTGTCAAGGTTGTTTAAAGACTTTTTTTTGTTATTTTATATTTTATGGATAATTTTGCCAGAAACTTAGGTCGAAAACTGAAGGCTGTGTTGTTTTTTTTTTTTATTTATGTTTTCCTTTATCCAGTATTATTTCTTTATTAATCATTCGAGTGAAAGTACTGTATATGTATTATTTTATAATTGAATTATTTTAACATCAGAAAGTTCTTAAACTAAAACAAAAATAATTGAAAACCAAGTATGTTCAATTAACAGGGTACTAAATCTACCGAAAGGTAGGATATGGAAATTTGTTTCAAATTTACTTTTAATTTCTAGTACATAAATCCTGTAAAAGTTTTATATGTTTATTTGCATGTTAACCGGATATACGGTATATTTTCTGCAAACGGAAAGAAGCACTATGTCCTGTTTTAAAATATTGCTTAATTGAAAATTGTAACAAATATAATAATTTTATTGTAATTCGCTTGTAGCGACACGTTTACCGCTTGTTGCGGGGGTAGACTCAACGGTGTCCAGGTTCGTACGAAGTAGTAAATAAAACTCTTCGGGTTTCACAAAACGTTATAAAAAATACTTTTATTACAATAACAGCACACACAGCTGGACCGGTTGCCGCTCAAGGTGTCAGTTGCTCAGCCAAAACGCAACACGTGTGACCTGTCTGGAGGGCGGACAGAGGCTCAAGACTACCCGAGGTGTACCCACACACGGGTAGACGCAATCGCTACGAAGGAAAACAGGCAACACGAGGTGTACCCACACACGTGCTGTCCAGAATCCCAAGTGTACTCAAGAGCCAACGAGTGGATCAAAATAGTTTAGCGTAATTAGGATGTGTATGCACTGTCCTAAGTAGGTCTTACCCTATTGCGATCCCACGACCGACTGCCACGCATTCAATGATGCTTCATCTTTTATACGCTTTGATTTGTGTATGAAAAATACACAAAAATACGTATGTACGCACACTGTTTGAACTGTCACACAGCAAACATATGATCCCAACTCAGGGTTTTTCTTCTACAAAAACCCTAGCCATTACTGACACCTAGATGGCGCTGTACAACCGTTAACTTCAAACTTACAAACTAAATAAACTTAATAAATATATTTCAAATTCAACATAAAAAAAAAATACAAAACATAAGCAAGCATAAATAAACTCAAGTAACTTCATGGTGTAGGTCAAAACTTTGTTGACTTTGTTCGTCACACTGCCTCATTTTTCCCCCAACAGCTTCGGGGTTCATCCAGGTCGTTCGCGACATACCCTCCTGGGTTAAGGTTACTCGGTATCGCTGCCCTGCATGGCTCAGCAGCAACCGTCTTCTTGCACCCCTACATGAGTGCCCAGGGTAGGCTTCTCGTATCTGTTGTTTTAGCTGCCCTGGTAACTGCTCAAACCGCAGCTCCCGAGGACTAGTGAGTATAGGCGGTGTCCTTGCAGATCGGCAGGTGGGGGCACGGAATGAGGATGTGGTGGATGGCCCTAAGGCGTATATTTCCCGTGGTGTTGATGATGAGGGCGCGGACGAAGGCGGTGATGATGATGGTGAGGGTGATGATGAGGATGATGATGCCGATGATGATGCCGATGATGATGCTGGTGAGGGTGATGATGATAATGCAGGTGATGATGATGGTGAGGATGATCCGGCGGGTGACGATGAAGATGCTGCTGCTGGAGCGGGAGGTACGGCCTGTGATTTTGGTGTTCAAAAAAAAGTTACACTATTAGTCGCATGGGGTCAACAAGAATTAGTCAAGCGACACGTGTGTACGCTTTAGCGATATAATCGCAACTTATTTTTGTTCTCTTTTTAAATGAATAAAGCTATAGAAAAAACAAGTTCGCTCCGAACATTTTAATGTATACATTTTTCAAATTTAATTTCTCCTGACCCCATGCGCCTAATTAAAGGTTAATAAACGCATACGCCAGACCTGTTCATAACAACGCATACCTAAATGTCGAAACTGGCGCTCCTCTACTTCCATCGACCAGACTCCTCGTCTTATGTTATATCCTTCATTTTGTAACCAATGCATTAGATACTCGTATTTTTCTTTTGTAAGTTCAAGCTTTGTTAACATCCCCAAAATTTTAATGTACAAATTTTGTGGTTGGTTTTTGAAATACTAGAAGAAAAATCAATTACTTCTTGAGGGAACATAGAACGTACTTATCCCTTTTGTATCAATTGGCGCGATCACAGCACTCCTCAAACGATTTGCGTGGCCGACCAAGTGCAGAACTGGAAGAACATTCAGCCTTAGTAAACTTAATTGTAAATCTGCCTTCAAGCCAATTTGCATTCTTTTTATTTCAAATCGCGACTTCGTACGGTTAGAATCCTGCCATCTTTGTTTGAAGTTATAGTAAAAGCTTTTATATATTGTATCCAAAATTTCACATGCTCTAGTATCGGTTAAGCCAACGTGCAATTGTTGCAAAAACTGTTTTAATTTTGTTCTGTCTTTGTCAAACTTTAGAAGCTTCGAGTATAAAACCCCATGAGAAATAGAAAAACTTTCTATTGCCGTAAAACTCTTGGGCCTTAGTTTCATTTATAATTAAAAAACCGGAGAAAAATTGGTTGTACTTTTCGCGTTTGTCAGCACTTGTTGAATGACAAAAATCGATCAATATTTTACTGACAGGTTCGTTCCAAATATGAGCACTAATAGATGTGGGTGGAATTTCTGTAAAAAAATCATACAGGTAGCCAACGGAAAACCCCAAATAATTAAATAAGTGCACTTTCTTTTTTTCCTTTCAATTGTCCACGCACATTTATGACCGCTTATTACTTTGCTACCGCAATCATAAAAATCAAATAACCTTTTGTTTATTACTTTTTTTTTTAATTCTGAGAATCATAAAAAAAAATTATAAATATTTTTGCAAAGAATTTTGTGCATATCTCGAGCAAATTTTTGAAATGCATACCTTCACTTAATTGTGAATAAAAGCGAAACGCGTTCATCGATTTTCATGATTTATGTCTCATTTTTTTCATAGGTTATGCGACTTTACGTGAAAGTAATAGGACTTGAAACTTTTTTTTTAATGTTTTGGATTTTTTATGAATTAAATATAAAAAATATAAATTTTTTGGGCAAAAAATATTTTATTTCTTCATACATTTATTTATAACTGCGAAACTGTTGCTTATGTAGCAAAAGGTTATATAAACAGATGAAAGTAATTGTTATTCTTGATTTTTCTAAATTTGTTTCAGCTAAATCCGATTAGTGGTTCTCGTGTTATGTTAAACAAAAGAGCCTTATCGGAATTGAGTCCCGAATCAATCAGCTGAAAAATGTTGTATTGTGTAATGCAACAAATTGAGAGGTGGCACCTGGTGGCACTTAAAAATGTAAAAACAGATATAAGACAATGAATTAGTAGTGATTTCCAACTGTGAAAAAGTAAGGATAAAATTGCAGTTCCAAATGTTTGGAGAAAAAAGGGATTTTTGTTATATGTTCATAAAAATACATAAAAAAAAAACTTAAGTCTCTGCAGATTCTTTTTCAATTTTAGTTTACTGAAATATACTACTTTTAATAGAAAAAAAAGAAAAACGTTAGCTCACATAGTAAAATAATATTCGTTTTTAAATTCTTAGATTTAAATTAAGTTGGTTCGGTAAAACATACAAGTTCTGAGTTTGAGACGGATATAAAAAGAAAAACTGGCAGTCAGATCGGACTAATTCTTTTTGATTTGATTGTACCATTTAGTCTAAAATTTCAACAAATCACTGCATATTGCATGAAGAGTATGTTGACAATTTGACGCGAAATCCCAAGTGTGCGGCGGGGTGGAAATAAAGCGGACCTCTTCCCGTCGGGGCCCTGGTGTTTAGGGTGGAGGTGGTGCGTTTTTCGGTGGCTGTTTACGGCTCGCTCCAGCATGCCGGTGGCTCGGTCGCCTGTTACTGCTACTGGGTATGTCGTCATCGTCTAAGAAGATGGATCTACGTTGCTTGGCTGATTCTCTTGCTAGGTTTTCTCGGAATCTCTTCCGGGCCTCTTCGAATTTCTTCTCGCTTCCGCTCATCATAGGGTTGGTGACTTTGGGGAGCTTTCTACGTGAACTCTAGAATGATTAAAGGAGAAAGAAATACAATTGTTAATCTTCCCGTGTAAGGAATGGTTTTAGGGCGCTCAAGTGGGCTGTGCGGGTATCACTGTTATCTACTAGGCTAATTTCCACGATCACTGGTGGGATGTATCCTCGGACAATATAGGGACCCGCGAATTTCGGTGCTAGCTTTGCGTTGAAATTGTCTGCTGCCTTGGAAAGTGGATGCTGTCGAACCAGAACTCGATCCCCAACTGCCGGGTGCCAGCTGCGCCGGCGCAGATCATAATTCCGTTTCTGCTATGCCGATGCCCTTGCCAAATTCTTGCGGACGGTATCAAAAATTCCCTTTAGCTCTTGTGTCCGTTCATTGGGCGCTAGACTTCTCGCCCCTATTCCGATGGTCACTGTATCATACAGCGCCTTAGGTAATCGAGGTTCAAGGCCATAAGTTAGATAGGCAGGAGTGAATCCCGTAGATTCGGATTTGCTGGTGTTGATGGCAAGCATAATTTCGGGTATCAGCTCGTCCCAGGTAGCATGTCGGTTACCCGTGAATTGTGCGATGATGGTCTTGATGGTTCGGTTTGCTCGCTCCGTGGGGTTTTCCTGCGGGGTGTAGGGAGCTGTGAATTGCTGCTTGACTCCCAGTTCACTCATCCCCTTCTTGAGAGACCCAGCCGTGAACTGCGACCCGTTATCCGTGATTAAAACTTGCGGCACCCCGTATCGTGCGATGATGCGCTCTCTTAACGCTTTCTTCACCCCTTCCGCGGTCGCCTTTCGAAGAGGCACCAGCTCCACCCATTTCGAGATGTGGTCGAAAAACACTAGAAGCACTGTATTCCCATGTTTACTTCGGGGAAGGGGCCCCACGAAGTCGGCACACACTACTGCCCAGGGTTCTTCGGGCATCCGGGTAAGCATATGCCCCGCTGGGCCTGCTGCAGGGTTTTATATTGCTGACATGTTGGACAACAGCGTACATATTTTGTTACGTCCTTAGTCATTCCAGGCCAATAGTATCGTGTGGATATCTTGTTTATAGTTTTGGCAATGCCCAAGTGCCCACCGGCTGCCTGGTCATGGTTTTGGTGCAGTACCTGCCGTCGTAAGTGTTCGGCGACGCAGAGTTTCCACGGGACAGATTCTGGTCCGTGGGTTCCGGTAGGGACGTGTCGGTAGAGTTGACCGTTGATCACCGAGTAATCAGGGTACTCCCTGGGGTTTTGTTGTACTTGGTCCATACGTTCCTCGACCCAACTGCGGGCCCCCGGAGTTTCTGTCTGCAACATACTAATTACGGGGCCTGGTTGTCGTAGCAGGGCATCGGCCACAATATTGTGCTGGCCCCTCCTGTATTGGATTGAAAATTGATACTGTTGGAGCTCGAGAGCCCATCTCGCTAATCTCCTGGTCGGATTATCGATAGAGTTCAACTATTTCAGCGCCAAATGGTCGGTCATGATGACAAATTCATAACCTTCCAGGTAAGGGCGCATCTTTCGGACTCCCCACACTATGGCCAGGCCTTCCTTTTCCGTGGCCGAATAGTTCTTCTCGGCAGAGTTGAGATGCCGGCTTGCATAGGCTATCACGCGTTCGCCCCTATCGATGCTCTGGGTTAACACAGCTTCTAAGCCGTAATCACTGGCTTCAGTTTGCAGCACGATGGGTATTGTGAAGTCTGGACAGGCTAGCACCGGAGCCTCGGTTAGATTTTTCTTTAGAGTCTCGAAGGCACCCTGTTGTTCCTCCCCCCATCTCCAGTGTTTGCCCTTCTTCAATAACTTCGTCAAGGGCTGAGAGGTTTCCGCGAAGTGTGGCACAAATCGTCGGTACCACGAGGTGATGCCTAGAAAACTTCGCATCTCTTTGAGATTCTTTGGTATTGGCATATTTTCGATAGCAGCTATCTTGTCGGGGTCCGTCTTGATCCCCTCCCGGGTTACGATATGCCTTAAGTATTTGGTTTCGGCCTTTAAAAATTCGCATTTATCCATATTAATCCTCAGCTGGGCCGCACGTAGCCTACGGAAAACCTCCCTCAAGGTGGCTATATGTTCTTCGAACGTTTCCCCGATGACTATTATGTCGTCCAGGTAAGTAAACGCCCTCGGCTCCATATCGGGCCCGATGACGCTGTCCAAGGCTCTCTGAAAGGTGGCCGGAGCCAGTAGCCGTCCTTCAAATCGATGCTGCTGACATATTTGGCATTCCGCAGTCGATCGAGGATTGCGTCAATTCGGGGCAGTGGGTAAGCGTCTGGCACGGATCGAGCGTTCAATTGGCGGAAATCCAAACAGGTCCGCCAGGACCCGTTTTTCTTCCTCACTAGGGTGATGGACTGGTAGATGGCTCGATACAACCCTTTTCTAACAACTTGTTTACCTCTTCATCGATTATCGCCAGCATGGCCGCATTGCGAGGAGCGTATCGGATTTTTATTGGCCGTTCATCTCTCATGATGATCTTATGGGATGCTATGTTAGTTACTCCCACTATCTCCTGGAATTTAGCCAGCTCGTCTTTTAAAAACTCGTCTATCTGTCCCTGCTCGGGCGCCAATGTAACGACACGTTTACCGCTTGTTGCTGGGGTAGACTCAACGGTGTCCAGGTTCGTACGAAGTAGTAACTAAAACTCTTCGGGTTTCACAAAAGTTATAAAAAATACTTTTATTACAATAACAGCACACATACATTTGGACCGGTCGCCGCTCAAGGTGTCAGTTGCTCAGCTAAAGCGCAACACGTGTGACCTGTCTGGAGGGCGGACAGAGGCTCAAGACTACCCGAGGTGTACCCACACACGGGTAGACTCAACTCCCAATCGCTACGAAGGAAAACAGGCAACACGAGGTGTGCCCACACACGTGCTGTCCAGAATCCCCAGTGTACTCAAGAGCCAACGAGTGGATCAAAATAGTTTAAGCGTAATTAGGATGTGTATCCACTGTCCTAAGTAGGTCTTACCCTATTGCGATCCCACGACCGACTGCCACGCATTCAATGAAGCTTGACCTTTTATACGCTTTGATTTGTGTATGAAAAATACACACACATACGCACACTGTTTGAACTGTCACACAGCAAATATATGAAACCCTAGCCATTACTGACACCTAGATGGCGCTGTACCAACCGTTAACTTCAAACTTACAAACTTAACAAACTTAATAAATATATTTCAAATTCAACATAAAAAAAATACAAAACATAAGCAAATATAAATAAACTCAAGTAACTTCATGGCGTATATCAAAACGAAACACTTTTTGACTTTGTTCGTCACACGCTATGCTAATCCCAGCTAAGGTCTACGTTTGTCTGTAGGAAAGAAACCAGAGTCTCTGGCGGAAATCGAACCCGCCACACCGGGGCTGAGAGGCTACCTCACGACTAGCTAGCCTACCAGGGCACTCAATGAAATAAAATGCGAATAAATTTTATTATAGAAAAAATTTACAATACATTTTCGTTAAACAGAAAAATTTACAAAAAACTTTCGTTAAAGAGAAAAATTGCAATACATTTTCGTAAAAGAGAAAATTTTAAACAAAGTTTGATTTTAGGAAAATTAACGATAAATTTTTGTTTCATTTAAAACTTATAAAAAATGTTAATTTTAAAGAAATTTTAGTTCATATATTTTTGTTTATGAGGAAACTAACGACAAAATTTAGTTCTTAAGAAAGCAAGCTATAAATATTCGTTTGAGAAAATATTGAGAATAAATCTTCATTAAAGAAAGTTATTTTCGATAAATAATTGTGCGAAAAAATCATGATACATTTACGTTTAAATGAAGGTATGCGATTAATTTTTGTCTCAGAAAGAAATTTACGAAAAATTGCCGTTTAAAAGGTAATTTTAGCCAAAATTGGTCAATTTAAGAAAAATGTCTAGCAAATTTACATACAAGTTGATTTGCTACACATTTACTTATTAGCAAAATAAGTTAAATTTGATCAAAGAAAAAAAATATATTTTATAAAAAATTACTCTATAAATCTTTTCCTTCGCATTTCATACTGAAAGCCTTAAAGCAATGTATATTGTGTGTCTGGCATCAATTCTCGGGCAAGTAAATGTGCATCTTTTTAAAATTTTAAAAAGTTCTATTACACAGGTCAACAGCAAACAAGGGCTTGAATCAGCGTTGCCAGAATTAAGATTTTATCTTATTTTTCAAGATTTTTTGGACAAAATAAGATTTAAAGATTTTTTTTCTCAAATTAAGATTTTTTATTTTTAGATATAAAGATTTTTAACTTTAAGTTTGTACAACATACATAATTTTCTTTTACAGTTTTTTAAACAGTAAATTTTTAAAACAATGAGGTTTTATATCAGCTTGATTTCTATTAGTTTTGCGCACTTTTGTACTTTTGTACTAACATGCATCATTATTTCTGGGCATACAAAACATTAAAAAAAAAGCATCATAGATTCGCGGTATATTGATAAAAAAATTATTTGTGAAAAAAAAAATTTATATTTATACAGTTTATTAATTTATTAAAGAACAAAAACGTTCATGTATTTAGTTACTATGCCTTAGTACCAAAAGGTAAAACTAATGGAACTAAGCCCTAGGATTGCCGTCTTTGTCGGGCCAGACCAAATTTGTGTTTTCCTTGGCATATTTTTCGAATATAACAAAAAACAGGGGCGTGAGTTCTATAATGATACGTGCTGAATCGCATGAAACTAATTTGGACTCGATTGAAGCAAACTAGTGGGGTGAAATTTTAATTTTTATATAAAAGTCTATGAAATTACCCTCTTGGCCAGACCGAATATGAACTTCGCTTTTCATAACGACCCAGAATATATATACTTTATAGGGTGTAGGATCAATATATATATATATACGCTTTTACCTTCGGTGAAGGGTATAAAAAGAGTAATTTTTCGGGATTCAGTATTTCGGTTATAACTCAGCCATTTTTTAACCGATTTGACAGATTTATATACCGACGTGTTGAAGAAGAAATTTACATTAACCTGAATTATAAAGCTTGGACTCGGGGAGATCTATGGTTCCCGAAAGTCGGTATTTAAAAAAAAGAAATTTAATTTTGGTCATAACTTTTTTGTATCTGAACCGATTTTTCCGAGTTTTTTATAAAATATATTATAAAATATTTTTCAAATAGAAAATAATATCAAAAAAAACAGAAACGTCAATTCTATAAATGATATTTTTTGAATTGAATGAACCAAGTTTGAATCAAATGTGTGGTAGATGCGATACAGCAATGTGCAAAATTAAGGACTACATATTCGATGAGTTGCATGTAAAATAAAATAATAAAAATATATAACAAATTCGTATAATCTAGCAAATAACATACGTTCAATAAAAAAATATATATATATTAACTTTTTATTTAATTGGGTTTTTTAGCTGTTCTAATTGTGGTCTGTCTAGACCAAGAGGAGTGGTAAAAAGTTACAGTTAAGGGTTATGAAGCTTTTGGTTTGAAAATGCCACATTCCATGTTTATGATAATTTGTCAACAAAGTATTTATTCCTAAGTGCTTAAGAATATCTGTTTAAACGTGTACCAACATTATTTTATTAAAAATTCATTAGGAATATATTTAGGAAAATCCATAGTTTCCAGTGAGCTTTTTTTAAATTCAATTTTCTCAAAATGCCTTCGATATAACAACGGTATCAAAAATATAATATTAAATTGAGAACCCTCAAGATTTCATATGATGTATGAGCTTCATAGCCCCCAAACCAAAATTGTTTGCCCAAAATTTATACATCTCTAATATATGAATTTAATTACTTTCGATGAAACTTTTTTATATAGATGGACTTTTTAACGTTCTTATTTATAAAATATTAGTGCATTTAAAATGTTTTTTTTTTGGAAAATTTAACTAAAACACCATTTTTAAACCTACAATTTAATTTTGTTTAAATACCGCAATTACGTATTTTAATTTAAATATGTAGTTTCCATAATAAAAAGTACTTTCTTTTAAAAAATTAATAATTTTTACTTTATTGCATTTGTTATAAAAAATTTCAAGATTTTTCTCTTCAAAATAAGATTTTTTTTTCGCCAAAAGAAGATTTTCCTTCCAAATCTTCTGGCAACGCTGGCTTGAATAACTAATATATAGATTTGATGCAGCATGGCTACCTAAGTACAAAAATGGTAACATTTTTCAATTCTATGGATAATTTTTTTTTTAAATAATTTGAGACATTTCTCCACTTATATTACCATAACTCAAAAACAACTTGTCCGATTTTGTTAAAATAAATCTACAAAAATCATGATTTATAATATCTTTAAATGATGTATACAAATATTTTTAATCCGATCAATAGTTTCAAAGTTATGAAACAAATTGTTAGCCAAAAAATAAAAAAATTGGTAAACAAAATCGAAAACGGCAAAAGGTATTATATTTTATTTATTTGTAGTAAAGCTACATATCATGTGATTTAAAAAAGATATGGATCATGAAAATCAGTGCATGGTTAAGGTTTTTAATTACAATTAATTGAAGCTGTCGCATATTTACAAGCACTGTAAAAAATGGTATAATGAAAATGCAGAACACAGAAACACAGGTGCATTATACGACCCGGATTTCGCAAACCCTCTTTACATGTAGAAAATTGTTTGGAAAAAAACCTTTATGAAATTTTTATGGTTTTCAGAATTAAAAAAATAAGTAATAAACGAAAGGTTGTTTTACGATTGCGGAAGCAAACTAATAAACGCTCATAAATGTGCGTGCACGCTGCAATGCTCTTTTTTCCGTTGGCTACCTGTAACGGATGATTTTTTGCATTAAATTCCTTAATGTTATTTATGATTCTTGTTTAATTTTTACGATTGCGGTAGCAAACTAATAAACGCTCATAAATGTCCGTGCACGCTGAAATGCTCTTTTTTCCGTTGGCTACCTGTAACGGATGATTTTTTTGCATAACATTCCTTAATGTTTTTTATGATTCTTGGGAATAAAAAACAAATTTGCAGCACACACAAACTGTACCCACATGAAAGGTTATCCCAAATTATAGTATCAGTATTTATAAGAGCTCCTTTAGCCATTTTACTTTATTCAAGAATTGTTTGCGATAACGGAAACATCATTTTATCCCTACACAGAAAAAATTCTCCAAAATTGTTCACCAATTAAAGCATTAATCAAAAATAAAATCGGGTTTAAATAAAAATTTAATCAAGTGAATTAAATGTTTAATCAAGTGAATTAAACGTTTAATCAAGAGAATTAAACGTTTAATTGATACTATTAATTTGTTTACTGGTGCAAAATTAATTAAACTTTTAATTAATATCACAAAGTAATTTCAATTTTTGGGAATACAAAATTTTAATTTCAAAAGATTTTGTTATTCGTGCTTAATTCCCAGTTTTTATTATTGATAAAAACACTTGAAATTTATTGTTGATTGGATAAGCTATTCCTATGCATTTCACTGGTTGCTTAGGCCAGATCATCAGGAAACTTCATCCATAAAGGTGTTAGACAAACTAAAGATATTAAACCAAATAAAACTGTTAAACGTATAAGAATTATAGCAACAGTTCTACTTGTAACAATATCAAAGTTTAAACAAAACACATCAACAATAAACAACAGTGGGTTCATCTCATCTTACATTTCCCCACTACAATTAGTTGAAATTCTCTCAACATTAATTGTAGTTGTAAGTAGGTTAAGAAAAACAAAATGAAAAAAACAACAACATACAAAAGATGTTGTCAATTAAGTGTTTTTTGGGCCGTGCACTGCCTGTTTATTATCAAGAAGTAATTTCAATTTTTGGGAATACAAAGTGAAATGCATAGGAATAGCTTATCCCATCAACAATAAATTTCAAGTGTTTTTATCAATAATAAAAACTGGGAATTAAGCACGAATAACAAAATCTTTTGAAATTAAAATTTTGTATTCCCAAAAATTGAAATTACTTCTTGATAATAAACAGGCAGTGCACGGCCCAAAAAACACTTAATTGACAACATCTTTTGTAAGTTGTTGTTTTTTTCATTTTGTTTTTCTTAACCTACTTACAACTAAAATTAATGTTGAGAGAATTTCAACTAATTGTAGTGGGGAAATGTAAGATGAGATGAACCCACTGTTGTTTATTGTTGATGTGTTTTGTTTAAACTTTGATATTGTTACAAGTAGAACTGTTGCTATAATTCTTATACGTTTAACAGTTTTATTTGGTTTAATATCTTTAGTTTGTCTAAAACCTTTATGGATGAAGTTTCCTGATGATCTGGCCTAAGCAACCAGTGAAATGCATAGGAATAGCTTATCCCATCAACAATAAATTTCAAGTGTTTTTATCAATAATAAAAACTGGGAATTAAGCACGAATAACAAAATCTTTTGAAATTAAAATTTTGTATTCCCAAAAATTGAAATTACTTCTTGATAATAAACAGGCAGTGCACGGCCCAAAAAACACTTAATTGACAACATCTTTTGTAAGTTGTTGTTTTTTTCATTTTGTTTTTCTTAACCTACTTACAACTACAATTAATGTTGAGAGAATTTCAACTAATTGTAGTGGGGAAATGTAAGATGAGATGAACCCACTGTTGTTTATTGTTGATGTGTTTTGTTTAAACTTTGATATTGTTACAAGTAGAACTGTTGCTATAATTCTTATACGTTTAACAGTTTTATTTGGTTTAATATCTTTAGTTTGTCTAAAACCTTTATGGATGAAGTTTCCTGATGATCTGGCCTAAGCAACCAGTGAAATGCATAGGAATAGCTTATCCCATCAACTATAAATTTCAAGTGTTTTTATCAATAATAAAAACTGGGAATTAAGCACGAATAACAAAATCTTTTGAAATTAATATCACAAATTTTTTAATTGAAATCGATTTTTATTTTTTTCTGTGTACATAAAGAGTCATTCAGCTTACAAGTTAAAACAATTTACAAGTATTAATAATAATGAGCAAGAACGCCAGAACATTTTTATGTAAAAACAATCCAGATTCATTTTGTTATGTGTGCGGCCAATATATCACCGAGAAAAAAACGTAACTGCTTCCTAACTTCATTGCAAAAGTCATATGAAGATTGTTATAATATATATCCGCACAATTTGAACCAGCATTGGACACCCAGTACCATATGTATTTCATGTCGATTGAATTTATCTATGAGGTTTTCTAACGTAAAGTAAGTATAGGTTAATACATTTGGAATATTTCATACTTAAAGTATTTCTTAATTAAATTTTGAAATTTTTTTCATTTTACAGACGACGCTTGGAAATTCGAAGCCTATGCAATGGAGAGAAACAGCGAGCCACGAATCCGATTGTTATTCTTGTTTAAGTACAGAAACCGGTTTCGGAAAACACATGCGATGGTCTTACCCCACGAGGTCTGCTGATGGGTTTACACTTGCAGTTCTACATTCACCAGAAATGAAATATGCTGAAGATCAGGGTCCAAGCTCTAGTCAAGTGCTTTCATCTTCACCAGGACACTTAACCTCAAGTATGTGTTCCAAATCAGAAAGTTCAAATTCAGCACTGCTATCTACATCTGAAATGATTAAGACCAGCTTAATGATGTAATTAGAGACCTTGGATTGTCGAAAAGGTCTTCGGAATTACTTGCGTCCCGGATGAAAGAAACAAATCTCATAACAAAAGAAACTAAAGTTTCGTATTACCGTACTCGAGAAGAAGGCTTACTTCATTATTTTGTTGAAGAGGATAATTTTGATATTTCTGGTTTGATGACTGCCATGGGCTTCCAGAGATACGATTCAAACGAATCGCGTTTATTTATCGACTCATCAAAACGCAGCTTGAAGTGTGTCCTTTTGCATAATGGAAAAAATTTCACTCCTTGCCGATCGCACATTCAACCAAAGCAAAAGAAGAATAATCTGTTATTGCATTGGTCATGAAGAAGATAAAGTATAATGAACATAACTGGGTAATTTGTGTTGATCTTAAGATGATAAATTTCCTCTTAGGTCAACCAAGTGGCATTACCAAATACCCTTGCTTTTTATGTTTATGGGACAGCAGAGCTAAAGCAGAACATTTGAAGAGAAAACAATGGCCTTCTAGGGAAACACTGGTTCCAGGTATGCCAAATGTTATAAATGTGGCTCTAGTGCCCCGAGATCGGATCATATTACCCCCTCTTCACATTAAACTTGGTCTTATGAAACAATATGTTAAAGCACTTAACACAGATAGTAAATGTTTCCAGTATATTTCAAGGAAGTTTCCTAATTTGAGTATTGAAAAGCTGAAAGCAGGCATATTTAATGGCCCACAAATTCGCAAATTGGTCAAAGATATTGATTTTGGCAGTTCAATGTCAGAAATTGAGAAAAATGCATGGGATTCGTTTGTATGGGTTATTCAAAATTTTTTTAGGAAATGACAAGGGTGATGATTACGTTACGCACGTTGAAGAGATGTTAACTCACTTCCAGAATCTTGGATGCAACATGAGCATCAAAGTACATTACCTGCACAGTCACTTAGATCGTTTTCCTGAAAATCTAGGAGACTTGAGTGAGGAACAGGGCGAACGATTCCACCAAGATATCCGAACAATGGAGGAACGATACCAGGGTTGCTGGGATGCACACATGATGGCTGATTTTTGCTGGAGTATTCAGAGTAACACTTCGTTATTCAACAATAGTAGAAAATTAAATTAAAGAAAATTCCAGAGTTTGTAGTTTATAATAATTATTTATTTATTTTCTTATTTTATTTCTTATTATAAATTTAAATAATAAAATATAAATTTTCTACTGATTAATACATTTAAACTTATCCAATTCAAATGTTTTTCCGAAGAATAGAAACAGTATTGTAGGTAGGGTTTTGCCAAACAAATACATGAATGTTACTATGTAATGCATTTTCGATGTGAAAATTGTTCATCGCATGTTTTCAAAATTCAATAAATCGAAAGAAGAACATTAATTACTCAATTTTATGTATATAGAGAAAAAAACTAAAATTTTGTGAAAATGAGCGAATTCACTTAATTGTGAATAAATTCGAAAATTATCAATAAATGTTTATGACCGATATCTCATTTTGTTGCTTTTACATATGGCTTTGTGATAAAACAATAAATCTGCACAATTTTTGCCGTTTTCGATTTTTCATGATTTTTTTAAAACAAAAATATTTGCCATTTTTACGTAAAAAATATATTTTTGGCTTCAATTTTTTCTTATAACTCCGAAAATAGTGGGCCGATTGAAACGCGATGTATAAACGGTTTAAAGGCTATGTAAATTTAAATTTTTCTAAATTTATTTTAATAATATCGGACTAACCATTTTTGAGTTATCACTAATTATGTGAAGAAACGTCTAAAAAAATTTATAATTTTAATTAGTATTGTGGTTATTTTGTTGAACTATTTATGGTTTTTAATCCAAATTTTTAATAAGTTTTAATTAGGCTTAAGTTCATCAAATTTAATTTTCATTAAATTATTTTTATGAAGAAAGTAATTTTACAACATGAAAATTAATTAAAATTTGTACTGATAATTTTTCATTCTTGACTCAATCTGGGCTCGAACCCAGGCGTTTTTACGGACAGGTTACCCTGACATGTTTCAATTGCAACCACTCAATCTCCTCAGAGGGCTTGCCGTTTAACACTCGCAGCCATCGACGACTGCTGACGTCGTTAGTCAAACATCAATCCTTAAACCAAATTGTATTTAACCTTTGGTAGATCGAAATTTGCTTTGAATGATTATCTATTTTAATTTATTTTACATGTTCTTCCTTTACTTCTGTTTTTTCGTACTTTTGTCAAGAATTATTCTTGAAGTTCAAAGTACATATTTTGTTTTGTTTTTTCATTTTTTTTTTTTTTTTTTTTGTCTTTCTTTTTCTTGCTGACCTTTTCACCACAACTTGAAGGACAAATGCAAACATAGAGCTCGTGCCTTATCTTTAACAATAATTAGTATTGTGATTATTTTGTTGAACTATTTATGGTTTTTAATCCAAATTTTTAATATTTTTAATTAGGCTTAAGTTCATCAAATTAACTTTTCATTAAATTATTTTTATGAAGAAAGGAATTTTACAACATGAAAATTAATTAAAATTTGTACTGATAATTTTTCATTCTTGACTCAATCTGGGCTCGAACCCAGGCGTTTTTACGGACAGGTTACACTGACATGTTTCGATTGCAACCACTCAATCTCCTCAGAAAAATTATCAGTACAAATTTTAATTTTTTTAAAAAAAAACTTTGCTGTAGATATAATGCATGATTTCTTCGAGGGTATTTGTCACTATATTTTGTGCGATTCGTTATTATATTTTATAAAAACTATGAAATTTGTAAGCTTAGATTTATTTAATTCACGTCTTAAACAATTTAAATATGATCTTCATGATAAGGGTAATGAAAAATTTTCAGTTACTATTAAAGAATTAGATAATCGTAAATTAAAAATGTCTGCAAAACAAATGATGTCGTTTTGCCAACATTTTACTGTCTTAATTGGTGAATATATTCCCAACAGTGACCAAGTTTGGTTATTTCTGTTAAAGTTTTTTGAACTTATAGATGACGTAATGTGCTATCAAGTAACAGATGCCCTAATAGAACAAATTAGAATGAAAATCAAATATGTAAACAAAACATATCAAATCTTATTTAAAAGAAACTTGACTCCGAAATTTCATTTTCTTCTGCATTATGCAATGGTTATTAATCAATCTGGACCACTTAGAAACTACTGGTGCTTTAAATATGAGGGTAAGCACAAGGAATTTAAAATATATTCGCACGTCATAACGACTCGTAAAAATATTGCAAAGAGTTTTGCATTTAAGCAGCAAATAACTTTTGCTAACTCTCTGTTTGAAAATGAAAAAGACGAAGATGTATATTTGTATTCCCCGATTCAAAAAATAGACCTTAAAAAAAAAATTAGTAGTAAGTTAAATATTTCAACGGATAACTTTTCTGTTTATTTAGAAGCGAACATATGGGGTTATCATTACAACTCCAAAAAAGTTATTGCTAAATTTAGAAACGATTTCGAGTTATATAAAATAAACTTTATAGTAAAAACCACATTTGATCAAATTATTTTATGCTGCAGTAAGATTTTGACAGAATTCAATACTCATTTCTCTGCCTTCGAATATTTAAATATTTCAGAAGAATATACACTCATTAATATAAATGACATTGTTGGACCTCCCATAAGTCAAACTAAAACCACACAAGGAAAAGAATTTTTTAAATTAAAGGAATTCTATAAAAATATTTACATAAATTAACATAACAACACCAAAAATATCAAAATGGACAATCCCAACAATATAGAAATTTATGAACTGTTATCTAAATGGAAAATTGAGCACTTATTCAAGAAATTTGAAGGTAAATATTGTAGTAGTTTTCCTATAAAATGCTTGTTAAGTTTGGTTTTCGTTTCTTTAAGTTACAGAAGAAAAAATTACAACTCAAATTTTAAAAATTTTACAACCACATCACATAAAGAAATTATTTTCTTCATTACCCATTGGTGATGCAGCGAAATTTGAATTTGAACTTCAAAATTGGAAAAAAACATTTGAATGTCAAGAACAATATCTTTCCACAATAAATCAAGTTTCCAACTCTTCAAAATCTAGTGGAAATCGATTAATTTCCGTTTTTGACATCCTTTCCAACACCAAAAGTGGCAAAGAAATCCTAAAATTTTACGAAATACATAATATTCTTCAAGAGGAACATAGGAGCTTATTGATAAATACAATTACAAAGTACTTAGATCTTAATGGCTGCGAGTTTTCACTTTCCGAATGCGCTGAGCTGGAAAAACAAATATGCTCAATTTTTCCATCGGAAGATCTAGTAAGTATTCCATTTTTTTAATATTCCTTTTAAAGTGGCATTTATACGATCTCTTTTTAGAAATGTTTGTTTTATTAATTCTCTTATGAACATGTTTTCAAAAAGCTTTAGCGTTTACACGATGTCTTTCCAAACATTTCTGTTTGTATGTTTAATTGTGTAATTTTCTGTTTGTACATATTGAAAAACATGAAAAATCATATTTACAAACATGAAAACTCATTTCGTGTCTGTTTGACAACCCCTCTTTCTTCTCTTACCTGATTGCCTACAAACAAACGTGCTTGTTAGACATGCCTGAAAAGACATAGTGTAAATGCCCTCTAACTTCTGGCCAAATTTATCAATTCGATTTAAATATAAATGTATATTTTTTATGTTAAGTAAAAATAAAAATATTTACACGAAAAACTATATTTAAATATGAATTCATATTTAAATAGAATTTGTGAAATTGGCTACTATTTACAAATATTTATTAACAATTTACTTACAGGCTTTTTATACCAATGGCAAAAGGGGAAAAATTTACAATAAATTGGCAAATTTAAAGCGATTGGCCAAGGAAACATTTAAGCAGCCAGAACTAAGTACTGATGACAAGTTGGAATGTGGTAAGTTTATCATAATATGTGGTAAGTTAAATAACATTTCTTATTATATCTTTTGTTTAATAATAGAACCGTCCGAAAACTATGTGCTACTGATTAAAACCCTTAGAAGTGAAAACATAACTGCCAACGAATACGACCTGTATTGGAGAAAGTGTGCAGCACTTCGTTTTAAGCAAATAGCGGAATCTAAGTCGACATCGGAGATATTAAATTTATGGCCAGAGTACAAAAAACCGTCAGCGTTCCAGCTTGTAAGTATTAAATAAAAAAACTTCAATGCATGTACCTGAAATTAACTCTTTCTGCATTTTTAGATTGATATTGATTTTAAATTAAAGTATCCTGTAGCAAAATCTTTGAAGGACAGAATGTCCACATTCGGCGCAAGGATTTTAAATATTTTAAAAATGAAGTCCAGCTGTACCTCATTTTTAAAAGATATCCAAAAGGTTGAAGCAATCAATGAAGGTAAGCAAAGAATACCGAATACGTTTTGGATAATTTTTAATTTATATTCTTATGTAAATTTTATAGAGTCTAAAACCTTTGCTACGCTATGGTATGCACACAAACTCTTTCCGCCTCAACAGAGTTTTATAACAACACCAAACGGCGAAAAAATTCGAAAGAGGTATTCAGTAGCCGATTCGCAGGAGAGCTTTGCTATGTTAGCAACAACGACTGAAGAATTGGAAACGAAACTTAAACTTCTTCAGTTTCAAGGACGTGCAATTCAACCTAGACTCTTGATCATTGGCGACCTTCATAGCATTAAAAAAATTGATGTATATTTTGATAGGCTAAAATTTCCTTGTTTGTCCATTTTAGAGGCTTTCGACAATTTATCTAAACTATTTTTTGTATTTAACCTTGAGTTTCCCATTGAATCGGAGGTTTTTTATAATTTTGTGCAATCTATTTTGTACGATATGCCAACTTTAAAAAAGTTCACAAAAGTTTCTTCTTTAAAAAATGAAATTTTAAATATGTAATATTTCTCAAATTTTTAAAATGCTTAATAACAAATACATTGTAATACAAACATATCGTTACTTTAATATAGAAAAGCCCTAACTAACGTTTTCTTTACTTTACAGGAGAAGGAAAACACTTAATAAAAATTACAGTCTTGTAGTCGCGATTTTTTTTAATTTAATTTTTTTTAAGTATTTTCCTTCTCCTCTAAAGTAAAGAATACGTTAGATAGGGCTTTTCTATATTAAAGTAACGATATGTATATTTAAAATTAAATAAAAGCATATTTATTTCTGTAAATTTTTAAAAAACATTGCCTATAAACATTTAATTATAATTATATATTTAAAAAATTAAAAAAAAAAAATTGGAATTAAAAATACTTTATTATTAATTTAAATTTTATATTAATTTGTTATTAAACGTTTATTTTGTTTTCAAAAACAAACATTGTACTATAAAATAAATACATACATATGTGTGTACATAAAAAAAAACTTTCGTTAAAAATTAAATTTTAAATATGCAATATTTCTTAAATTTTTAAAATGCTCAATAACAAAAACATTGTTATACAAACGTATTTATATTTAAAATTAAATAAAAGCATATTTATTTCTGTAAATTTTTAAAAAACATTGCCTATAAACATTTAATTATAATTATATATTCAAAAAATTTAAAAAAAAAAATTGAAATTAAAAATACTTCTATTATTAATTTAAATTTTGTATTAATTTGTTATTAAACGTTTATTTTGTTTTCAAAAACAAACATTGTACTATAAAATAAATACATACATATGTATGTTTTAAATAAAAAAAAATGGAATCGAAAAAATTTTGTTTGCTTTTTAGTCGAATTAATAAGTATTTTTATTTTATGTTATTTTGTTATTTAACTTTTTTTTATCAAAAACAAACATTCAATAAAAAATAATAAAAAAAATCAGAAAATATTTAGAAATTTTATTAAAATGTTAATTGGGTTTACAAACATTTAATTAGATATTTTCATATATTCTAATTAAACTTTTAATTGTATCAAATAAGGTTTAATTAGAAAATTGCGTGCAACAATTAAATACCTAATTGATACAATTAATAATTTAATTGTTTTTTTGTCAAATTTTAAATAATTTTTTAATTTATTAAATTAAATATTTAATTAAACATATAACAAATTTTTAATTAAATACTTAATTAACACAATTAAAAAAATAATTAAAAATCAAAATTTTTTTTAATTAAACTTTTAATTACCCCTATTAATTTTTAATTAAAATTTATTTTAATTAAATAAGTATTAAAAATTTAATTGGGACTACAAATTTGTTTACTGGAAAAAAAATAAACAATTTTTTATTTGAAACTGGGATTTTTTTAATTGAAATTGATTTTTATTTTTTTCTGTGCATAGCATTTTAAATTTGGACTATATTTGTACTACTGGAACCACAATACATCAAAATTGTATAGTGGTTTTTCAAGCCTTTAAAATTTTTTCGATTTTGTTGCCTTGTGTTATTATTCATCAATCAAAATTTATTTTAGGCCCAAAAATCTTAAAATTTAAAATTAAAAAAAAATTTGTTTGTATTTTAAGGTCATTTATCATTTGAACATTTTATTTTTTTTTTTTTTTCAAATATAAAACTGTAAACATAAAAATAATGATGACTAATATGTAGTAAATGATGTCTATAAAAATATCATTGACACTTTATACACAAATAGTTTGCGACATTTTTTCCATCAACATTGTTATAACATCTTCCCATGTTTACACAGTCTGCACTTTGAAAAGATATTTTCAATGCTGCCATATTTCTTTAAGAAAATTTACATTTCACGTCCGCTGCTTTTAAGCCACAATTTTGTCTAATAGTGTGACATTGACGATACTCTTCCTTTTATTTTTTGTTTTTTTTTTTTTTTTTGTCTACACCTTTTTTTGTCATCTGCACGTTTTACAAAATGAGATGTTATGAAAAAAGTGTCATCAGGAAAAAGCCACGAGACTACAAGAAGGATAAAAAAAATTACAATTCTTATTTTATAGAGTGAGAGATGGTAAACGATGGCAAAAAAACCTTATTTTTCTCTTTTTTCTGTTCATTTTTTGGTTTGTGTTAAAATAAAATCGATTCATGGTGAATCTTAAAATGGTAAAATGAAAATAATCTCCTGGGGCCGGGGTTGAATTCAAAAGAAAAAAAAAAGTTAAAATTTTTTTTTATAAGATTTCTCTATGACGAGCTTCTTTCCAATTTTTATTATGATAAAGACACTGAAATTTATAATTGAAAGCGGTTTAAAGACATTAAAACTCTTCTACTTTTTCTTCCTTAAAACAGCCCAGACTTTTTCTTCGTGCAAATTATTTAAAGTATCAAACATCTGTTAAATCATAAACAAAATAAAGAAGTATCAAAGTTATTTTCGGGAATACAAAATTTATTATTAACTGCCTGTTTTTAGTAAACGTAAGCAAGTGAGTGAGTGAGAAACTATATTGAAAACAAAAACAAATTTTCGTTTTTTATTGTTGCTTTCAATATAATTTCTCACTCACTCACTTGCTTACGTTTTCTAAAAACAGGCAGTAAGATTTTTGTATGACGTGCTAAATTAACAATTTTTCATATTTGATAAAAGCACTGAAATTTATTGTTGAGGGAAAGCTAGCTTCTATGCAGATCAACCAGAAAATAACTTTGATAATATACTTGCATGTGGCCGTGCAGAAAAATTAATTGGCAAATTGTTTTTTTTTTTTTTTTTTGTTGTTTTCTTACGATGACAATGGCGCATATTCAGAAATCACGACTAAAGTTGTAACTAACAAAACAGGAACTAAAAAATAGGTAATAGATAGTTATAGCTCTTATTCACAATTCATAACTAACGTAGTAACAGCTCTCAGCTGATAGAACAAATGCAACCATGCATATTGGCATGTAGAGAAAATTAAATGTCGATAATATTTTGAACGGTATATTCTGTAATTAATTAAAAAGCTCATCAAACTATTAAAAACAATTTTTAAAGAATTAACAAAAATTCTAAAAAGGTTATTTTTTTTGTTACAATAGTATATAAATCAATTAAAATGAGGACTTGTAAAAATAAAAATATACAATAGAATTTAATCGACTAAGAACACATCTCTAGTTTATTTTGTTTTGTATTGATGTGTTTTGGATGCAGTATAAATGCATTTAAAGTGGATTGCAGCGTGTTTTATACGTCTTAACTGTTTTTTGCCATGTTTTTATCTGATATTATTTGAATATCTCTTATAATTTTTTCCATTTATTTTTTTATAACCACTTCAAAAATGTTGTACTTTTGAAATCTATATATATAAAATTGGATGTGTGTGGGTATGTATGTAACGTATGGACTCCAAAACGGCTGGGCCGATTTTGATGAAATTTTCAGGGAATCTTCAGAATATTCAGGCAGGTGACATAGGGAAGTCTGATTTTTGATTTTCGGTCTGGGGGCGGAGGGGCGTGGCAAAAACCATAACTTGAGAACGGCTGGACCGATTTGAACGATTTTTTCTTTAAACTGATCGCCATGGTCTAACTTAGATTCGCATGGAAATAAAATTTTGCCCCGCCCACTTTTACGCCCACTTTTTTCGATTTACCTAAAATCAGAAAACGGCTCCATCGACTTGACTAATTTTTCTTTCAAATGTTCGTATTAATCAACTTTAAGTTTTAATCGAAAGAAAAATTTACCACGCCTACTTTTACGCCCACTTTTTCTATTAAGCGCATAAGTTGAGAACGGCTTGACCGATTCAAACGATTTTTTCTTTAAAATGATTGCCATGGTCCAACTTAGGTTTTTACGGAAAGAAAATTTTGCCACGCCCACTTTTTTCGATTTACCTAAAAAAAAAGGGCTTCATCGATTTGACTAATTTTTCTTTTAAATGTTCGTATTAGTCCATTTTACGTTTTCATCGAAAGAAAAATGTATCACGCCTACTTTTACGCCCACTTTTTCTATTAAGCGCATAACTTGAGAACGGCTGGGCCGATTTGGACGATTTTTTCTTTAAAATCATCGCCATGGTCCAACTTAGGTTTTTACAGAAGGAACATTTTAAAGGCCGTAAATTTCGTTTAAAGCTCAATTTAAATCGTCTGGTAATACAACAATATTTGCTTAGGGCCAGCAACGCGGACCGGGTCAGCTAGTAAATTATAAAATGATATCAATCAGCTGTTCTTTGAATTTATTAGTTACTTGGCATTAAGTAACAGGTTTACCTATAATTAGGTGTAAACTTTTTATGCTGAAAGTAATCATCTGTGAATAACTTAAAAAGGTACTTAAAAAGTTAACACTTGCTAATCATTTATGAATATGCGCTAATAGAATTAAATTAATGACTGGATGTCATTTAAATAAAAAGAAGTCCCTACTTTGTTGGGGTATAGGAATTTTTGTTTGGCCGGCGTTTGAAACGCCACTGGCACTAGGGTTTTATGCCGGCACTAACAAGCGCCAAGGCAAAGCACTACTTGGAGCGCTGGTGATTTTAATTAAAAGAAAACAAAGAGCCAACTTTCTCGGCTAAGTTTCGTATTTTGAATCTTGCTTTATTACAAAATTTGTCTCCTTATAAACTAAAATAACGGTACTTAAATCTAATCCTTATTCTATATATTTACATGCAATTATATGCTTACACATACGTACATAAAATATTGTTTATTTACTATTAAAAATATAAACAACACAGCTGATTCTAAAAATATATAAAACAGCTGATTTAACGATAAATGATTAGAGATGTGTAATAAATGATTAGTGATATGTAATAAATACATTACACCCTCACCCTTTATTGAAAAAAAAAAAAAAATTTTAAATATAATTTTTTTTTTTTTTTATAATACAATTCATTTAATTATATTTTTTCAACATATTATTATGATATTTTCTCATTTTACCTCCTATATCTAAAATAGAATTAACTCCTTGTTTTTCTATTATCCTGTATGGCCCATGATATGGTGCCTGGTTTTTCTTCCTATTCACTGTTCTTAGTAGCACTAGCTCTCCTACTTCTAAATTAAGTGTTTCTGTATTTCGAAATTTATTCACTCTACTGACTTTAGCTATTTCTAAATATTCTTTCGTTTTCTCTAAAGAAAATTGTAATCTTTGCTTTAATTCTCTTGCATAGTTTTCTATATTGTAAATTTTTTCATTACTTTTAATTTCATCGTTTGGCAGGTAAGGTAACTTCCCAAAGACCAACTCATATGGCGTGTAATTTGTATCTACGTGTGGCGTTGTATTGTACGCGAATGTAAAATACTGAACCCAAGTATCCCATTCACTATCTTTACAGAAGTTTAATAAAAATTCATTGAGTACTCTATGATTTCGTTCTATTGAGCCCAAAGTCTCATGATGGTAAGGTGCGCTAAAAATTTGTTTTATATCTAACAATTTGCATACTTCTGACATTAACTCATTTGTGAATTCAGTACCCTTATCTGATTTTAAGATTTTAAAATTACCGTATTTCAAAATAAATTGTTCTACCAGTGTTTTTGCCACTGTTCTCGCCTCTTTAGTCTCCATGGGAAATGCTACCACGTATTTTGTAAGTTCGCATTGAATTGTAAGTATGTATCGGTTATAATTTGACAAACGCAAAGGTCCAACCGTATCGATTGACACCACCTCAAAGCTAGTCCCTGGCGTGTCTGTTAACATCATTTTTTCTTTTGTATGTTTAGTTTGTTTATTTATTTTGCATTGTTTGCAATTCAAAATATGTTGTTTTATCATTTTGCTCATATTCTTCCATATGTAGCGCTGCTTCAACTTCAAAACTGTCTTCCTGATGCCTAAATGTCCTCCATGAGTTGAATTGTGGTATTCATCGATAAGTTTCATCTGTGTTTCGTTACAAAGTATTCGTTTTGGTTCTTCATATATTAATATTTTTAAATTTGTTTTCGTTTTCAATTGTAATTTATTGTATACATTTTTAAATTTGTCCATGGCCATGGTTTTAAATATTTCATCGTTTTTACTCAACGCTAGCTCGGTTATTCTTAAATCACGCATTTTTGATAACAGTTTCTTCAACGTCAACGTTGTGCTCGATGAATTATCGCTGCATCTTGCTATGATTTCATCATCCGATACTTCTATTAAATTGTTTTTAAAATCTCTATGTATTTGAAACTTGAGTTTTCTTGTTTTACGTAAATCTGATATTGATGTGCAGTCCCAGACAAAAAGTTGATCAGGCTTTTGCTCGGACGTACATTTTGCACCGTTTGTAATGTCAGGGTTATTTTCATTCTCCAATTGTTTTTTTTTTTTAATTGTTACTTGAACGGCTATCTATACGAAATAGGTTCACATTATCTACTCCTAAATTTCTCTCTGCCGTCATGCATCTCTCAACTGCCTCATTTAATGTTTTCGGCATATTGGCCAATAAAAGTGGTTGATATTCAACATTCACTCCTTTTATAAATACATTCAGCGCAACACTATCACTTACTTTGTAAATAGCATCTTTAGCTTCTTGTGTAGGGCTTGGTAAATTTTTAATTTCAAAATTACTCATATGGTCTGAAAGTTCGGCAATTTTCTTCCTAAAATCAGATATGCTACTCTTATCTTGCTTTGTTGTACCTAATTCTGTCAGAACTTGTTGAAGCGTTTTCGGATTAGGAAAAGCGCTTTCCAATGCTTTTTTTAAATCATCAAAAGTTACTGGTCGGTTTGAACGACCTAAAATACTGCGCACATGTACCGACAATTTAAAATTGTAGATGTACTTAACGAATATTTCTCTATCTTCTTGTTTTATCAAATCATGTAACAACTCCGATTGAGTTATGAAATCCTCTAAGTATTCGTAAGAACCTTTAAAAACTTGTAGGTTTTTACTAACCATACTAATATCAAAATCAGCCATTTTTGGTAAATTACCCTCTGGCCTATCCTGTTCAGTATCTTTCTTCTTTATATTTATGTTTTCAATTATTTCAATTAATTCCTTGTGCAAAATTTCAAATTCTGTTTTAAGTGTTTCAATATTTTTATCTTCACTATCTTTAGTGAACTCTTCAACGCTCTGTTTTAAAAATGCTAATCTTCCTAATTTACCTTCCCTATATTTTTCCTCATAAATTCTGTTTTTGCTCTTTTTTATATTCAATTTGAGCTTTTCTAACTCCTCAATACATTCATTTATAAAACTCATTTATCAAAAAAATAGAAAAAAAAATAGTTAATATAAAAAAATTTTTGTTAATTTAATACCTTAAATTCTCCATGTGTATTAATTTACAAAAAAAATTTGTTATTTCATTCAAATATTTGTTTTAAACAAAATTAAATTAATTTAAAAAAAAAAGAAATATATTATTCTACTTCAATAATTTTTCTAAGTGTATGGGTACCGAGTACTGTGATTAGCTGATCTATAAAATACTCTGCGATGACTGACGTTTAATCGTCAGCTGATCGGTAGATGACTTTTTCGTATTTTCTTTTAATGTGCTTTTTCTTTTACTTATTAACAAGTGCCAAATTAATAAATTTCTAAAGTTTTTAATTTAAAGTGTTTAAATTCAATTAAATATTAACTTCAAACTTTAAAATCAAGTGTTGTGTTTTTCTTTTCATTTAATATAATACATGATTCGTATTTTTAGCAAAAATAAAGAATTTAAAATAAAAATTATTTTTAATGCCACATAATGGCGTGTTGTTATATGTATGTATGTGTTTTATTTCTGTTTTCTACATTATTTTTTCTTAAAAAAAAACAAAAAAATTGATTTGTTTTTGTGGGCTTTTAATTCACGCGTTATAGCATCGATTTGCTCCCAAATTTCTGATGCCCGTTCCCAAGATGGTGGAGTTTCGGACGACACAATATTTTTTAATGCTGCCAATTTTCTTCGCAGCTTCACAATTCTGCCTGCTCTTCTTCTTTTTGGCTTTTGTGTTGGCGGTATTGCAGTCAACTTCTCCTCTGTTCTGCGCTGCTGCCGCTTCAAATACTCTTCGATGGCAATTGGTTGTGGTTGTTGTTTTACCGGAGTCTTTGCTGTACTAGTAGGTGTTGTGTTATACTTATTCCCTGTGACAGGCACAGAAGTTTCTTCCAAATTAGGCAGGATCGCCATGTAATGACTGGATGTCATTTAAATAAAAAGAAGTCCCTACTTTGTTGGGGTATAGGAATTTTTGTTTGGCCGGCGTTTGAAACGCCACTGGCACTAGGGTTTTATGCCGGCACTAACAAGCGCCAAGGCAAAGCACTACTTGGAGCGCTGGTGATTTTAATTAAAAGAAAACAAAGAGCCAACTTTCTCGGCTAAGTTTCGTATTTTGAATCTTGCTTTATTACAAAATTTGTCTCCTTATAAACTAAAATAACGGTACTTAAATCTAATCCTTATTCTATATATTTACATGCAATTATATGCTTACACATACGTACATAAAATATTGTTTATTTACTATTAAAAATATAAACAACACAGCTGATTCTAAAAATATATAAAACAGCTGATTTAACGATAAATGATTAGAGATGTGTAATAAATGATTAGTGATATGTAATAAATACATTACAACGCCCACTTTTTCTATTAAGCGCATAACTTGAGAACGGCTGGGCCGATTTGGACGATTTTTTCTTTAAAATCATCGCCATGGTCCAACTTAGGTTTTTACAGAAGGAACATTTTAAAGGCCGTAAATTTCGTTTAAAGCTCAATTTAAATCGTCTGGTAATACAACAATATTTGCTTAGGGCCAGCAACGCGGACCGGGTCAGCTAGTAAATTATAAAATGATATCAATCAGCTGTTCTTTGAATTTATTAGTTACTTGGCATTAAGTAACAGGTTTACCTATAATTAGGTGTAAACTTTTTATGCTGAAAGTAATCATCTGTGAATAACTTAAAAAGGTACTTAAAAAGTTAACACTTGCTAATCATTTATGAATATGCGCTAATAGAATTAAACAATTTGTTTTTTAAGTTTGTTTTTTCTTTTTTTTTTTCTTTTTACCCACTTACAACTACAATTCGAGACGGAAAGAACCTAACCAATTGTAGGGGAATGTAAGAAAAGATAAATTACTGTTTATTGTTGGTGTTTTGTTTAAGCTTTGATATTGTTACAAGTAAGACTTTGAGTGTTTATAATTCTAATTCGCTTAAGGGTTTATTTGTTTAAATTTTTAGCTTTTTCAAAAGGTTTTGTTATTCGTGCTTAATTCCCAGTTTGTATTCTTGATAAAAACACTTGAAATTTATTTTTGATGGGATAAGCTATTGCTATGCGCATTTCACTGGTTGCTTAGGCCAGCTTTTCTAGCTTTTCTCAAATCTTTGGAAAAGGTTTCCTGATGAGCTGGCCTAAGCAACCAATGAAATGCGCATAGAAGCCAGCTTTCCCTCAATAATAAATTTCAGTTTATTTATCAAATATGAAAAATAAAGAAGTCATTAGTTTTTATTATACGAACAAATTAATCGCTACGAGTAAGTATCTATATATATTTTTTCCGATACTGAAAAGGTATCGATACTTTAGGTGCGTTACCATATCGTGTTAATGTACCGATACTCTGGACGTATCGTTTCAACCCTCTGGGTGTATTATTAATGACTGAATTTCGTTAAAGAAAAAATTAACAATGAATTTTTGTTAACGACTTATTTTCGTTTTAGAGAAAGTGTATGCTAAACTTTTGCTTAGAAGAAAAGTTTATGATGAATTTGCATTTTAGAGAGAATTTACCAAAAAAAAAAATTTTATTTTGAAAAAATTCATCTGAAATAATGAATAAACGATAAATTTTCTTTACTTCACAAAATACACTAGTATAAGGATTTATATTTTTATGATTAGATTTCTTTTGAGACTAAATATTACAAAAAAAAAATTTTAGCTAATGGGTGTTTTTTTAAGAGCTATAGGAAAGTTTAAAAAAAACACATAAAATTCAGAAAAATGCATGCAATCTTTATTTGAATCAATAGTACGGTCCTTATAATTTAATGTTTGAAGATTATTTCATGCAAATATTGACCGCGACTGCACCTCAAATGGTCCCTCCGCTTAGTCCAATTTTGGCATACTCTTTCCAACATTTCGGCCGGTATCTCATGAAAAAATGCTTCAATGTTGTCTTCCAATGCGTCAATTGAAGCCGGCAAGTGTGTATAGACATGAGCTTTAACATAGCCCCACAAAAAATAGTCTAAAGGCGTTAAATCGCACGATCTAGGCGGCCAATTGACCGGTCCGAACGTGAAATAAAATGTTCACCGAACTAGCCTCTCAATAAGTATATTTTTAAGCGTGCTGTGTGGCATGTGGCACTGTCTTGTTGAAACCACATGTCACGCAAGTCAAGCTCTTGCATTTTGGGCAAAAAAAAGTTGGATATCATCTCACGGTAGCGCTCACCATTCACAGTTACGTTACGATTCGCATCATCTTTGAAGAAGTACGGTCCAATGATGCCACCAGCCCATAAACCGCACTAAACTGTGACTTTTTCTGAATGCATTGATAGTTTTTGAATGCTTCTGGCTGATCTTCACTCCAAAATCGACAATTCTGCGTATTAACGTATCCATTGAGCCAAAAATGAGCTTCGTCGCTGAACACAAGAAGCGCGCGATGACCTTTCTTAACAGAGCACGCATTTTGATAATAAAATTCAAAAATGTGTTGTTCGTTTGTAAGACGATTCATGGATAAACACTGAAACAAAACACGAAACGTGCGTCAGTTGTTTAAACCAGTATTGCCAAAAAGATAATAGTTAAAAAATCACCCGAAATATACATTAGTAATTGCCTGATTCAACCAAACATATCGAGCCAGGAATTAAAGAACGCTGTAACTGACAAATCATAAAATGTTCACCAGAGGCAAAAAACCTGTTTGAAAGAGAGAAGATAAAAATTCATATCACAAAAACTATACAGCTTAGGAACATGATTTTAAAAACGAATTTTTATATTTTCTCGCTTTATATATTGGCTCTAAATACTTCCTCTCAAGTCTATGATTCCCGGTGATTTTGCGGCTTACAGCAAACGATTTATTTATTTTTTTTTTTTGCGTAAGTGAATGTTTTTTCATCATGAAAATATGGGACCGGGACCAATCGACGCAGTATTTTTTTTTTTTTTTTGATAAAAATGATGCAAAAAAACGCATTTTCGATTTTTTGTCAGTAACAGCGTTCTCTAATTCCTGCGACGATATGTTTATAAATTGTTTGTCTCATAAAACTGAAAAGCAATTGAAAATCATAAAATGGTTGGCCCATTTCAATGACTTAAATGCAAATGACTTTTAATTTACCAAAAATAAACAACACACCGTTTATTTAACATGATTTTAAACTTTTTTTATTAATACATCAGCAATAAAATCTCGGCATAAATGTAGGGATAAATTTAATGCTCGTTGTCCTAAAATTAATTTTGGTATAACATTTTTGGGAAAAAGCTGCGATAAAAAAACAAAATGTTATTTAGCACAAAGTTTTTGGGTATATTAAAAATATGGAAAAAAAACCCTTAATTTTTCATACATATGTGGTGCCTGTAAAATACCTTACAGGAAAACACTTTACAAAAACTAAATTGAATTTTTTAATATTAATCAATGTTTCATTGAATTTGTTTTTTTGACATGAAAAAATATTTTTGGTTTTAAGTTAGTTAGTTTTAGAATTTTGATTTGAATTTTTATTAAATAAACTTTTTGATATTTTTTGTAAAAAAGAAAATTGTTGGTTTTATTGTTATTTTACCAACAAATTGGTGACCCCGATATATTGAATTGGAAGCATGTCTACATCGGAAGAAGATTTTGCATCTCTATCGTCAAACGCTCCTCACATGGAAATTTCAAGAGTCTCT
This sequence comes from Pollenia angustigena, assembly GCA_930367215.1. Lineage (NCBI taxonomy): Eukaryota > Metazoa > Arthropoda > Insecta > Diptera > Polleniidae > Pollenia > Pollenia angustigena. Next base: position 108,994,265 of record OV884059.1, on the reverse strand, counting down.
GTTAAAGCTCCGCCATTTTGGCGTTCAGATCCATTACTTTGGTTCAAGCAAATGGAGTCGCAATTCGTGATGGCTGGTGTTACTCAAGATGTGACCAAATTTCACACTATTGTTGCTTCAATAGAGAGCAATATACTAGAGAAGGTTCAAGATGTCATCATCACCCCTCCTGCCACGAATATGTATGAAACTTTAAAGGCCAAACTTATATGTTCTTTCTCGGACTCGGAGGAAAAACGCCTTAAGAAACTTCTGACTGAGGTTGAGCTGTGTGATAGAAAACCATCAGATTTGTTAAGTCAAATGCGTTCGTTGGCCCAAGGTAAAGTCTCTGATGACATTTTAAAACAACTTTGGATGCAGCGGCTACCATCTCATATGAAAGCTATTCTGTCTGTCAGTGAAGACCGTTTAGAGAAGCTTGCTACAATGGCAGATAAAATTTGTGATTGCAGCGATACTGAGGTACACGCTGTATCTTCAGCAACAGAAAACCGTATGAGCAGACTTGACAATATTGAACGTCAGTTAGAAAGTATTTGCAATAAAATGGAAGCTTTTGGTCGATCAAGAAACAAAAGTCAAGCAACTGGTAAACGAAATCGTTCAAAATCTTCTTCGAGAAGAGACAAACCTTTATGCTGGTATCATTTTAAATTTGGAGAAAAAGCTAAAAAATGTGTTACTCCATGTAATTTTAAAAAGTCAAATCAGGAAAACTAATCGGCGCTCCATTTTTGGCGACGGATGGGAGCAGCCAAGAACTATGTCGCCTGTTTATTCGATATTTAAATTCGAAATCCAGGTTTTTAGTCGATTCTGGAGCAGATGTTTCAGTAATTCCAGCATCGTTACTGCAGCGAAAGCAACAACCCAGCGCACTCATTTATACGCTGCAAATCAATCTACGATTAAGACTTTTGGAGCAAAAACCCTCACAATCGATTTGGGACTTAAGCAGAATTTCAAGTGGAATTTTGTTATTGCTGATATGCAAAAACCTATTATTGGATCAGATTTTTTGGGTAACTATGGTTTACTCATTGATGTGAAAAACAATCAACTTATTGACCCAAAATCGAAAAACACCTCAAAAGGTATTGTCGTTAGTGAACAAAATTTTTCAATTAAAACACTAACCACTTCGTCTTCATTGTATTCCCTTATTATGGAATATAACGATTTGTCAAAAATTAATTTCCACTCTGAAGCAAAGCACCCAGTCCAACATTATATAGAAACTACCAACGGTCCTCCGGTTTTTTGCAAACCAAGACGTCTTTCTCCTGAGAAATTGATTGTAGTCAAGAAAGAGTTTAATGATATGGTTCGTCTAGGAATATGTCGTCCTTCCAATAGTAACTGGGCAAGCCCATTACATTTAGTTAAAAAATCAAATGGCGAGTGGCACCCCTGTGGGGATTACCGCAGTCTTAATGCGCGTACTATACCTGATTGCTATGCTGTTCCACACATTCATGATTTTGGAATTTTATTAGATGGTAAGAAAATATTTAGCAAGGTGGATTTACTAAAAGCATATCATCACATCCCTGTTGCGGAAGACGATATTAAAAAGACAGCAATTACAACACCTATAGGCAACTTTGAGTTTCTTAGGATGACATTTGGTTTGTGCAATGCGGCGCAAACTTTCCAACGCTTTATGCATGAGGTAATAAGAGAGTTGGATTTCGTTTACGTTTATATTGACGACATATTGATTGCATCAAGAAATGAGCAAGAACATCATAAACATCTTAAAATTTTGTTTGAAAGACTGCGTCAATTTGGTCTTACCGTAAATTTTTCAAAATGCGTTTTTGGTGTATCACAACTTGAATTCCTTGGTTACTTGGTTACGGGAAATGGATTAAAACCGCTTCCTAGTCGTGTTGAGGCTATTTTGCAATGCAAACTACCCAAAACTGTCAAAGAACTTAAATGTTTTTTGGGAATGATAAATTTCTTCCGGCGTTTTATACCTCAGGCAGCAAAACATCAAGCAATTTTACATGGCATACATCAAGGAAATGTGAAAAATGATAAGCGTCCCATTGAATGGAATGAATTAAGAAAACAAGCTTTCGAAGAGTGTAAGCAGCAACTGGCTCATGCAGCGCTTTTATGTTATCCAAAAGAGAATGTTCCAACTTCTCTCTGTGTTGATGCATCTGACTCAGCCATGGGTGGCGTATTACAGCAGTTTGTAAAAGGTGAGTGGAAACCATTGGGATTCTTTTCTAAGAAGTTTAATAAGACCCAAATGAAGTACAGTGCCTATGACCGCGAGCTGCAAGCAATATTCTCCACATTAAAACATTTCCAATATTTTTTGGAAGGTCGTCAATTTTGCATTTTTTCTGACCATAAGCCTCTTATTTATGCCTTTAAGCAAAAGCCGGACAAAGCGTCCCCAAGGCAACTAAGGCAATTAGATTATATAAGTCAGTATACTACCGATATTCGTCACATTAAGGGAAAATACAATGTTGTAGCAGATACACTCTCCCGTATTCAAGCTATCGAAATACCGACAAATTTAGATTATAGTGTGTTGGCCGAAGAGCAAAAGAATATTGATGAGCTAATGGCACTAAGAGACAACAAGAACTCTTCCCTTAACCTAAAATTAATAAACCGTGGGGAGCATACGATATACTGCGACGTTACAGATTCCAAAACCAGACCATATTTGACGCGATCATTCCGAAGGTTAGTATTTGATAATATTCATAACCTTTCGCATCCAGGTGTTAAGGCTTCTGTGGATTTGGTTCGCTCACGTTTTATTTGGAAATCCTTACGGAAAGATGTTACGGAATGGGCTAGAAGGTGCATTGCTTGCCAGAAATCAAAAGTAAATCGACATACGAAGAGTCCTTTAGGGGAATTTAAAGCACCAACACAACGTTTCAAGCATGTTAATATGGATATTGTTGGTCCCCTAACAAGTTGCCAGGGTTATCGTTATCTTCTTACTTGTATTGATAGGTATACTAAATGGACCGAAGCTTTTCCACTAACTGATATACGAGCTGAGACAGTTGCATCGGCTTTTACAAACATATGGATATCACGATTTGGTGTACCAATGCAAATAATAACCGACCAAGGTAAGCAATTTGAGAGTAAATTGTTTCGAGAGCTTTCAAATATTTTTGGCTCAAGAGTAACACATACTACCGCCTATCACCCTCAATCAAATGGACTAATAGAAAGGTGGCACAGGACCTTAAAATCAGCTTTGAGATGTTGCGATAAGAAAGATTGGGTAAGTGCTTTACCTCTCATTATGCTTGGTTTGCGAACAAGAATTTTAGCTGACGTCAAGGTATCCGCTGCTGAAATGGTATACGGAACATCTCTAACATTACCAGGAGAGTTTGTTGAAGAAAATCGTCCGAATAATAATGAAACGGAGTGGATTAAGGTATTTAAAAATCAGATGCTTAAGGTAAAACCTTTGATTACTGGGTATCATAGCAACAACAAAACATATGTCAGTGATCAACTTAAAACTTGTGAACATGTGTTTGTCAGATGTGATGCAGTTAAGTCTACAGTCACCATATAATGGACCTTACAAAGTTCTTTCAAGAGCGGATAAATTTTTTAAAATTTTAATTGACGATAAACAACGTGTAATCACCATAGATAGACTGAAACCTTGTTTGAGTTTTACAGATTCCCCGGAAGAAATTCTTAGTACTAAGGAAACAAAACGAGTTCGATTCGCGGTATGAAAACGCTGGAGGGGGAGTACTGTGGTGCCTGTAAAATACCTTACAGGAAAACACTTTACAAAAACTAAATTGAATTTTTTAATATTAATCAATGTTTCATTGAATTTGTTTTTTTGACATGAAAAAATATTTTTGGTTTTAAGTTAGTTAGTTTTAGAATTTTGATTTGAATTTTTATTAAATAAACTTTTTGATATTTTTTGTAAAAAAGAAAATTGTTGGTTTTATTGTTATTTTACCAACACATATTTTAGCGATTTTTACTTGTAATTTTTTCTGGTTATTAAGCACAGAAAAATATTCATAAATTTTGACCTAAAAAGATGAACCCTTTTTTTCCTTTATACTCTTTCACGAGTATATAAGCAAAATGAAACGCACAAACTTTTGCTTTTTACCCAATATTTTCTTTATTTTTTTTTTCATAACCACAAAGTGACAACCGGGTGTAGAGAAAATTAAATTAAAACTCAAAAAAAAATGTAATGAAAGGCAGATAAACATAATAAAAGAAATTAAGAAAAATTTATACAAAAAGATTTGAATACTGATAAAAAAGCAAACAAAATGATTTAAACTGCCATCGCTAAAGAAAGCATGACCTTAAAAGGAGTCGAAAAAACCTACAAAAACTGAATTTATAATATGAATCACAATTATGAACTGAATAAAAATCACAATCATGTTTATGCTCTCTTCATAGTTTTATTTTATTTAGAAAGCAGTTAGAACTATTTTACACCTACACAGACCAGGGGTGGAAATCATGGTACATTTGTATTTTTCCGATTTATTTTAGACTTATTTTAGTACTTTCATTTTAATACCAACACCACAATTCTGGAGAGGGTACTATGCGTATGACACATCAGCATCGCAGAAATGAAGATTCAGAGTCAGTTTAATAAACCATGTCATCAGTGGATATCTCAGAACATCGAAGAAAGGACTCATAGTCATTTAGATTGACTTAAGTCAACGTGTGAGAATATTATTATTTTCGTACCAGTTACACAAGTTTGTTTCTCTTTTTTGTATTCCGCCCTTTGCTTACAGAAGAACTCTTAATTTTAATATACAAGGCATGCCCGATATGGTTTTTGAATAATTCTTCTTTAAAAATTTGATGTTTCTAACTATATATATAAAAAATAGAACATGGTAACTTTACTTTCTTAAGCTAATTTTTAATACAGTGCTCTGTATACAGTGTTCTGATAGAAACACACAAGGAGTCAAATATTTCCTGTTGGAATAATAAGTTTAGTTGCACAATATTTCAAGATATGAGCCATGAAACCTGTCTATTCCACATTTGTCAGCAAGCAAACTGCATTCTTTTTAAATACTGCAATATGCCTGTCCCACGATCTCGAACGAGAATTTCGATCTCTTTACTTACATATAAAATAAAGACAAATTTTAAAATAATGTATTGTTTTAAATGTAAGTTTATCAAAAGAAAATTTCATTCTATATCGAATGTCTAAAAAGTCTGAAAAGTGAATTTTGGTTTGATACAAAAACAGAAAGCAATTTTCCATCTCTGGCACCGTTGAACAAAAAAAAAAAAAAAACTACGAATTTATTAAGGAAAAGTTAAGTGAATAAATAAATAACATCACTTTTATTTCTTTTCGCAGAAGTAAACTATTTCGCACCTTAATTTTCCGTATATTTTTAGCAAGATGAGATCAATCGTAAAGAATCGCAATAAGTTTTTAAAGCAGTGGTGGGCATTATATAATTTGCTATTTTTTCACAAGTATGAGTAACATTGTAGTGTACGTGCTGAGACGACGCTACCAAAAGTATACGTTACTATTGCACGGGAAATAATTTAAGAATATAATTTGTTATTGTATATTATTAATTGAATAAACTAAAAAAAAAAAAAAAATTTCAATGCATCAATATAAATAAAACTGTATAGGAGTACTTTAAAAATTTAAAAGCGCAATTGATACAAAATAAAAAAATTCAAAAATAATTATACTCGTGTAATTGTTTCTGTAATTATAAAACGATTCTAATTTTTATCAGAGAACCTCAAAATCACTATTTTTCTTGATTTATTTAAAGCTAAAATTTACATTCATTCTTTGCTTGCAAAACAAAGTTCAACGTTAGTAATTTTTACATCCTTTCGTACAACTTTTATTTTTGCATTTATTCGTTTTTTATTGAAAGTGCTTTTTCATTTTTGTTGCTCACGCAATATAACACAACTGAGTAAATTCAAAAGAACACATTCTTATACTTTTGTTTACATTAACAACAACAATAAACCACTCGATGAGACGCTTTTTCCAAATTAACAATAATGAAAACAACAATAACAAGAATACATTGTACATACCTACTACTGTACTTTTTAAAATGAAAAAAGTCTGTTTCTATGGAAATTGTGTGTACCTACATATGTATGTGTGTTTAGTTTCATTTCAATTTTTTTTCTTTTACTACATAGTTGCTGCTGAATGTCTTCATGAGTAATGATTGTTTCATTTCAGGGTTTTTTGTTTGTATTTTTTTTTTTTTTCTTTACCAAAACAATCATTGTCGTACCGAACACACAAACATCTTTATTAAAAAACGAAGCTAACGATTGTATAAATAACAAAGCACGATGTGCGTTATTTGAATGACTGCAAACCAGCAGCGAATATTTGCGGTTGCGCAAGTTTCATTGTATGACCGCAAGCGAGTGTATTTGTTGCTGTTGATTAAATGCGATTTTTTTTCAATTGCATAAAGCTGTTCTCTGATTTCTATCCAAAACACATCAAACAAAATGATAAATAATATTTTCACATGTGTTTATTGATACAAATACAAAAGTTAAAAAACCTGCGTCATAATATCAATTAAACTGCAACTAGCAACTAGCCAACAAATTATTTTCAAATAGTGTTCTGTATAAAAGTTTTCAAAATTTCAAATTTATTATTGCCATACAACCATCAAGAAAAAAATACACTTTTTAATACTGTGGTGAAGGGCATTTAAGAGTCGGCACAGTTTCTTTACGAAAAATATTTACGTTTTGCTCGATCACTTTTATTTCACCTTTTTTGCTCATGTAAGTGATATAGATTGCTTAAACTTTTATAAATATAAAATTATTTTAAATAACAGCTTGACAGGGAAGTAAAATAAAAGAATGCGATTCTATTTGTAAAGATTATTCACACAAAAGCTGACTTAAAAAACATTTAAAAAACCTTGTGGCAAGTTCAGGATCGTAATTATCAAGACTGTATGTAGATCAAACACATTTTGATCAGGGGAAATTTAACTTTATAAATGTTAATTTTTAGAAGCGATCTCATATGGAAATTGTGATCAAATGACAACAACTACATAGAATTTATTTTTAAAAGTATGTGCCAACAGTTTTGAGGTCGATTGGTTGGAACATGATTTTAAGCAAATTAAACTTTTTGTTTTTTACTATTCCACTAGTTTTTGCGTTATTCAGAATTAATTTGCACACCATAAGGCCTCCGGTTATGCGCATGTGTCATGAGGAAACTATAACTTGAGTTTGCACTCCCACTCTAAAGCTTAAATCACAGAAACGGATTTTGAAAAAAAGATGGGTCAAAGGTCATCAATCCATCTGTAACCCTTATTAAATGACTTTGTTTTATGGAGTTGTGTTATGGTGGAGAGCGAGGGACTGGTCGCGATGATTATTACCGGATCTATGCGCTAAGCAGTTGGCTTTCTGCGCGGCGATACGATACGCGGCGTATAGCTGGTTGTCTCGTGATTAATGCCACGCCAGGATCCTCAATCATTCGATTGTCCCTCGCGAGGTGACGTCTGGATACCAGATTTTTAGATCAATTCCACTGCGTAAGGAACTAAAACTTACCCTAACACTTATTAGCACACAGCATGTATAATAGGTAGAAGACAAGCGTGAACTCCTCACCACAACTTAAAACTATTACAAACAATGTTTAAATGTTCTTACCGTTATCTTTCCAAAAGTAAAGGAGAAAAAACAACTCCCACTTACCTCTTTAAGTAATTTAGTTTTAAATCAAGTTTAATGAAACATACCTATAAAGATTAAAGAAAGGAACATTTTGTTAATTAAAAACAAAACTTAAAAGACATTTTAAAAGAACGCAGTATTGAATATACATATAGGTTGAATTTTTTGACGTTAAAATTTCGAAAGTAACTTAAGCAGTTTTTATTCAATAAAATCAATGTAGACATTATAGTCGACTTTGATTTTTTCTTAATGTATTTTATTTTTTCGAAATATGTTACAAATACAATAACATATTCATTCCTATCGTAAGAAACAATTTCCCTCGTAATTTGTTCCCTGCATAGAAAAAAATAAAATTTTATTTCGGTTAAAAAAAAATTGTGATATTAATTAAAAAATTAGTTAAATTTGCACCAGTATACAAATTAATAGTATTAATCAAATATTTTTTATTTTTTTACATCAACAACATTTACCGCAGTTATGTGGTTGAAATAAGTAAACGTTTAATTCACTTGATTAAGTTTGTAATTAAGACTGATTTTATTTTTGATTAATGGTTTAATTGAAAAAAAAAATTGGGGAAATGCAAAATTTTGAGGAAAAATACTGTTCACATTTAATTCACGTTAGGTGTGATAATATAAGTATCTAATTAACCGGGCCTCTGGCGGGAATTAAACCTGTGGCCCTCACACTGACAAACTGAATCACTGCCAACAAGCCTTGCGGGGCACCCATTTTATTTATTGTTGTTTTTTTGTAATACAATGGTTCTTAATATGTCTAGCAGGGCAAGTTTTTAAAGCTTTTTGCATGAAAAATATGAATTTTCATATTTTTCAATTTTTTTTAAGAATATATGCTTTGCATTGATAATATGCAAATCTACTCCTGTTGGGAGCCGTTTTTAACAAAAAATTGTTTGGAGTCAATTTTTTGCAATTACAAAATAAAAATATATCGATCCTTTTCTTTCATATTCAGATTATTCGAAATTTTAAGCAACAGCTTATTCATTCATCGGGTAAAGTTTTTCTGAAATTAGCGAAAATTGTATTTTGTATATTTTAACATCAGCAGCCTGATTTCGCTGCTGGCAACACAACTTCAGTTCGTACTCGTAAGGGCGGGAAAGGCCATGTATTTTAAGAGTGCACTGTGCCGTCCTGTTTTGTGTGCTTTACATGAAAGTCATTCCGTCATAGAAGCCAAAGAAAACGTTACACCTGTACCGTCGATTGATGTTGAACCTTTTTTAATATATTCTACGGATTTGTGCGGCAACCAGAGATAAATTAATAGTTTGTGGTTTTTCGGGCGCATATTTTTAAGTTTTCTTCGGTTTATTTGCACGCCTATTTTAAAATGTGAATATTTAAACTTGCCCTGAAAATCTGTCTAATTTTAAGTTCTCAATTTCACTCCCATTAACTACATTCTAAAATTGTACTTCTTCACATTTCTACTTATTTTTTAAATTTTATAAACAATTTGATCTGTCTATAGATATTTTTAGTGTTGTTGTGTGTAATAAACGCAATTTAAATACAATCTCTTGATGACATATTTAAGTCCCCACTTGTTAAATGTATAAATCGATTTTATTCATTTAAATGTTTGGGATTTTATACTTTTTGTTTGTTTGTTTATATTGTTAAACAAATGCGATTATTCTTATTGTTGTAGTTTTTGCTTGTGTTTTCGTAGATTTAATGAACATAAATGGCTGCTTACACAAAATAAAAAAAAACTAAAAAAATAATGTTCAACAATGTTGTACGAAGTACAAAAAGATTCTTTTGTTTAGTTTTTTTGTCTGAACTTTAAATATTTTTTTTTGTTTTTACATCCAGCTAAACAAAATGAATGCATTTTGAGAAAAAAAAGGATAAATGAATATTTGAAGCACAAGTGATTAAATTTATTGCAAAAATAAATGTTAATTTGTGTTTGAGTATCATTACAATTTTTGTTTTCTTTTTAAAGATAAGAGACGACGGAAAGTGATTTTTTAACATATATAAGGAGCGTTTTTCCTTAAGATTTACTAATTTTTTGACAGGAATAACTTAAAAATGTATGTACGAATAACGTCAAAAAGTACTTAAACAACCCAAAATGGGATTACTTTCGGCAATCATTACGTGCACATGTGTTTGTAAAAGTTTGTTGTAGAAAGAACCACAACACTAAAAAAGTAGACAATAACGATTTGCTTGTTTTGTGTATAAACAACAACACTACAAGAAGAAAACCATACATTATTTTCATGTTTGAAAGTAAAAGAATAAGCAAAAATTCCCGAATTCCTTTTGAAAAAATTAAAATTGTTTATTTATAAAACCATATCTGGCATGCTGCTGGTGTATTATAATTGTCAGTTCTTCTCTGAACAAAGGGGGGAATACAACTACAGTGAAGCAATATTTACCCTCAAATTTTGGTTTTATGGGGTAAGTGTGTTCCGACCATGTCCTGGTTTATGTTTGCATGATATGGCGCCTCTGAAATTTAACAAATTCTAATTTTCTTTCTTCTAAATTTTTTGCTGATGCATCAAAAACATTGAATTAATAAACTTTAATTTCAATTAAATTTGTTTATATACAAAATAAAAACAGATACAAATTTATTTAAATTTCATGTAATTGCTTTAAATTAAATTTTATTTTCAATTTAAATTCATTACAACACCTTTTTTTAATAAATCCTTATTTTATTTTTCCGTAATTTTTTATGACTGTAAAGGTGTTATGATACTTGCTATTTTTTGTTAGGATTGACTGAATGAAACAACAAATGCGAGAAAGAACAAGAAATACAATTTGATAAACAACCCCTTTTTTCTGATTGACATTCCTCATGTTTATTTTTTTCTTTGACTAAAACAAAAAAAAATGGTAAAAGCTTGGGCAGATGAAACTATTTTGTTTTTGATCAGTGAAATAAAGTAGGTGCCCTTCATATGCGATTTAAAATCATAAATTTTCAATTAAAGAAAATACCCCGATGTAATTCGTAATATTTTACATTATTTGCATTAAATTTTATTGTTTGTTAAAAAAAAATTGTTTGTGATTCCAAAATAAAATGTAAACAAAACAAACCATACTGCCCAAGTTTTTTGACCACAAAAATCCGTCAAAAAAGCTAAAAATCGCAAAAAAAAAAGTTAAAACCCGCTACTTTCGATCAAAACCTAAAAAAAGTGGCAACAGTGCTAACAATTAATCTGGAAATGTCAATTTTAAGTTAAAAATTTTTGTATTTTTTTTTTGACAGTCTTAGATTATTTATCGATAACACATGTATATTTGTTTGACATTTCAAGATTTTTTATGATATAATCATACTCTTTACACTTAGTCAGTTTTCCTATGCAAATATATTTGCACTGTTCTCCAATATACAAAAAAATACAAAAAATAGCAAGTATCATAACAGCTTAAGCATTTGTTTTTATTATGGAATTATAATATTAAATTGCTTTCTTTTTATAGAAAAAAAAAAAATAATAATCAAAAAGTAATTTCTTTGGGAATACAAAATTTTAATTTCAAAAGATTTTGTTATTCGTGCTTAATTCCCAGTTTTTATTATTGATAAAAACACTTGAAATTTATTGTTGATGGGATAAGCTATTCCTATGCGCATTTCACTGGTTGCTTCGGCCAGATCATCAGGAAACTTCATCCATAAAAATTTTAGAAAAATTAAAGATATTAAACCAAATAAAACTGTTAAACGTATAAGGCTTATAAGCAACAGTTCTACTTGTAACAATATCAAAGTTTAAACCAGTGTTCGAAAATAAACGCTAAATATCGTTTTTTCATGTTCGGTTCGGTAGATTTGTGGAAAACACAAACGCTAATAGTGTTTGTGTAGAAAATCATTAAAACAAATAACTTTTCCCTGTTAGTCATCTTTCGAACACAAAAATATTACTGTTATTATCAAACACAACAAAAAATGTGAACATTTAGTTCCGGTCGGTTTTTTTTTGAAAATCCACAAACTCCAATGTGTTCGGTTCGGCTCGTTAATGTTCGTCTCTTTTGGCTGGTTAAAAAAAAAACATTTTTACAAAAACAAAATACACACACGAAAAAACATTATAGAACATTAAAATATAATGTTTTTCTACAGTATCACTACAATGGTTCTGTTTTTTAACGAAGAACCGAACATTAAATAATGTTCGGTTCTTTCCTGAAAATAGTTACGAACGGTATTAAGGGTTGTGTATGTCTACACAATCACAAAAAAAAATAGATATCGTTCCTGGGTGTATGAGCCGAACGTTAAATAATGTACTGTTTATTTTCGAACACTGGTTTATACAAAAACATCAACAATAAACAGTGAATTTATCTCATCTTACATTCCTTACTACAATTGGTTGGAATTCTCCCAACATTAATTGTAGTTGTAAGTATGTTGAGAAAAACAAAATAAAAACAACAACAACTTACAAAAGATGTTGTCAATTAAGTGTTTTTTAGGCCGTGCACTTGCCTGTTTATTATCAAAAAGTAATTTCAATTTTTGGAAATACAAAATTTTAATTTCAAAAGATTTTGTTATTCGTGCTTAATTCCCAGTTTTTATTCTTGATGCAAGTGTTGCCAATAAAGTCATTTATTAAAAAAACTAAAATTGAAAATGATGTCGCTTACATCATTTTTGCTATTAGGGCTCGATATATTTTTGAAATCGGTCCATATTTGACCATAGTTGCCATAACTTCCTTATATATTTTGGTATTCTCATAAAAGTTAACGACAATAATTTTTATAACTGCTAGAATACCATGGCGATATTTTGTACTGGTAGGTCCAGAGCTGACCAGAGGTCCCATATTAACCTCATCTATGAATTCGCTTTAAGACGAAGAAATATCATAAAATTATTGATTATAGATAATGAGCCTGATTTGACGTTTGGCACAAAGAACTCTTTAATAGTATTTTTTATTACCAAGAAATTATGTATCACAGCTTTGGACTTTATTTCTTCCATGCTTATGAAAGATTAAAGTAAAGGGAGGTAAACCAAATACGCTTGAATTACTTGAACTGTTAATTATCGAGAGTGGAACATTCCAATATATAAGATATTTTTAGTAACGTATTAAAAAATATTGATCAGATGTAAAATCCTACTAATTCTTACTAAAATATTGATTATGATTTATAAAGCAAAGTGACTAAGGTTCGGAAAATGCTCCATTCTAGATTTCTTCAGACATTATTAAGTTTATTCTACTTAAAGAATTTTCTTTAAGTTTCAAACACTTATAGAAATTCCTTTAACCCTTATGTGTGTGGAAAAAAACACCTTCTAAAAGGTGGATAGGTACCTGGGTACCTTCATGCAAATTGTATGAGAAATCTAATTTTTTGTCTTGTATTGTACAAAAAATCGATGGTTAATGATATAATATTAGAATTTTACTCTGGTTTTCCCCTTTTCATATATTTTTTAAAATCCTACACCCAAAAAAAAAAATTTGTAATATAAAACGTATACAGGGACCCAGGTACCTATTCACCCTATTAAGGGTGCAAAAAGCAAATTGATATGCCACGCCCCTCCCAACTGATATTGCATATAAACACCTATGAAAATATAATAATAACAAAAAGTTAGGAGTTCTCATGAAATTGTAGAATTGTAGACTAAAATCTTATATAAAAAATTTCGATTTGAAAACGCAATAGGTACACAGGTACCTGTCCACACACATAAGGGCTAAGTAAAAAAATACATAGAAAATTAAATGAATAAAAAAAATAAAATATAGCAGACATAAATCTGATTATCTTTACAAATAAAATTTTAGTACATAAACTGAACAATTTCCTTAGGCATTTTTAAACAGATACACAAATACAATCATGTTTTCAATCACACACATTTAAAAGGATTCTTAAATTCTATAAAATTTTATTTTACTTGTAGAACATTGCATTTTGTGGAGATAATAGAAGAAAGGAAAATGAGGACCTTTTCTTCCATTCATAGTGAAACAAGAATAAAAATAAAAAAGAAATTTTGTCATAAAATAAAATCTCATTTGAAATTTTCATTCAGATTTACCAAGCTGTAAGTGCACAGCGACACATATCATATACAACAGTTAAATTAAGTTTTTAAAGATATAAAACTTCTGGACAAAAGTTTCACACACTCACTTGCACTACTACAAAGACTCAAATAATATGGAAAACCTTAAGACCCAACGGTTTTAAAAGAAGGTAATGTTATTCGTCTATAGATTCGGTTATGGATTCCCAAATAAAAACATTAACCAATAGATTGCTTCAAACAAATCGATTCCTTCTTACTCCTTATGAAGTCACTTATTAACCAGTAGGCTTTTCTGAACAACAACAACAAGACTAGTTCCTGGTACACTCAATTACTCAATTTATTTTTTTGTTACATGCGGTCTGTCTCCGCTACTGCAAATAAATTAGTAGACTGAACAAACTCGAGACTCAACGGATTTAAAGGAGGTAATGTTAAGCTGTTTTACTGCTAGGGGTCAACAATAATTGATCCCGCGTAGAGTTCCTTGGAATAATTTAAACCACTAATATTGACTGCCTTAACCTTTATGTCAACAGCTACATACCCGGGTATAATTTGCGTTTTAAAACCGCTATATCAAGAAAAGTAATCATCGGATCGACGTGAAATTTCATGATATCCTTAATAAAAGTGTTCTATACCATATTTCTACACCTGGGTGAAATTGGTCAACAGCTGCATACCTGGGTATGTATATACAAACGTATACAAATAAAATTTATTTTACATGCTTATTGCATAAAGTTAGTTAGTAAAATTAATTTTCAAGTTAAAAATTCACAAAACTAATATTATAATTAAAGGTTTTTATTCAGCATCAAAAATATAACCCATATTGCTGCCGCTTTTCCGGTTTGCTTACGTATTCCCGTTATCAAAACGTATGAAGCGTCCTATTGCCTAGAAGCGCCGTACGCTTATCGCACCGCGATATAGCGGATGTGCGGTTGTTTTCCACAAGTCTTAAGTGTGAACGTTGCCAAAACGTGTTACGCCACTCAGTAAGAGAAGACCAAAATACGAATTTTGTTAGAACTTTCCATATGCAATGCTGTCGTGTAGGGTTTTTTATATCCTCACGCACATAGCATTATTTTTCTGTCTCAAGAATAATTAAGTCGCAAATTTCATCGGACATTAACAACCTGAATGTTACCATTATAGAAACCCCTTGTGTACTTCTTACTGGTTCATAGTTTGCAGACTTAAGTATGTTGTGGGAACGGAACCTGACAGTTTGTGGTGGTGCAGCAAACAAAATTTTTCCATCTCTGCGTAAAGCGGTGTCCACTTTGACACCGTATATCAGAAAATTCGTCACTGTCTTCAGTTTCATCATCTATATTGTATTTTGGTAACTGGATTTTTTCCACATCGGAGTAATTTCGAGATACATCAGCGTCGGTTACGTCCATAACTTTTTCGGACACTAATAAATCTTTGACAAATATTTTCTTGTTGTTTCTCATAATCAAGCCATTTTTATCTTGCTTTTAATTACCTGGTGTTACATTTTTACCAAAAATTAAGTTTGAAAACAACGACAAAACTTGTGTTTGTTAAAAAACCTTACTGTTGACGTAAGTATAATTTTTCAGCTGTTGACATAAAGGTTAAACTGACAGCAAGACCACTAGTTCTTTGTTCACTATAGACAGTTACTATTCTTATCCGTAACTAGTACTCAAGAACTGCAGGGTCCTGGTCAAAACTCCACACATGCTTTTTCTCCGCTACTACAACGACATGAATAAAATGAATAGACTATAAAAGTAAATACTCGTGTAAAATACTTGATTTTTAGTTGCTGCTCCCTTTTCTTCAGTAAATATATGCACTTCTCCATAGAAAAATACTTTAATACAAATACAAAAGCAAAGAATTGACAGAGAAGTGTGATGAATATGAAACAAGATTTATTGTGTACCATAAACAAGGGCATAATAAGGGAAACAAATTCATATTTAAAGGAGTTTGTTTATTCATTTAAACGAATTGTATTAAAGTGGGTTAGGTTAATTGCAAAGGAATTCCAAAAGATAAAAAAAAGTATTTTTTTTCAATCAGTTTTAATTAGAGAAGTTAGCTTAATAAATAAAGTGGAATCCTCGGACGACCGTTAGAATCCAACCTATTCCTGAAAAACTGCATCGGCTAAAGCTGATAATGAAATTTCAAAAAGATTTCTAAGTTAAAATAAAAGACAGATTTGGCTCATTTTTCCCCCGTATGCAAAAAAGGGTAAGTTTACATTAGTTAACCAACATATTAAGCCCATAAACCAAGTCCGCAGAACTTTTGGGCAATATTGTGCAAAAACCATTTGTTTGGTCTTTTATAAACAGATTTTGATTTAAGTCGAAGAAGGCATACGTTTTATTTTGTAAATGGCCGTAGCATTTACTGGCTTAAAGGCTTTTTTCGATAAAGATACTCAAAATATGAAATATTTTTTATATAAAAGGGAATATTTATGCATTTTCAAAAAAGGATTGCTTTCAAAATTTGTTCGACTTCAATTTTCAAAAGTTCGATGTTGAAAACGTATTAATTAAGAAAGAGAAAGAAAATTTTCTGTACCTAAAAACCTAAAGACGACTACAAACTTTTTTCACTGCTTTAGCGTTCCCCTCTTGGACTATAAACCACCTCTAATATACTACATACACTGAAAGAATTTTTTTCGGAATACCAATGAATTTTGACATTAATCCCATGAAAAATTGCATTAAACAGGAACCTATGCAGCGCTTCGTTGGATCAATGAAACCTGTTTCATTAAAAGGATTTAATGAAACATGACATTAGATCTATGAATATTATTCATTGGATGAATACTTTTAATAAAGTAAAACAATTTTTTTTTTATTTTTTTATTTTTTATTATTTTTTTTTATTTTTTTTCTTATTTTATTTTATTTTTTATTTTTTTTCCTGTCTCTGGCGGGATTCGATCGCGCAACCTCGGTGCTGAAAGACTAGCTCACTACCAGCTAGTCTACTGGGGCAGTGTGGTTTTTGGATAAAAAAAACTATGTTTTTTACTCAATTAAGAGCGTAAATATGAGATTAAATTGTCAATAATAAAAATAACAACGTTGATTGAAAGTGGATTGAAAGTTTTTGTTTCATTATTATAATGACATTTTTATTGTCATAATGAAAATTTAAATTTATGAAGGCAATTATTGAAATATGTTGCTTTTATAAAAAAATTTTTTGCTTTCATAAATTTAATGGCATACATGTAACATTAGATGTACGAAATTATTAAATTTTACATTTTTTAATTAACAATTAAACATTTTTTTAAGGAAACTATAATTTTGTATTAATTTATGAATATAGTTATGTTTGTATATTGTTTTTTTATGTTCCCAACTAAAATTTTTTGTTTAACTTGAACAAACTTAAGTTTTCATATATCCAATGAAAATTTTTAACGTAATTACGAAATCCAATGAAGCGATTTTTACGAAAATATTTCATTATAACTATGAAATTCCATTTAGGCAATGAAAATTTTCATTTACCCAAGGAACTTTTTTTTATGAAAATGATTCATTAAATATATGAAGCATTTTTCTTTCAGTGTACCAACTTTATCTTGAGTGTATGGTACATTGCATTTTCTCTTATACTTTATGAACACCTAGTTTTATATTATGGAATAAATAACTATTTTTGAACAAGAAACTTTTATGTAACACCATCGGAAATTTTTACAGAAAAAAAGTTAACACATACACAAAATATGTACAGTACAACAATCACTAACCGAAAGTCATCATTTAACTTACCAGCCCCTTAAAAATCTAAACAAGAAAATTCTTGCTTAACACATGAGCTCGTTGAAAAAAAAAAAACTATTTTAATAGTAGCAGCAAGAACCAGCAATTATAAATAGTTGCAGCAACTTAAAATAGCAACAACAACATAAAACTTAGGTGTTGCAAATCAAACACATGGCTGCAGTAACATGATATTGTTGGAAACTACAATTTACAAGGTGCAACCAACAAGAAAAAAACTAAGAAACTACAGAACCATGTACACAAAAGCAGGAAACCAAAAGAAAAAGCGGGGAAAACAAACTATTTTTCAAATGTCTCGACGCATTACTTGGGGAAAAAGTTATACGAGGTTTAGAGATATGGACATATATGAACACAGATGTATACTAGGGATATAACTTTTTGCAATTTTTGCAAATATCAAAAATAGCTGTGTGGGGAATAAAAAAATATGGTGTCACTTTTCCTCTTTCGTAAAAAAAGTTTCCGCACCGAAAGCGTGAAGCTTTGTTTTTATTTATTTTCATCATTAAATCAGTTACTCTTGTCTTAAATAAGTTCGTTTTGGTTTAAATTCATAAATAATCTTCAACATTAAATCATTTTTCATAAGTCTAATGCAAAATCAAATGGGTTTTCAATTTCCAAAAATAAAATTCACACATAATATGGAATCGAATCAGTTTAAAAAACAGTTTTTAATTATCAGAACAAAATTCCCACATGGTGCTGGAATGGTATTTTGCACTCAAAAAAAAAGTTATAGCCCTAATGTATACACTTACATACCCTTAAACATACTTATCTTTTGTTGTAATCATATGAAAGTCTGGGTATTAGACAACATGTCTGTGTGATGTTTTTTTTTTTTTTTTTTTTTGCAAATCTCTATACAGGAACTTACGTATACAGATATAAAAACTATGGCAATGTGTTTATGAGAAGGACGTGCATGAGTCCGTGTTGAGTTTTGCTTGCAGGCATTTTCCTGTATTTCAACCACTACATAACCATACATATGTACATGTTTTACTTTTAAATTTTTACATTTACGTTTTTTTGGTAAAAAAAAAATACTACCCCGATACTGTCCATGTACTTTGACTATTTTAGTGATTTGTGGTTAAACACAATTTACACAAACACTATTTAGTCTTTGTTTTTCGTAGGATGGATAGATAGATGGCTGGAAAGTTGAATGAAAGATTTGTTCACTCATCAAGGAGGGAAATGAATACTGTCAATACAGGTCGTAAAGGCGCCCTATTAGGCAGTGATTTCGCTAATTTTTGAGGACAGCAATTAATGTGTTTTATTCATCATGAAGTATTTATTGATCCACCGGAAAGTACCTTATTATCAGGAGAAATTTTTTCTTTAAAAAATATTGTTACTTTCAAACTTTTTGTTGAAGTTCGGCCCACTGGTGCATGTCTTTGTTAACAAGTTATAAAAGAGCAAAAGAAATATAGAAAAAAAATCCAACAATCCCCCAAAAAAATCAAAATGCTAAATAAGTATTATTTTTGGACTGTTGTCTACGGAAAGAAGGTTACGTACTATAGTCATGGGAAATTGACGATGGTGCCTTCGTTGCCTTCTAAGAGTTTAAGCAAAAATTTGATATGTTTGTTTTTCTTATAATAATATTAATTTTAATCCAAATTTTTTTAATATTTTTAATTAGGCTTAAGTTCATCAAATTTAATTTTCATTAAATTATTTTTATGAAGAAAGGAATTTTACAACATGAAAATAAATTAAAATTTACTGATAAAAAAACGCAAAGGTACTTTGTATCTTTTGAAAATTTTTTAATTAGTGCAGTTTTAGTAGGATTTACTCTTTAACCATTCGTGTTGAATAAAAAATAATAATATGTTTGATTCCAATTCCATAACAGACCAACTTTAATCAAATCGTTTTCTATGTGTCAAAAATTCTTATGATAATGCAAAATGTATGAAGCAATCCCAAAAAGCGTAGCGTCAGCGCACTGAAGGTAGCCAGGGCCCTAATTCTGGCAGTCGTGATCGAGTACTTTCTTGAGCAATTTTATTTCTAATTCTTTCAGTCGATACTGAACGAATTGAAATAATTTTTTCAGTATTGTGAAACTCAAATTAATGCTTTACAACGCTGAAAAAAATTAATCCGATTCGTTTAGTATTGACCGAAATAATTAGATATTTAATTGCTTTCGAATCGAGAAAGTACTCGATCATGACTGCCAGAATCAGGCCCCAGAAGTTAACCCATTACCCTCAAATGCCATTTTTTTGAACGAATTTGAAAATTTCCTATTAATAAGATTTCTGTATGACGTGCTTAGTTCCCAATTTTTCATATTTTATAAATACACTGAGATCTATTGTTGAGGGAAAGCTAGCTTCTATGCGCATTTCACTGGTTGCTTAGACCAGCTCATCAGGAAACCTTTTCCAAAGATTTTAGAAATGCCAAAAATATTATACAAATAAACCCTAAGCGAATAAGTCTTACTTGTACCAATGGCAAAGCTTAAACCAAACACCAACAATAAACAGTGAGTTTATCTTTTTTTACATTCCCCTACAATTGTGGGTAAAAAGAAAAAACAAAATTAAAAAACAAATTGCTTCATTTTATTGTCTTCGTAAGAAAACAACAAAAAAACAATTTGCCAGTTCAGTTTTTTTTGCACGGGCCCATGCAAGTATATGGGAATACAAATATTTTTGGGAATACAAAATTTATTATTAATAAGATTTCCGTTTTTATATTTACACACATTTGTTAATGCAGACGTTTTTTTTTTTTTTGATGTGCCCAATTAATAGGACATTGGCAGGTAATGGGTTAACTGGGGAAGTTAGCTGCTTTTATTGAAAAAGTGATGGGAATTTAGCTATTTGAAGGTAATGTAGCGGTTTTAATTCCATTTTAATTTCCATTTTGTTGGTTTTATGAAACAATATAAGTAAGCATAACATAACATAACGTTGACATGCTTATTAAAGAATTAATGTATTTGACGCGCTGATTTAGACTGATTTGTAAATTTTATACACGCAGAGAAAAAACATGTTTAAATATGAACACCTCCAACAAAACTGTTAAAAGAAAATTTTAAACACATTATGTTTAATTTAACCATATTATTTTCACCGATAACCATCAAGAAGCCTCAACTATATTATGGTTGCCTCCAAACATGTTATCGTTAAATACAACAACAATTTTTTTAAATTAATAAAAATATATTTCCCTCTTTTCTAAGAGCAACATGCTATGGTTGAAAACCAACCATGTATAAATGTTAAACAAATTTAAGTTATTATTAACCATAAAATGCTCGAAGGCAACCATAATATAATTGTGGCCGCTTGATATAGGACTAGTTTAACCATAATATGGTTGTCGATGAAAATAATATGGTAAAATTAAACATATGTTTAAAATTTCCTTAAAAAATAGTTTTGTTGGAGGTTTTTTCTCTGGGTGTAGATTTTTTAACGCAAATTCGCTTTAAATTAATGATACCTTATTTTCTTGTTTATGTCTATCATATTTATATTCAGTATCTATCCCTAGTCTTTTAAATAGCTGCATTGGTCATTATTGTATATTACCAAAAAAATCTTCAGTTCAAGGATGATTTAAGATACTTTAGAATACTTTTCATTCAAACTTCTGAGAATTAACAAAGAACAGTTTTAATAACTCCTAATTTTTTGATCATGTTATAACCGGCCAAGACTAGGTCAAGTTTTCTTGCACATATAACAAACATCGGTCCAAACTGGCAATACCCATGACCACAGTGTGGCTAAAAAGTACAAATACGTCCACTAAGTTGCACACATAGATCTAAACAAATTTTCATAAATACTCATAGAAATATTAAAGCAATTAAGAGAGAAAAAAATGTGTAGTTTTGTTGTTTCCTCGGCCATTTGTTGTTGGTGTTTGTTGTTTGAGCATTGCACTTTGAATTAAAACATACTCTCATGTATAAAACTCATGCACAGGGGCTCTTTTATAAGGCCCTCTTTGAAAAGAGGCCTATGTGTAGCAATCTATTTAAATTTAAAGTTTAAATAGTCGGTTTAAAAGTGATTTCCTATTAAAGATTTTGTTAAAGATCTTTAAAGCGATCTAAAGGAATCTGCCTCAATAGCGGAAAATTAAGATGTCAGACAGCTTTTATACATCTTTATGCGCGTGAAGATAAATACGACTACTTAAAATTAATTTGTAAAATATCGCATGCGATCAAAAAAAAAATTTAAAATAAAATACGAATATTTATACTTAAGTTAAAAGCTTTTATGAAATATCAACTATTTTGATAAATGTTTTTTATTATAAGAAACATTGAATATCTCTTTCAGTTAATTTAAGAGTGAAATTCTCATGAATGAGTTCTGAGGGGATATGGGCACTGTGTCCAAATACGTTCATCTCACAGAATAAAACCTGAAGACATTAGACAATGCGTTAAACATAAACATGCATATCGAGGGCCTATATGCAAAACCCTCTATCTTTGATTTTCACGAAAATTACTGTTTAATAGTAAAATGATTAGTAAAACAGTCCTCATCTATGGTGTGTATTTTATAGCGAAAACATATTTTTTTTTTTTTGTGTTTTATTTGCATTTTTGTTATTTCTCTATCTTACACAATTCATTTTTCTGAATGCAAAACCCTCTCTTCAAATAATTTATTTTTCAAATATTTTTTTGGAATAATATATTCTTGCACTACATGTTTTTTTTACTATTTTTTGCATGCATAACATTTCTGAAATTTTTTAATCGCTTATCAAAAAAAGCGAAAGTCGATTCTGAATTTTGAATTACCATGAAAATATTTTTTTACTTTATGCAACGTCTTCAGGTGCACAATTTTACTGGGGTCTTTCCTAAAGGTGCACTTGAGCGAAAAGCTATCCCTCTGTTATACACTTGCGGATAACAAAAAGCGATTCCTTTGTCTTGAATTTCCCGAGCATCTCACTACTTCCGGTCTTGTACCAAGTATCCCCTGGTAATGCGGTTCGGATACCCATTCGACTGCAGCTAGAGTTAGAAGGCGGACCAATGAGTAACCTGAATGGCATACTAACAACGTTTCGTCTCAGGTAACTAGGTAACAATCAACTAGAAATAGTCACTGAAACTTAGTTGTTTTTTTTTGTCGATTTATGACTTGCCTGCCTAGCGGTTGTTAGTAGCCTCAACACTAGAATCGGACAAGGTGGCCGAATAAGTCGCTTTGTCTGTAACAAACACTATTACTGAAACCACAACTAATATCAGTGGCCTTTTGCTCCTTTTAGGAACCACAGGACATGATATATTATCTTTTATTTAAAAACGTATTGCGTATCGGATTCATTGCCAGTTACAATTTTTTCGGATGGTTGTGGCTACTAAAAACGCAACCATTATTTATCTAAAGATCTATCTAATTTTTCTGCGGAAAATAATAAAGTAATTGAACAGAAGTTCTAAGAGAAAGGTCATATGCAAATGGAGTACGATCGCTTCCATGCTACGATAGTGATAAAATTGAAAAATTAGTCTATTCGAATTGTTAGAGTAAGCAGAAAGACTGTTAGAATTACCAATTAGATCGTTTGATGCAGAATATATAAATTATGATTTGTTTAATACGAGGACGAGTAAACAACGAACCTACTGTTTATAATTTAACATCTCTTTTATATCTTCCATACGGTAGGTTAAAATAAAAATAAAATTTTGAAACAGATTACATTGATCTTGCTGTTCTTTATTCTGATCCACTGTAAATTCAGCCAAATAAGTGGAAGAATTTCCAAGATTTTAAGAGCGTAATACCATTATGTTTACGATAATTGACACCAATCATACTTAAGAAACACATTTTTTCTATAACTTTTTGTTAAATTTTGCTAATTTGTTTTTATCTTAAGCGGTCCATACACTTGTCATATTATTGTATATGATATTCGCGATATTATTTCCATTTTGTTCTATATTATGCAATAAGTCGCAAAATAGTTTCATTCATTCAATAAAAAGGTGAACATAACCTATAGGAATAACATAAACAGAATTATACAATGCTGTCAATACAGTTCACTTTGTTTTCGGTGTGCAATAAAAATCCAAAGTC
This sequence comes from Pollenia angustigena, assembly GCA_930367215.1. Classification (NCBI taxonomy): domain Eukaryota; kingdom Metazoa; phylum Arthropoda; class Insecta; order Diptera; family Polleniidae; genus Pollenia; species Pollenia angustigena. The sequence goes on along the minus strand of OV884059.1, from coordinate 108,970,471 downwards.
TTTTGATTGTTGCCAATATAATGTGCCCCCTTCGAATATCACATACACATTGCCGATATAATTGTTCAATACGTAAAATTGAACAATTTTATTGCAAGTGTATGAGGCGCTTTATGTTGTATTATTAGCCGTTATCTTAAATAAATCATGTTTTAAACTGACAGATGGCATAAATGAAACTAAAATAATGTATTTTTATTAAAACGCAAAACCTTCTATCTGATAATTTTCGTACACACACATTGGATATATTTGAGAAGCACAACCCTCTTTCTATCATATGGTCCCCAATAATGCAGAACTTTTAGAACCAATTATATGTGAGATTCAGTTGTTGCTTTAAAAAAATATTGTAGAATACCGAAGTCAAGTAATACGCGAAAAAACTGTTTTTGGCTCTTCTGAAAAGTTGTGTTTTTTTAGATAGAGGATTTTGAATATAGGCCCTCGATATCAAAAAAGTATTTGTCAACATTTTTGTAAATTTTGTAACATTCGAATTAGGGGAAATTTGTCTCAATGTTTTCTGTGAGGAATATGTCCACTGTGTCCAGTGCCCATGTTCTGTAACTCTCGAGTCGAGAAAATTTTCGATTGAAATGTGTGAAATGAAACAATAATGCCATAAATTGAAACAAACAGCTGTTTTTCTCACTTAACTGTGTCTGTAACTTTTTTTTGCGAGTACAAGCTGTCACGTAAGATTACTAGCCAATTTTCAGAAAAAGTGTGTCTGTAACATTTTAGTGAGAAAAGTTCCCCCTTTTAACTGTCAAATAAACTCACGAATAAAAATGGGACGAGAATAAATTTGAACACTAAAAAACAATTAAAAATGCAAAATGCAAAGAATAATAATAATAATATTTTATTCTTGGCACATTTTTCATTGTTTTATTATTTTGCTTTTAACATTTTTATAAAATATACGAATGTCTTCAAAGCTCGTTTGCAAAAAACAAACATTAAAGTCGCTCTTTACACAATTTGGTATAGCCGACGGTTGTGTTTTCGCCGCCGTCGTTGAAAAATTATCAATTTAAGTAAATTTTGGTCGCCGTCAACGATATGTGTTACTGGCGTTCTGAACGTCTGCAATGTCACATCGTCTTCGAGTGCAATATTATGACATTTATAACGTAACGACGTAATCTCTTTTGATTGTTTTCGACATGAGTTACAGACACAAATTTTTCTCACTTTTCGAGAAACGATGGAATATTTTGTTTCTCATCTTTTCGATGCAAGAAGTTCTCACTAAAGTTACAGAACATGGGTACAGATTAGGGAATTAATTAATTACTACCCAATTAACTGATCGGTTAATTTAACATTGGTTTTTTTGGATTAACGATTAAACCGGTTGATTCAGTCGATAACCGATTTACCGATGTAGGAAAATTTTTAATTTTTTGTAGTAATAAACCATATTTTTTGTGTTTTTTTTTTTTAATTTTCAAGACGTCAGTTGCAAAGAATCTCGCTATTTAGAATTTTACAATGTTATCTGTACCAAAGTTCACCAAAAAATGTTGTGTTTAGAAATATTTTTTCATACAAAATATTTCCTACTAGAAATACATTCTTAAAATACAGTTCAAAAACAGAGATTAAGGCATTCGTAAATGAACTTTTTTGCAGAGCTCTGTCAGGATCAGTTACATGATGACCTGGCAACAGAAGAAACTTTCGATAGAAACCCAACAACAGAATTTACTAAAACAATTAGAAGTAACAAAATTTTAAAATTTTAAAACAGGACTTTAATGGCATAATGGAAGATTTTATAAGTAAAGAGAAATCCAAGAAAAGGACTGCGAAATTAGATATTTTTAATACATTGTTTAATCGCGCAGACATTTTTAATACATTCTTTTATCTCAAGCAATATTTTAAAAAAAATAGATTAAAGGAGTCGTATTTATGTTCTTCCACATGCAATCTTTAAAAAAGCCTAAAAATGGGACCTGCATAAACTTTTCTTAAACTATGATCTTTAATTTCGAATCACGGTGTTTCATGAGGACAGCTTTTAAACGATCTGAGAACATCCTTTACGAAATCGAAAAACTATCCTTGATTTAAAGAGAGCTATGGTCTTTTAAAAGTGTTTCTTTCGTAAAGAGAGACGAGTTAATAATAAGCTTTTATATAAAAATAAGAAGACAAGGCATTCAAGGAGGTTTGTAGAACGAAGGCCTTGCATTTTGGCTGACAGGAAAATGTATGTGTGAGAAAATATGAAAGGTACCCAGCGGGAAAACTCAGAAGACCTTCTTACTTCAGGCCTTTTTAAAGGCCTTCTTAAAAAATTTTTTGATTTAATTACTATTCTTACGTAACTGCTAAAGAATGCCTAATAGAAGGCCTCGGCTCTTTGGTATAAAAGATAAGATACACCTTCCACACTCGCTTCTATGAGAAGCGAGAAAAGAAGGAGTAACATTTTTTTTTTTTTTTTTTTTGCACAAGCAAAAGCAAAAGAATTCAGATCCCTTTACAAAAACAAGGTAACATATGTTGTAAATCATTTTAGTTGAAGTGGAAAAGAGAAAGAGTAAAATTTTTTGTTTTTTTCGCCAAAGCGAAAGAATTCAGATCCCGTTATAAAAACAAAGTAACAAAGTAGGTGCCTATTAAAATACAAAATAAAAACAATAATGTACATCAATAATTTTAGTTGAGTTGAGTTGAGGAAATATTCCTTAATGTTTAAGACCCCTTCAATATGACCTTTTATGCATTTGTAGAAGGATGGTCTGAAAGAGCCATTAATTGAAAGGCCTTTTAACATACCTTTCTTAAAAACCCTTGAAGATAACCTTTTTGCTAAGGCCTTTTGAAAGTCATTCTCTGGAAAGCCTTCTAAGAGCCATTTACTTGAAGGCCTTTAAGAAGCTCTGGGGAAGAAAGGAAAGCGGAAGGCCTTCTCCGCAATGACAACGCGTGTAAAAAAGATATGAGTATGGATTGGAGCGAGAAGGCCTTGTTTATCCAAAAAAGGGGTACAGAGGCCTTCTGGAAGGCCTCCGTACTCCTTCTTTTTCCCGCTGGGTAGCCGTCATGTATTTGTCTGTATTTTATGGTTTTTATTCAAAATATTCACAAATGCTGATGTTTGTTGCTTTTTCTGGGAGAAATTTCTACAGCGTTTTTAAAATTTTTTTGCAACTATTATGAATGAGTGGTTGAACATGTTTTAAATGTTGTTCTTTATGTAAGACGGCCGGAGGAAAAGGACATTTTGAAAATTGAAATTAGCAAAAACAGAAAATTTTCACATCAGCAAAGGATTTACATATAAAGCACATTTATCTTTATCCTTACGAAAGCAGATTCGTTTGTCTTATATATGACACTTAACACTGACATCGTATACCTTATGAAATCGAACGTCTATGCATGTTTTAGTTCATGTGTGCACTCATACACAAATGAGTGAATACATAAACAAAACGTTAAATACCCAACATGAATCATCATTTTCATCCACATCATAGTAGAGAGACTAGAAATGCAACAGAAAAATGAATATAGAAAAAGAAAACGATGGATCCTTTCAAATGGAGTTATTTTGATTTATGAGAGAAGTTGTAAACGAAATGGACTGCATAATAAGCAGTATATTCAGTTGATGTTGCTCTTGTTGTTAGTTTATTTGTTGTAGTCGTAAAGTCAATTTAATTTAAAATCTTCTCTTTTGATGATTTATTTTGTGGATTTATTTAAAGATTAATTCATGTAAGGAAAATTAATTTTTATCAAGTTTTTGGGAAAACTGTGCAAATAACAAAATATTTAATAAGGAAGAGGTATTGAATTTAGTACACGTAAAGGGAAATTAGAGTTTAACTTCGAAGGTTTTTTCAGTTTTAATTTCAGGCTGAACCTCAAACAAGAAGATATTAATGTTAGACAGATTTTCATATTTTAAACTTTATTTCGAAGATATCTTTATTTAAAGAAAGTTATTTAAATGAAATTTTTTTACAATGAGTTAATACATTTTTTTAAGAAAAACTCAAATTAATGTTGAGTTTCTTAAAGCATTTCTTGGGACATAACTTTAAAAAATAAATTGCTTTTTGAGAATATAAAGGCAAAACTGATCCGGTAAAAAATTTGCTAACAAAACCTGATTTGAAAGTAACATTTTCTTTAAAAACTTTGATGGAGCCAATATTTTCTAAAAAAAATGAATTTTGGGTCAAATGTTGTAACGAAAATTATATTTTGGGCCATTATTTTCTAATGAAAATTATATATTGTACTTAAATTTTCAATAGAAAAATTTATAAAGGGTAAAAATTTTGTCGATTTGGGACAAAATATTCTAAAGAAAATTTGATCTGGCACAAAATATTGTTTTTAAAACTTAAATGCGATTTGGAACAACATTTTCTCTCAAAAATTTAATTTAGAGAAAGAAAAATTTTCATCAAAAGAAATTTGTTTTGGACCACTATTTGCTATAGGTTATTATTTTTGAATCTTAAACTGATGTAATATAATTTTAAATAAAATTGTTAATAGAAACTATATTTTGGGATAAACTTATCTATAAATAATATATTTTTCGACTTAATGATTTAAAGAAAAAATATTTTGGGACAACATTTTTCATGCAAAAATTCAATCTGGACAAGTTTTTTTGAAACTATTAGATCGGGACATGGTTTTTTTAATATTTATAAAGTCAAGCTTGAAAGAAGAAAAAAAGAACTGGTAGAAAATTTAAAAAAAAGGGATTTGGGAAAAAATTCTAATTAAAATTTTGGATTTGACAATTCTATAGAAAATTGGATGTTTAGGGATATTTTAAAATTAAATTTATAATTTGGGTAATTATTTTCTAATAAAAATGTATTTTAAACTTACATTTCTTATATAAAATTGGTTTAGTGACAAACTTTTTCATAGAAAATTTAAAAAGTTCTTTAGAAAACTTAACAGAAACAAAATTTTTGTTGAAAACAAGAGAGAAACATAACTTACTTTAAAAAAATACAATTATGAAAAATGTTTCTTAAAAAATTTAAAAGATTTTGTTATTCGTGCTTAATTCCCAATTTTTATTCTTGATAAAAACACTGAAATTTATTGTTGATGGGATAAGCTATTCCTATGCGCATTTCTCTGGTTGCTTAGGCCAGATCGTCAGGAAACTTCATCTAAAGATTTTAGAAAAACTAAATATAATAAACCAAATAAAACTATTAAGCGTTTAAGAATTAAATGCAGCAGTTCTACTTGTAATAATATCAAAGTTTAAACAAAAACATCAACAATAAACAGTGAGTTTATCTTTTCTTACATTCCCCACTACAATTGGTTGAAATTCTTCCAACATTAATTGTAGTTGTAAGTAGGTTAAGAAAAAACCAAATAAAAACAAAAACAACCTGCATTAAATAATAAAGCATGTTGCCAGTTTATTATCAAAGTAATTTTTGGGAATACAAAATTTTAATTTAAATGATTTTGTTATTCGTGCTTAATTCCCAATTTTTATTCTTCTTAAAAAATTATTTAAGGACAAAAAATGTTTGTAGAATCAAAATTTTCTGAAGAAAGTTTGTTTTGGACCAAAAATTTCTACAGAAAATTGAAAAATTTTCTATAAAAATTCAATATATTTTATAGCAAAATTCAATTTTGAATATTTTCTAAATAAATTTTGTTTTTTTTTTGGGACAAATAAATCTACAGATAATATATTGTTACGAAAGCTAAATTATCTAAGAATTATTTATAGTTTTAGTTATAAGTTGTCTTTTAAGTTATAGTTTTTATGTTACTTAAAATTGTCATGTATAATTTTCAACACAATTGTTATTTTAAAATAATTCCTATATAAATTTCCCAGTCATTTCTAGAAATGGTAATAGAACTTAAAGGTTCAGGAAAAATCTAGAAATAATTATGAAATATAAAAAGGGGTGACTCATGTATAATAAGTTTTAGTTTGCTTTGAGAAACGGTTCTGTTCGTTACTAACAATTGTGAACATAATAATTAATTTTCAATAAAGTTTGTAAAGTTGAATAAGTGTGTGTATTTATTTTTGTTTGCAATTTAAAGAACTCAACGGTTTATTATAAAGGGAGTAAACCGAACGCGTTTATTAAAGGAAAAACGTAACAATATTTTATAAGAAAATTGTCTAAAGGAAATATTTTTTTTTTTTGGATAAAAAATCTGTAAATATTATATTTTGGGACAAAATAAACTAAAGAAAAATATTTTTTGTGACAAGAGTTTTTATATAAAAATTTTTGAAACAATATTGTATACAGAAAATACAGTTGTGGACAAAGTAAACTAAAGAAATCATATTTTGGGACAGGATTTTCTATAGGAATTGGCTGAAACAACATTTTACCAACAAATTTAATTAAAAATGTGTTCTTGGACTAAAGTTTTTGTACCAACATTTCGTAATCAATTTTGTTTTCGGACAAAAATATCTCCAAATAATATATTTTTGAATAAAATTGTCATATAAAATATTTTATGGGATAAAATTATGAATAATATATTTTGGCACAAAATAACCCAAAGAAAAAATATTTTGGGACAAAATTTTCTATACAAAAATTAAACATTTACAAACTTTTTTATGAAAATATTAAGTTTCAAACGCATAATGAATTTGTGACAAATATTTTTTAAGTATAAAATAAAATTAAGAAGTTTTTTCTAAAAATATTTAGTAATTTTTTTCAAAATTAAATGGTTTTCTAAACACAGTTTTAAAAATTTAATTCAATACTTGGATTTTTTATGATTCAGTTAAGTTTCATTTTTTAATTAATTTTTTTTTTAAATTAAATTTAATCCATTTGAAAAAAAAAACAAAACTAACTTTAAATATTTGCACGCCTTTTTTATAATAATTCAAACAATTACCTTGCAATAGTGAGTGAGGTAAAGGCGGCGAATTTAATTGGCTTTTTTGTTAAACAATAAACCTGTTTGTACTTAAATTGTTTGTACTTTAATTGTATGTACTTTAATTGTTTTTCATTAATTGTTTTTTGTTTTTTTATACAACATTTTTTTGTTATTAACGTAAATATTTACACATACAAAGAATACTTTATACTTCTACATAATAATAAATTTTAAAATTTAAAACTAAATTTAATAATTTCTCTTGAAATGTTTACATTGGAGGAGCGAAATATGAGTGTTTGATTGACATTTTAGTCAAAGTTTGATGTTATAACAAAAATAGCTACTGCTTCTATTGTTAATACAAAAAACCCGTAAAATAAGAAAGAAAAAAAATAATTATTGAAATTTTAAATTTACATGTTTCGAATGTGTTATATTATAAACCTTGTTATCTATGATTGTGTCATTATCAATTTTCGAGTTTGTATTCTAAAAGAAATATTTTGTTTATTTAAAAAATATTTTTTACATGTTTGTTACTGCGAAAATACGTATATTTGTATAATTTAGCGAAAACCTTATGTTAAGGTTAATATTTCAAGATTTTTTTTTTTTTTTTTTTTTTTTTAATTACATCTAAAAAATTTATTTCCATAATAAATTTAGACTGTATTTGAAAAAAAGCTCGAACGAATTTAAATTAAAAAAAAAATTACATAAGTCGCCATTTTGTATTTCCCTACGAAAAACTTTTAATTCAGTGCTTCTATACATTCACTTCATATTCTTCTCCTTATTTAAGTTATAACCTCGTTAGTTTTGTTTAACAGATTTGAAACATTTTCACGAATATTCATTTCTGTAGTGAAAGCTTTTATTGGATTAAAGAAGACAATTTAATGAAATTGATTCATTTATTAAAAAGCATAATTCATTCAGTGTACCCACTTCTTCTCTGCCAGTAACTGCCATCTTACATCCCAAATAACAGATAGTTTTCGTATTAAATTTATGCGTCATTTATCAAAAATTTATTAAAGTTGTTATTCTTGATGCACTTTGCCTTGGCATTAGCGAATTTGATGACATGGTTTTCTATTAAATACTAGTTGGTCAACTTAGTGCTCACAAAAGGAGATATAATTAAAATATATATATATATTAAATGCGAAATGCGACATATTATTCTATATAAAACATAACGAAGAATATAGTTTTCTTTAGAAAACATGATTAGCGACAAACTTTTCTATAGAAAACAAGATGAGCGATATAATTTTCTATAGAAAAGTTATAGGCGACATAGTTTTATATGAAAACCATTATAAGCGACATAGTTTTCTATGAAAAATATGATGGGCGACATAGTTTTCTATGAAAAATATGATGGGCGACATAGTTTTCTGTAGAAGATATTATGAGCAACATACACAGCTTTCTATAGCAAACGTAATGAGCTACATGGCTATATATTGAAAATATGATGACAAATAATGAGCGACCTAGTTTTCTGTAGAGAACAAAAACAAACAGTTTTCTATAGAAAACATTACACTCATCAGTTGTGTCGTTTATTTTACATATGCCTAATATGATAACTTCTTAACTTATTATAATTAACATGACAATTGTATGATTACTTCTTAACTTAGTATGATTAACATGATAAGAATATGATTAAGGGAAAAATAGTATCATGTTATATTACGAATATATTTGGTCATAATATGATTCAAAAATAATCGTAATATGGTGGCTACAATCATGAATCTTATCATAATATTTTGCTCTTCAAATATGTTAACCACAACATTGTTGTTTTATCTTTGCGTGTAGAAAACATAATGAGCTAAATAGTTTTCTTTTAGAAAAAAATAATGGCTATATAGCTCTTTTTTAAAAAATTATGTTTGACAACGTGCTCTGAAGAGTACTTTATTGGCGTTTAAAAATCGCATAGACAACTTGTTGGGCATTAAAAGTTTCTATAGAAAACTTGTTATTGTCGAAATATTATTTCTTAGTAAAGTGAAAAAGGTCAAACAACCCTTTTCGAAATTTTCTCAGTTTTGTTATACATTTTGTTCTTCTATTATTTTAATATTTTCCATTTAAAGATATGAAAAATCGGTAAAGGTTTGAATCTTATTTGATTTTTATCAAAAACTACGAGCCGGATAATAACAAAATAAACGTAACCAAATTATGCCATAGTAATATGAATTACTATGCTTCGCGTGCTCGGCAGCTTCCTTTTAGCAGCATCTTAAATTTTTGTTGGGAATTGAAAGTTGTAATAGGAACCCATGGTTTGGTTTAAAATTTGTTATAGAAAACTTGCAGTTCTAAAAAAATATGTTTTTTTAATTTTTACACTATTTGAATATTTTTAAAAATCTCTTAATTATTCCCCCTGAAATGTTGGCTCAATTCTTCTCATCTTTTTCAAAAGGTAGAAAAAACCAATCGATAACAAATAAATTAAAAAAATACCATTGCTTAAATTTTGGCTGGCAGTTAAGACACATTTTATTGCTAGCTTTAAGGATAAACAATGCCATAAATTTAAGCAACAACCCTGACCTCATGTTTTTAATATTCTCTTCATACATCTTTTGTTTTTACTCTCACAACTGCACAATGATAAATTACTCTGCCAAAAATTTACAGAGATTGCTAATTAGGAAAGTCTAAAAAAATTTTATTTAAAGCCCACCACACAGAAACTCAACACGACAGGACGTATTACACAAATAATAAAACTCGAACTCTCACACATACACCATACTCAATAGTCACACATAATAAACTTAAAGAACCAAGAAATTGATGATGCTAAATTAGTTAATTATCTGAATAATAACAAGATAATAATATAAATTATATTCATTGTTGCAATCAGGGCTGCCAGGTAGTTTTTTCCTTGTCCCCAAAAAACTAAAAAATCCTCAAATAAAAATGTTAAGTAAAAAAATTAATTTATTTTGTTTGAAGCGACTAGTTTCGGTATGTTTTTTATGCGATTCCTGTGAGGAATTACAAACAGAACAATATGCTGTTTTTGAAGACGAATGAGCCAATTTATAAGAATTTGGAGCTTGTTCAATCGGTTTTATCCACCCTTTTAATAAAAAAAAAAAAAAATAATATATTGTCTTTAATATTTACTTTTTTTGAGGAAGACATATTTGCTCGAAAATTGATTTTAAAAAATCAAAAATTGTATGTGTTGTCAACGGTTTGTTAAGTTCCTTTTACACACTTATCAAAAATGGTAATCTTAATTAGGACGCTTTGCACCGTATAAGTTGTTGATAAGGGCAAGAACAAAGTTTTGCTACTTTTTTCATATTTTATATACGAAACAAAGAAAAATAAGCGTAAGCAAAAAAGAAGCGAAAATATATTAAAAATTTGTAAAATCCACGATTTTTTATCTAAATCCCCAATCCTCATATGACTTTCTTAGTCCTTATCGCTCGCATGAAATCCACAAGTCTGGCAGCCCCTACGTAAGAAAGTACTATTTAGTAGTAAGGAAAAGAGGGACTAAAATAAGGAAAAAGGGAGGAATGCATGTCTGCCATACTGGTTTAACAAAGAATGAACTTAAAAAAAAAAAATTTGATTATGATGGCAATGATAATGACGTTTCGTTGTTGAGATAATGGTTTATAGTTGTTGTTATTATTTTAGTTTTTCTAGCAGTCGTAATGAAAATAGGGTCAATGTAAATGTTACATCCTTCATACAGACTTAAATACTTACACATACTCGCAATAAAACTGAACAAATTTACTATTACCAACACTTAAACAATTTCACACATGTCCCCAGCGGGAAAACTCAGAAGACCTTCTTACTTCAGGCCTTTTTAAAGGCCTGCTTAAAATTTGTTTTGATTTAATTACTATTCTTACGCAACTGCTAAAGAATGCCTCATAGAAGGCCTCGGCTCTTTGGTATAAAAGATAAGATACACCTTCCACACTCGCTTCTATGAGAAGCGAGAAAAGGAGTAAAATTTTTTGTTTTGTTTTTTTCGCCAAAGCGAAAGAATTCAGATCCCGTTATAAAAACAAAGTAGGTGCATATTAAAATACAAAATAAAAACAATAATGTAAATCATTTTAGTTGAGTTTTGTTCATTAAGGAAGCTTGCTCAGTGATGCCAACTTTTTGAGAGCAAAAAGCACTTTAAAATTAAAAAAAGCACTAAAAAGCACTATTTCGAAAAAAGCGTAAAAAAGCACTAAGCCATTTTAACAATTTAATAAACACAAAACAAGTTGCATTCCGCTATGCCGAATATTATATAACTCCAAAATTTAAAACAAAGGCGACGGCGTTGATGTGGACCATTTTCATTTAAGATTAAATCATAAATATATTTACATTTGTTTATAAAAACTTTTAAATCTTCAATAAAAAAAATATCATCCAAATCATTTTGATCATCATCAGCTGAGTTTAAATTGGCCATAAAACAGTTTTAAAGTAATACAAAAGCGCATGAAAAATGGCAGGTTACACAACGTTCGTTAAAAAAGCAACTACTGTCAGCTGTTTTTAATTTATTTAAAAGTTTGCTAATACCAAGCTACGGCTCTTTTTTTGTTTTTAAAGGCTTTGCGTTTTTTTGTACGGTTTCCGACTGCATGTTTTTAAACAATTCCTAATTTTTTCTAAGCCATTTTCTATTTTTGAAACAGTATATATGTACATCTTTCAAAAAATGTTTACCAAAATACATTGTTTTTATTACGACTACTAAATATGTTGCCGACGCTAAAAAGTACAACGTTTCGTAAAATTTCCAAATTGCTAGAAAGCCTAGCTCTAGTAAATAAAGTTTTTGGTCAAACGAATGCCAGTCTCTTTTATCACTTTTTTATAATTTGAAATCTTAAAATCTTTACAGGCCTTCTCAAAATTGTACCCCAAATAGCAAAGCTCATCTTAATCATCCTCTATATAATCGTAGTTTTAAAAAATGGTGGAAAAAAAATGTAAAAAGCACTAAAGGCACTAACGAAAAATTTAAAAAGTTAGTGCTTTTTCTTAGTTTGGCACTACGGATAGAATTTTGGCGTTTTGAGGCATCAAAAAGCACCATAAATAGTGCCAAAAGCACTAAGTTGGCATCACTGCTTGTGCTTACATTTTTTTTTTTCTTATTATATACTGTTACGTTATTGCCTTTCAATAACGTTTTTGGTTTATTTCCTTTATAATAAACCTCTTGAGTTCTTTATTGCACTTTAAATAAAATTAAATAATCACAAAACTTTAATGTATAACACTTATTTATTAAGAACTTAGTCACTTTAACAACCGTAATTTACAGCTTTTATTTAATGCTCACTATGTGATCCACACACTTGAAAGTTTAAACTAAAACTGATTTGGCAACGTCATTTCGCAAGTATTTATACTCAATAACATTTATCTAGAAAGCTCCAGAATGTTTCTGGTATGTTTGAGCTTTTACTATTTGATGTTAACGACTAATACATTGGCTATGTTATGCATTTTAAACTTAACAGTTACAAAGTAATACCTAAGAATGTTGCTGGTATGTTTAAGCTTTTACTATCTGATGATAACGACTAAAGGCCCAACCACAATGTGCTTAAGTTGGCTTAATCAAATGTGCGAATACATGTTAATTAAATGAGGCAAACCATATTGATTTCAAGGAAACTTTTTGCTTAGTTTAATGAAACTGTCATTTGCTTAAGCAAGGTGCGAATCTAATCGCACATTCCGTACGGAATCAAAAGTTTTTTATTTTGTTTTTGTTTTTTTAAATACATTTGAGAGACTTTTTGTTAATTTTTGACAGCAGGTTAAGCAAGGCTACGCATATTATGGTTAGGCCTTTATACATTGCTATGTTAAGCATTTTAAACTTCACAGTTACAAAGTAATAACTAGCGACATCTATAGTTAATTAGTCGCATCACTATAGCTTTTTTTTAACAGACTTTTTAACATCAACTTTTTTCTAGAGTATTCTGCACATTGGGGTTGAAGTATGTATAATGATAACAAATTTTAATAACAATGTAAACTAATTAAATTATTACAAGATATCTAGTAAATACAAGATACCCAATAAATACAACTAATAATTACAACAACTTAAGTTTCTTTCGTAGCAATACTTTTATTTAGATTCTATTTTACAATATTTAGCAAATTTTATTATTTCAATAAAAAAATAGGTATCACATGTGTTATTAAACTACAATAAGTTTAATAAAATATATGTATAAACATACGTTTGTAAAATAAGTTTACATATATAAAAAGTTAAGGGTTCATTTTCTATATTGGAGATCTGATATGTACATGAAACCTATTCAGTCCTCTAATTTAATTTGTAAGGAAATATTCCTTAATGTTTTAGACTGATAGCCCTTCAATATGGCCTTTAATGCATTTGTAGAAAGATGGTCTGAAAGGCCTTTTAAGAGCCATTAATTGTAAGGCCTTTTAACATACCATTCTTAAAAACCCTTCAAGATAACCTTTTTGCTAACCTGGGGTTTACACTTGCAAGTGCAAGTTCGAAAAACTCAATACACTCACACATTTTTACTAACACCATCACATTTTTCGTACTTGCATCCCAACTTGCAAGAGAATTTGCTTGCAAGTAAATTTTTGACACTTGCAGCAAGTAAAATGACAAATGAAGAAACAGTGTTACCATGGATGACTTTTGTAAAAATTTACTAGTACTTAGCAATATAAAAGTTATGTTTATATCGGTTTTTCTGTGTATTTATAAAAATTAACACGTAAAAAAGAGAACAACTATACAACAACCCATCTCAATGGTAATTTTATCATAAATTTCAAGCAATTCAAAAAAAAAAAATTGTTAATCAAAATATTTTTTCAGTAATATTATGAAATCGCCACTACGGCAATACTGGAGTCAGATATTTTATAAAATAAACATAATTTGTTCATCAAGATGGACCGAAAGTTAAATAAAGAAGGAATTATTAAATTTATTTTTTTATAACTTGTTAATATTTTTAACATGGTTTTGTTGTAAAACCGATATATAATGTTTTCGCTTCGAGAACATTTGAAAAATGAACTTACAACTGACTGTGTAAACACTCAAGCTACTTGCAAGACTTTCGGCTGTTTCTTCGACTTTTTCGTTGATAATACGTATATACTACTTGCAAGTAATTACATGCATGTGTAAAGGCAGGGTAAGGCCTTTTGACAGTCATTCTCTGGAAAGCCTTCTAAGAGCCATTTATTTGAAGGCCTTTAAGAAGCTATGGGAAAGAAAGGAAAGCGGAAGGCCTTCTCCGCAATGACAACGCGTGTAAAAAAGATATGAGTATGGAATGGAGCGAGAAGGCCTTGTTTATCCAAAAGAAGGGGTACAGAGGCCTTCTGGAAGGCCTCAAATGAAAGTTTTGCGAGTTTAAAATCAATTAGAAGAAAAAAAGCCTTTAAAAAAAGTTTTACTTCAATGCGCTTAAAAGAAAAAAAAAATTAAGAGTAAAATACCCTAAATGGAAACTTTTACGTTAGGTCAATAACAACATTATTTTGGTAGATGTAAATTATATGCCAAAATTATTATGTTACTTAAGGTTTACTGCAATAAATATTTTGGGGAAATCACGCAGGCAAGATGTTTTCCCAAAAAACTCATTTGGCCACTCATTGATTGATCCATTTTAAATTTTTATGACTGCTCTTGTTTTTTGAATGAAAGTTTTTGTTAGTTAACAAATTGCTGTTGTTTTTCTATATTAAAACATTTTATGTAAAATTTTTTCCTTAACTATTTTTTGTGCGCACTTGGACAGGACATTGGCGCCAACCCTCTTTGAGATGCAATATAGTTCATGAAAAAACCCAAATACAACAAATTCGCTGAAAATTAAGGAATTTTCGGTTCACTCATTATTTTTTTTTTAGGTTAAACCATGTATGTATAGATATATAAAAAAACAATTATTTTACTGAAAAAATTTATATTTTATAAAACAAGGGGAATCATAAAAATATGTTTTGTTTTTTTCTTCAAATAAGCTCGAAGAACACAAAGCACAATACATATAAAGTTAAAAACTTTTCAGCAAAAATAAAAACATGCGGCTCAAGCAGTTAAAATCTCGTTTGCGGCTTAGCGCCGGCTCAAAAATCCTAAGCTTCGATATCTTCATTTGACTTTTACATATTAATAATATAGATACAAAAGTTTCACGGCTACAATGGAATGAAACACTTTTTCATTAAAAGAACGGGAATGGCAATTTGTGCAAATGTGAAGTGATAATGTGAAAAGTGCTTATGAAAACGAAAATGAGATGTTTTTTTTCATTTCACAGTTTCACAGAATCAGAATCGATCCCCTGAAGATTTTAATATCAGTAAACCGATTTAGATATGGAGATTTACATAAGCTAACAAAACAATAGTTTGTTTCATGAAATCCAGCTTAGTAAGCTCTTTAAGAGATTCATATTAAGGTTCACATTTTAATATTTTGTTTCCACGTTGCATCTGTAAATTAGGTTGTTTATTACAGGAAAATAATGCTATAAGTCAATTTTTTACATATCATTAATTTTGTATACACTATCACTTGTTACTCTGTATATACATTATTGCTTCATGTGTTTGCCGTATAAAGACATAAACAAAATACCGCATTAAAAGAGAAGGCTCCGCTTAAATACCATATAAAAAGGAAGCAGTAAAATAAAAATTACAATGGAAACAACATTTTAGCTTTCTCTCTTTAATATATATACGTATATGACACGAACATCTTTGGCCTGTTCGTCGATAGCGAATGAAGACTTCGTTCGCTTAACTTACATGCAAAACAAAAACAACATTTTATAATTTGTTTTTGTTTTAAATGTAATTTAAGCGAACGAAGACTTCATTCGCTATCGACGAACAGGCCAAAGTTGCCTGTTTCAAAAAATAAATTTATTAAAGGTATTCGCCTGTTTTGTGTGTAAATGGCAGCTTTGATTTTCCAGACAAATTTTTCGAAATAAGTGATTCGTGTTGCAGAAAATTCTCATTAAAAACTTATTTAATCCAGACAAAAATATGCCCACTCGCGTGATTTGAAATGTTATGTGTAATCACTAAGCCAAGGTTTTAGTGGTATGAGCAAAAAACCACTAAAGTACCTTGTCAATGAAAAGGCAAAACTTTCGCAGAGACAAACTTCCTGAAAGACAGCAAGCGTTTCCCCTCAAGACAAACAGAGCCCTAAACGGATAGTTATTTCAATGCCGTGCTACCAAGGCACCAACTAGGTGAAATTTTCTTAAAATTATCCCTAGACCCCCGGTGGAGATAATTTTTTTCGACCCATAGTTCTTAATGCAGTTGTTTGAGAGTAAATTGAAATGAAAAAAGCTTAAATATATTTGCACATCTTTGCTACTGAACAATATACGTATACACACGTACATTGGTAAATATACCAAGCAAATAAAATTGGACCACCTGATCCATTTTGATAAAATGGACTACTCCATGGACTGGTCCGACGTAATGCAAGCAAGGACCATGTCATTGTTAAACTACTCATTAGTAGTCCAAAGGTAGGTAATATGGTCCTGCCCTAGGACACGCGTGTTTGGTCTGGTCCTATTATTTGCAGGGTAATGGATTTTCCTTTTAGATATAACCACTACTCCTACTCTTCTACTACTACACACATGACTAGATGCAAAAAAATTACTGCTTTAAATTCTAGCATCATTATTATAATTTTTGTAGAGATTCTGATCCATCTGCCTGCCCCTCTTTCCTGCATAAATGTTGCGGATGTCATTGTTAAACATTTCAAGGTCTTTTTGTGTGCATTCTTTTGGTAAATAAAGACAATATAATGCAGTTAAGGGTTTTTTATTCTTTCTATTCCTTTTGCTGGCTAACAATATTACAATTTACACACACACTTATACACTGATATACTGAACCAATGCCATTGCAATGGCAGGAATAGTAAAAGCTTAAAATAAATATTTAAAATTTTATTTGGTTTAAATATATTTCCACTCTGTTTCTGCATTTAAAGTCCTCTCCTCTTCAGTTTTTCTTTTTAGCAGTGAGGAAAATACAAACACTGATGTTGGCAATGCCAGTTAGTTTAACAAGTATATTGTTTCAGAAGTTTACATTAAGGTTTGTAGTTGGGTTTTTTTTTTCTTTTCAAGAATACAAGTATTAAATATAATTTCTTTAGTTATTCCATTTAGTGCATTTTCGTCTTTCTTGCCTTCTCTTTCTTTTTTTATGTCTATCTCAGTTGTTACAAAACGTTGGCATACAGTAAAGCAGTTCTACCGTTAAGTGGTTGAATATAAATTTACAGATTTTTTAGATATGTGTAATTCCATAGTGTTGAACGTGACAGTCGTACGCATCAAAAATTACATTTTAAACAACAAATATTTTTACGTTCTTTTAACCCTTAAATTATAGCACTAATAAAGCCCTGTTAACTATGGAAAAGTTTATGGAGGGAGCGATTCTAGGTTAAAGATAATGGCAACAAAAATAGCGGTTCTAACGTGAAAAAAATAGAAGTAGTTTTTATGGTCATGTATAAAAAGGCGCAATTCAGCGAAACCTGGCACAATTTTTTAGTCCAACTAATTTTAGAATTTCACGTCGCAATGTAACATTTAAATGTATTTGGTTTGATTGCAAAATCTTCTGTAATTTTTTAAGCTAAAATCTGGGTCGATACGTGAAATTTCTTCCATAATAATTTAATTGAATAATGATTAAAACAAAATAAAAATTTACCGTTAATCCGAATAACATATTATTGTTCAAACTCTTCTTTAGATTACAGAATCACTTTAACAAATATCACCTCTTTTAAGGAAGATAATATTTAAGAAAACATACAATAAAACATTCTCACAATTAAGAAATTACTTTTGTATAACTTTGCAGTCTGCTTGTTCGTTTTATGCCCGTAATTTCTAAAAATAGCTACCCAGTAAAAAAAATTTGGGTTTTTTGAAGCACTTAAGAGAAAAAGCGCATAATCGAGCGCTTTAATAAAAGAGCTTTTATAAAGCAGTAAATAATATAGAATAAAATATACAAAAAAGCTGAAATTTAAGTGCTGACAACGAAGAAGCCCAATAAAAAATTTTATCATATTGCGAAGCACTAATGGTACATTTAAAAAAATAACCGCAGAATTATGCGCTACTCAATAAGACATACAGAAATGCAGTAAAGTAAGTGAAAAAACTCACAACAACTTTTATAAAAAAAGAAATAACATTTCAAGTGCTACGGCATTCCCTTACTACGAAGCAGGTTTGTAAGGGAGAATACTAAAAAATATCTGTATCAAAACATTCAGTGTGTAAAGCTGATCGTTACATCTAACAATTTTTTATGCGCTGAATAATGCGCTTCATGTGTCAAAAATGTATTGCTTCAAAGTGGGAACTCGCCATATAAAATTCATGTCTTCCGTATGCGCAATGGTAAGCGCAACTCTTATGTTTCTCCCTTACAAACCTGCTTCGTTGGAAGCTCCATTTTTTACTGGGAGGTTGAAAGCCGAAAAAAAATAAAAATATACGAAAATGATTGGAAAAAGGCATTTAAACAAAAGTTAAAGCAAAACATTAATGAATATGTTAATATGTTAATATAGTAAAAAGCACTTTAGGAGTGCTTTGTTTGCATGTTAAAAGAAGCGCTTATTGTCAGCAGAAAATAGTCCTTCAAACCGGGAACACCCCAGACAAAAATCAGGCATCCCATCAGCAGGTTAGAAGCGATTTGTGGTATGAATTCATACACAAAACCTGCTCCTTTTGGAGCACATTTTTTACTGTGTATCTAGCTGCGTATAGGTATCTATGGTTTTTATAATTTTAAAACGTATTTCTAACTAGAGTATCCAATTATTTGACTTTTGATTTCGTTCGAGTAAGGAATTAATCGTTTTTTTTAATTTTAAATTTGCTTGATTAATCGAGTAAAGATTTTAAATTGTTCGAATTACTCAAATAATTCGAATAATTGTATCCTATGGGAAAAAACATAAATCTCTACATAACTATATTAATAAACACAAAAAAAAACAATAATACAAACATTATTTTAACAATAGACAATAAAATAATAATTCATATTATTGCAACATATCTCATATCTCAAAAAATAAAAAATTTCAAGTTTCTTTAGCAAAAGTGTTCATTCATACCTTTGTTATATGTAAAAATAATATACATAACTATTATATTTCAAACTGAACCGAAGTTATATAATATAATAAAATATATTGCTTTTAACCTGTATCTAAAGGTTCATTTTGAAAACTTTAATCGCATTTTGCCAAGTTTGATTTTTTGAGATATGACTACGTTGAAATAAAGGAGCGATTTTTAAACTTTTCAATTAAAAAAATAATTAAAAATACCGGCTGCATAAAATACCGTTTTTATGCATTAAGAAGACCGAAACAAGATTAAGAAAACAAAATTAAAACAAACTATAAACAATGTTTACACTAATTCGGCTAAAGGGGTTTGGTCTGTACGCTGCAAGTATTTCTTATCAAGCGCTATAGTAGTATTAGTGAAAATGTGTTTGTAGGTGTCAAACCGACAACGAATATTACGTCCAGCACATGTACACGAGTCAATTTGCCTGCTGGACAAGCATTTGAAATGTGCATTTGGCCTTAACAGACTATAAAATGATCTGAAAGCCAAAGTTCAGTACAGCTATGTTTATCAGCAGGCTGGAACTACTAATTTTTTTCGGTTTATAATATGCAATTGTGTCACGCCTGCTTATTAAATATAGGCTTGAGCTTGTATTTTTTAAGACAATTTTTATTTTATTTATTTATTTAATGAAGTCGATGGCCATTCTTAGGTAAAAAATTTTTAAAATCACATAATTTTTTATATTTTTTTTTATTATACTCTTAAGTTTTTTAAATTGCTTTTTTCAGTTACACTGCAGTGTAACTTATGATAACTTATTTTTTACGATAAATGTTAAGCTATATATGAAAAATGTGGTATTAAAGTACCAAATTTCTAACGTATGGAATTTTATTTTTATAATCAAAGACCCTAAATAATAGTTATGCTCATTTTTCAGGTACCAAAAAATTTACCACATTTAAGAAATATTATATTAAAATTGCTTTTAATTATGATGTATAATGAAAATAAATATTTGTTAATCATAACTATTATATCCAATTAATATCTTTTTACATTAGCTCGTAACTTATGATCGATAAATATTTATTTCTTTGACAGATAACTATTATTAAAGATTTTTATAGTTTTTATTTACGATAGTAATTATTTTGAATATTTTCTTGATATAAATTGTTTTATTTTTGCAGATTATGCTTGTGCATTAGGGTGGTTACAAGAAATCAATGTTGGATTTTCCATCGACGCAATACCTTAATATGTGCCAATAGCACAAAAAATACGATTGACAAAGTTTCAGCTTAATCGGATAACGCCAACATGTGCCTCATTGAGAATAAATTAAGGAAAAACAGCGATTTTTCACTAAAATTCGTATTTCCTTGCCTTTATAACCGAAACCATTGATTCTAGGAACCTAAGTAGAGTCTGGTTTTATAGGAAATTTTATTCTTATTAATTTTGATATTAATAGTTTTGTTCCTTATACCAATAGATAAAGTGATATTTAGCATTAATTAAGGACAAAGAAATACGAATTTTAGTAAAAAATCACTGTTTTTCCCTAATTTATGCTCAATGAGGCACGTGTTGGCGTTATCCGATTGGGCTTAAACTTTGTCAATCCGATTTCCTAAAATATTGGCATATTTAAGATGGATGCACCAAAAGATAGCCCCCAAAAAAAATTTACCATATCTTGCAACGAACCTAATAGGGTGGTTACCAGAAATCAATGCTGGATTTTCCGTCGGGGCACACCCCTAATATGTGCCAATAGAATAGAAAATTCGATTGACGAAGTTTCAGCCCAATCGGATAACGCTAATATGTGTCTCATTGAGCATTAATTAAGAAAAACAGCGATTTTTCACTAAAATTCGTATTTTTTTATCTTTATAACCGAAACCATCCATTCTAGGAACCTGTGTCGAGTCTAGTTTTATAGGAAATTTGATTCTTAATTATTTTGATTTTAATAGTTTTGTTCCTTATACCAATAGATAAAGAGATATTTAGCATTAAAAAAGGACAAAGAAATACGATTTTCCACTAAAATTTGTATTTCTTTGTCCTTAAGTTAATTGTACTAGTCGTTCTTTTTATGTTTAAATTGAGATTAGTTTAAAATAACCAAAGGAACACAATTGCATCGTATGAACGTAATAGCGTTATTATAGATTTAACTTAATTTCATACTCCGGTTGCAACAGTAGAACAAGAAAAATGCAAAATACAACAATTTTGCTTGTATTCAAATCAAGGCGAATTCATTACAGGTTATCTCGGTACTACAACAAGTACAACTCCTACGAAAACCTGCAGTCTTTTGTTTTTGTAAAAAAATTTTGTAAGATGTCAAAAACAGAAGCAAAACAGTCACAAAGATAAAAACAAAACTTTTAACATCCAACATTTAACAAGCTTAAAAAAACAAGTTATCAGCAATGCTATTAAGTCCACCTGTAATGAATTCTCCTTCTTTCAAATTTAATGCATATTTGAATACAAAATAAAAGGAGGATAAGATAAAAATTTGAAAAAATTTTTAGATTTTTTAACATTAATTTTTCAAAAGAAAACAAAATACGTTAACGACGGAATTGTGGATAAATGAGGCGTGTTTTAGGAAAATTTTTTTTAATTTTTA
Source organism: Pollenia angustigena (assembly GCA_930367215.1). Lineage (NCBI taxonomy): Eukaryota > Metazoa > Arthropoda > Insecta > Diptera > Polleniidae > Pollenia > Pollenia angustigena. The sequence goes on along the minus strand of OV884059.1, from coordinate 108,948,700 downwards.
AAATGTAAAATGTTTGTAGGAAAGAAAGCAGATTCTCTGGCGGGAATCAAACCCGCAACCCCGGCGTTGTTAGACTAGCTCATTACCAGCTTATGACTTAAGAACCAAGTATCTTCCTAACCTAACCATTACTTCAGGCCGCTCGCTTGTCTAAATTCGTCACTTGTGCTTGTAGACAGAATTATGGCTCCAGAGCTGAGCTTCATCCCAAAATATGATTTTTTTGGGTGTGCGCACGTAACTGCATGCGATAGATCGTTAACTTTGATTTAAAAATGTAATACTACGCAAATATTTGTGAAGCGCGTGTTTTGTTATGATTGACATAGAGTTACGTTTCTAGCTGGGAAAGAATTTAATAGAAATTTAAAAGAATAGATTTTAAAAGAAAATTAAAGCTGGCAAAAACTTTTGATATTGTATTGCTCTTGCATTTGTAATTAAATAATCACATACTTCAAGTATGATACATGTGTTTTCATATTCAATGATACAAATCTTAAATTACTCATTAAAAAATTTTCTAAAAAAACCATATAATTATTTATTATATTTGCCATAAATAAAAAACACAACCATACAAAAAATGTCTATGAAAACAGTCAAAATTGCTCTATAAAATATTTAAAAATTATTTATGTCCTTTAGTTTATATTGCCTTTGTATGGGAGGTGCCACGAACGCTTCGAAGTTTACAAATATTTATAGCTTCTGTTAAGTGCAGGGTAATCTAGAAATAACAATGACATTTTCATGATAATCGCTTTAGTAGTTAAGGGGTCTAAAAGGAACAAACGTAGAGATTAAAAACTTAATAAAAGGCAACTTTTGTGATCTTTTCTGGATTTTATCATTAACAAATGATACATTAAAGATACTATCCTAAACAAAAACTTCTTTTTGAAACCACAATAATTTGCTTTTTATTAAGTTTTATATCGCTCCTTAAAGATTTTCAAAAATGATAATAGGCCCTTTTGCATTTTATATGACGGTATATAGATTAAGAATTTCATGCCATTTAGGAATTATTTTTTCTGCATAGAAACTAAAAGCTTTAATTATATTTTTAAGGCCGTACTTTTGGGATTTGGATTAAGTTTAAACTTAGTTTAACGCAGTCTGAAACTGAGATTTTCCCAGCGAAACGTGAATTTTTTTTATTATTTCAAACATTTTAACCCTTCGTCTTACTCATGAGTCTGGCCAGACCTTTTTCAATTTTAAATATAATTTTAGTATATTTAAAACTCAGGTAGAGACTTTAAATTTCAGGTACCCTTCTAGAATTTAGTTTTCTATAAAAAGCTGGAAAAATATATCCTGGAAAGGATATATAAGGAAACGTATTCGAATATTTTACTGCACACATCACATTCGTAACACATGTGGTCTGGCCAGACCCATATATATTTTGTACAGAAGATGCCGTATTTTTAACTTTCTTTCTTGCTGTTTTTAGTTATTTTTTGTTAAATTATCTTTTATTTATTTAATTTTATTAAACACACAAACTATTGCTCCATCTAGTTCTTAATTTGGAAAAAGACAATGACCACATCAACTAGTAACTCACTTTCAGAAGTTGAGTTTTACATGTGAAGAGTACAGGCTAATAACTTAGAGCATAATAAAGATGCTGAGAAAAGTTATGAAATTCAACCTTCACAACTGAACGCAATGATGATGTGGATTGCGTTCCAAATAAGAACGATTCATCCGGTACTGAAAATAAATTGGTCATAAAACCAAATGAATCGTTTGCTTCTAAGGACAATGAAGAAGAGCCACATGTACAAACTTGTCAACAATACTCTGCCCATGATTATTTCTATGGTAAAGATTGAAGGCGAAGCGATTAAACCTGAAGTAATCCGGTTTAACGACGTAAATAAATGCAGAGTCAACTATATTTTACAACAAAACTATCCACCAAAAGATGAACTTTGGCCTTTTTTGCAGTATTTTGGCACTGGCTGTCTATTGTATTTGCTTGAAAAGGAACGATGTTTGAAAATTTACAAAATCTATAAAGCTAATATATTTCTTTTATTTCTCTTTTTTTACAAATACAATCGTATTGCATATTATAAACATGTTATATACCTTTGATAACATAAAACGATCTTATTTTTCAGTTTTTAGAAATACTCAAAATATATTAATTTGTATATTATAAATAAAAATAATATGAATATGTTCGCATATTATTTCATATGATGAATTTCATATTTTATTTAAATTAAAAATGTGTATAGTATAACATTTAGTTAAAAAAATTGGTTTTATTTATTCAAAAGTTGGTTGGGTCTGGCTGGACTCATGCGTTACGAATGTGAAAATAAAAACATGTGTAAGACCGAGGGTTAAGCCAAACTAAGCTGTTCCGTCAAAATTTTGAATACGAACTTAGTTTAACTGAGAACTCAAAAACCCAGCCTAACTTAGTAATATAAAAAAATAGTTTGCTAAATTTTTAAATCTAAAATTTAAGAAAGGTCAATCCAAGTTTGCGTTTATAAATAAGAAACAATATTTACTAAGGAAATTATTGCCATTAACTGACTTATTATTCAGTTTTCTTTATTGAAAATTCAACTTCTTGTCTTAAATTTACTCAAGAATACTAATAATCGATGTATGACTTCATATTCTAAATTTTATTATTTTGAGTTGAATGCTTTTATTGCATGTTTGTTGAAAATTGAAGCGATATTAAAAAAAAAAAATAATTTTAAAATTTCTTATTAGTTATTTTTTAATTTACAGTGTGTGTATTAAAGTTCACAAATTAATTCTGACCTTTGAAACAGAAAAGATTGAAAAGGACATATTTTATTTGAAATAATACATAAATTTCATAAAGGCAAACATTCAGGGCAGTCTTAACAAACAAGACAAATTACCTAACAAAGAAAAACCTAATTGAAAACCGAAGAAAATCATTTTGAGGAATTTTGAATCTCTTTTGTAGAGGTTTTATGCCAAAATGCTTTCTCTATAATCACTTTAGTAGTTGCGTTTAGACTTTTTAAACTTGATATTTTTAATTATAGAAATACAAAAACTTTCAGAAATGTCCGAAAAGTTTGACCTTTACGTGCTCAGGATCGAAAACTTACGTGAGCGGTCGGAAGACTACATTTGTAGTAACATTATTTTTGCACTACTTTATCCTTATAAACAAGAAAAAATGGTTATATTTATTTTATTTTATTTATGTAGGTATAGGAAAACTTGAACAAAACTATTTTAAGCATTTAAGTTTTATTTATAGAGCAGCATTTTTAAAATACGTAAGCTGTGGGATGTGCATCGCACACCGGTTTCTTACACCAACTGCATATCTTTCGTGTGTTTTTGCGATTTCCAATTTACATGCCTGACATCGTCCAGGTTGATTTGGCAGCTTATCCTCAGATGTATCGGGAAATTTATTAGTAGCTGAAGCAGAAGAAGTTGAAATTGGCGAGTGCCCTAGTGCCATTTCGATAGCGAGGCGTGTTGGAGTGTAGCCTATTACCCTTGGAATTTTTGACCGTTCTATAAGGCTGTAGGAAATATCGCCCAAAAAAAAAAAAATGAAAAATCGCCCAAAAAAATTGCATGTAAAATTGGGCCTGATTTCATATGAAAAATGGCCCAAAATTTTTGGGCTATTTTTCGTTATTGTTGGGTGATTTTTCGTTTTTTAAATTTGGGTGATTTTTCATATGAAAAATAGCCCATTTTTTTGGGCCATTTTTCATTTTTAAAACTCTACCATAATCTTACATAGCAGAGAAAACCATGTTTTATTATGGTTGCAAACAACAAAACTATTTTTCAAGAAACTAATTTAACCATAATATGGTTGTCGGCGACAATGATTTGGTTAAATTAAACATAATATGGGTAGAATTTTTTTAAAAATGGTTTTGTAGCTTTTTCTCTGGGTGTATATATTAAATATATATAGTATATATATATCGAAAATAAGGATTTTCTCTTCTATGGTAAACCAAATACTGGCTTCGCTAACTAAAGCTTCTGTGTATAGCCGGCCTTCGGCCGGGCGCAAGGATTTTCTCCTCTATGGTATAACAAAGACCGGCTTCGCTAACTAAAGCTTCTCTGTATAGCCGGCCTTCGGCCGGGCGCAATGATTTTCTCCTCTACGGTATAACATAGACCGGCTTCGCTAACTAAAGCTTCTCTGCGTAGTCGGCCTTGTTCGTAAACAAGGCAGTTTTTCGAAGCTTTACTTAGCGAAACCGGTTTTTGTTAGACCATAAAGGAGAAAAACCTTGCGCCCGGCCGAAGGCCGGCTATACATAGAAGCTTTAGTTAGCGAAGCCGGTCTTTGTTATACCATAGAGGAGAAAATCCTTGCGCCCGGCCGAAGGCCGGCTATACCGAGAAGCTTTAGTTAGCAAAGCCAGTATTTGTTATACCATACAAGATGAAATCTTATACACCCGGAGTAAAAGCTATAAAAATATTTTATCCATATTATGTTTAATTTAACCAAATCATTGTCACCGACAACCATATTATGGTTAAATTAGTATCTTTAAAAAAATCACTTGAAATTTTAACGGTATTTTAAAAAATAATTTACACATTTTTGATTATAAGTTAAGTTGCGGACGTTATGACACCTTGCAAAGTGTCATAACGACCACGGACGTTATGACAATTCTTCGATGGACATTATGACACTTTTAAAAGTGTCATAAAGTCCAAGGAAACTACGACACTGGACGTTATGACATGTCACCTAAATTTATATGAATAATAAAAACTTTTTTGCAAGTTGAGTAATTTTTTTTTTTTTTTTTTTTTTTGGAAAAAATTCGTTTTTGCTTTTTGGGTCATTTTTCATTTTCTTTTTGGGCCCTTTTTCGTTTTTTTTGGGCTAAATTTCATATTTACCTTTTTGGGTCATTTTTCATGTTCGGTTGGGCGATTCTTCATTTGGGCGATTTTTCATTTTTTTTTTGGGCCATTTTTCTTTGGGCGATATTTCCTACAGCCGTTCTATAATTGCTGCCATAAGCATCTGTTTTGCCAAACTTCTCAAGAACTTTCTGCGTTTGTTTGTTTGCTGAATATGGCTATTATTTTCTATATAGATGATATAAGTAGCTAAAGCAGATATATCTAGCAAGTTGAAAAACATTGCCAATGGCCATCGCAATGTTTTGCGTTTTGTAGAATATGCTGACAGCGTTTTGTCCATTGCATCGACGCCTCCTTTGCTGACGTTGTAGTCAAGTTTATACTGCGGCTAATTTTTTTCTCATTATTCCAAGTTGTACTTAAAAATATAACAACTGCCTTTCCCTTTTTTGGCACATAAGATGATAATGCCTACATTTTTTTCCAAAAAACCAAAAACTGATTCGTTGGGTACAAAGGTTTTATTTTGGCGAACTGTACCAAGAATTGCAAGGCCTTTGGACAATAAATATTTACCCAAATTTAACGATGTGAAAAAATTGTCACATTTGTTCTTCCGGTATTCTCCCAGTTAGAAACCAGTTTTTTTACTACATTCTCTCCAACATTTACAGATCGACTTGTATTCGGGTTCTTTCCTACGTAGATTTCGCTTATGAGCGGATAAAATGATTTTGCATCGCAAGCAAACCAAACTTTAATACCGTATTTCGCAGGCTTTGAAGGTATGTACTGGGTGAATTTGGTTCGTCCCGATATGAAAACAGTTGTTCATCATGGTTCCAAATTTTTGAGATTGGTGCTGCTTTATCTTCCAGTAGTCGAGTAGCTCTAGTACGCTGGCTATCAAAACGAATAAATCGAAGTATTTGTTTGAATCGAGATTTTGACATTGATGCGCAACACTTTACTAATTTTTGCAATACAAAGAATAAAAAAACAAAACAATGTAAAATCATAAAAGTAACGTACACTTTGTATTTGCTCTATTGTTTTTGATGAAATGTAATAACTTTGATGAGCTTTTAGCATACACGTGATGCAAAGAATTATTTTTTAAGCAAAAATACAAGAAAAGCAAGATGTGCAAATGTAATAAGCAACAAATAAAGCTTCTTTGCGTCCAAACCACATAGTGACTACAAATGTAGACTACCGGCCACGAGATGATCATTTTAAAAAACATTCCTTTAGCACCTACGAAATAATTATTTTTACATCACTAACGTTTAAATCTGCTTCAAACAAGATTTAAGGAAGCTACCAAAAACCTCAAATTGTTTGACTGTCGTTTTAATTTTTATTCGCTAAAATAATCCAATGGCGTTAAATCACACGATCTTGGTGACCAATTATTTGGGCCATTACGTGAAATTATTTTTTCGTCAAAAGTTTCTTTGAGTAAATCAATTGTAGGGCAATTGTGGCATGTGGTTCCATTTTGTGGGAACCACATATCAGCAAGATTAATGCCACGTAGTTGAGGTACGAACAAATTTCGAATAATGTTCCTATACCGTTCACAATTGACAGTCACATTCTGACCATCATCATTTTTGAAATACAAATGGGACAATTACTCTGCCAGCCCATAAAGCACACCAAACAGTAATTTTCTGTGGAAGTAATGGTATTTCGACAAACTTACTCCAAATGCTACAATTCTACTAATTTACGTACCCACTCGTCCAGAAATGGTCTTTATCGGAAAATAAAATTTTAAATGGAAATTCAAAATCAATATCAATTTGTGCTTCAGCCCATTCTCCGAATGTGCAAGCGTTGCTCTGCTATAATGAAATCATAATGAAATTTCAAAGCACACTAAGCAAAAAGCAACTATCAGCTGTTAAATAAAAACAGGGAAGGACTGGGGAGGCCTATAAACCTCACTGCTTGATTTTTCTGAAATTTAATTCAGTCGTTGGTTCGTTTCAAACTTTAAAAGATAAGGTTTTCTAGAAAATAATTCAATAAGAGAGCAGAAAAGAATACTTTGAGTAATATAAAAACTGAAGACTTTTTAAAACACTATTCCTCTAGGGAGGTGCCACGTGATAACAATTGTTTAAATTAAGATACTGCAAAACTTATGCAGATCAGACGAAGGCTAAACACCCACAAATGTGAACAGGAACCTTGATTAGCAGTAAACTTCAGTATTAGAATAAGATTTGATTTGTTTGAGGGTTTATGTTTTAAGTTTTAATAATAGCAATTTTTAACTTTATTTAAAAATTATTCCATGCATTTTTTATCAGTAACTACAACAATAATATTCGCATAACTTGATCCCATTTCATTATAATCCATTTTCTAAACAACCCTGCAGTTCTAAAAAATATCAATGACCTATTTTCACATGTGCTTGCTAAAATAGTCAATTAATTTATCGAAATAGATATTGTTAAAAATAAAGTTGATAACCCTGTCCATAACCAGGTCTATTAAGTTTTGAATGGACTCTACATTGATAATACTTGTTTAATAAAATTCTTAAAAGAAATTAAATTGCCGAACTTTGCAATGAAAACTTTTGTTATACAGAGCATTGGCGTTTATTTAAACTGAATCACATAAGTTCAACAGAAATTATTTATTAATATCTTTAAAGTTTCCCCACTAGCTCTTAAAAATTAGAGCGACTTGGTTGAAATATTTGCTAGCTAGTTACATGTTCAAAGTGCATATAGACAGTTCCAGCGAAAAGTCTATTTTTTGTCACGTAACGCCAGAAGTAATTTATATTGTTTCTCAAAAAAAATGTATACCTATTTATAGTTTACTTCTTTATATTTTGGTGCAAAGCGCAATAAGCCCTACATTAAGTAACAAAAGGGATAACGGTTGAACAACATGGTCGTAAAATACAACCTTATTTGTATTCTGGCGTTACATTAAAAAAAAGTTGACTTTTCGTTGAAAATGTCCATGAGTACCTTAAAACGAGCAAAGCTTTTATAATTTGATAGCTTGAAAAATAAATCTAATACTACTGGGAACTAAACGTTACGATTTAATTTTATTTTTAAGTTTAAATAAAACGAAAAACAAAAAGAAATTCCAAGAGACGAAAAACAATTTAACACACAATTAAATATACATACATAAATGCAATAATAGCAACAATGACTGTTGGAAAAAACATAACAAAGAACAAAACAATATAAAAAAGAGAACTAGATAAAAAGTAGTAATACTGACCTGACCTACTCTAACGTCGAGGGAATCCAAAATGTTGTGTTGAAAAAAAACGAGACTCGATTATGGCTCCGTTGGAGTTCGCTGTTTTGTGCACTGCTCTAAAAATGTCGTCGTCGTAGTCGTTATGGCTCTTACAGACACACTGTCACACAAAAAAGTATTAGAGACAATTTTTGAAAAATAAAATCTTTTTTTTTCACTTCTCTTGTAGTTACTTTTTTTTGTTTTTTTTTTAATTTAAATTTAAAGCGCTTTTTAAGCGTCTTATTAGCTATTTATCGGTTAACACTGTTTTAATTAAAGAAAAAGTTAAGGTTATTTTATTATCACTTAAAGAATATTTTTTTATATATTTGCAAAAATAATCAAAAAAAAAAATGAAGAAAAATAAATAAAAATGTAAAATATGCTGGATTAATTTGTAACGAAGGGTGAAAAAGAAGAGCAAGGAATAATGTAAATATTTACTTTTGACAAACAGAGGGCATTGCCTCCCATGAATCAAAAGCTCATTTTACTAATGAGCAAAAACTACAACAACAACAAAAAGGAATCATTTACAAAAGCAACAGCATAAAAAGTACTTTAAAAGAAGCGGCAGGTTTGTACAATGTTGTCAATTATCATTAAACTGCAAAATATTGAACGTTTGTTTGAACGTTTAATTTTTTTTTTTGGCAGAACCATTAAAAAATATCTTGTTTGTTTAAGTTTTATTATTTGGTAGGAACTTAATTTGTGAAATGTTGATAGATTTGATTTTATAAGATCATGGAATAATTTATAAAATAAAAATAAGGAAATTACTCCTATTATGTGCTTTGTTGTCGATGCAGACGTCGAAGACTACATTACTTCGTCGATTTTTTTGGTATTTTATAAGAAAAAATCCATCTCTATTTTTATGGTACATTTGGTGTTTGTTTTTTTAATAAATTTATATTAAAAAAAAAAAAATAATTTATAAGTTTGTTTTTGGGAAAACTGAAAGCAAACATAAAAACTACAAGTTTTTTTATTCAGCCGGACGTCTACAGTTATGCAAGTGTTGCCTCATAGTGAGCATTTGGCTGAAGTCCAAAATAAACTTTATGGACAGAGGTATTTGGTAAACTTTTGGCAGACTAATTATAACATTAAATTTTAAATATTATTAATAAAATTTGTTCATCCGTTCTTTTAACTTTGAATTTATTTATTTTAAACGTATTTAATAAATACATTTACATTCTAACTAGAATTTCCTTTCGAAAAAAACAGTTAATTCAATCCGACGTCGACTAAAAAGCGCCGTAGAAAATACCAAGTGACTGTCAAAAGTAATCGGTTTGTTTTTATTAACGACCAAGAAAATATAAGAATTGTTCCGGTGCCATAGACGTGGACCTTGATAAAAGGGGTGAATGTAAAAATTCTTTTAGCTTTTAAATTACAATTTGAAGAATAATGGGGCATAAACATAATATACATATTGCACTTGGTCATAAAGAGAAAAATATTTACACATACTATTCATACCTATCAGCTGTAAAAATGTCGTGCTATTTTGTCTATTTTCTTCTTGCTATAATATTTTCACAAAGTTGTAAAAGTAAGGAAGTGATTTTAAGATTTTACATAAAAGTTCATAATAGTTTGATCCCGGGTTTATAATAGCTTGTATATTTATAATTTTTGAGTTCCCATTAAGAAAAAAAACCATAATAAAATCACGCAATTTCAAATTATTTATAAGAAATATTGATTTCTTAAAAGTAATTTTAGTTTTAAAAACACACAGACGACTTTAATTACAAAAAGTAATAATGATAATAACATATCATCAGCTTTTATTTATGTGACAATTTGATATATAAAAATTTCTGTTGCTTTGTTTTTCTTAAGGCAGAATTAGTCCTTACTTTCTGAATCTGTTCTGTTCCGTGCCGTTCTGTTTCGAAATTGTAATAGTTACTTTTTCTGTAGCAACTTATCAGCCATTTATGAAATTTATTAGTTTTGCACCGTCCATTGTTTCATTTCAATCACTTTAAGCAAATAAATTTGAAGAAATTAAATGTTATAAATTCTTAAAATCAAAAAATAGTTTATTTCAACATAAATATGTATGTATTTTTTATTATTTATTTTGCTGTCACTTACAATAACTTAACAATTTTTTGAATTTAACAAACTGAACCGCAACGGAACAGAAAAATTAATCAATTTCATAGGTTTTTTAACAACAAAAACAAATCAGCTGATTCGTAACAAAACAGAAAGTAAAGACTAATTCTACCTTTAAAAGTTAAAAATATTTTATATTGATTTAGCGCAATTATGCTAAACAGTATTGTAATGACGAAGAAAATATTGTTTTTTTTTCTCAATAGCTTAAGAATTATTTTACTGTTGAAAAGGAGGTGGTAGGGTTAATGCTGAAATTCTTTTTTTTATTCTATTATCTTATTTTACTGAATAATACTATATTACTATATTATTTGATTCAACCATTAAAAAGGTTAATATTAATAAATAGATAGGTCCTCTTTATTCGAATAAAATTCCCTTAAATCAATAGTACCATCACTGGTAAAATTGAAGTTGTGGGTACTGACTACGAGTACTTTACCTACTCATATGTCTTAAAAGCTCTACCTTACTTCTCATGTATATCTCAAGTATTCTACTAATCTATTGATACTGCATTAACAGTACAAATATATCTCTCATGATTACATTGATATACAAGAAAAATAATATAATTCGAGAGAGTTGTAAATTTGTATTAAACATTTTAAGCTTTTAAATCAGAAGTTCGGAGTCTAAGAAGAAAAAAAAAAACTGTACGGAGGTGTAATGCGTAATAATCTAGAAAATATCATTCTTTTCCATTTTGGCAGCGGAGTTAACTATTAACATACAAGTGCAAACAGTAATTATAATAAAAAGAAAAACGTGGTTGCAATTATTATAGTTCACTCTTATTTAAATAGTGAATTTAATATTCTTGAATTTAAGTTTAAATATCTAATTTAATTATCATCAGAGATTTAAGTGTGCTGTAGAATTAAAACTCTTATACTATTATCCTCTCTTTTTTTTATTCAAAAGAGACATGAAACTAAATCTCTGCTGATAATTATGAACTTTTTATTGATATTTTAAATTACACTCTTACCTACATACATACATATATTTATATTTTATTTATTTTTTTTTTTTTTTGCTTATTATAAGCATTTAGAATTAACCCTTTATTGAATTTTGTTTTGTTTATTTCAACTGATCAGATGCTAAAATTTTGTAAAGATACTTTATGAATAAATTAGTACTTACTTAAACATGAAGTAAAGATTTTTTCTATGTAAAACTTTTAAGGTCGTCGGTAGTTTGGAAGTGTGTAAGGGGTTTTTCTATATAATTTTATTTTTGCCACTGAAAAACCAAGGATGGGTGGGTCATGAGGCCATAGTGAGAACATCTAGGCTATTAGTTATAAGGGTCTATAATTATTGTGAAGGTATATAAGGCAAGAATAATTAGGGCAATTTAATCGCACGTTATTTTTTGGTAATCGGGTACATGGTCAAACGGGAGAACAAGATCCCTGCCCACCACTACCGAACTAGCCAGTCTGCAAGAACGTGCGTACTGTTCCCGGCGCGATCACCTTGTTTGTATGCTAGATTGTATTTATTGTAACGAAATTTGTGTTTTTATATTTGCCCGTTTAACGAGGAGTGTAACGCTTGAGTTAAGCTTTGAATAGCTAGATTCAGATCGGAAAAAGTGTAAAAGGAACAAGAGGCACGGATTGTGCATAATTTACGTTACAATCACTTAGTAACTTTATCCGGCATTTAAACGTCAAAACCGTTCATTACAGTATTTAAAAAAGGGAACCGTAAAAAAATCCCCAAATAAGCTAAGTGTGTTAACATTTTTACGATAATTCACACTTCATTCTCCGCCATTACTTCAAAAATTTTAAACATGATGGGATTTATTCGACTAGGATAATTATTATTTTGACCATAAATCTTGGTCCTTATATAAAATTTATTTCGGAATTATAATGAGAGTATTTGCGTAGTAGTCGAAAACCTGTCGATTTTAGAAATTGGTATTATTGCCGCGATTATTGTTGCGATTCACAACAAGGATTTATTGAACTGGTAGAACGGTACTTGTTTGAAAGCAATAAAAGTGTTGGAAAAAACTGAGTTATGTGTATTATTTGGGGTTTGTCCAGTTTTTAGAGTCCTTCAGAAGTCCCTATTTTCGTTTGTTATAAAATCCTTCTCATAGTCATTGATAGTTACGAACTTGTTTTTCTCGTTGCATTAGATTTACAAATGTCTTACAGAAATTGTAAAATTTATAAATTAAAACCTTTGAAGGAACCAAACCGTATTTTTATACCAAAAAAAAATTTGTTTAAAAAGTTTCACTTCATTTAGCAGCTTAAAAATAATTTTTTTTTATAAATTTTTGTTAAATGCTTATACTAGAAAACTAAATCAATGCTGACAAGCTTATAAATAATTTCAATTCGACTTCTTAAGTCCCCTCCCATTTCCATTAAAAAATGTTATCTAATCCTTATTTCGGAAAAGAAACCCGTATTTATTTATGTATTTAAACGTAAATCTATAAGAAATGGAAGCTTTAATTCATTTTTAAATTTGATTGATTTATCTAAATTTTTGTTAAACTAATTTGTTTAATGAAAATCCTTCCATACTTCTATAATTAATCTAAAATTCTTTAAATCAATAAGATCATTTCCATTTTTAAGTTCAAGTGCTTTTTATATTTAAGCGTTTATTTAAAACCCTCTCGAATATAAAGAAGCAATCATGTCAATAAGACAAGAGCCGTATGAACACAGACTAAAGGCTAGATTACGCTATTATACTTTGTATTAATACATGTCAAAATCTGAAGTAAAATGACAAAGTGTGATAGTGTGAATGCAATGTGTCACGAAAATGACAAGTATTATGAAAAAAGTTTGACATCCCATACGACTTCATCGTTTTTTGAAAAATTTCTAAACAATAATACTTTTAATTGGATCAGGGTTGCATTTTTTTTCATGTGTGAGTGTTTATACTTTGTGTGATGGTGTGAACACATACTGTCATGTTACATTAGATTTTTTGACAGTCGCAACAAAACTCATTAGATTTCTATCTCACAAAGTATTATGGAATACGTTAGACTTGTGAGATAGTGTAATCTAGGCTTAAGCGGGGAAAAACAATAAAGTAATTAGAAACAAACAAATCATAAAAAAACCAGAAACAGACAACGAGAAACTCAATAATGAAATACAAATTAAAGTAAATTTATTATAAAGGGTGTGTGTGAAACGGTAGCAAAGTACTCATGGTAGTAAAATTTTGACACTATTGAGGCGAATAAAATTTCACTAGCCCTAGGGGCTAGTATAAATTTTGACATTAGTGTAGAAATTTTTGACAGCCACAAAATTATTTTTTTTCATCAAATTTGTTTAAACAAAATAAAAAATAATATGGAAGCAGGACCAGTGGCAAAAAAAATTAAAAATAAGTAGGTATACATGATTTAAATATTTAAATATGTATAAGCTTTTTTGCCCAAACTTTTTGTAAAAATTGTTAAAATATCAGAACGAATTCATCAACTAGTTGGGACGATCTCATTTCCAACATAATTGAAATGATTATTGGTAAACGTTTGTTTAATTTATTAATTTTCACAAAACTATTAGTAATTGTTTTTTTCTTTATGTCAAAGTTTTACGTTGTCAAAAATGTTACAATTTCACACAGCACAAATATGAAAATTTTCTACCACAAACATATTTCATTTCACCATAGAACTTTGCTACCGTTTCACACACACCCAAAATGAAATAAAAACAAACACACTCATTCACTAAACACTGAGATTTTTAATTTTGTTTTTGTTTGTTGTTGCCGTTTACAACTACAGCAGCATTAACTAGTCGGCGTTTTTTTATTTTTATTTTCTTCCTATTCCTTCTTAAACACAATTATAACGACGTGATTAAACAAAACTTTGTAATTATTTCCGTTACCTTTATTAAAAATTTATTTTCTTCTAAAAAAAAACTATTTTTTATTTATTATGTTATTTCTTAATATTCAGTATTAATTTTTCAAGATAGAAAGATTTTACAGAGATATTTTTTGACAATGATTTATTTTTTTTTTTAAGTTATTGCTTTGTTGGCAACTTTTACTTTGTTAAAATATTATTTTTCGTTTTGTTAATTTGTTATTTTTTGATTATAGACGACACTTTTGAACACTTACATACGTTTTTTATTTATTAATTAACACACAATCACAAAATTTATAAGAACAAAACACCGTCTCCGTTGCCAAAAATATAAAAAAACACCGAAAATTGGATTAATGAACCACCTTAAACAACGATTATACGTTTCCAACTAAATTTGCGATGTTTAATTTTGTGAAGCCTCAGCTCCACATTACTAATATTCTTAGTAAAGTGTTAAAAAAAACCGTTAATTTTACTTGATTTAATGTTAAGTTTACAGAGTATCCAACATTTAACATTATCTCTTTACAAAATTAATTCAATAAAAAAAACATACTCTCTTAAAAATCTCAAAAGTTGTTTTTAGCCCAGGGATGGAAAAACCATTATATTTAAACTGATACACATAAAAAAAATGTTGTTATAGAGCAGTGATGTAAAATGTGGCACAGTTGGGCCTTTTATTGCACTTTTTAATGTGTGATGGCCACGTGGAAATATATTTTGCCTCTTTCAGGTCAAATTTGACTAACTACTTTTAAACGTTCAATATATTTGTACATGTTATTTTCTCAAAGTTTAGAATACTTATTTCATTTATGAAATTGTTTTGCTTTTAGAAATAAACCATTCAAGTGATTTGATCTAAGATATAAAAAAAAGTATAAAGGCAGAATTAGTCTTTACTTTCTGTTCTGTAACGAATTAGCTGATTTGTTTTTGTTATTAAAAAACCTTTGAAATTGATTAGATTTTCTGTTCTATTGCGGTCAAATTTGTTAAAATCAAAAACTTGTTAAAGCCCTTATAACACTACATTTTTTATTCATTGAATTGATATAGAATGGAAAGAAAGAAAAAGAAAATGTTAAGAGCAAACTATAAAAAATGTAAACAAAATTTGTTTTTTTCTGTTTTTCTTTTGTTTATTTTTTTGACATAATAACAAAACAAACAAAAAGCGGTAATTCGCTGAATTTGCCCATAGACCGCTGATTCGCAACACTTTTAATATTTTAAGCTTGAAATGTCAATTTTAAGTTGAAAAATTTTACATGTTTTTTTTTTTGACATACATATCTTAATTTTTGTCGATAACTTTTATAGAACTTTTGACAGTATGCCATTTATCTTAATACAGCTGAACTCTTTGCACTTGGTCAATTTTTCTATTACATTATATTTGCACTGTTCACCAAAACATTAACATTGCATTAAAAATGTATTGCCATAAGGTCTTAAGTAATTTTAAGTGGCAGCAGAATAAATAATAAAAAATACATTTCAAAAGATTTTGATATTCGTGCTTAATTCCCAGTTTTTATTCTTGATAAAAACACTTGAAATTTATTGTTGATGGGATAAGCTATTCACATGCGCATTTCAGTGGTTGCTTAGGCCAGATAATCAGGAAACTTCATCCATAAAGATTTTAGAAAAACTAAATTTATTAAACCAAATAAAACTGTTAAACGTATAAGACTTATAGCAACAGTTCTACTTGTAATAATATCAAAGTTTAAACAAAACACATCAACAATAAACAGTGGGTTTATCTCATCTTACATTAACCACTACAATTTGATAAAAAAATACATATTTATATTGAAAAAACTGTTTTTTCATTTTAAGAATTCACAAAATTTTATTTCTTCAAATTTATATGCATTAAAGTTATTGAAATGAAATAATGGGACGGTGCAAAACTTACAAATTTGTCATAAATGGCTGGTAAGTTGCTATAGAAAAAGTAACTATTGCAATTGCGGTTCAGAACGGAACAGAACAGAAAAAGAAAGTAAAGATTAAAGGCCCAACCATAATGTGCATATGTTGGCTTAAGAAAATGTGCGATTACATGTAAATTATATGAGACAAACCATATTGACCTTAAGGAAACTTTTTGCTAAGTTTTATGAAACTGTCATTTGCTTAAGCAAGATGCGAATCTTATCGCACATTCCGTACGGAATCAAATGTTTTTTTTTTTTTTGTTTTTGTTTTGTTAAGTACATTGAAGAGACTTTTTGTTAATTTTTGACAGTATCTTAAGCAAGGCTATGCATATTATGGTTGAGCCTTAATTCTGCCTTAAAGCAAAATTTTGCGAAAATAAAAAATCTGAGATAGTCACAAAAACGTTCTGTTATTTTTTTTTTTTTTTTCAAATCAGCTATACCGATATATATTGGAAAATAAAATTTCGTTTTGCTTTTGAGCAATGATATTTATGAAGCATAAATTGTGTAGTATTAAAATGAAACATAAATAGACAATAATACTTTTAAACCATGTGAATTTTTGTTTTTGTTCTAAATAAAATAAATCACATGTACGTTATTACTATGTCTTGCTATTGGTCTTATTTAAATACAATCCTAATAATGAAATACATATGTAAAAATATGGTTTTTTTTAGAAAATGAATTAATAAATAAAATAAAAATGAATACACGCCGCCACAAACAAAGACTTGCAAAACAGCTGATGTCAGATGGTTTGACAGTTCAAAATATAACACGCTCTAATAAAAAAAATTTACACTGGAAATTTCTACGGCCCTATGGTATCTGTAGTAACAGCAAGAATTCATATAATTCGAGCTGACATTTACAGAAGCTTTTACAAGACAGTGGGAAATTTGGCAAGTACACTGGTAAATACATATCGTGTAAGAGTGCATTAAGTCGATTATATCCCTTCTACATAGTATGTTTTTTTTAACAATATAGTTTACTTTGGTGTATTTAATTCTAAAACCGATTAGGTACCTATACCGTTATAAGAGCTTCTGTACCGGTATCCTATATACTGTTAATAATATAGTTACACTGATACTACAACAACAAATAATTAAATACCGATACCGAAATAACAAATACTTTAATACCGATGCCGGAATTATTTTCGGATGCCAATCATGATTCTTCAAATTGTAAAGTTTTTTCTATTGTATTTTTGGTTTTATTGACAACTTATACATATTTGCTTTCATTTCGGCTTAAAACGTGTCTAATTTGAGATATTTTGCTTCATATGAGCCGTTTATTTTGAAAGTGGCATAAGTCATTTCGGTTTTTAAGTCGAGATATTTAAGGGTTTGCGTTTTAACACGTTTAAAAATATGGATGCTAACTTTCGAGAAGATTCACTTGTATTTGATACATCATGATAATGATATTTTTCTCAGTATTATTATTATTATTATTATTATTATTATTATTATTATTATTATTATTATTTATTATTATTATTTATTATTATTATTTATTATTAACTCGATTTTTTTTGAAAAAGTGACTAATGCCACTTTCAAAATAAACGGCTCATATATAAAATCAAAACAAAAACTACAAAATAAGATTGTATAAATATACTGTACCACTTAAAAATTTGAATAAAGTACATAGTTTTTATTTTGTCATTCTTTTTGTTATAAATTCCAAAAGTTTTTAATAGTTTATAGCGTTTTTAACGGCGAAATTGGCTGCTCAAATTTTATATCTGCTCAAACCAGTGTTACCACCAGAAAATTCAAAATTGCACTTCAGATGAAGCAAAATTACCCGATTTAAATGAAATTACACCTGTACCCATGTTCTGTAACTTTAGTGAGAACTTCTTGCATCGAAAAGATGTGAAACAAAATATTCCATCGTTTCTCGAAAAGTGAGAAAAATGTGTGTCTGTAACTCATGTCGAAAACTATCAAAAGAGATTACGTCGTTACGTTATAAATGTCATAATATTGCACTCGAAGCCGAGGTGACATTGCAGACGTTCAGAACGCCAGTAACACATATAGTTGACGGCGACCAAAATTTACTTAAATTGAACATTTTTCAACGACGGCGGCGAAAACACAACCGTCGGCTATGCCAAATTGTGTAAAGAGCGACTTTAATGTTTGTTGACATTCGTATATTTTATAAGAAGGTTAAAAGCAAAATAATAAAACAATGAAAAATGTGCCAATAATAAAATATTATTATTATTCTTTGCATTTTGCATTTTTAATTGTTTTTTAGTGTTAAAATTTATTCTCGCCCCATTTTTATTCGTGAGTTTATTTGACAGTTCAAAGCGGGAACTTTTCTCACCAAAATGTTGCAGACACACTTTTTCTGTAAATTGGCGAGTTATTTCCTTACGTGACAGCTTGTACTCGCCAAAAAAGTTACAGACACAGTTAAGTGAGAAAAACAGCTGTTTGTTTCAATTTATGACATTTTTGTTTCATTTCACACATTTCAATCGAAAACTTTCTCGACGCGAGAGTTACAGAACATGGGCACTGATATACAATTTAAGTTTTATTTAATAAAAGACATTTACAAAGAAGCAAAAACACAACGAACTCATTGAAACAAGATCAGTAGAAGTCAAACTTTTAACATTCTTATTGTAATCTATAATAAATTAAATATTATTAAAGACTTTAACAACTATTAATAAAACATAAAAAAACTCCTAAATTAATGAGTTTAACTACCACATTTGGTTGCAAAAATTATAGGTAGGTTCAAAATGCTAATTGCCATTCCTTTATAATGGGTGCTTATAAGCCCGAGAGAGCTTACGAAAGGTTAGCTGTCAAACAAACTGTCATACTGCTCTCACTTTTTGATCAGGCACATAATCATAGATAGATAAATTTATGTTTGAACAAGGCCACCAAATTATCCAAATTTACTTTGAAAATCAGCCATATCGATTTTCGCAACTTAGAGGCGACTTTATGATTTAAATGACGCAATTTTTTCACAAATGAAGGCGATTTGTTGAATAAGAGAAAATAATCTGTCAATTAGACTTCAAGGCCGTGCGATGTGACACCTCTTGATTGAGGTCAACATTGTTAATTTATTCTTGACATGCAGCCAGCAATGCTCGAAAAAGAGGAACAAAATTAAACGTCTGCAATGCGTTCAATTAAAATCATTTGATTTGTGTTTTCTATAATTTTAAGTTGCATGGTCTTAAAAAATACCCTTTATACCATATTTAGTAAACTTAATGCCTGCAGGGTTTTGTACAACTGTCCCTTTCTTAATTCAGTTTAACAACTATTTAGGGCGTTAAATATTCTTCAAACTAAAGCATTTGAAAGTTTCCAGACACAAATAAAATTAATTATATGTTGGAATATTAGAAACATTTCTACCCCAAGGCTAGTTTGTATTTTTAATAACTTTTTTCAATAAACTTCAAGTTCTAAATCACTATAATAGACATTTATTACCAAACTTTTGAAAATATATATTTAATGATTGAAGTCTTTTCCTTAAAAGAGACCCGAGACTTTAATTCAGAGAATGTGCATCTTTTATCAACAATATTTAAAAAGAAATAAATGTCATCACTGAAATCGAATCTTGATTTTATTGAGGTATCTGAAGTAAGAATTTCAAATAACACCTGAATTACACCTAAGAGAAATTACCCACGCTCTACCCACGACAGTAAAAACTATACCAAATTCGGGTAATTACCCACAAAGTGGCAACACTGGCTCAAACTGGTTGTTTTTCGCTCTTTTTATTCTAATGTTAAGTTGACTTTGCTGTTAAATTAGCGGCGCTGTTAAATTTATTTCTCTTTGAAAGTGCGCACTTTGTTTTCGTTTCGATTTCTTTTACTGTTATTTGTGTTTATTATTTCTGCTTATGTTCTGCTTATTTTTGTTTATTTTGCTATTCATACAAAAACATTTTTATTTTCAAGTTCAACAAGTGTTTGTTTTATTTTATTTTTTTAGCTTCGTAATGATGTTAATTTTGATGAATGTATGTACATATGTATGTATGTATGTATGGATGTATGTATATGGGCTCTAGCGATAATCTTGTGTGAGCTAAACCGCGTCAAAAAGGATTAAAAAATGATATTTTTCACTCTTAAAAAGTTAGATAAATTTTTTTTTGTGAATGACCATATACGTATAATAGATATTTAGGAGTTCTTTGATTTTGTTTTAAAACATTTTAAAAATCTCAGCCACAGACTCGAGATAGCGAGTTGATTACTTCAAGTTATACTTTATTATATTAGTATTTTAAGTATAAAGCTAAACTTTAATTTTTTCCACAACTTTTTTTATTTTTTAATGCCCTCTTAAAAATGCTGATTATGAACGATTATGAATAAAACGTGTTTCCTGCACAAAAAATTTTTTGTGGCTACAAAATTGCTTTTAAATTATGCCTAAATGAATGTTATAAAAAGGTAAGATAGTGCAGTCAGGGTGAATTCTTAACTCAAAGTATTGAAAATAAAGCTGAAGGTCCACACCATGCGTTTATGCGTAGATGCGTATGACACTTTTTGTGCATTTTATGCGTTTCTAAATTCAAGGTTCATGCAATGCGTTTTGTGCGCCAATTAATTTTTTTTTTATCAGCTGTTGTGCTAATATGTTTAACAATTAAAAACTTTTTTGCAAAAAATGGAATGGTAATTGATATTTAATAGAATTTATTTAATAGAATTCATGGAGCGGTAAGCTTTTATTATAAAAATATTCGTGATTTTTCACGGTATCAATCAGTTTCCAATTCATGGCATTTGTTAAAAAAAATGATAAACACAACAAAGATGACACTCAGAAGATAAAAGTAATCGATAACTAGAATGGCAAATTTTCTTCTTGTTAAATTGTGCTAAAAATTAATTTTAATGTATTTTATTCATTAAAGTTTATACAATCTTTATAACGTAAGCTTTTTCTCTTATTAAAAACCTTTTTTAATGCAAAAACATAGTAAAAAGTAATCCACCACACAAACATATTTATCGATAACATTGAAAATAAAATATGATTTGCCATCTATGGCCATCAATAACAGCTGACTTTTTTTCACCACACATGCGACGGATACAAAAGTAGAAAGTAAATCTACTTTCAAGCGTTGATGCGTCTATGAGCGACTCACCAAAAAAAGTGCTCGATGTACCCTCCTAAAAATTAACGTTGGACTTTTTTAAGAAGACATTTCAAATATTTCGCCTCCAGCTTTGACCTCTCGTGAGCCATTTTGAAAAAGGGTATATTTTTGCATGTTTTGTTAATTTGAGAATCTGTTTCCTTACCAACATAAACAAATTGGGTATCGTTAGCAAGGATTTTTTAGGGCACGTCCAACTGTATATACAATTTGTCCAAGGACGATCATCAATGTCCTTTTTTAATAATTTTCTGTTAAAAAAAAGGTTTTTGAATTTTTTGTTAAAAGTGCCAAATTAACATATTTTAATCTTTAGCCGATTAAATTAAATACGTGTCTCAGCTTTTTTTGAAATTTCTGCTAGTTCGCGTTTTGACAAAAATGCAATGGGGTGGTAGCCCTTCGTTTTAAATAGGGCAATATGGGTATCAAATTTTTTCTTTTGCCAAGTACATCATCTTTGTATGTAAATAATTTACGGTGCTCTGGAATATATATCAATGCAATTTTTTAATAACTCTAATATGATAGCGGATTTAGTTTCTAGATCATGTATGGATGGAAATAGGACTAAAGAAAGAAAAAAAGAAATGATTCACAACTTTTTGGCTGCATATTTTTTTTCGCAGATTAAAAAAATTCAAGTCTTGGATAATTTATTTTTTTCTTTCTTTAGTCCTATTTCCATCCATACATGATCTAGAAACTAAATCCGCTATCATATTAGAGTAACTTTAAAATTCCATTTATATATATATTCCAGAGCACCATGTAAAATAAATCTAATTTGCAAAACGCGAACTAGCACGAATTTCAAAAAATTCTAAGACACGTATTTAATTAAATCGTTTAAAGGTTAAAATATGTTAATTTGGCACTTTTATTACAAACAACCCCGAACAAAAAATTCAAAAACCGTTTTTTCTAAAGAAAATCCTTAAAAAAAAGGACACGGATGATCGTCCTTGGACAAATTGTATATACAGCTTGACGCGTCTTAAAAAAGCCTTTATTAAGATACACAATTTGTATATGTTGGTAAGGAAACAGGTTCTCAAATTAACAAAACATGCAAAAATAGGATACATCGAGCATGAATTTTGCTTCCATACAACTTGAGTCGCTCTAATGTACATATATATAAGTATGTATGTTCATACCTAAAAGGTTAAAGTTCAACCTTAATTAATTTTCCATACAAATTCCTTTAGTAAATTTCTTCTTATTATTCTTTTTATACATACATATCGATGGTTTTCTTCCGCAACAACGTAACTCGATTTTTTCCGATTTTTTGTTTTAACTGGGAAAGTAATCAGTAAATACCGCTTTACAATTTTGCAATTTTTTTGTTTGGCGGAATACCGGAATTTTTCCTAATTCTTGGATTATAAAAGAATATGAAGCAAAAAGTTTCAAATATTTGGTTAAAATAAAGTATTTTGTCTCTCCTAGAAAGTACTTGTTTTTGAGTTACGAGGTTGCGGAAGAAAACCATCGATATGTATGTATGCATGTAATTAAATAAGTCGAAATTTATTTGTGTTTAAGTAAGCACAGTTAAATGTACATACTTACATATGTAACTTATGTACATTTATTAACAGTTTTTAAGCCTAACATAAGATTTGCTAAAATGACTAATTAAATAGTAACATTGGAGCAGTGTTGCCAGTGAGATTTCGAGAAAGATACATTTTAGTTTCCAAAAAGATACACTTTTTCCCAAAAAGTTAAATTTTGAAAAAAAATTTTAAGTCCATTTTCAACGTTTAACATTTATTAACATTACATTTTTACTTCATATTAAATCAATATTGTAAAGAAATTGATATCATATAAATTAATTTTTATATTTATTTAAGTCATAAATATTCGGTATGTAATTTTAAAAATACAACAAGCAAACATTAAAATTAATTATATGTAACTACTTTTGGATTTTATCGAAACAAATTCATTTTTGTAAAAATTAATATACGATTTAAGGCTTTAGTACCAAGGCGATTAAATCAAAAAGATCATATAAATTTCCTGAAAATAAAAGATGTTCATATTTCCTCCGAACAACTTCGCACTACTTGTAAAGGGTGGTTAAATTGTAAGGGCCGATGTTGAATGTGAACCACACCTAAACGCCAAGTTTTTTTCCGAATTTTATTTGACATTTCTCTATTTCAGACTTACTCAATTTGAACCATGGAGAGATACACAATCCAACAATGTGTTAAAGTTATCCAGACTTATTATGAAAATGGGCGTTCAAATCAAAATGCATATCGTGCACTTCGTGATTTTTTTGGTCAATTTGATCGTCCAAATGTGCGTACAATCGCAAAAATCGTGGAAAAATTCGGGCAAACCGGGTCTGTAGAAGATGTGAGAACACCAGTGCATGCTCGTACAGCTCGTACTGCAGAAAATATTGCTGCTGTTCGCGATAGTGTGGCTGAAGAGCCGTCCACCTCAACTCGTCGTCGTGCCCAACAATTGCACCTCTCACGCTCGTCGTTGATGAACATTATGCATAAAGACTTGCATTTACACGCTTACCAGGTGCAATTGGCTCAAGAACTTAAGCCTCTTGACCATTCCAAACGTCGTGAATGGGCAGAATGGTGGCAAGAAATGGCAACAGTGGATGATCAATTTTCGAAGAAAATCATCTTTAGTGATGAGGCACATTTTCACCTCAGTGGATTCGTCAATAAACAGAATTGCCGCATTTGGGCGAATGAGAATCCAAGAGTGATTGTCGAAAAACCAATGCACCCACAAAGAGTGACTGTTTGGTGCGGTTTATGGGCTGGCGGCATCATCGGGCCGTATTTTTTCCAAAATGAGGCCGGTCAGGCAGTTACTGTGAATGGTGTTCGCTATCGTGAGATGATAACGAACTTTTTATGGCCCGAATTGGAAGATATGGATGTGGACGATATGTGGTTTCAGCAGGACGTTGCCACTTGCCACACAGCTAACGAAACAATGGCTCTTTTGCGCAACAAATTCAATGGCCGTGTTATCTCACGTAATGGCGATGTCAATTGGCCGCCAAGATCATGTGATTTTACACCGTTGGACTTTTTTCTTTGAAGTTATTTGAAAGAAAAGGTGTACGTCGATAAGCCAGCAACAATTCAAGAGCTAAAGGATGAGATAATTCGGCACATTAACGGCATAGAACCTCCATTATGCCTCAGGGTCATCGAAAATTTGGACCATCGGATGGAGGTGTGCCGCCGTGGTCGCGGCGCCCATTTGGCCGATATTTTGTTCCATACATAATTGAGTAATACCAATATATCATAATAAAATAAAATTACAATAATTTCCTAAATAGTTTGTGTGTTATTCAAAATCAACATCGGCCCTTGAAATTTAACCACCTTTTATTTCACAATTTAGGTGAATCGTATGTTGAAACTTCCTTAATGTTTTCTTTCACCATTACGAAAGATGCTATTGTACAAGTATTGAGTCGGTTTCGTTCATCAGTCTTAAAAAGTTTAAGTACGTTTTGCATACAGATTCAAAAGATACGAAAACTGTCAGAATTAAACATGGTACGCGAAGCCATCAAAAGATACAAAAAATGTATCTTTCCTTGGATACGAACAGGCAACACTGCATTGTAGTTAAGCTAGCAGCAAATTTTACATACAGTGATTAACGAATTACCAGACTTATTTCGCTAACAGATAACATACTTTTATAGCCAAACCACAATAGTGGTGCTGGTGTATGAAACACATAAAAGTATTGATCTGAGACTATAAGTATACAGATCGACTTAGAATCACTTTCTGATCCGATCTTACGCTGTCCGTCTGTCCATCACTAGGTCTGTCTAGCCATGATTTTTTGATTGATTGTTTGGATTTTTATTCAGACGTTATTGTTATTTTACATACTGTTTGTTAAAATTCACAAAAATTAAAAGCTTTGCCGTAGGCTGCACGCAATTTGAAGGCAATTTATTTTTAAGCTGTCATCAGGAATTATGGCGGCAGAATATTTATAAAGACAAACGAAAAAGTTTTTCTTTTAATTGCAATCAGCTGTTTTCTTGATTGTTAATTGCAACTTACAATTGAACGGAGAATTTCAAGGCAAGTTTGCATCAAATTTTAAAACTAAGATCACTGCTAAACGTTATATATATATATATATCCATTTAAATGGATTGATATATCACATACAATTGGGCTATTCTACGATATGGACCCATCAAAACTGCATGCTACACGTTTCTAGATAACGCAATACTTGATCGCTGTCAATATATATTGAATGTGAAGCAGTGCCCTATTCTAGTATTAGTAGTATACACGTGAAGGCCATGTGCACCCCGACCCAGAGGATCTTTTGTGCAGCCCATATCTCTCACCATATCAAGTTTAGGCCGCGTATAAAGCCCATTACCCTGCCCGGTGGAAGATCATAGATATCAGTCGGGCCCACTATTTGCTCCCCGAAAAATTTCTGCCTAGATGTCCCCAAGGCGGGACGTTTCGTCATCCATCCCACAGAATCTGCATATTTTGGTAGATGAATTACCCAACTTAAACTGGTGGTACCTAACACCACAGTGCCCCGTGAATAGGCCAACAAGCAGTCTAAGTTCCGCTTTTTCAAGCAGCAGAAACCTTCCTGCCCTGCGCCGGGACAGCGTCACAAATCTTTTGGACTGTCTTAATCCAGAAGTGGACGTCCATGCATGAAGGAATTCACGCTCGGACCATTTTTGACCCACAGGGACGCCGAAGAAAGGCTCAGGACCTATGAATGGACGACGAGCGCCCCTGTTTGCCAAGCAATCATTCAGAGACGCAAAACAGTCCATGACCAGCCTTGACTTTATCTCCAAAGAAGAAAGTGCCCTAAGAGCGGCCTGGCTATCCGACATTATATAAAGTCTCAAGCCCCTTGCCCTCCTCCTCAGACATTCCCCAGCGCATATATTGATGGCGTAGATTTCCGCCTGAAATATAGATGGCGGTTTGCCCATTGGCAAGCCCCTTTGGAAACCCGGGCCCATGATGCCCGCACCAGTATCACCGTTTACCTGTTTCGAACCATCCAAGAACCAGACCTGGTCCACGCATGCACGCCACCAGGATTGGTCCGCCCATTGGTCCCCGTCAGGTATAAGGACATTAAAACTCCTTTATAATGCCAAACTAGGCAGCATATGATCACCCACCATAATGGATGGATCATTCCTTATGATTTCCAGGATCCGCATGTGACCCACCAAGTCACCTGCCCTATATACAGCAATGCGCGGCATCCTACTAGCACCCCTGCAGGCTTCCTCCCTTATAGAAATGTGCAATGGAGGAATGTACAGGATAGCTCCCAAAGCCAGAGTGGGACAGGTCCTCATGGCACCAGTGATCGATACGCAGATCAGGCGGTAGACCTTATCAAGTATCACACTAGCCTTGACCTGTTCGGTCTTAGTCCACCACGCCAAGGCGGCGTAGGACAATATTGGTCTAATAATAGCAACAAAAGACCAGTGGATCATCCTGGGTTTCAACCCCCATGTCTTTCCGAAGAGTATTTGACAGGCATATATTGCCCTTGTCGCTCTTCTAGTGACATAGACCAACTGAGCGTTCCAGTTGAGGGATTTGTCCAGAATGATCCCCAGATATTTCACCTTATTAGAGAATCCGATAACCGCTCCGTTAAGGGTCGGTTCTTTTAGTCTCAGAACTTTACGTCTGGTGAATGGTACTAGAGTAGTTTTTGCGGGATTAATGTTAAGTCCCCTCTCCCTGCACCAGCCAAGTGTTAAGTCCATCACCCCCGAAATCGTCGCATCATCAAAACCGGTCACGGATATAACCAGATCGTCAGCATAGCCATAAGTTCGGAATCCCACGTTATTAAGGGTTTCCAATAGGTCGTCGATAACCGAGGTCCAAAATAGAGGCGATAGAACGCCACCCTGTGGGCAACCTTTGGTTGCTTCAATGGTCATCGACGAACCACCCAGATCCAACTTAATCACCCTAGATGATAGCATCTCCTTTATCCAGTTTCTTATGAGAACTGCAATACCCTTCCTCGTTAGAGCAAAGTTAATTGCCTCATAGGAAGTGTTGTCGAAGGCTCCCTGAATGTCGACGAACGCACACAGAGCTATTTGCCTTGCCCCAAGTGCCTTCTCAATCGTACCCACAACGTGATGAATTGCGGTCACCGTAGACCTGCCCGATTGATAGGCAAACTGAAAGCGATGTATCGGGTTATCCGATAGATATTCATCCCTTATGAATCTATATATTAGTTTTTCCATGGTCTTCAGGAAAAACGAGCTGAGGCTTATTGGTCTGTAGGACTTGGGCAGATGTTCGGACTTGCCCCCAACCTTGGGTATAAATACCACTTTAACCTCTATCCATGGTTCTGGCACGTGGCACGCCAGTAAACTATATCTGAAGATCCTAGTCATGTGGGAATTGATAGCACTCCCCCTTGCTGGAGACAGCATGGAAGGATACCATCCGGGCCCGGTGATTTGAATGGACTGAATTGGATACAGCCCATGCCACTCGTTTCGCATCAAAGATTCTACCCGCCAACCTGATGTTCCTTTTGGACGCCGGGGGCGACCATGTGGACACTCTTGGTGACGAGAAGGGCAGAGAATCTGGAAAGTGGGTCGCAAGTAGGAGCTCACAGGACTCCTTTGGCGACTCAGTAAACGTACCATCTGGCCGCTTAAGTGTGCTAAGACCATTAGTGTGGTCCTGCGAAAGCGCCTTTTGCAGCCTGAGTGATTCAGGAAGATTGTCAATCCTACCGCAATATTCACGCCAGGTTGACTTCTTGGACTTCCTGATTTCCCTATTATATTTAGTGAGCGCAGCTCT
The DNA here is from genome assembly GCA_930367215.1 of Pollenia angustigena. Taxonomy (NCBI): domain Eukaryota; kingdom Metazoa; phylum Arthropoda; class Insecta; order Diptera; family Polleniidae; genus Pollenia; species Pollenia angustigena. The sequence goes on along the minus strand of OV884059.1, from coordinate 108,920,451 downwards.
ATAGACGCTCCACGCACCAGTTTCCTTAGCTTTGTTGAATAAACGTCTGGCCTCAGCCCTCAAACTCTCCAGATGTTCATTCCACCACGGAACATCCCTTTTAGGCCTGCGGATCCGGAGCCGGCAGCTCCCTTCGAAGGCCTCCCGGATATTCGTACAAAGTGTATTGGATTCAAAATCAATGCCCCTTGGGCTCGTAATCAAATCCCCCGACAAGTTCTCAGTAAGAGCCAGGTGATGGCGAAAAATGTCCCAGTTCGGGTTTCTAGGGTTGCGATACGTTTGAACAAACGTCGAAGAGCATTCGATGTCGAAAAGCAGATACTGATGATCCGACAACGAAATGTCTTTCGAAACGTGTCAGTTTTTAATGGCATATGAAAGTAAGTGTGAGATCCACCTCTTGTCTAATAACGTTCCTAAAAGTGGGCTTATCGCCCCTATTTGCTACAAATATATTATTTACACAAATATACTCAAGTAAACACTCACCCCGTTTGTTGGTATCCGTGCTACCCCAGACAGTGTGGTGGGCGTCACAGCCAATAATCCACCCAAGGGCAGGCTTTTGGCAATACGATACCAGCTCAGTGACCTCGGGAGAAGGAGCACTATAGGCATCTCCTGGCAAGTAAGCAGAGGCGATAACGACCTCATGTTCACCCGCAATGGATGGGATCTTCGCCCTGATCGCCACCAGATCCCAGTGCAGAAATTCTGAAATAGGTAAATAGATTAAATCTTTCCTGACTAGGAGAGCCGCTCTCGGCCTCGAAGCTACAGAGTTGTAAATAATCTTACCTTGATCGTTGTGGAGCCCCTGCATAGCCCCAGAGTTAACACATGGCTCCTGGATGAAACAGATATCCAGGAGGTTTGCGGTGAACCTACGACATAGCAAATACGACGCTGCCTTGGCGTTGTGTAGGTTCACCTGAAGGCCCTTCAGATGCCTTGTACCCTTATTTGTATTATTGGCGACCGGGTACACTACTTCTTCCTGTTTCTACCCGCCATCTTCCTACCACGGTTGGTGCCCAATATCGCAGCTTCCTCTGCGAATGTGCCGTGGCCCTTTCGCGGTCTTCTATGCGAGGTCTTAGTGGGACTCGTGGAGGGTTTTCCCCCGTTGGTCGGAGCATGCCCCCTCGAGCCTGATGGGACCTCGCCAACTCTGCTGTGGTCGTTTTTCGACGCACGTACCAGCCGACCTTTGCCCGTTGGGCCCGATTTGCCCCTTCTTGTGTTGGCAGGATTCCTAGCCGAGGCAGAGGTGGACTGTTTGTCCGAACTCTCCCCCGAACTGCTAGCGTTAACCGTGGCGGCCTTTGCCCGGCCAGCTTTGTCACGTGTCTGAGTCCTCCTGGGTACGTCATGCACTGCCCCGTGTTGACGGTTGGTGGGCCTAATGTGGCCTGTTCCGTACCCGTAGCCAATGTGATAACTTTTCTGCCTTATTATGGATGACGAGTTTGAGTCAATTGCAAAGGTTAACTCAGCAATGCTACCTTTGCTGACCCGATTCAGCACTCTCCATAATTCGACAGAGAGATCGTCATTCTGTCCTTCTACAAGAGACAGAATCCTGCTGGTAGATGTGTCGGGCTTCTCAGGGAAATATCCAATGAATATTTCAGCCCTTGGTATCTCTTCCTTAGATACGAACTTCAGAACCGAATCCTCCCAGGGTTTTATTAAGGGAACATGTTCCTTTACCCATTCCGCTGACTTTTCTCCCTTACAGTTGAAAGTGAGCCAACCTGGCTTAAAACTGCAGCCTGCAAACTGTGCTTTTACGCTACCCTTTTTTAGCTCCACAATTTTGTCCAGAACCGCAGTTTGGATAAGCATCAGCTTATCCTCTGACCATACACTTGTCGGAAAGTCTGGAGGGATTACTCCCAACCTGATAACATCGGCCATATCTCTGTATGTGGGCTGGACATTTTGTATTTCTGTCCCTGAGGCTTTTACACTGGCACTATTGGCGGTAGTCGCGCCAGTCGCGCCAGTCGCGCCAGTCGCCATGCTGCCTGTGGCCCATTTGGGAGGATTAGGTTTGTCCGGCGAGGAACCGTCCAAACGTACCCTCTTCCTGGGAATTTTTATGTCAAACAACTCATTGCGGACTTCCCTCAATGGTCTTTGGCATAGCTCTCGTGCCTTTTCAAGGCTCATACCCTCTTTCAGGTAGAGCTTTAGACGCCTACGTGCAGAACCAGGCAGTTTAATCCTACCTTCTGCACCCTGGTTAACTTCGGCTGAGGAGGTTTGCTGCGTGTTTGGCACTGATTCCAGGAGCGCATCCTCTTCATCCGTTGGGATAGGTATCTCAGTGGCGTTGGGACCTACATCCCCCTGCACTAGGATATCACCCAGGGGTTCGCACACAGATTTCTCCGCATCGCGAGCGTTAGGATCCAAAGACCCTAACACGGGTTCATTTGTGTCCATAGGGACATGTTCGTTTATATTCGTTTGTTCTAAATTATCATCCATTTGGTTTGTTTTCTTCAGAATGGGGATATTGGTAGTGCACCATATGGCAGAGCCCCATGCCATAGGTGGGCACAACTTACAACCGAGACATTGCCAGTGTCCGGAGGCAACCGTTATAAGACACACTCACGCAGTGCCATTCATCCCAGGGACACGGTTCGGATAACATCGGGGATTGCGGGTTTTTATCGAGCGTCCACTCTAGATCCGCCATGTTCAGCTTAAAGCAGAGACACCTCGGGCAGGATGTGATATTGAATCACGCACGGACGATCATTGGAACCTGAAGTTGGCTACCGCAGTTGCAACTGACCAGTTATATTACGCACTCAGATTCCCTACGGTATTCACGGCTTGTCTCCTAAGCACTTCCCTAAGAATGTATTACTGAAAAAGTGTCTACACTGCAATAATAATGCTTCATAAATCTAATGAATCAATTTCATTAATTTTTTTTCATTAATCCAATGAAAAAATTCATTACGGGCATGAAATTTTACAAATATAATGAAACAATTTAATTTACACTACGAAATTAAGTTTTGTTATTTTGTTAAAATTTTTCATTAAATTAATGACAACTTAATATATCTTTCAAAAGAAAAATTCAACTTATTGTTATACATAATTTCAATAGGTTTTTTAAGATGCAACTGTTAATTAAAATATTTAAATGTTTTTAAGTTATTGAAAAAAAGGAATCTTTTGTAACTTCATATTTTCCATGATAAAGGTCAATAAAACAATAAAAACCAGATAAGATTATTTAACTTCAAAATACTTATAATTAAAAAAATGTTCTTCCTATAACTGTTGTAAAAACGTTTTTTTATTTAATTTTTTAGCGGTAGACATGAAAGTATATGAAAAAATTTTAAATTTTAATGTTTCATAACATTAATGAAAAAAATTCATTACGATAACGAAATACTGATTTAAGCTAAATGTAAGAAATATTTAACAACGCGAAAGAAAAAACAAGAGCACAAAATTCTCACATTCTTTTTTCTTTAATTATTAATTTAAATACACAAAATTTACACAGTAGTACAAGCAAGAACAAAGGAAAGAAGGCCGATGAAGGTCGTCGCGGGCTGGAAAATGAATTTAGTACAATTTACTTAAAGGTAAGCTTATGAAAAAAGAACATAACATGATGTAAACGAAATATTAAAACATGAATAAAAAAAAATCACAACAACTCAAAACGCGCATTGAAAAAATGTATAAAAAAAATTTCTTTAAACGTTTAATGCAAAATTTTCATTGATTTTATGAAACATTTCATTAACGGAGGGCTAATGTAACATTCTTCATTAATCCATAGGTTGAATTTTAATGTAATTTTTTATTGGATTAATGTCAAAATCCATTGAATCTGTGAAGAAAACTCTTTCAGTGTGTAAGTGTATTAAAACTTAAAACGAAATTTAAAGCAAAACTTGATCGTGTGTCCCCCAAGTTAACTGTATCTTTTGGAGAGGTTTTTTTTCAAGCCGGTTATTCACTACCATATTCACTCGTATGATTTGTCATAAAATTCTTGTATGCTCATAAAGTAAAATTTAAATATAATGACTGATTTTGTTAATAATTCTGTCCGACTTGCAAGTGTTTATATAAGTCTTTATAAGATTATAGGTTTATGCGATCGGAGTTGCATTTTCGTGTCGAATGATTTTGTATATTTTTTGTTTGATAGCCAGATTCTGATAGATTTTCGTGTGGATAAATCGTACGATTATCTAGGATAGCGAATCTCGGCCTTTAGTAGTACATGTAGTTAAAAATATCGTAGTTATATATATCACTTAATGCCCATTTACACTATAGTCGTATCAAAGACGGAAATTTTAAATTTTAAGTTCCAAAAAATTACATTGATTATATATTAACAGCCTGTTCAACGATATCGAACGTGAACGTTCGCATAGAAAATTACATTTAAAACAACGACAAAATTTAAAACGCACTAATACTTAAGTATCTTTGATGCTGGACAGCTGATTAAAGTTTTTCTTTTTATTTGAAGTGTTATAAGTTAGAGACAATTTTTTTGACAATCATAAAATTTGTCAAACAGTATGAAAGGGGTTAAGTACCAGCAGATTTTAAGAAGATTTTGTAAAAATCTGAGGCTAACATAATTACTTTTATATTGCAAACTTTTCTAATTTTATAGATTTCTTATAAATAACGCTCTCCAACAAAAAGTCAATTTCAAATAAATCTTTAATTCAGCATTAAAAGTTTAAATTATTTGTTATACTTCCACAAGGAAAAGGAGCATTCTCAACCCCTTGAAACAAACATTCAGCCACTTTCAGGTCACACCTACGAGTGAACCCAAAAAAAACAATGAATAAACAAACACACACACATACAATACATTGAAAAAAAAACATATCAAGTTTAAAAAGAATAAGAAACTCTTTTATTACTTGGCAAATATTTGTTCAACTTAAACAATAATAGAAAAAAAAAAACAAATATTGATGAGAATCGTTAAATTTATTTGAATAAAGAGGAACGAATGCAAGCAAACAATTATCATTGTGTCTAAATATCCATGAAAGAGGGTTGTGTTGAAAGTTATTAAAAACATTTAAAGATGTATCACAGTATGATGCAGCGTTTCGTATCAACACAATTATTTTCGATGTTTTGAACCTTTTATTGATTTTTTTTATTTTCTTACTATTTTCTTGAAGTTTTGTTATCAAACACATTTTGAAGGCCCAACCGAATGTGAATAAAAAAACTAAAGCTACTGTCAAAAATAAACGAAGAACCTCTCAAATGCATTTTAAGAAACGTAAAGAAAAAAATATTTGACTCCGTACGGAATGTGCGATGAGTTTCGCACTTTGCTTGATCCATTAGCGCCCAATTTTAATTTTAAAGATTGTTAGCTTTTTTCGAAAAATGCATTCCATTTTTTCAAGTATTATTTCGCAACCTTAGGACAACAAGGTTCTGTTTACCCCTTAACTACATGTAAGATAGAACCTTGTTGTCCTAAGGTCGCGATTTATTTAATTATTTGTGTATGTTCCCAAATGGGATCATTGGGCGCTAATGAGTTTAGCAAATTACAGTTTCATAAAACTTAATGAAAAGTTTCATTAAGTTCAATATGGTTTGACACTTACGATTTAAATGTATTCGCTCTGTTGCTTAAGCCACGTTATTCACATTCTGGTTGGGCCTTAAGTAAAACTTGCCGAATATTTTATTTGGACTCACTTGGGCTTATTGATTCCAATAAAATTTTACTAAAAAGGGTCTCACTTTCGATAGCAATTAGGCCAAGAACTGCAAAAAACTGCAATCACTGGCATTGAAATAATAATGATTTTAACTAAATTTATTTAATCAAAGTTTTTCTTTGGAGTCAAAAATTAATCAACAAGGTTTTATTTTGTTTTCATACTATTGATAAACTGAAATTTATTGTTGACGGGATAAGCTATTTCAATGCGCATTTCGCTGGTTGCTTAGGCCAAATCATAAGGAAACGTCATCCAAAGATTTTAGAAAAACTAAAGATTTTATACAAATAACGCTGCTTAGCGAATAAGAATTATAAACACCAGTTAACTTGTAACATCTTATTTTTTGATTTCAAAAGAAATCTTTATTTCAAAATTAAATCTTGTGAAAATTCCAATAAATTGTGATTGCAATCACGTTTTTTTAACCATTAATTTCAGAAATCATTGAATGTTATATATTACTTTCAATAAAATTTTAATTAAAATCATGAGAGTTCAATAAATTCCTCTGAAATCAAAATTCTTGGGGGAATCTAGAGTTATTAATTAAAATGTATATCCACAGCGGAATGTTTGGGTTATTTGTTCTTAAAGCACTTAAAGCATAGAAATTGAATGTGTCCATTTATGCTATTTCAGTTACCTATTAAAAAGTGTCAAAATGGTGCCAATTAACCCCCTCCTAGGACATCGCCATAATAAAGTGACAATTCCCTTTCATATAAAGTGTTTGAACTAGAGCCTATCCCTACCACTTTATAACTGTAAGGGACAAGTTTGGAAAAAGTTCACTTCCCATAGGTTCAGTATCAGCTTTATTTCTATAAGAAGGAGTTTCTTTGAAGAGAACGAAGATTTTGATTCTGGTTTAATTTTCATTGCATAAACAGGAGTTGATCAAATTTTGAATTCAATCTAGAAATCATTAACGTGAATCGATTAGAATCTTTTACAGCTGTGCCATTTTTGGACTAGATTCAAAAATTTAAAACTTTAAACTTTAAAGTTTAAAGTTATGTTTTAAGTTTATTAAATATTAAATATGTTGACCTAAATATATTGTAAATTTGTTTAAAAATACTTTTAGGGGCTGCCATCGTATGTGCTTCTAAGTACGAATACATATATTGTCAATATTATAGAGAACGGAAGCAAATATCATTTTGATATTTTTGGGTTATTACAAAAATGCTAAAATTTATTGAAATCTTCTACAAATAGAGAAAAATTGCAGAAGGGTGATTCAAAAAGACACACAAACACACAGTTTTACTATGTACACTTTAAAGCAAAGGATATGTACATTTGTTTTTTTTGTTTTTTTAGTAAGAATGATTTTTTTTGTGACAAATTTATAGAATTTCGTAATATCTGTTGTGTATAAATGTACTTGTGTGAGTACGCGAATCTGTGTTTTGAATGTGTGTTCATATGTTCTTTGACAGTACTGATAATATAACCGTTATGGCCAAAAATTCATATTATAAACTTTATTTTTCTTATAAAATAAACAAATTAAAAGAATCAATTGAAGCACAGCCGCGAATAACGTTGTAAGTAACAAAATAATTATTTTTCAGGAGAGCAAAAAAACGTTTTTAAAAGGTAGGATTACATGTTTAAAAATTTTTTTTTTAGATATATCAAAATTATTGATAATAAAAACTTGTACGCAAAATAATAAGAAATTTGAATTTAAAATAACATGAAAATTTGCAGTTTATATCTTTTTTTTTAGTGGAAATACGTTTCATATCCACAGTCGCGATGTCATTTAAAACGTTTTTCCACTACGCAAGCGACGTTTTAAACGTCATTCCTATTTACTAAATCATTAAATTGTATCATTTTTTTAGTAACTTACAACGTTTTTCCACTAGTTGACTCTTTGTATGCCATTTTGAAGAGGTTAAGGTGCATAATTTTGGATGATATGATATTTAAACAATGTAAGAGAGTAATGTTAACGATAACTTGCAAAAAAAACTGATTTTGCAAAAGGTGGCTTTTACAACGTTATTCGCGGCTGTGCTTCAATTAATGGAAACTTGCAATAAAGTCTCCAAAGTAAATTTTGTACTAAAATCCGGAAAAATATATCGGTTCGTGATGTCCGACTAGAGTTTGCTAAAAACCGTAAAATTGTGAAACCGCGGTTTCGGTTTTAAAATGATTAAAACCGGCCGGTTTTCGGTTTTGAAAATATCAAAGTTAAATTCATACATAAACATATATATTTTTTTTGCAAGTTTTTTATTTGTTTCAATTCAGGTAATTTTATTCGTCCTTAAGTGTAAACCTGGGCCTGGCCAGGCATTTTTTGACTTTTTTCTAGTTTTTTTTATGTAATTATTAAGTATATTAGAACGAAACTTTATGTATTCCTCAATTGCGCAATTGGCCAAATGAAAATTTTGTGCATATTGTATCCACCTGGGCCTGGTCAGGCCCTTCCCTATAATATATGTACTAGGGATGCCAATCCCGAAATCCCGATTCGGGATTCAGCAAATCCCGAATCCCGGGATTTAAATTTTGTAATCCCGGGATTTTCGGGATTTAGTTAATCCCGAAATTGTTAACAAAATTTTCTTGCTTTACCTTTTATTATAAAAAGAAATTCATCTTTACATTCCCCCTTGAGAGCATAGGGAACAAAATACTGATCTTTAATATTTACTTGATTATTTCTGTTAATACTGTCATTAAAAACGAAACAAAAAAGTTAAACTTTGTTTTAAGCATGTCCAACAATTATAAAGAAATTTTAACGAGTAGTGAAGAAAATAATTAAAGAAGAAAATGAATAAAGGAAAAAAATGTCTTTTCAAATGAACAAAACATTCCAATGGTGCACCAAATTCTACATTAAAACTTTACTCTTCACAGGGCTAGAAATATAAAAGTGTTGCACGAGAGTAGGCATAGGAACTACGGCAAGTTATGGAGCGATTATACATAATTAAACACTACACAATTCCTACCACTTTGTGGTGGGTATAAAAATGTTTTTTTTTAATTAGATTTTTGTGGTTAACTAAATAAATTGATTTTGATAATTAATTTCGAATTAATTAATTACTTAATAAAAATTTGAATAGAATCTTACAAATAAATCAATTACATACAAGTTTGCTCTATTCAATTACAATATATATAATATTGTTTTAAATTAATTTGGATCAACTGAGGTAATTGAATAAAATATAAATTTTATGGTAATTATTTTTTAGTTGAATCAATAAACAAATTGTTAGAAATCGTACGCTGTTTTTTATTATCATATTTTTAATTAAATCAATCATTAATTAAGAAAAAAATCACAATTTTTAATGTAAGTAATAAATATAACATTATCTTTAACTTTAAAATAACAAATTAATATAAAACTTTTGCTTGTAATCCGCTTTTAATGACTTTTTTTTTTAATAAATATCTATAAAAAGCATTTATCTTCTAATTTTCAAAAAAACCGAATCCCGAAAAATCCCGATATCCCGGAAAATCCCGGGATCCCGTAAAATTCCGGGATTTGATTTTTTGAAATCCCGAATCCCGGGATTTGCGAAAACCAGTCCCGATTGGCATCCCTAATATGTACTGCAGTAAATAAAATAAAATGAAACGTTTCAAAAAGCATACACAACACATAAGAATTAGGGTATTAATTCGGATAACCGTTAACCGGTTAACCGCACCTGTACACTTGTGCAGCTATTACCTGCAAAAGTATTTTTTTCTGAAAATTATCACTGTTTCATATAATATCCGCCAAACAACTCATCTATCAAAACATCTATCATTTGACATTAAAATTTAGTTTAATTAAAAAAAACCGCCAAAAACAGTCATAATATCGCGATTTTTTTGCGACCTTCTTCCGTACAAATGGTAAGATCTTGTTATATTCATGATATAATTAGAAAATACTTAAAATTTTGTTATTAAATGTTAATTTTGTATACTTAGGAGAAAAATTTAAATTCAAAACTTCATCGCGTTTGGTGAGGAAACTTTTTTAACGATCGCGAAAAAGTAGTACATCATTTCTTAATATATTTTCATGATCTATACGGCTATGCGATGAAGAATTTGATATTCGCAAAAATTTATAACCCTACTGTACATCCTTCGGAAAACAGGTGTATCCAATACCCAATATCCAATTATTCGGCCAAAACAAAATTTGTAGGTTATTATTTTTTCTAAGAGGGTGATCGCACCCCACCAGACATCCTAATCTAGTAACGAGGGAACCAGTTGCTACTGGAACTTAGATTCTGGACTGCTTTATGTTGAGGCTCCTTCGGAAATCATTCAGAGTGCGACCTAATTGTGTGTTTGTTTAGCGTTAGTAAGCAAATTATCTCCCATAAGTGGTTGGAGCACCGTGGGGTGGTCCACGGGGCAGGTACTAAATTTAATCCTAACACATCTGTCGATAAAAAATTTTCGGACGCATTATTTTTTTCATTGGGCTTAACACATTTGTTATGAAAATAAGTTGCAAGCATTGTCGTGGCCTTGGCTGATCTGATTACACCTTTACCACAATAGTGGATAAAGTATTGCGTTTGTGCGATATATGGAACACTAAGAAATAATGGTCCTTTTCCTTGAGAGCAAGATACACATCGCAATTTTGAAGATACTTTGATGAAAGTCGGTACATAGGCTTAAGATGCCACAGAGACGAAGCCTATTATATATTTAATAACTATTATGCTTGAAGGCCCAAATTGAACCATAGGTCCCACTTAAATACCCTTCTTAAAATCACTTAAAGGTAAACAAATCTCATATACAAAAATTAAGACATCTAAATTATAATTTGCACAAAGAACTTTTACATGGGTCTTAACCCCATACAATAATTTGGCTCTCGAAATTTTGTTTTAATATTCTTTGGTGTAGTGTCCCAAAAAAAAAATTTCATTTTGCTAAGCACTAGTTATGCGCAATTATGCGCTACGCAATATGACATACAGAGATGCAGTAAAGTAAGTGAAGGAACACTAAACAAGTTTTATAAAAGAAAAAAACACATTTAATGTGCTATGCCATTCCCTTACTACGAAGCAGGTTTGTAAGGGAGAATACTAAAAAATAACTGTAAAAAACCTTCAGTGTTTAAAGCTGAACACTATATTCAACAGTTTTTATATGCGTTGAATAAAGCGCTTTTTGTGTCAAAAATGTATTGCTTCAAATTGGGAACTAACCATATAAAATTCATGCCTTCCTTAAGCGAGATGGTAAGCGAAACTGTTATTTTTCTCCCTTATAGGATTTTTACACTGATCAACATCTAACATCTTCCATCAAAGATGTAAAAAATGTGAAACACTCGTTTACATTGCTCTCATCTTGCATCTAACAACATACAAAAATGTCGCCATTTTAGAAAAAAAAAATTTTTTTTAAATAAAAAATATTTTTTTCTACAAAAGTACAAAAATTTAAAAAGAAAACACAAAAATGAATTTGAAGTTCAATTTTTTTTAGAAATATAAAAAAAAAAAATAACAAAAAACATTGCAATAAAAGAGAAAACTTGACAAACGGTAACGCTGCTTTCAAAAAAATTTTTTTTGTCAGGGATGCCACAATTATAATAGAACTTATTGCCACTTTTCTAGTGGTGACACTAAAATAATCGAAAGATGTTGAATGAAATAAAATGAGATAGGAACATCTTTTAAAGATGTTGGTTTTTAGCCCTATGTATTTCTTATGGAAAGATTTTAGCATCTTCGCAAATGGTGGCAAATTGATGGAAGATGTTAGATGTTGATCAATATAAAAAGGCTTTTTCAAACCTGCTTCGCTTGAAGGTGAATTTTTTATTGGGGTATCAAATGGTCGAACTTGAATGACTACACCCTCATACTTGTTTAATTATGTGACTATGTGATCACCACCAACTAATTTGGCTAAATGATCTTCACATGAGCTCCAAAATATTATATTCCGCTTGAGTGATGTGTACACACCTGGGAAAGGACGGCTCATGTACATTGCTCACCTTCTTGCAGTCGAATAGTGGAAAGTCTTAATTGTGGTATTTTTAAACAAAATTTTTCCCGCTGAATACTTAAAACCAGAAGAGAACACACTCTAATAAATCTTTTTTGCATTAAATTGTTTAAAAATAAATATCAAAGGAAAAGCTTAAAAAATAATACTCGAATATTTAATGAATTAACTCTTTTCCACATTTTTGATACATACTTCCTTTTGCTGGACTTTTCCTTCATTTGATTTCCAAAAAAAAACTACGTATGTATGTATATGTAAGTAGATCTGGGTTATTTGGTCACATATGTACAAATATCAGTTTTGACTAATGTTTTTCAATGTGTTTGCCAATTTAAAAAATATAAATTTTCCCACTTACAAAAAATAATAAAAAAACAATTGAAACGAAAAATATTTTTCCATTTTAATAATGTTTGTTTATTTTTAAGTATTTGAAAAATAGAGAATTGTTATTAGCCAAATGTAAATAAAAGCGATGATGGACATTTATTCCCAAGTGTGACAATATTGACGTTATCTGCATTAATTAGTTTATTCGATGAGAAAAAATACATAAGTATGTATGTACTACATAATATATTTGCTGATGCTGTATTTAGTGAAATTGGATTTATATAATGACTTTTTTTGCTTAGGAAAAGAAGCATGACATTCTGTTTCCTTAGTAAAAATCCTGCCCTACATACACATTTCTCAGAAAGGTAATTCTAAACTGTTTAGGTTTCAAATGTGTCATTTGCAAAGATCTAATCTGCTTGCTATGAAATTTAATGGAGAAGAAATTTTCTTTTAAGGTGAAGGATACATTTTCCGGGAATTGTTGAAGAAGGAATGATATTCTCCTTTTTTACTTTTACTCTATTTTATCGTGTACTTTTTAAGGAAATTAATAAAAGACTTTAGGAAAAAACATGCATAACGAAACTTTATCGTTGCTGTGTCATCAACAATTTTTGATTAAAATCGTTACATAAATTTATATTTTTATTGAATATAAGTATATCCAGCCTTTAAATGCTTTAGTCTAATTTGGTAGCTATATTAAAATTTGTTCCTTTCATATCGTTAAAAAAGCATATTCTTTAGAAAATCCTCTGTTTTTCTTAGTCTTTTGTATGTGCCTTTGTTTGTCTGTATTGTTTAATAACTTAAAAAGCCGCAAAAGTTTCTAGTGACCCTATTTGTGCTTTTGGCGACAACAATTCTTTTGCCCGGATCTAATCTTAAGATATACTATAGTGTAATAGCTCGTAGTCATACTTACGTCCAAAAAGACATAAACACTCACACAAATTTAAATGTTTAGATACATACAAAGATACCTTTAATATTTTGGCAGTGTGGTAAACATTACACAATTTTATATATTCGCAATACAAAAGCAATAACTTTGACTTTGAATAGTGATGTTTAAAAAAATAGAACATTTGAAAAAAATTCGTAACATAGCAGCCAAACGATCAAGTTTTACCTTTCAATTCCTTTCAATTTGCAATACACTCTCACTTTTTTGCTTACACACTCATACTTTTTAAATTGACCAATTGACCTTTCCATTTGTTTGGCAGTTTTACTATCAATTTAACAGCTGAGTACAAGTTTGTCTTTATAAATTGTGTTGTTGTTGACATCTTGGAAGTAAATTGCTTGCAAATTGAGTGTAGCCTACGTCACAGCTTTCAATTTATGTAAATTTTGACAAGCAGTATTTGTAAAAGACTATCAAGAACAACTTGAACGGGTGGCTGCAAGGTTAGGAGTATCCTCATGCAAATGGCAATGTTTTTTATATAGACTGCTTAAAAGTAATCAATACAACCTGCTGACAGCAATAATAAATTCACTCACAGTTAGGGCACCTTACATGGTCTTTTTAAAATCTCGATGTCCGCGATTAAGATTTAAACCACCGATATATTCGTAGGGGACGAACCAATCACCAGCTCAGGCAATTTACCCTGAAGGGATGCTGTTTCCCGTTGTACTAGATCCGACTCTGGTTTGTCAAAATCATGCGGGGATCTGCACATTTTAAGGAATTTTTCTTTAATAAACGACACGGTTATTATTGTAAAAATTTATTTATTTACAAACTCTATATCAACGGTTATTAAATAGATTTGGGTTTCCGTTCAAATCAAAAATCCCATACCTGGTTTAATTTCATGGTATCAACAAAAGTGAATGGCAAATTTTATTAAAGAAGAAGAAAAAATAAAAAAAATCAAGGAAAAAGAAAATTTATACATAACTTAAATTTACTAATTGGCTTTGTTTGGTTTTATTTTTCATATTTCTTTTTTTCTTTTCTTTTCTTTTTTTTATTATTTGGTAAAAAGAAATTTTTTAATTTTCTTAAATAGTTAGGTCAAAGTGAATTGACGATATTTGTACGTTGAATTAATAATTTTAATTTTTGAAATTTAGCAACACGACAAAGTAACGATATAGAAAATTTGTCTATTCATAGCAAAAATCGTATTTTTTCAAACGATTAACCATAAGACAGAGCTTATCATTCAGAATAACTAAATTTGTGTTGGTAGTTAATTTAAAATTTTTTTTTACAATTTAACCAAACAAATCGAACATATCCTGGCCTGGAATAAGTACAACATTTTTCAAAAGATATAAAAATCAATCGTATAATGAGGCAACACTATTGTATGAAAATTAGTTACCAAAAACAAAAATACTTATGTATATGTACTTTATTATGGCAAAAAAAACCTGGACACTAGTGCAATTTCAAAGCAGAATTTTAAAAAATTGCAGCACCAAAAATTGCAAATCTGGACGATGACTAAGCAATTTACGTTGAGTTATATTAAGACCTGGTTTGTCGATACATTGAGAAAACGTCTATAAGACGATTCTAGTTTTAAGGTATACAAATACATATTAACTGCGCGATGTCGTTTCATATATAAAATTATAGTCTTTTTGCGACTTTTTTTAAAAAAAAATCCAAAATCATGCGTGTTCACCTTAAATGAAAAGGTAATAATGTGTATTTCACCATTTATTGTGTTGTAATTTTAAGGATATTATTTTAAGTTCACCTGTATTCAACTAAAACAAAATATGTAGTACAAATAAAAAACTTCAAGAAGGAGTTTTACAAAAATTGTCTGGCCTGCATTGAAACTTAAGGCTAATAGACGCAGACTAAGTATTTCTGGTTGTATTTATTTCTATCTAAATTTGTTGTCTTAGTTTTTTTTATTTTGTTATGCGACATATTTTTTTACAGTCCGAGATTTATTGCATTTTATTGGCAATTGTTGTACATAAAAATAAAAGGAAAGCAAAAGAGAAGTAGAAGGAAGGAAAACTGCTAACAAAATATAGGAAAAAAGACAGTGCATTTTGAAAATATGTAGTTAATATATGAATATTTTGACAATTTTGAAATACTTTTTAATTTTCCTATAAATTTCTTCTTGGTTTTATATTCTTTAACGCATTCAATTGAAAATTTTTAAATTCGTTTTCTTCTTTAGATGCCTATTCGAGTTCGAATGTTGTCCATTATACCAATGCAATAATAAAATATTGTTGACTCATGTACTTGTAGTTGTCCTTGTCGGTAGATGATCGATATTGTGAAGTCCAGTCCAACTGCGGATATTAGAGAGCCTCTTTTGCATTCATTTTTAATGTAGGGTTATTTTAAGGTCACCTTTTATCGATTACAATTCTCATTTCATTTTCCACCCATAAAACACATTTGAAATACTTATTGTGGGCAATTTTTTTAGTCCAGTTTGCAAAAACTAAAAGGCAATACAGCACAGAATTAAGACTCCACAAAATCTAAACGTCTTTTTATATTTAAGACACGAGGCTAATAAAGACATAGTATAACTGCTCTGAAACATAACAGAATATTATCTTTTAGTCAAGCAGAGTCACATAATAAATACTTTGGTTAAATCTATGGATGCCGTGATTATCTTTAAAAGGAATGGATGTGCAATTATATTTTTATCAAAAGATGTGATATCTTGTTGGTCAAGTTGGGTGTTTAAAAATGATTAATTAAATTATTGTATATTAGAAGTAGCAAAGGGCACAAAAATGCTAGTACTTTTTATCATCGAACAAATCATATTTAGATATAAATATTTTAAACTCAAAAGTTGTTCAGTATCACAAAAATAGTCTCCTCCATTTCTCCTCTTTTAAACACTTAAGTTCCCTGAGGAAAGCGAGCTGACACTACAGAAGTCCTGTAATAGATTCTTTGGTGGTTAAGACCGTTTAGTTTTAACACTTTATACACAGAAAAAAATAATTTTCATATTTGAATACGAAAATCGCATATTTGATGAAAAAAATTTTTGAATTTTCTGCGATGACGATTTTTGCATTATTGATAAAAAAGTTTGTAGGTATAGTTATTGAATTTTTTAGTCAACAACCAAGTTTATTGAATCAATAAAAAAAGTTGTTGCCTAAAATAATTTTTTTCAACAAAATGTTTGCGTGATTTGTTAAAATAAATTGTTGGAAATGTTGACTAAATCAAATAAAATGTTTATCGAATCTTTATTTATTAATTATGACGTGCCTAATTCCCAATTTTTTCCTTTTTAAATAAATACACAAAAATTTATTATGGGGGAATAAGCTAGTTCCTATGTGCGTTTCGCTGGTTGCTTAAGCGAGATCATCAGGAAACCTTTTTGTAAAGACTTTGGCAAAACTAAAGATATTTAACCAAATAAAACTGTTAAGCGAATGAGAATTATGACCTATTATAAAATAGACAAGAGTTGTAAAAATACTGTTTAAACGTTCATTCAAATATTTGTTTTATTGAATATCAAGAAAAATTTAAAAATTTCATTATTAAATATGTTTTATTGAGTGCTATTTTGCAAAGTGTATATTTGATAAATTTTTTCATTGAATCAAACAAAAAGTGTGTTGAACAAAAATTATATTTTTAACAAACTGTGTTGTTAAAAATTTTCTTGAGATATTATTTTCTGTGTATGAATGGGACCTATCACTTTTACACGGGGTTGTTATTAGAGGGGGTTAATTGACATCTAAAAGCAACCATTTGACAATTCACACATATAATCTCAATAAACGTGTTTAGTGTTAGTTACTACACTTCTACCTGCTACGAGTGCTGGGATACTATCGATATTTCCTTAAGATAATGTTCTAAATTAGATTTGATACTCAAACCAAAAGGTAATCAATCTAGCGGACTTTTCCTCTAATTGCCATTCATTGTTTTATCCTATGCATTTTTATTTGATCTATATTACACCATCAAACTATCTGACATTTCAGTCCCTATGTAAACATATACAAATTTAGGCATAAAGGCATTAAGATAGTAGTAAAAAAAGCAAAGCTAAGCAATCCATACCACCTGCCATTATTGTTGTTTGTATTCATTGCTGTAATTCAGCGCGGATTAATAATAGCAAGTAAACACTTTCGGCAAAAAACTGTGTGTGTATAGCTGCTGTAACATATCTTCATAGCTGTATTTTAAATAATAATAATATCGGTATTGATATTTTTCCTTTTCCTAGTTTAAGACAATCGATAGTACTATCTATAGTTTCCCAGCACTACCTGTTACAAATGCAGACCTTATAAAAAAATAGAAAATCACTTTAACAAAAATTTCGATGTAAAGAAAAAATAAATAAATTCAATGAATTTTTCCCCTTTTTGTGATTAATATACCAGTTAAGTTTTAAATTCTTTTAAACTTCTTTCTATTTTCACAGTTCTGTTGGAACAATTGATAATCGAGTCTAAAAAATGTAATTTTGTTAATCTAATTTTATAATCCATTTTACGATTTTTTCTGTCTCTGTCGAATTTTCGGCGTAAGGCATTTGATTTGTTCAAAAAAGTACCAACAGAATTTGACAAAATCAAAAGAATTAAAAAAATAAAGTTTAAAAAGAACCTGTTTCCTTTAAAAACGCGCTAAATTTACAAACATCTCTTCTTTGTATGTCTGTTTTCAAAATTTGCGTTTCTAGTTTAATACTTTTGTTATACAAAAGAGTACCAAATTACCCAATTTACCCTTTTGTTTATAAAAATGTTTCACATACGAGTACAGTAGAAATTATAAAAAAGTACCATAAGTAAAGTAGGCTTTAGGATAACTTGTACGTTAATTAGGTAAAAAAAGAACTAAATTGGGTTTTTCCCCCAAAGCAAATAAAAAAAAACCAGAATGTTATTAATACTTACTCCATATTTCTTCCCCTTGGCTGCTATAGAACCAAAGCTTTTAAGTCTATTGAATATTTTATAGGTCCTTGAAAATGTACTGATTAGAACAAACATTGAATTTAAATGGAGGTTAAGGTTAAGCGAAATAGTTGACTGATTTGCCCAATTTTTAAAATTCTAAAAGCACTCATTAATAGACCAAATTTTGTTGCACTATCTCGTTCCATATGGGCAAAAGCAAGACACATTTGTAAGGAAATTCGTATGGTTTCTTTGTGAAATAATGGGCCGACTTAATCAATTTTCAATACATCTCTGTAGGTATGTATACTAAACATCTGCATGAAACTTAATAATGATGTTCATGAGACCTTCATTATTATTTTGTATTCGCTTCGTTTGTTTTCAGTAAGATGAATAACTAAGACATGACGAGAAAGATTAAGTTAGTTTGTTTCAATTTATAGCATTTTTGTTTCATTTCTCATGTTTCAATCGAAAAGTTTCTCGGCGCGGGAGTTACAGAACATGGGCACAGATCAATAATTTTGCTATAGCTATATACACGCAAGGAAAAAATATTGTTGGGCATAGTAACGGCAACTACAGTATGTTTATTGTAACAATATATTGTTATAGTACACAATAAAATGGTTATTTTTATTTAATATTAGCAATATATAGTTACAGTAAACATATCAATGTTTACCGCAATTATAAATTTTAGTATTGTTGACTGAAAAATAATAATTTTTTAACAACTAAATAATGATAACTTTGAAAACTGTTTAACTTTTCTTACAACCATAACATGATAACTATCTATACGGGTAGTCATAGTATGTTTAACAGGCGCGGATCCAGATTGAGCCTTAGGGGGAGGAAATTTTTTATGATACAAAAAAAAATTTGTTTTTAAAAGTTTATTAAAAGCAATTTGTGTATATTATATTAAAAAAACTCAACAATAAGGTTAAATAAAATATTCAATATAAATTAAAATAAACTTATCTTTTTAAATAAGCAATTTATGATTTCCTTGTGAGGCAAATTTAGATAGTACAGTCTATGTTCAGTTTGTCATTGTTGATCTGAGCCATGTTTTTATTTGACGAAGGTTAGGAAATTACCTCTCGCTCGTAGCATTACTTACGAGCATTGAAACGAAAATTTGAAATATTTTTCTTAGATTTAGGTAGATATCTTCATCACAGTTTATTAAAGCATCTACAACGTTATCTGATAGATTTTCAGATAATTTCCATGTTTGTTGCCAATGCTACAGTTCAGGCTCAAGTTTAGATGTTAGTAGGTGTATATCTCGAGTTGTGGTTTTAAAAGTTTTATATCTGTATATGACTTGATTACGCTTTGAGTAGAAGTTTTGGTATGTTCAATACATTAAAGATATCTATTGGAAAGGTGTTTTGAGATCTTTTAAAATAAATTCAATAAGAGAATGTGTAGGTTCGGTAGAAATCTTCAACATTTTGGATGTGATTATTTCGTTCAAATCTTGTTTTTTAGGTTGGCACCTCGATTTGAACGCAAATAACTTTAACTTTTTTAAAAATTACTTTAAATTGTTCTTCGGCTTTATTTCTTTTTTCTTCAAGCACATGATTAAAGTTTTGATAAGGCTTGATCCTTTTTGAAGATCTATATCGTGCTTTTGTAAAATGATACTAAGCGGCTGTGTTACAATAAGTATCACACTTAATATGTTTATTCCGCAAATAAATTCAAAAGTTCTAAGTGAGTTCCTTAATATAAGGCTCTTGATAAAGTATCTCTACCTTTCCACTCAGATATTTTTTCCAAAGCTTGTACTATATGATGTACACTTGTTGCAAAGTGTAAAGCTTAGTCGTGACGGTCCACCCATCTTGTCTCGCATAATGTAGGGAGTTTGGCTCCCAAATACTTTACTAAAAACGTATTTTGCCTGATTTACGGGAAATAGCAAGGCGTTTGTTTCGCATTTGTCGCGGTTTCCAGAATTTTTTAACAGCTTCATTTTCTGCTGACATCAAACGACACCTATCAGTTCCAACTCCTATACAATGTTTTAGGCCAAGACTAAAATTTGTCAAAGTTTTAAGAACTGTTGATGATAATGCCATCGCATCAATTGACACATCAGCGCCATTATCAATATCCTGTGAAGGCTCTTCAAATGCTTTTACAACAAAGCCAAAACAATTCTTGCCTAACAACTTTTTGTTATATGTTGAAATATTTAAAAGATAAGGAAATCTGGCTTTTCCCCGACAAATCCGTGCGTTCGTCAAAAATTATCGAATAGGATTTTTTTCATATAACACATATATACATAAATATTGCAAATACGAAGGCTTTTTTATAATTCAACCGCACGCATTTTCAAGTCAAACGTTTACTCTTTGGTTAGAGATTCAATAAAAAAACAAAAAAATACTCATTGAAAATTTCGTTAGAGATTCAATAAAAAAACAAAAAAACCTTGCTAGGATTTCCAAAAATTTTGTACATTAAAAAAAGATACTATTAATGGGTATTCTTGTATTATCGAAATAAACAAAACATATTTTTTATAATTTACGGGGGGGAAATTTCCTTATTTCACCCCCCCTGAATCCGCGCCTGATGTTTAAGAAGCAAACAAAATATGTTTACTTTAATAATGTTATGTTAGCGCCATTTGTGAAATAATTTTGAATCAATTTTGTCGTTTGTTTTAAATACGCCTATGGAATTATTTAAATTATTTTGAGTGAATCGTAAAACAATTTAAAATAAATACTCATTAAAAAAAAAGATGTGTAAAGAAATAAAAAAATATATCAATTGCATTTACATTAAAAAAAAAATTATAAAGTGCAACAAAATAAAAAATCGATGCAAAAAAATTAAAATTTTTTTTTTATGGTTGTGACAGCACAACTGTATAATAATAAGATTACTTCTAAGTTTATAATGGTTAACTTGATAATAATATGATATGAATATGAGGGAAAACTATGTTTATGTAATATTACGAAAATATTTTGTCAAATTATAATTCAATAATAATCGTAATAGGGTTACTATAATCATAATTCTTATCATAATATGCTGCTCTTAGAATATGTTTACCA
Source organism: Pollenia angustigena (assembly GCA_930367215.1). Classification (NCBI taxonomy): domain Eukaryota; kingdom Metazoa; phylum Arthropoda; class Insecta; order Diptera; family Polleniidae; genus Pollenia; species Pollenia angustigena. The sequence continues at coordinate 108,899,303 of OV884059.1, read as the reverse complement.
CAACCATGTTTTTCTTTGCGTGTACGACTTTTATTTAAAGTAAGTAGAAAAATCTTAAATTTGGTATAAGTTCGTCCTTTCTGTGTATTTATATACTTACGCGTATGTATGAGTGTTGAAGGTTATCTAGTGTCTGGATTTGTTTGCATAAATTGACTTTTTGAATATCTTAGATATAAACTTTTTGTGTGTCTATGTGTCCATGATCTATTATTACAGAGAACGGTTTTACATTTTTTAGATTCAAATCGTTTGGGATGAGGAGTTTTAGTTTGTTTAAAGCTTTATGAGTAAATTCTATACACAAAACTTAAGTAGGAAGTAATCATTAGGGTTTTTGTTCGATAGATGTTTTGTGCATTTTGTGTCATTTGCTATTCCAACAAACATGTGTCAATTAATATGCAAAACACTTTTACACAACTTTTCAATCGAAGCAGTTGTAGTATGTAAATATAAATAAGTAGATTTACACAGAAAAAAATATTTTTCCAATTCAAACAAAAAATTTATAGAATCAAGAAATTTTTTGTCTGAAATCGGTCCTATAAACAAATTCGCATGTTCAAAAAATTTATTTGCATTTTGTTTATTAACCCGGCGTCGGGCACGTGATAAAAGAAACACCGACGGTCAGGTGGGTAAATATGACCCTAGTTTAATGTAGTATGTATGTGAAAAAGAACAAAGGGGCTTAATTTGGAGGCGTGTCATAAAAGTGATCATATTAAAATCTATACATACGTAGTTTTATAAGGACTTTCTTGGACCGTAAAAAAATTGAACATTTGGGGGAAGGATCCGAGATGGCATAAGTGGCGCCCAGAATTTCAGGTCGGATTGAAAAGTCACCAAAGACAAAAATGAAGCCACTATCAAGCCATGAACAACGATATGCGATATGATGAGATCGGACCAAAAGTGCTGTATTTTGGGGCGCGGCAAAAAAAAAATGTTCCTGTTTTAAAAATTTTATTGACATATCTTTCATTCTAGGGGGTGACTGGCACAATTTTTTTTTTTTTGAACCCACCCTAATATACATGACTCTTTAAGCTATTTGTTATATGCAAAAAAAAAAAACATATTTAAAATGTCTTCAATTTTTTAATTTATTAATTAAAAAAAAAAAAAAAAACAAAAGGAGAACTTAAAAATATAAGGAACTTCAATCAGTCTAATGCCATAAGTTTAACCCTTAAATGCGCATTGTATCTTTAAAGATACAACCAATAAAACTGCTGCTATTTGCACAATTATTAAAAAAACTAAAAAAATGTTGCTGATTACCACTAACAACACTTTTTTCTTTTATGCTGGATTAATTTTTTTTATAAAAAATGGATCGTTTCTGAAAAATACAGAGCCGTAGATTCAAAATTTCAAAATTCGTACTTTTATAAATGAAGCTAAGTTTTACCCAATTTTATTTGCATTATTTTGTTCACGAATTTACTCCAGAAAAATATATGTTGTTTAAAATAGTGTTCTGAAACCATACAGAAATTTTCAATGCGGTCTGATTTATACTTTCGTCAAAAAATCGTATATAGTGGTTGTATCTTAAAAGACACATTGCGCATTCCACACAAATTAGGAATGTTGGCTGTTATTGTTTTATGTAGACTGTTTGTATTGTGTGTTCTTCTTGTTTAGTCATTTGACATAAGTCCTTTTCGCTTGCTACTTAAATTTTGTTAATTCTAATTATAATTACTAATATCGTCACTTTAAATGCAAAAATCCTTATCTAACATTTTGAAAATTTTACAGCATAAGTATTGCCTTAAACTATTTATAATTTATTTGTCTTCTATTTTTCTTGTAAAACCTACCAGTTGCTTTGGCAATTGACAATGTTGCACATTATGGAAACTCTTAGTTAGGCCTTTTAGTGTTTACCATATAATCTTTTGTAATTAGGGCCTTTTGTTTTTTGCTAATACAATTGCAAATTTTGGTCGAAAGATACTAAAATGTTTTGGAGACATTTGTGTTGATGCAATACATCAGAATCAATGAAAAAGTCGATCTTTAATTTATGGTTAGTTAGGGCCTTTTGCGTTTTAGATAACGATATGAATATGAATGCGTTAAGACGTATTGGTAGATCCAACATGACAAATGATAAAATATGTAAAATTTCTTGAAACAGCGCAGAATTTCCTTGTGACTGCACTGATAAAAATAGTGATGATGAAATTTAAATTCCAAATATAGTTTCCTCTAAAAATTAAAACGTCCTGATTGATAATGACTTTGATCCGGAGAAAGGATCGGAAAGTATCGTAAGAGTCAGTTCATGACTCGTTTATTGCATTTATGAACGATGATAATCTGTTCTCAAGCCCAATACGTTTTCCTGTAGCTGCACGCTAAGTACCTGCTAAGGCTAGTACTCTTCTGTATCCTGGCCACGTACAATTTTGTACCTCAAATATCCTAGTACCAAATTTGAGAAAGGATACCTTCATCCTATCCCGCGTTTCCAGAAATAGATTATTGTCAAATCCTACTGCATCCAGTTCCTCAACTGCGAGCTTACAAGAGTCGGCAGCTAATCAGTGCTCAATTCACTCACAGGACTTACCACCAAGTCCAACGTCATTTGATTTACTTTCCTCAAAATGTCAAAATGTTTTCCTCGATCCAAAAGCTTCTGCAATTGAAAAAAATATCTAAAAAACAGGGTAATATGTAATTCGTCAGTGAGGAAGTAGAGTTAAAGGGCGATAGCTCTCTGCCTGATGATATCAAATCATTTGTAACTCCGTATCAGGCTTGTCGTTACTAATTACCTAAAAGATTGAAAAATTATATAATTGAGGAACCTTTGGGATTTGCTATGAAAGATTTTCCTTCAATTTTTTAGAATTGCGAAAAATAGGTTATTGGTATTTTACATAATATGAGATATTTCAACCTACATAACTCAAGAGACTATTGGTCAAATAATAATGATAGGTCAGTGGCATTATTATAATCTTTTAGATATGAGATGTATTTAGAACTAGCGGATACCCGGCGTCTGCTACTACGTTCCCCCTTCTTGTAATCCCATTTTGTAAAATATTCATAGCTTATGTGCCTATCTAAATAGGGATATGTTTCATTTAAATTTCATTCGAATCTGTTAGATAGTTTTGGAGAGGCAGATATTTCCCCCTACCTCCCTCGTGGTTCTATTTCTTACAAAATGTATACATATAAGTAGGGATCTATCTATGTTTTAAATTTGATTAAATTCTGTTGGATAGTTTCGGAGAGGCAGAAATTGCCCTTTAACTCCCCTCGTGGTCCTAGTTTTGTTAATTTAAATTTAACTAAATGAATTTGAATTATATTTAATACAATCACAACAATTTTTAATTTTATTCATATTAAAAATAAACTGCACTTAACCCATTAAGGCCCTGCGTTGCGTTTTCGCAACGTTCACTTAAACCTCCTTTTAGGCATTTTGTTGTTACGTGATATTGTTATAAAGCACAGTGAAATAAAATTTAACTTAATATCTGATCGACCTGTTTTTGGATTTGTATCATATATAAGTTTTTTTTATAAAAATTTTTAATTTAAATTTTGAATTTTTCCTGTTTTTTGGGTACTTTTGGAAAAAGTTAAAATAAATAAAATAATATATAATATACCTATCTGAAACTTCTGAAGGAGATAGCTAACATACGAACACTATTATTTCTACTGAAAAATCCAATCATCGTAGACATTTGAGACTTTTTTATGATTGTATATATCCGTGATGCGAAAACGCAACACTGGGCCTAAACGATATACAAATTACATACAATTTTTAAATACAAACATATTTGTACAATCACTTGCTATTTAAAACAGCATAATAAAAACATGTATGTATGTTAATTATAAGTTGTTGTTATTTATGTGTTTTGAAATTTTCGATAATTTTTTCACCTTTTTCAAACTAATTTCCAATTTTTAAAATGCAGGATATTTCGCAGAAGTTTAATTCTCTATGACAATTCCTTTTTTTTCTTATGCCCAAAGTGTGTTATTTTCCTAAAGGAAAGCGAACTTACACCAAAGTAGTCCCGTGATAGGTCTTTGGTGATAAGATAAGAAATATTACTTTAACATGGGGTTGTCATTGGTCAATTGACACTATTTGACCAGTCTAACATCTATTCTCAATGAACGAGTTTAGTGTTAGTTATAACAATGTTAGATTATTTCGATACAATGTAGTATTATGTCAATAAAACAAGTCCCCAGAACTAGATTTAAGAATCAAATTTGAGAAAGTCCCAAAAAAAGTGTCACACCATCGGTGAAGAATGTACTGTAATTCATTAGTTTTTAACCTTTTTGTTCTTTATATACCAGTTAGATGATAAGTTCTACTTGTTCTATTTTCACAAATCCCAGGACCAAACTGTTGGAACAATTGACATAAATTTCCCCCAGTGTTCTTCAATAGGTACAATAAGAGAAAATCGAACAAGTATTGTGAAATTATCCATCCCAGGATGTTATCTTTTTGAACTTGTTCTATTTTCACCAATCCCAGGACCAGTCTGTTGGAACAATTTCCCCCAGGGTTATTCAAGAAGTACAATAAGAGAAAATCAAACAATTAATGTGAAATTATCCTCTCCCAGGATACTAAAGAAAAACCAGTAAGAGTGCTATATTCGGCTATGCCAAATATTTTGTACCATCCACTGACAGCTAGGATATTTCAGGAGTGGGCATTATATTGGACCTGTAGTAAATTATGAACCGATCTTTACGAAAGTTGACAGTGTGATTTCTAGTCATTATAAAACTGTGACAGAACAAAATTTATTACAATATAATTATTTGTTATGGTGTTATACTACTAAAGTGTTTTTGGAGAATGGGCTTTATATGGGGCCTATTGTAAATAATGGACCAATCAATTACAAACGTGAGAAATGCACCCACAGTGCTTTGGAACATATCATAATTGAATTAAAAATGAAATGTATATGAATATCTTTTTTAATTTTTTTTTTCCTAAAGACGTGAATAAAAAATTTTAATTTAAAATGTTTGCAAATGCGCTTAATTTTTATATCGTTAAGGCCCAACGTTGCGTTTTCGCAACGGGGGTTATCTGGGCTCCCACGTATCCGATTTGCCCAAAATTTGTTTTCTTTCTTATTTAGGTATAAACAATAAAATTTTAAAAGTTTCGTCATTATAACTCAACGGGATCATGGCTCGGGCCTTAATGGGTTAAAAAAATCCTTTCATTGTTTATGCGTTTCTCTGTGTGTATGGAGTGCGCAGTGTATCTTATAAGATACAACCAGTTTTTCCTTAATAAAACTACAACAAAACAAAAAATTTAAAAAATAAAAACGCAGTTTTAAATTTTTTTCTTATTTACGTTCAATATATTTTTTTCATTAAGATACAAGACGTTGCGCATTTAAGGGTTAAAATCTAAAAAAAAAGAAAAAATAATTGCTAAATTCATCACATGGGTGTAAATTTTAGCAAAAAACTGAAATCAGAGCTAAATACACTAAATTGATTTTTTATTGGTGAAATCTGACTACACCGACGTCCAGGCTGGTTAATATTTACCTTTTCTTAGTTCACGGTCAACTATCTCTGCTCACGTTCAATCATCAACTGAAACGATATAATAAACAACATGCAAAAACGATACGCTCCAGCTACTCAGAAATTTGGCAACGTCGCAAAACTTTGAAAAAAGTTACACAGCAATTTAAGAGCATATGGGTCATAATAACCCAACCTGCATGACGCCGGGCTAAAAAAAACACCGATTTTTTTTAAACAAATAATTTAAATGAAGCAAGCAAATAATTTTGCTGAATCAAAAAAAAGAGTTTTTGCACAACCAATAACGCGTACACAAGCAAGCAGGTGTCACAAAGCCATAGGACATAAAGCCATAATGGCTTTATGTCTCAATCCAAACGGACATAAAGCCATAATTTTGATATGGCCTTAAGTCTCATATCAATTTTAGTGGAATGGGACATAAAGCCATTATGGTGTTATGTCCCATTTGATGTGTTGCGTTACAAATGCTTATATGGTATAACAAAGACCTGCTTCGCTAACTAAAGCTTCGCTGTATAGCCGGCCTTCGGCCGGGCGCAAAGATTTTCTCCTCTATGGTATAACAAACACCGGCTTTGCTTACTAAAGCTTCTCTGTATAGCCGGCCTTTTGGCGGACGAAAGAATTTTCTCCTTTATGGTATCACAAGTACCGATTTCGCTAAGTAAAGCTTCTAAAATCTGTCTTTATTCCGAACGAAAGCCGTTTACTCAGAGAAGCTTTAGTTAGCGAAGCCGGTGTTTGTTATACCATAGAGGAGAAAATCATTGCGTCCGGCCGAAGACCGGCTATGCAGAGAAGCACTTGTTAGCGTAGCTTTTTCGGGTTTTTTCCATATATGAACGACGTCCCCAAATTTAGGGGCTTAGTTCATTTTGAGTTTGGGGAAATAATTCATTGGGGACTTAGTTCATACCGCCATTTTTGACATAAAACAGGGCGACATGAAACAACAAGGCATTTTCTACATGAAATTGGGTGAAATACAATCATCATCAAAAATATGGCTTTATGTCTCATTTTACGGAAAAAATTTATGGCGTTAAGTCCCATTATATTGAGACTTAATGGCATATGCCCTTATGTCTCAATGGAATGAGACTTGACGCCATATGGCTTTATGTCCTACGGCTTTGTGACACCCCACCTCCAAAAATAGACTGCATGTGTTTTTTGTTGTAGTTCTTTAATTTCACATAAATAAGTATTGCTTACGATCAAATAAAAAAATGCAAAAAACGACAACATTAAGGAGCGTTAAATATTTCATACAAAATTCTGAAAACTTGAAACCAATAACGCGTATATCATATTTTTGAATAGTTGTCAACATTTTTGTTGGTTAAATAAAAATCAAACAAAAATATTAATTGAATCAGTAAAAAAATTTGTAGAAATCAAAAAAATTTTCAAACCAGCGTTTGTTTGAAAATAATTTGGCAATAATTTTTTCTGTGTACACAGAATATGCAGACACATAGAAGCTCACACATAATGTATGTGAAGTTTTCTCAGGAAACAAATTTATAATTATCCTAAAATAGAGTAGGTTTTTGAAAAATCAGGACAAATGAATAAATTAAAAAAGGACAAAAAAACAATAGACTCGTAGTAAGAATAATTAAAAATTAAATTGAATTGGCACATATGAAAATTAAATATGAATGAATTTAAATAGTTCATAAGAGCAAAGAATTGATTAAAAAGTAAAATATGTGCGGACAATAAATTTTACTTGCTAAGAATATATATTTTTCCACCCTTTAATATTTTTTTTTTTTAAATTTTATACGAAATCCCAACTTGTGTAGCATTATATGAGATAAATCTCTTACTATTTTTGGATTTTTTTTCTCTTAAAAACCGCTGCTTAAGATAACAAGTAAGAGTGCTATATTCGGCTGTGCCAAATCTTATATACCCTTCACCATTGTGCGAGCAGAATACAGAGCAACTAAACAAAAACTAAATAATTTTTACAATACTAAAAATAAATATTTTTTTAAAATCGTTTTAAGAACATAAAAAATTAAAAAAGATTTTTCTTTTTGAAAAACCAAGATTTGAACCAGGGGACTCACAGTTTCTAACCTTAACAAACCCCGTAGACAACTGAACCATGAAGGAACGTTGTTTGAATATCATTAAAAGGAAATATGAGCCATTAAACGTTAAATAGATAAAATAACAAAGAAGGTTGATAACGAAAATCATGTTGGGCATTATGCTAGTATACCGCTCATTCGCTGCAAGACCGGCATAACTTAAAAAAATCAATTTCGAGATAAACGCATTTGCTTTAACTACTTAGAGACGGACAGCCGGATTTGAAGTTCGCTTTTCATAAGGACCCATAATATATATACTTTAAAGGGTGTAGGGTCAATATTGTGGAACTTACAAACGGAATGACAAAGTTACATATACCCTCTTACCTTCGGTGCAGGGTATAAAAATATGGTGCAACGTTATAAATCCATAGAAATTAAAGCGATATGGGCTTATTTCTTAATGGAGTGAGAAATAAAACTATATGGCCTTATTGCCAACACCTTAATGCTTTAACACCAAAATCTTTCAGCAACCAAACAAGATTTTGCTGCATTCTTTAGATTTTGCAGGTTTAACAGCAGATATTATGCCACAATTTCCTGTTAAAAGTAATATGAGGGAAAATTAAACCTTAAGTTTTTTTTAAAATATGCGAATTTTAGTTTTACTCTTTACACAAAGACTGAGAGAAATGTGTTGTCGGAATAACAACTGAATTTTGTCAATATACCAACAATTTGTTATCAAGAATGAAAACAACCGTTATCGGAATGACGCCATTATGGTAATAATATATTAACAATTTGTTGCCAGAATGAGACCAAATGGTGACAAAAGGATAACGAGATGTTTAAAAAGTATCGACACCACCCGTGTTATCAAATTGATCACATACGTAGGTAGTTGGCTCGCTTTTGACAACGAATGGTATCATTTTTGGTAATTTTATACTGAATTTTTACTAATTTTTAGCAATTAACTGCTTTTTTTACCAAATTGAAATTATTATTTTCATGCAAAAGCTGTATTTATGTAACAGTAAAGTAAAGGGATGGAATATTATTATTTCGCTATTTGTGTAGATTACTTCCCCCTCCGCCTGATTTTTTGAGGAAAAAAAAATTTAAAACAACCCTTTCTGTTTAAGTAAAATATTTTTTCGGTTATTAACTTTCTATGGTCAGCATTTGTTACAAATATGCCCTACATCAGTTTAGAAAAGAAGGGTATTATTCGCTTATGCTGATGTGTGTAACACATAGAAATATTTATTCTCGACCCTCTTTTAGATCGGTCTTATGATGTTTGTCCTTGCGGCCTTTTGATCATGTCGACCTTGCGCACAAATTACAGGTAGCAAATTTAAAGAGAATGAGTCTATAATGCCAAATTGCCCCTTCTTTTAGGAAAATAGCCTTTGTGTCCATAACCCTCTTACTTTATTGGAATCAGTCCAGGTTTGACACAATTTCCTATGCAAATATCACTCCTGAAAATAGCCTTTAATGTCTTAAGTTCCTTATAAATGTTGGTATTATTTAGTATAAAAAATTACTTGCTGACGAACACTTACGAAAAAGCGTCTAGGTTCCATAAAAACTTTTTCTCTAATATCACTGTACACGTAGCCCGAACCTGACATGGTGAGATACATGGGCTGCACCAAAGAATCTCTGGGTCGTGGAATTCCATATTTCTACGTTCATACATATGTACATCAATTTAGAATGATAAATCCCATATACATGTTGATGTCAGCACAAATAACTTTAATATGAATCTTAACGTTAAAATTTAATTTTGCTCTGACGAACCCATGAATGCCAATAGGTTTTAAGTAGGATATACAATTTTTCTGCAAAAACTGTGGTATAGAACAGAGCGCGGCAAAACTACTACACAGTGTTTTTTTTCTTTTAATTTAAAGGGTTAAATAAACCACACAATTTGCTGCGCAAACATTTAAAAATTTTAAGTTTGCATAAATATGTTATGTTGGTAATTGGGGTGTTTTTCTTTGGAAAAACATTTGAAGGAAAAATAAAAACTTTTGGCAGACATGTTGGATATTTTTGAACCCTTTTTTTGTTGCGTCAGTGCTAAATGTTATCATTTCATCAATAGCTTTTCAAAGTGAAGACGTTAAAGAAGAATCATTAAAATCCTTCTTAGTAGTAAATTCTAATTTTTTAAGCAGTATTGTTTGCCACAAAACAACTCGTTGTTTACATCACTTTCTGCTCTTGAATCTTTACTTTGTATTTCTTCTCCGTTTTAAACAAATAGCGAGCAAAATTTCCGCAGCACTACCGTCGTCTGCGTTCATTGAAAATAAATGAATAATTAATGTTTGTACAAAATATGCTTGCGTTGTGTATTGGCGAACGCAAAACGGAAACCAGTGCCCATGTTCTGTAACTTTAGTGAGAACTTCTTGCATCGAAAAGAGTGAAACAAAATATTCCATCGTTTCTCGAAAAGTGAGAAAAATGTGTGTCTGTAACTCATGTCGAAAACTATCAAAAGAGATTACGTCGTTACGTTATAAATGTCATAATATTGCACTCGAAGCCGATGTGACATTGAAGACGTTCAGAACGCCAGTAACACATATCGTTGACGGCGACCAAAATTTACTTAAATTGAAAGTTTTTCAACGACGGCGGCGAAAACACAATCGTCGGCTACGCCAAATTGTATAAAGAGCGACTTTAATGTTTGTTGTTTGCAAACGAGCTTTGAAGGCATTCGTATATTTTATAAAAATGTTAAAAGCAAAATAATAAAACAATGAAAAATGTGCCAAGAATAAAATATTATTATTATTATTCTTTGCATTTTGCATTTTTAATTGTTTTTTAGTGTTAAAATTTTTTCTCGCCCCATTTTTATTCGTGAGTTTATTTGACAGTTCAAAGCGGGAACTTTTCTCACCAAAATGTTACAGACACACTTTTTCTGTTAATTAGCGAGTAATTTCCTTACGTGACAGCTTGTACTCGCTAAAAAAGTTACAGACACAGTTAAGTGAGAAAAACAGCTGTTTGTTTCAATTTATGGCATTTTTGTTTCATTTCACACATTTCAATCGAAAACTTTCTCGACGCGAGAGTTACAGAACATGGGCACAGGTGTGTGTTTGCCAAGACCTTTTTGTGTGGTTTATTTTACCTTTCTCAAATATTAAATAAAACCAGACAGTCTCGCTTGGGCTTTCGCACAAGAAGGTCGTGTTATCGCTTGCATTCAATGTTGCCACTTTGTGGTGATTTTATATTTTTTTATACGAAGACAAAATTTGTTACGCTTCTCAAGCGTAACCGGGGGGGTGCTTTAAAACCATGGTAGATAAGGCCATGATGGCTTTATCTCTCATTCAATAGGGAGATAAAGCCTTTTTGTTTTTTTTTCATTTGAACAGGAGATAAAGGCATCATGGCCTTAGCTCACATTAGCAATATTATTGGGCAATAAGGCCATTATGGCTTTATATCCCATTCAATTGAGCAATAATGACATCATGGCCTTATCTACCATGGTTTTAAAGCATCCCCCGGCACCAATGCAGTTTCAAAAGAGAATTCAAGAAAGTTTTTGCAGCAAATCTTTTATAATATGGATGGGGACTAAAGTTAATTATTTTTTGACAGAAATTTAAAATGAAAAATTATTTTTTGCTGGGAACAAATCGGTCCAAGTTTTCATATAGCCCTCATTAAAGCTTCTTTCCGGAATAGGGTCTTTGTGCCCATAAGCCAATTTATTATGTTGGTATTTAAATTAAATTTGGTCCAAACTTATTTTATTGCAATCAAAATAATGTTACCAAATTTAATTGGAATCAGTCCATATTTGAGCATAACTCCCATACAAATACTACTCCCTAAAAAAAGCTTTTAATGCCATAAATTCCTTATAAATGTTGGTATTCACATAAAAATTAGCGGTAATAACTTTTGCGATAGTTTCTATGTCACGATACAATTTTGTCTTGGTTAAAAGCCCCCATCCTTTAATCTCATATAGTTGAAGATATCAAAATAATAGCCTCATAACATATTTTTTTTAGGCGGGTCCCTGATTTCCCATGGGTCCCAAATAGGATACCCTCGCAAAAATTGTTTTTATTTACTGTGGTGTAGGGTATCATTTGGACGGGATTAAGCGACTATACTTTCTTACTTTTTCTTTTATGTAAAAAGCAAGCTGGCACATTTTAAATACCCTTTCATTGTTTCCTAACCCATGAACATTTCCTTCGATGAATATATTTTAAATAATAGTAAATAACAAAGACTGAAACCATAGAGCTTGCTAATAATTTATTTTTTAAGAATGTTTAGTACAGACTTTTACCTCAATGCTTCAGATGAAGAAGATGATTTTTTTACGAATGAAAACAAACTTCTACCAGACCTTAACAAGACTATTAAAATTGTTTAAAAATCAATAAAGATTCAAGTGGTATAATGGAAGACTACCAATTTATAGAAAATTCGAAAAAAAACATAGAAATTGGATGTGGTTTATAGCGCTTTACTTTCCATTTCTCCAATGTCAACAAAATATAAAAGAATCTTTTCTAAATCCAGTTTCACCAAAAAAAAATCATTTGAAACAAGTATATTTGAGCTCTTTTTGAAAGATTATTTTAGAAGATTACCTTATATTTTTAAAAAAAATAATTTTCAGTCTTATTTTGTAACCTATAAACTAGACAAAATTAAAATTAATCGAATAATACTAAATTGTTAAATTATTATTCGAATAAATTTTAACCTCGAATAATTATTCGCGCGATTAATCGATTAATACAAAACATTAAATAACTGAATACCGTAGTATTTATGAAGAGTAGAAGGCATATAATTTCATGTATAATTTTTAACAAATGGTCTGCCTGACAGTGTCACTAGCGTAATTTGAAAATCTTTTAATATGACCCCAATACCTCTACAAGTATTTATTAAATTTGCGTGTATATTTTTTTATCAACTTTAAATCAGTTTTCGTTATTTCGGCTAAAAACTCAGCATTCTTTAATAGGCGCCTTGCAGTAAAAGTAGAATATTTCATTTTCACTTTACTATTCTTTAATCCAGGGCTGTGGAGTCGGAGTTGAAGAGTCGGAGTTGAGGTTTTTGTACCGGAGTCGGAGTCGAAGTACCCACAAACACTAATGACTCCGACTCCGACTTTTTGGCATTAAAATTTTTTCTAATATTTTTCAAAATAAAAAAAATTTAATGACCAATTTCAGCAATTCTTTTAAAATATCAATTCATATTTAAATATAATTTTTCATATAATTTTATTTTTATTCCACATAAAAAAAAACGATTTTTAAACATAAATTGATATTTAAATAAATTGGTGGAATTGGCAATAAGAGGGTCTACTTTTTGAAATTGTGAAGTCAGAAGATAATGACCAGTATACTTTTCATATGAGTAGGGGAGTTAGAAAAATTGAGATAACATCTTATTTTGACAGTTCTTTTAGCAATTTATTAGAAATATATAGATTGTATCGAAGCATGTCCTTTTTATGTTTTTATGTGACCTAAAATTTCTGTAACAAAACTCGCTGGTTCACTGTTTGAATTTCGCCAAGATATCCCTAATGAAATAGAGCCGAATTAAGGAAGTTAAAAATTTGTTGTTTTTTATTTATCGTATATTAACAAATATTTTTGTAGCCATGTTAAGATATATGACTTGAAATCTGCTGTTGCTCCTGTGGTGAAAGCATTAAGTAGACTAAATTTTAAGTTCTAACCTTCAAGGTGAATTATAATAGAAAAAAAGGAAAAGGAGCTCGGAAAAATACATGACATTGTTCTAAATATAATTTCCATCAATCTGGGGGTAACCCGAAAAATGATTTGAGAATTCTTTTTCTACTCAATTTAGGAAAAATTGGAGAGATAATAAAGACTTGCAATTTCAAATTTCGGTCTTTGACAATAATAATATTGAACTTGGAACGGAAAAAGCAATGGTGTACTGAAGAAAACGATTTCAATTTAGTTGTTTAAAAATTCATATTTTTTAACTCTGCAAGCCACATTTTGAAACACGTTGAAAATCGCAGATGATGCTATTTCTATATTAAAAATTTGCCTTTGTCCGAATATTTTAATGATCCGAATATTTTAATGATCCCAGAAATAATAGAACTTTTTACGGTACGTTTCTCTTCAAAATGTGTTATAAAAATTGTAGAAGTAACAACTGAAGGCGCATCTGCATGTTTTAATAAAAATATATTTAATTTTCCTGAGAATGATTAAAAAAGTTGGTCTAAATATTTGACTTAATAAATAAAACAAGACCAAAACGGCAGTGTTTGAATTTATGTATATTAAAAACAAAAGACCTCACTTCACAATTTACAAAAAAGAACTTATGATGTTCTTTGTCTCTACAAATTCTGTGGTAAACAATACTTAGTACACTTGGTGCCCTTAACGTCTTAGCAAATTGGACTTGGCATTGTTTTCCACTTTTCTATCTCGAAAGCTGCATTAGATAGAACTTATGGAAATTCACACATCTATAAATTCCAGCAGATGTGAATTGGTGTAGTTTATCTCTTCCCTACACAACTATTGTTACATTTTTTAGCACTGTTTGCATATATTTAATAAATAAATATAACTTTTAAAATATACTAAAGTTTAATGATCCCATACGGTTTGAATCAAAACTCATATCTTTCGAAAGTTCGTAACAAAACTCGGTGCTTCCAAAATTAAATCCATTATTTTTCTATATTACAGTTGGCTTAAAATGTTCAACTGTTGAGTAATTAGTCAAGAATGACATAACACTGTAGAATCAAAAAAGTAGAGCTCAGTTGGTCTATTTAATCGGGCGCTATATGTTTTTCGAACTTTCCTCCTCATATGTTAAAGCTCAATGCGGCACGTTAGAATTAAAATATCGATTTGAAAGTTTTACAGAATAATTTTCTTGCTATATTTAACCATTTAAAAGGTACTGAATTAAAAGAGTTTAAAGTCAAATAAGAACTAGTCTCATAAATAATGATAGGTTAGAGTAGGAGTCGGAGTTGGAGTCGGAGTTGGAGTCGTACTTAAAAAATTACAGTAAAAGGAGTCGGAGTTATAACTATTTCTTGACGACTCCACAGCCCTGCTTTAATCTCACTTTAGAGAAAATTGCTTAAAGATTAATTTTCTTACATATTAATCCACTAATATTTCAAAACAAATACAGTCCTAAAAAAAAACATTTTAGTTCCTCGATAAGCCCACAATTACAAATTCTGTTTGCGATTTTGTAAGCAACCAACATTTTACAAAATACTTAAAAATAATTTTAAAATGATTAAATTACAAGCACTATGAAACGTCCACTAATCCTATACTTAAATTAAATGCGATAAAAATATTCGCGTAACTCAAAAACGGTTTAGTTTATTGAAATAACCAAAAATATCCGAAATTCCGTCATTAAAATTTCCTTTAAGAAAGAGCATAAAATCAAATTCGCTACTCGTATGAACTTATAATATTTTTTTTAACGAAATATTGCCCTAGATTAGCAACGCCCAAAAACGTCGAAAACAAGGCTGATTTAAAATTTTTCAATGGTGATTTTGCTTCATACGTTTTTCATGTTAATTCGACCTGATTTTACAATAACTTGCGAACAACATTTTTTTATTTTAAAATAACTATAATTCATGTTAATTTAACATTGTAGTAAAGTTAAAGCAAAATGTCATTTATATTGAAATAAGAAGAATTGTCCGACATGGTATTCGTTATCATTCTACTTTAAAACTTGATGTAGTATTTAACTAATTAATTTTAATTAAAAGAATACGGGAATTGTCTTCTTTTTATAACATATTTTAAACATGAAAATAAAAAAATGTACATCTTTAAGTATGTATGCATGTTAATTTAACAAGATAAACTTTTGATTTTAATATAAGACAGGTTTTTATGGATTCAATATTAAAAAATGGTATTTTAACAGTGAATAATATTAAATAAACGCGATTTAAGGTTGTTTTAATATTTTTCATTTTAAATTAATATAAAATAATGATAAATTTAAATAACTCTCAATGAACATTTTGCCATGTTAATTTTCTGTGTGTATGTATATACATACCAAAATATTGCCCACCACTGTTTAAAGCACTAGTAATGGCTTTATAGTATTTAAGGCTTTTGAAATGAGATTAATTGTAGCAACAAAACATGCACGTTCATGTTCTGGATTTGCACATCATTTTGAAATATGTAAGCATTTTGTGTTGTATGCTAAATCTTCCATGCATAAAATGATTTTCTCTAGAGGCTGTTAAGCAGTTGTTCTATGAAACAGAAGTAAAAACCGTGGAAGCAATGCCTTCACACAAAAACTATTCGCTATTATTTTAAAAGCACTTTTATGACAAGTACTGTATAATACTTGACAAAAAAGAAGTAGCAGAAGAAAGAACATACAACAATTCATCTGGCATCATGCAAGAATAAATTTGCACATATACATACATTCTTCAAAATTTTGTGTATGTGTATAACATCGATTAGCAGTGAAGAAATATTATTGTATCTATAAGCGTTTTGCAATTTTAGGATAACGTTGTGTTTTAGTAAATGGATAATTGCGTATTTAGTTTCACATACACATTTATAAAGAACAAGCGTTGCATGTTTTGAGGAGAATATTTATAAATTTTTATGCCAGAAAAAAGTTTAGTAACAATAATGTTTGAACAACAAAAACAACGAACGACCGAACTACGACTACTCTTATATCACAAATTAAATATTTGGTTTTATTAAAATTTAGCAAAAATAAGACGTTTTTGGTGAATTAGCATGTAACTAAATACAATCTTAATGATATGATTTTTTTCATTGAGACTGGCGAACTACGAATACTTTTATATCACATACGATACAGTTGTACCGTTCAACTGCCGTTACGGTGAATGGCGAGCGCATTGAGCCGTGCTGACTGAATTTTTGTTTACAAAAATTAATTTATTGCAAAATCAACTTGATGATTACTTAATTTTCAGAAGCAAAACTGTTCACTGGGACACTCGTTCGTTCGATTTAACTACCTTGGATTACCTTTAATGGGTCTATGTCAAGATTTGTTGAAAACAGAAGTTAAAAATTAAGCTGATCAAATGAACCATAATCACATATAAAAAATAAATGCCATTTACTTGTCTAGCAGCTGTTTATATAAATTAGACTGGCCCACGCTTGTATGGAAAAGTAAAAGTATGCTCCAATACTTTCTCCACAAGCTTGATTTTGTTTCTTTTACTAATATATATGTATATCCCAAAAATTAGATCAATATGACAATATTTAGAGGTCGCGATGAATGGCAACTTTTATGTTTCACATCTTATACCTATTACATGCATTTAATTTTGGCTTATCATTATTGGAGGTACTTTTTCACACTTTTCTTTGATCTTTACTAGATTAACATTTATTTAAAGTCAAATATATTCTTCCCTCTACATAATTATTTAACTTATTTTGAATAATTACAAGAAACGAGTTAAGAAGGATTATGTTGAAATTTCTGATAGTGCGTCAGGTTCATCGCACGAAGAAGTTAAGTTTCGCAAAAAACAAAATACAACTAAACCAATAAAATGAAATCTGTTTTTTTGAAAGACTTTATTGGATATATTGACCGTGCTAGTCTATCTAACCTCGAAAAATCATTTAACTATCGCAACCTCTAATTGACCGATTGTGCTCAAATTTGGACTTAACATTTTTATGGGTGGGGTGTCACAAGGCCATAGGACATAAAGCCATAATGGCTTTATGTCTCAATTGAAACGGACATAAAGCCATAATTTTGATATGGCCTTAAGTCTCATATCAATTTTAGTAGAATGGGATATAAAGCCATTATGGTTTTATGTCCCATTTGATGTTTTGCGTTACAAATGCTTATATGGTATAACAAAGACCGGATTCACTAACTAAAGCTTCCCTGAATAGCCGGCCTTCGGCCGGGCGCATGGATGTTTCCTCTATGGTATAACAAAGACCGGCTTCGCTAACTAAAGCTTCTCTGCATAGCCGGCTTCGGCCGGGCGCAAGGATTTTTTCCTCCATGGTATATCAAACACCGGCTTCGCTTACTAAAGCTTCTCTGTATAGCCGGCCTTTGGGCGGGCGCAAGAATTTTCTCCTTTATGGTATAACAAGGCCGAATACGCAGAGAAGCTTTAGTTAGCGAAGCCGGTGTTTGTTATACCATAGAGGAGAAAATCCTCTCGCCCGGCCGAAGGCCGGCTATGAAGAGAAACTTTAGTTAGCGAAGCCGGTTTTTTTATACCATAGAGGAGAAAATCAAAATGTCTCATTTTCGGAAAAAAAATTTATGGCGTTAAGTCCCATTATAATGAGACTTAATGGCATATGCCCTTATGGCTCAATGGAATGGTACTTAACGCCATATGGCTTTATGTCCTATGGCTTTGTGACACCCCACCATTTTAATGCACTATTCGAATGGGATCAGCGTTGTGGAGCGCGAATATTCGATACTTTTGTATTTTGGGCCACCCTAATATACATATTTCTCATTTTTATTTATTTATTAAAAGTCTGTGTTCATACGACTCATGTCTTATTAACATGATTGCTTCTTTATAGGCGAGAGGGACGAGGGGAAAAGAAACGAGTACACAGATGCATGTACTGTCTTTACGTTTTGCTTTTTCATTCGTTGCTTAATTTTGTTATTGTTTTCAATACCAAAAAAGCACACATGCATACGCACGACTATACAAAATAAAAACATGTCGTCAACATGACATGAATCATTTGAACGCCAATTCATGTTCAAAGAAGAAAAAGGAAGAATCTTGTCAATAAGACATGAGCCGTATGAACTCAGACAAAATTTAGTTAATACATTAATGTATGTACTAAATATGCTTAAGCTGTTGCAACTAGGCCTTAAGCTAATATTTTTAAATGTTTTAATTAATATTACTTATACGCTTTGTGTAAACTTTATTATTCATACGCTATTGTATTCCATTTGGAAACTTATTGTACTTCAAATCGCTTGGTTTAATTACAAACCAATTAGAGTCCTATTTTCGGGGTTCGTCGAATCTTAAAAACCCTTCCCCACTCTATTGAGAAAGCATTTTTTAGTTTATTGTTTATTTTGTTGTTGGTTTCAAAATACCTGTGATTTTCAAGTAATGAGTAATACAAATATAACTGATCACAAAATTTTTAGCAAAATGTTTCGTAAATTCATATTTAAGCCTTATATATCAGACAAGATTGTATATTGCGCGGGGACTAGGACTATTTAGCTTAAAAAATGGAAAATGATTGATATGTGGTCGATGTCGTGCCAAAATAACTTTTTGGGAAACCAAATTTAATGGGATCAATGTTAGTTAAATAAGAACAAAGCTTATTAATCAATATTATTTGAGCGCAATTTATCGATAAAAAAGCACAAAAAGGCCAGTTTTAAACTTTATTTTTAAGTATTGTGAAGAATTTTAAAAATCACAACATTTAAATGTTTGAACGGATTGAGTGGATTCTTAAAATAGTTTCGGTATCTAGTTAGCAGGATACTTGGCTCATTCACTAAATCTTATGTCTGTAAAGGATTGCATTTATTCTGAATTTTTATACTTACAGTAAAGTAAAGTAAAATGAATATAAATATAAATGCTTTTTGCTTCAGAATAATTTATTTATTTATTAATTTTTTTTATTTGTTTATTTATTTAGTTTTATAAAGTTTGTGTATTTATAGTTAATGAAACATTGTTTAATGTTAGTAAAATAAGTTTATTATTTTATTCTCAAAAAATAGGAACTAAAAAAAGTGACAGGCAGCAGTTTTGGAGGTAATAAAATTTGGTACATCGTCCAAATTGTCACAAGCACCAAGTCTATTGAAAATGAACGAAGGGCCTGGTGTAAAAACATCATAAGTCGCTAAAATTGAAAAAATGGATAAAGGTAATTTTTCTATTGATTATAACAATCCCAACACCCCTCAAAAGATTTAAACTATTTTTAAATTAGTTTTTGATTGCAATTCATGCACTTAAATATATTTTTTTGCACTTTAAAGTCGATCTTCTTAAAATAATTTGTCTGTTTTAACAATAAGCCCTTCCATATATATATATATATATATATATATATATATATATATAAACCAACTCTCTAAAATCCCCTATATCAAACGAATTTCATAAATATTTAAATATCTTAATAATCAACGATGTCACAGAACGTAATTCTGATCAAAAGTGATTTAAATTCCGAAAGTCGATTGAAACCACTTCAAATGTGGAATCGCTATTTTAAGTGATTTATTAAACAAAAATCTAGAAAATACTTAGTCAAAATTAAATATTAAATTCCCCCTGGATCCGCCCTTGATAGCCACATTTTTTTTTGTGCAAACCTCTTATTCTTGTGAACAAATAAGTATGAAGTAGCATAAATTATGCGGTAGAAACGCAAACGATAAAAAAAACAATGTTTTTTTTTTGTTTTGTAATGCAGAACACTACATACTATTGTTACGAAAGTTAAATTATCTAAGAATTATTTATAGTTATAAGTTATCTTGTAAGTTATAGTTTTATGTTACTTAAAAATGTCATGTATAATTTTCAACACAACTGTTATTTTAAAAATAATTCCTATATAAATTTCCTAGTAATTTCTAGAAATGGTTATAGAACATAATAAATAGTTTTTACGGGAAGGTTCAGGAAAAATCTAGAAATAATTATGAAATATAAAAAGGGGTGACTCATGTAAAATTAGTTTAGTCTGTTTTGAAAAACGGTACTGTTCGTAACTAACAATTGTGAACAAAATAATTAATTTCAATAAAGTTTGTTAAGTTGAATAAGTGTGTGTTTTTATTCGGCTTTGCAATTAAAAGAACTCAAACGCGTTTATTAGGGGAAAAACGTAACAATTGGTGTCAGAAGTGAAATTGCAATAAAAAAAAAAAAAAAAAAAACAAAAAAAAAAAAAAAAAAATTAAATTAAAATAAAATAAAAAAAAAAAAAAAAACTACAAACAACAATGAAATTCGATGAGCTAAAAGTTGAACAGCTGAAAAAAGAGCTGGGCAAGTTGGATCTGCCGACTGCCGGAAATAAAGCTGAGTTGCAGAAAAAATTAATCGATGAATTCAAGCGACGCAACATTGACATCGTAACTTATGAATTCGAAGAAAAAGAAGAAATGAAAATTGCAACCCGTGCAGTACCCAACAACATGGATCTCAGCACAATGTTTGCTGCTATGATGGAGTAAATGGAAAAAATGTCGGCAGAAAATTCTAAAAAAATTTAGGAAAATATGGAGAGAATGGTAAAAGAAAACTCGGCAGAAAATTCAAAAGCTATCTTAGCCGAAATTCCAGAAAATTCTAGAGTTACAAACGAGAAACTTCAGGCTACTAATGAAAAACTTGAGAAGCTTCAAGAGATTTCTACTGTTAT
This sequence comes from Pollenia angustigena, assembly GCA_930367215.1. Classification (NCBI taxonomy): domain Eukaryota; kingdom Metazoa; phylum Arthropoda; class Insecta; order Diptera; family Polleniidae; genus Pollenia; species Pollenia angustigena. The sequence goes on along the minus strand of OV884059.1, from coordinate 108,878,116 downwards.
AAACGAAAGAGTAGACGATATGGAAATAGAATTGTCTGATGTAAAAACACAAGTCACTGATGTAAAAACTCAAGTCACTGATGTAAAAACACAAGTCACGGTTTTTGATGGAAAACTTCATCATCTTGAAGAAAGAGTAAATAGTCTTCAGTGCCAAGAGGGAGTGGTGCGAGTTTTTCCAGAAGTCTCGAATAGAATAAGAGCTCCAAGTTTTGACGGCAGTTCACCATTAAATGTTTTTAAGTTCCAGTTTGACACAGTTGCCAACAAAAATGCATGGAACAATGAAGAAAAAGCCATAGAGCTGATTCTGGCTTTAAAGGGATCTGCGGCTGAAATTCTAGAAAGTGTACCAGTAAGTTGCAGAAACAATTACGATGACATTATGGTAGCACTGCAACGAAAGTATGGTGGTGAACACAGAAAAGAAATATTCAGAATGGAATTACGGGGAAGAGTACAAAAGGCAAACGAGACGCTACAGGATTTCGCATTAGAGATTGAGCGCTTGGTGCAGCTTACCTATCCAGGTGAAAGTCATCCATTGCTTGATCATTTTAAGACCGAGGCATTTGTAAACGGTATACGGGATGCTGATGTGAAACTAGCGGTATGTGCATCACAGAAGCCATCATTTGCCGAAACGGTATCATTTGCCCTAGCCCAAGAAACCGCAAGAATAATTTCAAGGCCGCAAGCGTATAAGGTGCGAAAACTAGATTTTGCCGCTGAAGAAGAAAGAGATATTGTAAAGGACATAAAGGAGGCAGTGATGCAAGCTTTAAACGAGAAGCAAGGTAAAAACAAAGTAAAATGTTATAATTGCGGTAAGATTGGCCATATTCAGCGAAACTGCAAAGCACCTAGAAGACGATCAAGATCTTCTTCGTCACCAGGAAACAATAAGCGTGCTAATCAACACACATCACAAGAGTCACCTTTAAACTAAAAATAGCTAGCACCTCGGGGCATGGGCTAGCTTCCACATCTGAGGGCCCCACAATCTCTATATCAGTAGTGCAAAGGAGCAACAGGAATCTTACTGCTTATGGTTACATTAATGGTCAGAAACGCATTCTTGCTGTGGACACTGGGGCATCACATTCTATAATTTAATACAAAAATCAATCCAACCACAGAGCGGGGTAAGTCTGCGAACAGCTACAGGCCAGGCTGCCACTGTTTATGGAAAAGTAAAAGCACAATTAAGTATGGGCAATGCAATCGCCCATCACGTATTTATTGTGGCTGATATTGTAGGCGAGGTAATCATTGGCGCAGATTTCATGATTGAACATGGTATTCAATTGGATATGGGTCAGCGAATTATGTATTGGCGTGATGTGGAGATACCCCTTGAAGTTGGATACGAAACCACGGCTAAACGCCCTTCAACGTGAAAAACTGCCACCCAAATCAGAAACCTTAGTATGGGCGCGAATGGAGGGAGATTGTGAGGACAACAGTTTTTGGGTGGTAGAGCCAGCAGAAGTTAAAGGAGATATCGTAACAGCGCATGCCCTCGTAAAACCCAGCAACAATCTAGTTCCCGTGAGAGTATTAAATTTATCCAGCATTGAAAAAGTCCTTACGCAGAACTTCAAAATTGGACAATGTATTTCAACAGAAGCAATAATTAATTGCGAGCAGCATCAAGGCGCACCCAGGAGAATTGGCAAGGACCACGAGTCACTAGAGGAACGTGTGCAAAAATAAGGCCAAACAACTACTAAGAAAATATGGCTCTGCATTCGCTTTGAAAGGTCAAAACCAAGACAGAACGTCAATCGTGAAACACGAAATCAACACAGGCGAAGCTATGCCAATAAAACAGGCGCCAAGAAGCATTCCTCTAGCAAAGCGAAATGAAGTAAAAGAGCTGGTTAGCGAGATGGAAAAGAACGGAGTTATTAAACCATCATCAAGTCCGTGAAGCTCACCAGTGGTTTTGGTGAAAAAGAAAGATGGAAGTACCAGATTCTGCGTAGATTACAGAAAACTGAATGACGTCACGAAAAAAGATAGTTATCCATTGCCTAGAATTGATGATACCCTGGACACGTTAGCCGGAACGGAATGGTTTTCTACATTGGATTTGCAGAGCGGTTATTGGCAAGTGGAAATTTCGGAAAACGATAAGGAGAAAACTGCGTTTAGCGCAAGTGATGGCATATAGCAGTTTAATGTGATGCCATTTGGACTCTGCAATGCTCCGGCTACATTCGAGCGTTTAATGGAGCAGGTGTTAAAAGGTCTTCACCGAAAGACATGTTTGGTGTACCTTGACGACATTATTGTAATGGGGAAAACATTTGATGAACACCTGAAAAACCTAGAGGAGGTGATGAAACGTATATCAATGGCAGGACTGAAACTAAATGCTAAGAAATGCCAACTGTTCCAGAAGGAAGAAAACTACCTGGGACATCGTGTAACCTCCAAAGGCATCTCAACGGATGATGATAAAATAAAAGCTGTAATGGATTGGCCTCGCCCGAAAAATATTCATGAATTACGCAGTTTTCTAGGCTTATGTACATACTACAGGCGCTTTGTACCAAACTTTGCAAATATTGCTGCAAGTTTACACGAATTGACTAAAAAGGCACAAAAATACATCTGGAGTGAAGCACAGGAAACAGCATTTCAGAAACTGAAGGAATTGTTGTGCTCAGCACCAATTTTGGCTTACCCCATTACTGGAGAGAAATTTGTGCTTGATACCGATGCGAGCGGATACGGAGCGGAGTTGGAGGTGTGCTTTCCCAAGTGGTCAATGGTGTAGAGCGAGTCGTGGACTATTACAGCCGAATACTTTCGAAGCCTGAGAGAAATTACTGCGTAACGCGAAGGGAGCTCCTGGCAGTACTAGAGTGTGTAAAACATTTTCACAAGTATTTGTATGGTCAACATTTTGAGTTAAGAACGGATCATTCTGCACTCAGGTGGTTGCTGCAATTCAAGAATCCGGAAGGTCAGATAGCTCGCTGGATTGAACGCCTACAAAGTTATGATTTTACCATTGAGCACAGAAAAGGTGGAAAACATGGCAACGCGGATGCTCTATCAAGACGACCCTGCAAACTGGAATGCAAGCATTGTGTAAAGGCTGAAGGAAAGGAATACAACTGTGAAGTTCGCCTACTGCATATAGAGTCCAACGAAGACTGGTCAATGGCACAGAAAGCTGACCCTATATTAGAGAAAATCATGAAGGCCAAAGAAGAAGGCAGAAGGCCGAATCGAAACGAAATATCATCTGAAAGTCCGCTAACAAAAGCATACTGGGCCCTATGGAACAGCCTACAGTTGATAAATGGCTGCCTGTACCGAGCATGGGAAAGTGCCGATGGAAAATCAGTTCGTAACCTCATTGTGGTGCCATCGTCAAAAGTACATGAAGTTCTAAATGAATTCCATAATGGTCCAAGTGGTGGCCATCTTGGCGTAACAAAAACATTAGAAACATTAAAACAACGTTTCTACTGGGTTGGGTGCCAACAAGCTGTGGCCGATTGGATATCAAATTGCCTCCAATGCATTGCCGCCAAAGGACCAACAAGGAGAAGTCGGGGACCGCTTCAACAGTACAATTAGGGTGCCCCATTTGAGCGAATCGCAATGGATATAGCCGGACCTTTTCCTGTGAGTGATGCCGGCAACCGTTATGTGTTAGTAGTTATCGATTACTTTAGTAAATGGCCAGAGGTGTATGTCATCCCAAATCAAGAAGCTAAAACCGTTGTGGACGTATTTTTGAATAACTGGGTGTGCCGTTACGGAGTTCCAATAGAATTACACTCCGACCAAGGCAGAAATTTTGAATCTGGTGTGTTCAAAGAAATGTGTGAATTATACGGAATAAGAAAAACTAGAACAACTCCTTTGCCTCCACAATCCGATGGTATGGTGGAAAGATTTAACCGCACACTAGAGGAGTACTTGCGTAAAGTAGTAAGCACACATCAGAAAGACTGGGATGAACACATTCCGAAGTTTTTGTTGGCATATAGATCAGCTGTTCACAACTCCACCTCTCGTACACCTGCCAAAATTGTCTTTGGAACGGAGCTCAGACTACCTGGAGATCTAGAATTTGGTGTTAAGCCTGGACCAACAGATGACAACAATGAAGGCTCTACCTCACAGGAACAATATGACCTTAATGAACTTCATGAGTTCGTGCGAAGTCGGATTAAGCTGTCCAGTGACAAGATGAAAGCCAGATACGATCGAACGGCAAATTCGGAAGGTTTCAAAGAGGGCCAGTTGGTTTTACTTTTTAATCCGCAACGAAAGAAAGGACTATCTCCAAAGCTGCAGACTCATTGGGATGGCCCATATAAAGTAATTAAGAAATTGAATGACGTGGTGTATCGGATCCAGAAATATAAGAGCCCAAGATCAAAAATGAAAGTGGTACATCTAGAACGACTAGCCCATTATGGAAAAGGAGAATCTGAGCCTATTCGGGACGAACAGGCTTAAGTGGAGGGCAGTGTTACGAAAGTTAAATTATCTAAGAATTATTTATAGTTATAGTTATAAGTTATCTTGTAAGTTATAGTTTTATGTTACTTAAAATTGTCATGTATAATTTTCAACACAACAGTTATTTTAAAAATAATTCCTATATAAATTTCCCAGTAATTTCTAGAAATGGTTATAGAACATAATAAATAGTTTTTACGGGAAGGTTCAGGAAAAATCTAGAAATATTTATGAAATATAAAAAGGGGTGACTCATGTAAAATTAGTTTAGTCTGTTTTGAAAAACGGTTCTGTTCGTAACTAACAATTGTGAACAAAATAATTAATTTCAATAAAGTTTGTTAAGTTGAATAAGTGTGTGTTTTTATTCGGATTTGCAATTAAAAGAACTCGAACGCGTTTATTAAAGGAAAAACATAACACTATATTTAAAAAGTAGATATTTTATAATATTTGTGAATAAACAAAATCATTCGTAATCTGATGGACCTTAAGCCAAATTATTTAAAATGGCAAGTAATGAATCAAAACCATTGAATATTCAGCCCAAAGAACTTTTACAAGAGTCCTAATCTGATAACATAATTTTGTTCTGGCGGATCAATTCAACAAAAAGAAAAACTCTACTTCACATCTTAATTATGGCTTTATTAATGAATTTTTGCGCAAAAATTTTAAGTAAAAACGGCTAAAAATTAAAATAATTTTTAAGGCTTAACTAGATAAAGAAACTTTTTCATTAAACCACAATTGGCAACACTGTGCATAAAATATGTCAGTATATCAAAAGATATTTGTGAAGGAAGTAAATTTTCCCCGTGGTGAACTATGTGTCTTTAGGACACATTCTTCTTGGCTTTGTACTCCCAGGTGTCTTAAATTTGGCAGATTTCCCAAAATCGTTGCAGACCTAAGTCTAACCAGGTTGTAAGATATGCCCTTGTCTGGTAATTTGGGAGCATCGTTCGGAGGTATCCTAGTATTTTGCCCATCGAGATAAGTACTTAAATCAATATAAAAGACATCTCTGCTAAGAACTTTAAATCAGAGTTTGTTTAAGTCAAGCTATTCTTTAAAACTAATTTTTTCCATTCCAATTTTATAGGGACGGACAACCTGCTAACAGGAAGAAAGAAAAGCGGACTTTAGAAAATGCTAATTTAATTTATGAAAGTTATTTCTATACGCAACAAAAATTAGCTTAGACATATAACACCCTTTTGGGGAAGCGTATCATTTATAATCTTCAAATATAATTTGATTTAATTATTAAAGATTTTTTTGGTTAAATTAATGGTTTTGTGGTTTATAAAATACTACAAAGGTTCCTTTTTGGGATTGTATTCTTATTGAGATTAAAAACCAGAATTATTTAAAAGGATTTTTACACCAACTGGATTTTTTTTATTTTTATAAGCCAAATTATTTAAATAAAAAAAAAAAACATTTTCAGGTACATCGTTTGAGTTTATGCATTTAATTTTTTTGAATTGGACTTTGGTTTGTTCAAAGAATTTACAAAAGCTCTGTGTGTGACTGTTATACCCGCCACCACAATTAGTTGTGAAGAGGGTATATTAAGTTTGTCATTCCGTGTGAAACTTTTTTAATATTCATCTCAGACCCCATAAAGAATAAATATTCTGGGTCCTTGAGTAATTCTAAGTCGATTTAGCCATGTCCGTCTGTCTGTCCGTCTATCCGTCTGTTGAAAACACGCTCACTTTTGAACAACTAAAAAGAAATGAATAAACTTAGTGCCAAATTGCTTGAGTTATCCTAAGCAGTTTGGGATTGAAATCCAGCAAAATCGGTTCAGTAGGACCAGAGCTATGAATCAAAATGTGGAACCACCACTTAAAAAAATTGATAGTTTTGTTACAAAAAATAACATAAATGCTGGAAGAAGGCATGGAATGAGATAAGATTTTGCAAACATTTGTTTTATTTGACTGGAAATCACGCTGTTAAATTTCGTGACGATCCGTCCATAATTTACCCTAAGCCCCATATAAACACTACTCCCGGAAAACAGTTTAGAAAGCCTAAAACCGTAAAAAATAACGCTAGCGTAACAAAATTTGGCTCGTCACAGTTTTATAGGACTATAAATGATACTGTGATATTTCGTGTAGATCGGTACATAATTTACCCTAGGCCCCATAGAAACCCTACTCCCGAGAAACAGTTTAGTACACCTAAAACCATAATTAATAATGCTATCATAACAGAAATTGGTACGTCATAGTTTTAAAGGACTAGAAATGACGCTGTGAAATATTGTGATGATCGGTCCATAATTTACCCTAGGCCCCATATAAACCCTACTACCGGAAAACAGTTTAGTCGGCTAAATCCATAATTAATAACAAATCGTCACAGTTTAAGATAATAATAATAAATAGACATCATACAGATATTACTCTTTAAACATTCGAACTGTCGGTGGAGGGTATCAAGGATTCGGCATAGCCGAATATACCACTCTTACTTGTTTTTGTATTAGAGTTGAATTTTTTAAATTAATTAGACATTTTTATCAAGCCCTGTAACCACATTTTTGCTATTATAAAATAAAATTTTACAGGAGAAGTTTTTTTATTAATATTTTTGCTTCAAGTCTAGGGTTCCTTTTAAAATACTTTTGCTCTTATTTCATAACGGTACTTCCCAGAGATATAAGATTTTTAGAGAAGATGCAAATGATCAAAAATTATCGATTTTCATCAAAAACCAAAAATCTAAAATGTTTTTGGTTACATCATTTTTGTTATTAGGGCCCGATATAGTTGTGCATTTATATATTTCTATAACATTTAATTGCTTTATGTTGTTATTTCATTTGAAAATTGTTCATACTGTATATGGGGTTGCAAAAATACCAAATAGTTAAAGAACCCTTTTGTTATTTATGTCGTGCATTTAAGTCTGGTGATATCAAATGGTTTCTTAGAAATTGCAGACGGAAATAAGTTTACCGTCAACAGCTCAACATACCACCTAGTCAAAAAACAATGGCTTAAGGTTTGATTCCATTGGCAGACATGTATGTTAACAGCTACCGAGGGTTTAACATTGGCTTTATTTCACATCAGATTGAGGAATAAGGCCAAATAGCTTTATTCCCATATAAGAAGTGAAATAAAGCCATTGTGGTGCTATTGCTCTATTCAAACTATTTTGTTTAACACAATTCTACACAGAAAGAACAACGCTCGGGATAAAGTCAGTTTTTTAAGTACGAATACGAGTCAATCTTAAAAATTTAAGCACGAATTACACTGAAACCTTCTTAAAGCAATCTTAAGTGAGATTAATTTCGAAAACCAATCCAGGAATTTCTTAAAATAAATTTTATACTAAGCCAAGTAAAAAAAGATTAAAATTTTCGTTGGTAGTGCCATTCTGAGAGTAAAATTATAAAGTGGTCGTTTTAATTTCATATAACTCATTGGTCTCATTTCTCATTATTTCTTCATGAGTCCATACGCTTGTGTTTGTCAAAGATTGTTATAGAAACTACAACAACATCACACATGTAGGTAAATAACAACAGACCAAGTAAACAAGTAAAATGAAAAGCAAAAGTTTCCATTTAGTCCAACATTTTGCATTTTTCGAATTTATTCTATGAGTAACCTTCGAAAGAAAATAATTCCCAGTTTCTGTTTCCATTTAGTTTGTTTTTTTTTAGTAAAAAACATCAAATTTTAAAAGTAGAAACCATGTCGGGCATGATGCTTCATGCTTTTCAGCAAAGCCGGCGCTACCACCCCCCCCCCCCCCCCAACTTTCTTTCCCGCTTGAACCATATTTTTCCGCACTTCACATTAGGAAATCATTCTTTTGGCAATATTTAACTATAACATAACAATTAAACTGTTATGGCGTTATTTTAATTTTGGTTGCTAAACGATTATAGTGTTGCTGCACTTGGGTATTGGCATTAAAGACATATAATTTTATTTCTTGCTCCATAGACTAAACGTTCAAATGGCTTTGAAGCATATAGCTTTATAACACTGCACCAGCAAAAAATATAAATAAGAGTGCTCTGGCGACACGAAGTATCTTTCTCTTATATCCTATTTACCAGGACATTAACATGTTGTAACTACCGCAGAACGCTTAACAATTACGATTCTAACATGAAATCGTATAAAAGGTGTTCTGTTAATCCTTCTCGCAAGAATTTTGGCGGCTTCAGATGGTATGCTCAACTGAACTAGAATATTTTTAAATAACAAGCCAGATAGCTAGGAAAATGCTCGTACATTATTATGCAAAATATTTGCAAACGTTTTCCAGTTCGCTTAAATTCGGACAAGTACTCGCATTGATCGAATATAAGTGCAATATGTGATATTGCGAAACCAAAACATTTCCCTTCGTAACCAAAATATTTAGTTTTGGGTATGTATTTTGATGGTATAAAGTAGTTTACGTTCAAAATTTCATTATTAATAACAAAATCAGTTCATGAAACTCGGAGATATTTCCACATTTCAAAACGTTAATGGTTATTCATTTTATCAGCATTAAGGGCAATATTCTGCGTTTAATTGTTGCGATAGAGTCACAATTATGTCAAAATATCATCGGAAAAGAATAGATATTTGTAACGGTGCATGCAAAGGAACTTTGCCAGAAATCTTTTATGATTTTTTAACTGTACGCCATCTGCTTTATTTGTATCTGCAATGATAGACAAATGCTTAACTTTTATTCATATTTTGATTAATTTATCATCAATTAATCCATTTAATTTTCCTTTTGGTATACCAAATGTCTTGGAGTCGTGTTTAAAGTAGATCTAATAATATGCGCCTAATTGGTTTATTGGCTTTCTGGAGGGAATTTTATATAAATCTTATAAATGCCTAAAATAATTTTTAAAAATTAAATACACATACTGCAACAAGGACAACAGCTATTCGAAATTCACCCAGCCATCATAAATTGTTATCGTGGAATTCAGTTTGTAAAAACAGAATTCTAAAAACGATAATGACGTATACAATTTTAGAAAGCTTTGATTTATTTTTATCTAAGTTTTGTAACCAAATATTCTGAGAATCGATCTGATTTGACATCACCACCGCAATAAATATACTTTAAAAGTTTAAGACAAGAGAAAAAATCTCAAAGCAGTACATCTAATGAAAAGGTAGTTTAAAGCAATTTAAGGCGCATGAAAAATTTTAGTTTTCTTTGTCTGTGTGTGCGTGTTTTATTGCTAACTGCAAAGACTTATCAGCGAGGAGTTTTCCACGTCGCTGCAGAATTTCCTCCATTCTTCGTATAGGGTATCACTGAATTAACTCTGAGGGAAAAATTAAAATCAATGTGCATGTGATCAGAAGATGAACAGTCCTCTGACATGTTCCAATTGCTTATCATGTCTATCGCTAATAAGCGTAACATCTAGAACTTCTCTTCTGTTAGTCACAATAATGGTGGGCTCATTACCCCTTTTAGCTACTGTAAGTTCATTTTCTACTATAAAGCTCACCTCGAAGGTTGACATCCGAGCTTTCCCAGACGGTGTGAAGTGACTTCACACAGATATTATTAAGGTATGTTGCGCCTAATGGCATACGACATCACCTTCCTAGTTAAGGAGTTTGGAGCATCTACAGCCTGGTCGTGAGCTATTTAGCACCTCAAAAACCATACTGCGAGGGGTTTATTTTCCACTGCAACAGTGCAAGTGTCCTTATGGCTAAAATTAAAAAATGTAAGAAAGAAAGCTTGAAAAATTTGTTTGACTATAACACAAGCTCTTGTTTTACCTTGATCGACTGCGTACAGAGTACTAAAGCCGCCCAAACTTAGTCCGCAAACCCTGTCTTTATACAACAATGATTCTTGAATACACATAAACTCTCTGGAAGGAATACATTTATTTTTGAAAAGCCTTTCGAAATGTTTAGTATACATTCGCTACTCCCTTCTTTAAGAAGGGAGAATGGATGTTGTTCAGTTTTTTTTAGTGACCTTCTTTACCCCTTTCTTTGGGAGGGGAAGTTGTTATTAATGGAAGCGTGGAAGGGCTTGCTCCCAATGACAACCTGTGTAAAAAAACAAATAAGTATAGAAAGCGGCCTTTACAAAACCTATACACCTATGTAAACGTTTTACATACAAACAAAAACATACAAACCCCAACTTTTCTAAAACCGGATGTAGATTTTTTAATTCACATTAATGCCATTTTTATTAAGAGGTAGTTATATAGTTAGAGGTTTGTTTATATGCTGATAGTAGACTAAATATTATTCATATTTTTTTTTCAACTGTTTTGGTTTTACAACACAATTGAATGCAAATCATTTGAACTTATTTGTTCAATTTGTATTTTTCTTTTTTTATTTATTTATTTATTTTATTGCATGTCCGATCATGAATTGATTAATGGTTTCCATTTTTAAATTGTATTTAAATGCATACAGAACAAATTGAATTGCAACCGACAGTTAAATTACAATTTTAAATAAACACAAAATTATATACATTCATTGGCGTTAAAGAAAAGTTTACTGAAAGTAAATGCACACTAAAATTATTGAAAAAAAAAAAAAAAAAATATAGAGCAATTCCATATGAAAGCGATCACCTTTTGGACGACCCCTCTCCGATTTTAAAATAAATAGTCTCAATCGATTGCCCAGCAAAAAATAATGTACCTACATATTTTTTTTTTGTTTTTTTTATAGTGACTGGTTTAGTGGTGGTGTACACCACTGTCATGTGAAAAATTGAAGAATTCTTCATAAGGGACCTCATTGAAAGTTGTTTAAAAAAAAAACTACTAAAGCGATCGCAACGAGTGATAGCTCGTTGGAAAGGTAATAAAATTTTCCTAATTCTTCTTAGAAATTTACCTTTAAATTTTCCCATGAAAATTAAATTTTCCGATTTTCCACAGAAGCTCCTAAATTTTCCGGCTAATTTTTTTTTTTGGATTCCTCATAATTTTTGCTCTAAGAATCAGCAATAAAAAAATGGGCCCCGACTCCTTGTTTGGACAGGAGAAGAGCATTTAAGAGACCACCTTGTTAAAAATACATTTTAAAAATTATTTTACAGTTAAAAATACATTTATGAAGAAAAAATCAATTTTTTTTAAGAGCCCCAAGTTGAGTGTGTAGTGAATATGGTCTGCCTGCTTTCACAAGATCGGCCATAAATCCATGGATAATAGCAGCAGTGGCATGTAATGGCACACCAAACCCGACTGAGGCTACAGGTCATAAAATGTTTTGTAAATTTTTTAAATTACCAGGTAATAAATATTTCGCCTAAAATGACACGTGCAGAAACAAGTCATAAAACACGGATTTTCCATAAATATGGCGAAATATTATATATTTATTATTGTAAAGTAAAGAGTGAAGCTGTAAAGACAATTTAAAGTAAAATGAATAAATTTTGCTGCAATCCGTTTAACAAGAGTGGACATCGTTCGAAAAAGATAAAAGTATTAAAATTAACTGGTGTTTCGAAGCGATACATGAATGAATTAAATATACAATACGGTGAAGAAGCAGAATTCATTTGCCCCAAGTGTAAAATCGATTTGTCTCAACAAGCAAATGCATTGAAACAAATGCAGCCACAATCCGAGAGTGAAATGACAAGTGAACAAAATGTTTCATCTGATAGTGAGGCAGACATTCCGATGGTAAATATGTCTTTGAGTCCTTTGAATGAGACTATTACCACTTTAGGTGAAACGCCTATTAGAAAAAGAAAGTTGCGAAGTGAAACATACAGGAAAGAGAAAAAAGGCAAGGTTATGAGTGCAATCGCGACAATATTTGATGAAGGCTCTGATAACGAATGCAGTCAAGCAGATGACGTTGATGACGGCAAACAAATGATTGAGCAGTTGAAAAGAAAATTCAATTTAGCGACCACTTTTCCGGAGAAATATCTCATTTTATTTGTGCTGCCTCAATCATGGTCTATACGCAAGATTTCTGAACAGTTTCAAACATCTTTTTACATCGCGAGAAGAAGCAAAGAATAAGTTCGACAGAAGGGCATATTAGCGACTCCCACCAAGAAATTTGGCTCAAGGACCCTCAGCGAAGCAACGGTGAAATTGATTCAAGATTTTTACTGCAATGATGACAACAGCCGCGCCTGCCCAGGTACAAGTGACTATGTTATCACACGTGAAGATGGAGAAAAAGTACACAAGAAGCGCAGATTATTATTATGTAATCTATCCGGAGCATACCATCAGTTCAATGAGAAATACCCAGCAGAAAAAGTGGGATTTTCTAAGTTTGCCATCCTACGACCAAAAGAATGCGTGCTGGCATTAGACAGGCACGGAACTCATTCAGTCTGCGTTTGCATGTTTCATCAAAACATCAAATTAATTTTCTTTCCATGCAAGAAATTGAAAGTATTTCACGGTGAAATTGAAACATATAGGACCTCCTGTCGAAGTCGTTGTGCGCATACCCACGAAAAATTGTCATCTGTCCAAATGCGACAATTGTCCGAAGATTGACGAGCTAGAGCAATATTTGGCGGAAAAGTTTGAACAGCTGTTAATTCAGGAGGTGCATTTCAAACAGTGGATTATTAGCAGCGGCAGATGTTCCCTTGAGACCGTGGTAAAGCAGATTCCGGAATTCATCGAGGAATTCGGATTCAAGTTGAATGAACTGAAGGCGCACCATTTCATATCCGAGATGCAATCGAAATTTCTAAAGGAAAGTAAGGAGAAATTAGCCCAAAATGAAGATAACGAATTACAGACCGTAAGCCTTGTTGTTGTCGCGGAGAGTTTAGCTCATAATTATGTGTCCGTTTATTTATTTCAAATGAAACTGTTTGAATTCTTAAGATCAAAATTCGATGCAATCGACAAAGTAACGTTTTTCTCAGACGGCGCGGCTTCTCAATACAAGAATAAAAAAATTTTTTACAATCTTTGCATAATTGAAGAAGAACAAAACTGCAAGGTCGAGTGGCACTTTTTCGCGACGTCCCACGGTAAGGGCCCATGCGATGCGTTAGGGGGAACCCTAAAACGCATGGCGACTAAGGCAAGTTTGCAAAGGCCATATACTGACCAGATCTTAAATGTACAACATTTGTTTTCGTGGATTCAAAGCAAGGAAATTGCCATTAACACAGTTTTATGCACTCAAAAAGAACACGATGCCATGGAGCGACGAATTCAAAACAGATATAATAATGTCAAAACTATAACTGGAACGCAAAAGTTTCATTGCTTCATACCAAATATTTCTGATATGTCAATTAATGTAAAGCGGTACTCTTCGTCTGCCGACGTGCTAAATTTAAAGTTACTTCAATTTTATAATGATGCCAAGACAATTGAAATTTTTAATAAATATTGTAATTAAGTATAAGCAGCAAAATAAGAAAGATTTTTTCTTCATAAATGTATTTTTAACTGTAAAATAATTTTTAAAATGTATTTTTAACAAGGTGGTCTTTTAAATGCTCTTCTCCTGTCCAAACAAGGAGTCGGGGCCCATTTTTTTATTGCTGAAAAATTTAAGCAATAAAATAATTTATTAGCCGGAAAATTTAAGAGCTTCTGTGGAAAATCGGAAAATTTAATTTTCATGGGAAAATTTAAAGGTAAATTTCTAAGAAAAATTAGGAAAATGTTATTTCTCAATTAAAGCCTGATTCAATACCTTTCCAACGAGCTATCACTCGTTGCGATCGCTTTAGTAGTTTTTTTTTTAAACAACTTTCAATGAAGAATTCTTCAATTTTTCACATGACAGTGGTGTACACCACCACTAAACCAGTCACTATAAAAAAAAAAAATATGTAGGTACATTATTTTTTGCTGGGCAATCGATTGAGACTATTTATTTTAAAATCGGAGAGGGGTCGTCCAAAAATTTGCCAATTTTGATCGTTTTCATATGGAATTGCTCTATACAAAAATTTCAGGATTCAAATGTTGGAAGCATAATTGCTTCTTCCATAAGGTGCCAAATTTTTTTTGGAAGTTTTAAAACAGCACGAATAGGGATGTAAAAGTTGATACAATTTTACCATTTTTGATGCAGTCGAGTTCTTTAATGAACAAGTAAATTTTTTTGTACGATGTGTTTTTAATTTTTAATTATATATCACACACTAAATTATTTCGTCACTGTCTTCTTAACCCTCTTCTTAACACACACCCGGGTACAAATGTATCCACTTGCAACTTTGCAGTGATGTAACTCAGGCACGGCTTAACTTAAGGAATATAGATTTCGGATCTAGAAAACATAAGTAATTTCTAATTGTTTAAAGGTTATTTGATGCAATTCAGATTAGTGGGTCAGGAGCTACGAGCTTCCAAAGTCGACACCTACGTTAACACACACACAGTTTATATCAAAATAAAAGGCAACATACCATTTTATAGTGTGTTTAAATTATATTATTTTGTTTGAAAAATGAAAATTATGAATTATTGTTACATATTGTGCACTCGGTATTGGTGATCAGCTAAATAATGGCGAATGCACAACAACATCAAAAAGCAACCGTTAGTATATCCAAATACTACAAACACTTGTTTATCACTTGAATTATAGTTGCCTGCATGCACTCTTCTGCTTATATCTTTCGAACCATGTGGAATAGTTGCATGAAACAAAACTAGAACATTTTTAAAATATTTATTTACGCTTTTATAAAAAATAAACATAAGAAAAAGCCAAAATAAGCTAATAGATACAAACGTATCCCGGGTGTGTGTTCTCGTAGAAAAAGTTGGGTATGCATCGTACGGTTAAACATTTCCGCCTTATGCAAAAAAAGTTCACACTAGTTAACCAACACAATAAGCCCAGAGAATGGGTTTTGATGTGTTCGTTAGCTTATGTGAACATTATGTTTTTTTTTTTTTTTTTTGATAAAGAGGTTCTGCTTTAACATTTATGAATCTCAATTTCCTCTTCGAGTTCGCAAGCTCTATATTTACTTCTTTCTTTTAGGAAACCCACTATAAAAGACGCCGATTTTCTAAGTATGTATGACGAAAGGTTCCTAGTCCTTTACTCAGATATTCGTAAGCAACCTAAATATTGTAATAAAATTTCAATTTGTAACAGTTATGTGATTTTTCTCTGAACACTTTCGATTTCAAAAATAGTCTAAAGATATCAAATCGCACATTATTGGTGGCCAATTCCCTCCTCCTCTTCGAGAAATAATACGATTTTCGAACTTTTCTTTCAAAAGCTGCATTGTTTCTCTTACTGAACGGCAAGTGGCACCATCCTATAGAAAACACATATTCTCTACGTCTAAATCATTTATTTTCCGCCACTAAAAGCTTCGGATCAGCTCCCTGTACCGGTTTTCATTGACCGATGGTACCTCAATTTTCGACACCCTTTAGTTAACCAAAAAAAGTATAAACATTATTTAAATTTTTTTAAAAGCGAAATTGAACGGCAGCGAACAAAATCACCAGAAAATCAGGAAACTAAATTGGGATAAACAGAACGTAGGAAAAATAAAATAAAAAAAGAAATACACTCTGAAAGAAGGAAAATATATGCTATAAATGCAAAACTCTACTCCTACTTTTTTTAATTTATACAGTTGGAATGAAAAAAATGTCTATACATAAAAGCTGTTCTTAAATTATGCCTGTTTCTGATTTTCTTTTAGGATTGAATTCAGACATATTGTTTTACAAACAAGGTGTAGGTCGTTTTTTATACAGGTTTACAGAGTCAATCGAAAAATTCTTAGGTTCACATACACACAGAAAAAAATACCAATGTAAAATTAACATGGCGAAATGTTGATTAAGAATTATTTAAATTTATCATTATTTCATATTTATTTTAAATGAAAAATATTAAAATAACCTTAAATCACATTAATTTAATATTATTCACTGTTTAAATATAAATTAAATTAACATGCATACACACATAAGTATGGGCATTTTTTTATTTTCATGTTTAAACGACTGTTCCCGTATTCATTTTATTAAAATTATTTAGTTAAAAAGTACATCAAGTTTTCAAAGTATAATGATGACGAAAACCATATAGGGCAATTCTGCTGTTGCTTCTGTTTACAAAGGAGAATACAAAATAAGTGAAACATGTGTTACAGGGGTAAGTGTTTTGATTATTCTTAAATAAATGCATATGTTGTCTCTGAAGCTTCTTCACACTGTTATATAATACTCCAACCATTTTGATTCTACATGAAATTCACGTTGTTTCAACTTGAAATAACTTTCATTCAACGTGACTCGGATTGTTTGTTCTAACTTCACTGCAATGTTAAATTAACATGAACTATAGTTATTTTAAAAGAAAAACATGTTGTTCGCAACTTATTGTAAAATCAGGTTGAGCTAACATGAAAAACGTATGAATCAAAATCACCATCGAAAAATTGTAAATCAACCTTGTTTTCGACGTTTTTCACTTGATTTTGCTCTGTGTGTACGTTTCACCCACAATAAAACAGCGGGAAAACGGAAGGTTTTTGTTGGTAAAGCCACAGTTACAAAAGCACCATAATCGGCCAAATACGTTGAACAACAATAATAAAAGAAATTGAAACTTAATTAAGTTCAAGAATAAAATAGGCTTTTCCACGTAAACAATACTTTTTTCGATTTGGTTACCATCAATAAAACAATTTTTGATGAACAAATTTTAAATATATTTTGGTTTCTTTTACCATATTATTGGTATCGACAACCATCGTTTTATGCGGATTTTTTTTTATTCGGATTAAAATTTATGCGATTTTTAAATTAACGATTTTTTTTACATTTTTACGGTTTTTGAAATTTTAGATATTTTTTAAGCTTTTTTACGTTTTTAAGTTAAACCAAGTTTGCATCGCTGATATAATCGTTATAGTTTGTTTTATTTTGTGTTTTATATATGCGTAGCCGATATGTGTGTATGAGTGTTTTTAAACTAATGAAGAGCAGATAATATTAGTTTTACAACGAAAGCTAATTTCGGTAAAAATAGAATCAAAAATCAAGTGGTAGTAAGAACAATTTTAATTTAAACTCGTTTTTTACGCACAACATTGTAATAACCACATGTACGAGTGTAAAGAAATTTGCATACCTTTTAAAATAATAGAGGTCCCATAATAAATTTTTTAAAATATGATAAGGACTCTAAAGGCCAATTTAGAATAAAAAAAAAAAAAATTAGAGCTAAGCTAAAAAATTTTGATTTAAATTGGTCATTTCCGGGGTTGCAGATGAAAACTTTTTTTTTTTTTTTATTTAAAGATCAATTAATTTTCTGTAAGAATCACCTAAAAAATTTGTTCGTTGATTAGTTTTTAGCTTGGAACAATAATAAAAAACAATTTTTGAAAACGGCAACACTTTACTACCCCGTTACTCGACAAATAAACATTATAGAAAAAGAATAAGAACAATAGTTATGCCAAATATAAAGCAATTCCAACTTAATATTTCTATTGGGTTGTCCGCTTCACATATACATATTTGTTGATTTTTTTTATGCGATTTTGTTTTGATTTTTTAATTCACATTTGAATTTATGCGGTTTCTCAGAATTTTGGAACGAATCATTAGTTTTTATATGAAGCTAGAGTATCGTTTTATGCGAATTCAATATATTCGATTTTTTTTGGAACGGATCTATCGCATAAAACGAGACCTGAGTGTAGTATGTTTTAATGTTGTTAATTTTTGACGAAAGCATATCGCTAAAACAGAATGAAAAAAGCTAAAAATTAGCTTAATTTTTGATATGTTAAAAATAAGCGATAAATTGCCAAACAAAAAAATGGTGTTTACAAATTAGATTTTGAAAATATTAAAAAATTTTGCTATAAATCGCTATAAAAAACTTTTTTGCAAAAAAAAAACAGGTATTAACGTTTAATCCAAATTTTATTATTTTTAATTAGGCTAAAGTTCATCAAATTAAATTTGATTTTCGAGAATGAAAAATTATCAATAACAATTTTAATTAATTTTCATATTGTAAAATCCTTTCTTCATAAAAATAATTTAATGAAAATTATATTTGATGAACTTAAGCCTGATTAAAAATATTAAAATTTGGATTAAAAACCATAAATAGTTCAACGTTTTCAAAATAAGACCACCTTGTATGAATTCGCCTTGTTCCTAAACGAAAAATTTTATTTTTGTTTGGAAAACAGTAAGTAGGCATTTAGTTACATTTTAAAACTTAAAATTAGATATCTATCCATGACGGTTTGGCAATATGTGTTAAAAAAAATTACAGTAAATTCGACAGATGTAGCTTCAAAAATATAACTGCTATTAACTGTCAAAGTTCGGAAACAAATTTTGCAAGGCCATTTATAAATTAAAAAACTTTTCAGTTTTAAGATAAATTTTGAAAAAAAAAAAAAAAAAAATAAAAATGTTAAATATTGACATAAAAATGCAAAGAAATAGATTATATATTTTAAAAGAATTGCTCAAAAGTAGTGTTTACTTCAACGTTGCAGAACGGTCATATTCACTCGCCACAAGTTTAAAGTCAGGCTTTTGAATATCGAAACACAAATTTAAGGCAAATACCTTTTGTTTGAAATCAATAAGGATTTTTATTAGCTGTGTAACTACGAACTTCATTTAATAATTACCCGGCTGTCAAGAAAGGAAAATGTTTTTCTTAACCCTCTTCTTAACACACACCCGGGTACATATGTATCCACTTGCAACTTTGCAGTGATGTAACTCAGGCACGGCTTAACTTAAGGAATAGAGATTTCGGATCTAGAAAACATAAGTAATTTCTAATTGTTTAAAGGTTATTTGATGCAATTCAGATTAGTGGGTCAGGAGCTACGAGCTTCCAAAGTCGACACCTACGTTAACACACACACAGTTTATATCAAAATAAAAGGCAACATACCATTTTATAGTGTGTTTAAATTATATTCTTTTGTTTGAAAAATGCAAATTATGAATTATTGTTACATATTGTGCACTCGGTATTGGTGATCAGCTAAATAATGGCGAATGCACAACAACATCAAAAAGCAACCGTTAGTATATCCAAATACTACAAACACTTGTTTATCACTTGAATTATAGTTGCCTGCATGCACTCTTCTGCTTATATCTTTCGAACCATGTGGAATAGTTGCATGAAACAAAACTAGAACATTTTTAAAATATTTATTTACGCTTTTATAAAAAATAAACATAAGAAAAAGCCAAAATAAGCTAATAGATACAAACGTATCCCGGGTGTGTGTTCTCGTAGAAAAAGTTGGGTATGCATCGTACGGTTAAACATTTCCGCCTTATGCAAAAAAAGTTCACACTAGTTAACCAACACAATAAGCCCAGAGAATGGGTTTTGATGTGTTCGTTAGCTTATGTGAACATTATGTTTTTTTTTTTTTTTTTTGATAAAGAGGTTCTGCTTTAACATTTATGAATCTCAATTTCCTCTTCGAGTTCGCAAGCTCTATATTTACTTCTTTCTTTTAGGAAACCCACTATAAAAGACGCCGATTTTCTAAGTATGTATGACGAAAGGTTCCTAGTCCTTTACTCAGATATTCGTAAGCAACCTTAATATTGTAATAAAATTTCAATTTGTAACAGTTATGTGATTTTTCTCTGAACACTTTCGATTTCAAAAATAGTCTAAAGATATCAAATCGCACATTATTGGTGGCCAATTCCCTCCTCCTCTTCGAGAAATAATACGATTTTCGAACTTTTCTTTCAAAAGCTGCATTGTTTCTCTTACTGAACGGCAAGTGGCACCATCCTATAGAAAACACATATTCTCTACGTCTAAATCATTTATTTTCCGCCACTAAAAGCTTCGGATCAGCTCCCTGTACCGGTTTTCATTGACCGATGGTACCTCAATTTTCGACACCCTTTAGTTAACCAAAAAAAGTATAAACATTATTTAAATTTTTTTTAAAAGCGAAATTGAACGGCAGCGAACAAAATCACCAGAAAATCAGGAAACTAAATTGGGATAAACAGAACGTAGGAAAAATAAAATAAAAAAAGAAATACACTCTGATAGAAGGAAAATATATGCCATAAATGCAAAACTCTACTCCTACTTTTTTTAATTTATACAGTTGGAATGAAAAAAATGTCTATACATAAAAGCTGTTCTTAAATTATGCCTGTTTCTGATTTTCTTTTAGGATTGAATTCAGACATATTGTTTTACAAACAAGGTGTAGGTCGTTTTTTATACAGGTTTACAGAGTCAATCGGAAAATTCTTAGGTTCACATACACACAGAAAAAAATACCAATGTAAAATTAACATGGCGAAATGTTGATTAAGAATTATTTAAATTTATCATTATTTCATATTTATTTTAAATGAAAAATATTAAAATAAATAAAATGTTAAATATTGACATAAAAATGCAAAGAAATAGATTATATATTTTAAAAGAATTGCTCAAAAGTAGTGTTTACTTCAACGTTGCAGAACGGTCATATTCACTCGCCACAAGTTTAAAGTCAGGCTTTTGAATATCGAAACACAAATTTAAGGCAAATACCTTTTGTTTGAAATCAATAAGGATTTTTATTAGCTGTGTAACTACGAACTTCATTTAATAATTACCCGGCTGTCAAGAAAGGAAAATGTTTTTCGTGAGTGTGTGTGCGTGTATCTTTATAACCTCCTATTTTCAAATGCATCAACATTTGAGGTTTCGTTGTTTTCTTCTCCAGCGGATTATTAAAATAGGCCTTCAGCGCAAAATATAGTCTGTTAAACGGATAGGGTTAACTTTGTTTATGGTTTATATTAATTTCGTTTTTTGCCATCTTGTTCCTTGGATTTTTTCATTTTTACGTATGATTTATCTTAATTATGAAGATCTATTAAAAATCAAGTATACGTCCCACGGGGCTAATACAAAATAGGGTTGACGTATTAGAGTTGTGAGTTGTGAGGTGGAATTGCCATCGGCAAAATCAAAAATATTTTAGTCACTGTAATCCATTCTATAAGAATTCACGATGCTTGGCAAGGCAAGTTTGTATATTAAAAAGTTAAATTGCTATATTTTTAAATTTTAATCGTTATAAATTTGAATAGAAAAAAAAGAAATATTTAAATAAAAATTTATTAATTAATTGGTGGTCAACAAAAAAATTTAATAAGAAAATTTTTATTTAAGTTTTACACAACTGCTCTCGGGGTTTTCACAAGAACTTTGTTTTCTTAAACAAAATAAAACAAAAAATTTAGGTGAAGATTTTTAAAATTTTTATTGTATTACGAAGAGAGAAGTTCGGCAATTATGAATGAAAAATTATGTCTGGCAAATGTCCATCACGCGCATGCTGACAGGTGTTGATTCTTAAATCAAAGTTCTTAATCACTTTTTGGCAAAATGGTGGGTCTATTTCATTTATGACATCACTGATTATGAGTTTTAAGGCTGCAATCGATTCGATTGGTTCCGTATAGACTCTGTCCTTAACAAAGATCCACAAAAAAGAATATAATGTTAAATCACACGATCTGGCTGGCCATTTAACAGCCGATGTTCGTGAAATTTATCGTTTCATTGGCTAAGTGTAATCTAACTTTTATTATTTTAATGCGATTTTCGAGCGACATTTTTTTAATTGTAACAATTGCCAATGCATCTTATACGAATGAATCATGTTTAAATATGGTCACCTTCAACAGAACTATTTTTAAAGAAATTTGTAAACTTATTATGGGTAATTTATTATTGTTAAGTTAGTCCTCTATCAAAAATCCGCAACCATATCATAGTTGCCTCTCATCATTTTATGGTTAGATATGACAATAATTTGTTTTTATATTTAAGAGGAACAGGCTATGGTTGAATGGCAGCCATGCCATAGCCAAAACATGGTCGGCGGCAACTATTAAATAGTTGTCCATTAAGACGACTAACTAAACCATGCTGGTGACAATAATATGGTTAAATTAAACATGATGTATTTAACGCTTTCTTTAAAATTGTTTTGTTGGAGTGAATATATATAAACATGTTTTTTCTCTGAGTGCAGGCACCGTTCTGAATATTGATTGAGGCTCCCGATAGTATGTTTTTTGCGCGAAATACTTCCTGTCTTTTAGGCTGATTGTCTTTGCTGAAACTCTTCTTATCTTATAGAATGTTGCATTTCATTAAGTTGTTCCCTGTCCAATGAATTGAATGAATGAATTGTCTGAACGAATTGTTGCTGCTATTTAATATTCCATACAATCTATCATTATTGTTTTTATTGCAATTTTATTTATAACAATTACTTTATTTCTTAACTTTTTTGTCAAGAATAAAAACTGGGAATTAAGCACGAATAGCAAAATCTTTTGAAATTAAAATTTTGTATTCCCAAAAATTGAAATTACTTTTTGATAAAACAGGCAAGTGCACGGCCTAAAAAGCACTTAATTGACAACATCTTTTGTAAGTTGTTGTTGTTTTTATTTTGTTTTTCTTAACCTACTTACAACTACAATTAATGTTGAGAGAATTTCAACTAATTGTAGTGGGGAATGTAAGATGAGATAAACCCACTGTTGTTTATTGTTGATGTGTTTTGTTCAAGCTTTGATATTGTTACAAGTAGAACTGTTGCTATAATTCTTATACGTTTAACAGTTTTATTTGGTTTAATATCTTTAGTTTGTCTAAAATCTTTATGGATGAAGTTTCTTGATGATCTGACCTAAGCAACCAGTGAAATGCATAGGAATAGCTTATCCCATCAACAATAAATTTCAAGTGTTTTTGTCAAGAATAAAAACTGGGAATTAAGCACGAATAGCAAAATCTTTTAAAATTACTTTATTTCTTAACTTATAATAGAGTTTAAGATTAAATAATATTTTAGTTAGACGCTGAAGCATCATTAAGAACACAAGAATTTAACTATCGTCTAGAGACAAATATTTATGTTCATACAAATAAAAAAGAAAACAATGCTTTATCAATAAAATTTTATATTTGTATATTTGTTAGCCGCAAGTTTACCCAACACACTATATTTTTGAGCTGCATGTTTTATCATTAAGTTTTAATATAAAAACGATATTAAGCTTTAAACTATGCAGCATTTGACTGCATAGTTTTCAACGAAAAAAAGTTGGTTTTTCAAATATTCAAAACAAAACTGTTATCTTTGGGTGAATATTTAGTACGGAAAATGTAAAGGTGCTATTTTATAAGGCCCTTGTCCTAACATTGAGAAACTTTTCATATCAAATTTAAAGAATTTAAAAAAATTTGTATGAAGCTATTTTTAAAGTGCGCTGTTAATGTTTTAGAAAATATTTAGGGAACATTTTCAAAACTTATCCGCTCATTACGTACCAATAGTCCGCTTAAGTATTCAAACTAATTAAAACCCAAAACAGCCTAGTTAACCAAATGTCTTGCTGGGTTATCTTTTCTAACTCAAATAAACAAGACATTTGAAAATAAGTCGAAAGCCAACAAGAATAAAAAATTTACAACTTGTTGAAATTCGTTTACTTATTGAAGAACAATAAAATAATGACATATTTATTGTTCGCAAGCAAACAAAAAAAAGAATAATAATAATAAAAGTGAAGAAAAATAAAGCCAAAAAGGAAACAATATTAAATGTCTTGCTTAACATTAATAAAAATGTTTACGGTAATGGCCGTTTGTATGCAGAATTAATGGTTTTGTACAGAGCTTTCAATACGGGCACTTTCACAGAATTGTTCTTAGTTTTTTTCTCTTTCTCTTAATTGAAATTAAATAATAAATAAATTATAGTTTGAGAAACAATTTAAAAGTCTTGACTGCGCAAAGTGACAAAAATTACACTTTCCTGTCCTTTAGATCAGCTTTAACAATTTAATTCATTATTATTTTAATTCTCTTAAATGTTTATAAAAAATTCTTTCGTATAAATAAAGGCTACATGTTTTACGCAAAACTGTTGCAAATATTTAGGTTATAAAATTTTATTAAAATATATTATAGAATAAGATAAAAATGGACAAGTTAGAGTGCTATATTCGGCTGTGCCGAATCTTTGATACCCTCCACCGACAATTCTAATGTTTAAGGAGTAATATCTGTATGATGTCTATTTATTATTATTATCTTAAACTGTGACGATTTGTTTTTCGGTAGTAGGGTTTATATGGGGCCTAGGGTAAATTATGGACCGATCATCACGAAATTTCACAGCGTCATTTCTAGTCCTTTAAAACTGTGACGTACCAATTTCTGTTATGACAGCATTATTAATTATGGTTTTAGGTGTACTAAACTGTTTTCCGGGTGTAGGGTGTTTCTATGGGGCCTAGGGTAAATTATGTACCGATCTTCACGAAATATCACAGTATCATTTATAGTCCTATAAAGCTGTGACGAGCCAAATTTTTTTACGCTAACGTTATTTTTTACGGTTTTACGCTTTCTAAACTGTTTTCCGGGAGTAGTTTTTATATGGGGCTTAGGGTAAATTATGGACAGATCTTCACGAAATTTAACAGCGTGATTTTCAGTCCAATAAAACAAATTTTTGCAAAATCTTATCTCATTCCATGCCTTGTTCCAGCATTTATGTTATTTTTTGTAACAAAACTATCAATTTTTTTAAGTGGTGGTTCCACATTTTGATTCATAGCTCTGGTCCTACTGAACCGATTTTGCTGGATTTCAATCCCAAACTGCTTAGGATAACTCAAGCAATTTGGCACGAAGTTTGTTCATTTCGTTTGAGTTGTTCGAAAGTGAGCGTGTTTTCAACAGACGGACAGACGGACAGACAGACGGACATGGCTAAATCGGCTTAGAATTACGCAAGGACCCAGAATATATATACTTTTTGGGGTCTGAGATGAATAAGAAAAAAGTTTCACACGGAATCACAAACTTAATATACCCTCTTCACACCTAATTGTGGTGGAGGGTATAAAAAGAAACAGAAAACATTTGATTATAAAACAATTTATTTGAATTAAAGAAGTGTTTTGTAAAAACAGAAAATTGCCTTGTTTAAAAAACTTTTATAGATTTTCATTGGCTTTGGTTCTCATGACACTTTATTGTTTACATTGAAGAGATAATACAAACGAGAGACTGAAAACATTCTATTATTTTAGCAGTATGTTACAAATATTCTTTAATTGTAATACTACATTGTTAAGAGATTCGTCAAAAATCCGCTAAGCGATGTTAATTGCGAGTCATTTCTTAACTTCAAGTTTTTTGCCCAACTACTTTGGACATTTCGTTGTTTCAGTGTTTGACTTATTATACAATGGAGAGGTAAACAATTGAGCAGCGCGTTAAGATAATTGAAGCCTTTTACGAAAATGGGCGTTCCAGCAAACCACGCCTGTTGGAAATGTGAAAGCACCTGTTTGCTGCGGTTTACTTCTTCGAAAATAAGGAAGGAAAATGGTGATCTTTATCACGAGATGATAAGGGACTTCTTGGGGCAAGAAATTGAGCATATGTATCTGGACGATATGTGGTTCCAACAGGATGGTGTCTCTTGCCATACAGCCAGCGAAACAATGTCTTTTTTTGCGTGAGAAAATCAATAGTCGTGTTTTCTCACGCCGTGGCGAATTCAATTTGCCACCATGATCATGTGATTTGACAATTTTAGACTTATTTATTTGGGGATATTTAAAAGAAAAAGTGTACGTCAATAAGCCAAGAACAATTCAAGAGCTTAAGGATGAGATAGTTCGGCACATTAACGACACCCCAAATATGTCTCAGAGTCATTGAAATCAAGGACCATTGGACCAAAGCCGTGTTGAGTATTTGGCCGATATTTTGTTTTATACAGAATTGTCATAGATCCTTCTATCATAATAAAAAATTTTAGGAAATACTCTAAACACTTTTAGTTTTATTTGCAATTCGAAAAAAAATCCACTTTTAAATTTTTACCCCACCGTACGTGTTTAAAGAAAAATCTAAAAATGTTTTTTTGCCACAAGAGAATCTATTTTTAAAGAGATGAAAATAATTCCAAATAAAGCCTCACAAGCTTAAATAAATTTCATAGAAAAAAGATTTAAAAAATACTCGATTTTATACAAATATTTCTTTTAAAATTTTTACGTTATTTTCTTTATGAAATTGCTTTCTCGACTCCTGGATTAATGATTTTATCAATACTCATACACTTAGGCACCTTAAGCACATTCAACATTATCACTCCGTTCAAGAATTTAAAAGTAGAAGAAGTACTTGTTTTTGGCAGATTAAGTGTCACAACCAAAACTACCAAGTAGAATTTATATTGTATAATAAATTAACATTTTGCTTGAAAAATTCTGTTAATCTCTCAGGACAAAAATGCGTAACCCGATAAAAAATGGGATGGAAGATATATAATACATATTACCAGTGTTGCTCTGGTGTTTAATGATCAAAAATGTCCCAAATGATAAAATTATTTTTACTTGAGAGTTACACGATCAAGTTTTGCCTATCAAGTTTTAATACACTCTCACTTTTTTACTAATACACTCATACTTTTAAAAATTGAAACGAATTTGCTTTAAAATTCTCTTTCCAGTGAGTGTTTCAATTTACGTTCAAGAAAACAGCTGATTTCAAGGTTAGTGAGCAAATTTTTCGTTTGTCTTTATAAATTATTTTCTTGATTACAAGTTGAAAGTTAATTGCTCAAAAATTTAATGCAGCCTACGTCACAGCTTTTAATTTATGTAAATTTTGACAAACAGCATGTGTAAAAGACTATCAAGAACAACTTGACCGTGTGGCCGCAGGGTAAGAGATGTATGCAAAATTAAATATGGCCTGTTTTTCAACCACCAGTGCAAAGACCAAGCAAAATATAAAAAAAGTAACGTAAAAATGACTATAATTACTTGGCTAGTGGTCAGATCAACAAATTGATATTAACTGGTAAAAATGTCATTAAATTAATTAGAACGTCGCAAGTTTTTGGTAAATTGTGTGATAATAAATCTTATAAGAGAAAATATTAAATATTTCATTACTCTTCTGAAATTTTTTTTAAAAAAATCTTTTATTTATAAGAAAACAAAGGCTTTCGTAAATGAAAAACCGTTCAATAGAAAACGAAGATCCGGTAGAAATATTTCATACAGTGAAAACACACTCGAGCTGTATTAAAGGCAGAAATTTCGGAATGTACGGCAAAATCTTATAGTGCGTTTGCAAAAGAATACAGTGCTCAAGTTTTATTTTAAGATAAGAAATACGTTACACATACATATGTATGGGAGTAGTCAAATACGCAAAGAAACCCGTTTCAGTTGTCTCAGAAAACCATCAAACAGCCTATCAAAAACGAACAGGGGCTAAGGAAAAGGAACGTTATCGTTTACATAGAACATCTCTATGAAAAACATTCAGTTATAAAAATATTTTGCTATACGAACGTTCACGTTCGAAATTGTTGAACATGAAGTAAATTTTTTTTTAAATTGTGCCACAGCTACACTTCTTTCGAGCATTGTACATTTTTTTTCTTAAAAAAATCATGAAATTATTTCAAAGTTGCTACATTGAATGCAAACGTCATGCGATTACACAAATAAGTGCGGATATGTCTGACACATAGTTGCCAGGTAAAATGCTTCAAAAATAGTCTAATTTTCTTACCTAAATAGTCAAAAGTTAAAAAATCTAGAATAAGAGACCTGACTTGATAAATTTCTTTAATCATTGCCAAAGTGCCGCATGATCTGAGAGGTATCGAAGACCGATTTTACTCATCACAAATCCTGATTCAGTGCTTAGAAAGAAAAACAATCTATTACTCGAATCCAAAGCATAATCTGTAGTCACGCTTATCGTCATTAATTTTTTTAATCATGACAGCGTATATATACAAATTTTGTCTTAAACTAAAGTAACCAAGAAGGTTTTCAAAAAGATGATATAATACTAAAAACTTTTCTTAATATGTTGAAAAATTGTCTTTTGAAAAATCGTCAAACTAACGGCAAAACGCGTACAAAACGTCAATGGGCCAATTTTGGAGTCCAAACTTTTCAAAATAAATATAAATTGCCAACTCTGGCGAGTGACATGATATTAAAAAATAAAAAAGCATTGTGTAGTTGCTTTGGAGGGCTCTAGTTCATGCTATATTCAAACTTTAAGCATCTCGAACGTGATTAAGCTCTATACACATCAAAATCGAGATAACTATTCATATATTAAGTGATTTGTTAATCACTTCAAATTGATATGATTAAAACTAAATCTTTTCATTAGTCACCTAGAATCTTCTGAGCATACCTCAAATTGATTAAGATGTAGCATCGGCCACAATAAATGTACCTTTTACGTGTACAACTGACCACGATTTCTTAATGTTTTTGTTTCGTCCTTCAAACGCCTTTACAATCCCAAGTGTGAACAAAGCATTTAAGATAATCGAGAGTGTATCATATTTGAGATCCATTGAAATGGAAATTTATGGTAATATTCATATCAGAGATTATTCCGTCTTTATTTTCTTTTTTTTGGGATTTCAGACCTACCAGCACAACGTTTTACTATGACATTTTTTTTTTTTTTTTTAAATTTATCTTTATTATTGAATCTTTCTTATCGAAATTAACAATATGTATTCAAATCTTAATTCTACTTGTTGTTTATTAGTTGTTACCAGTGTAACCACTAACTGCTGTATTCAAATTTTAAAAATGTCTTCTAGTTAGGCTCAAAGTATCGGTTCTTTTAAGCCTCTGGTGACCTTCGAACTAAAGCAAGGTATTTAGGGTGGACCATTAGTTTATCGATGTAACTTATTGAATATTTTTTAATTTCCTCCTGGATAGTGGGGACGTTGAGATCTCTGTGGATAATATCATTACGTATATACCATGGGGCGCAGACAATTTTTCGTAATATTCTAGACTGTCTTCCTTGAAGCTTTTGGATGTTAGATGCGGATGCAGTACCCCATAATTGGATGCCATATGTCCATATTGGTTTTATGATGGACTTGTATAAGAGAATTTTGTTGTCTAAGGACAAGTTTGAGTTTCGACCGAGAAGCCAATGTAGTTGAGCTGCTCTAAGTTTCATAGCCGTTATTTTCGCTTCAATATGACGCGACCAGGTCAAGCGTCTATCTATATGAATTCCCAAGTACTTAACATGGTTTTCTACCGGAACAGTGATGTTATTTATTTTTACAGCTGGGAACGTTTGTCTTCTGAGCGTGAAAGTTAAGTGAGCACATTTAGCCGGGTTAACCTTTATTCTCCATTTTTCTAGCCAGGCCTCTAGTTCATTGATGTGGGTCTGCAGATTTTGCGATGCGACTTTTGGGTCATGGTTTACGCTTATAAATGCTGTGTCGTCTGCAAATGTAGAGGTATGCGTGCTCAGGTTTGTTGGCATATCCGCTGTGTATATTATATATAGAAGCGGTCCTAATATGCATCATGCCAAACTTTGTCAAATGCTTGGGAAATGTCTATAAACAGGGCTGAGCAGTATTGCTTTTTCTCAAACGCCGATCCTTTAAGGGTGACAATTCTATGCACTTGTTCTATTGTACCATGTTTCGCTCTGAATCCGAACTGATGATCCGGGATGATGTCGTGTTCATTTAGATGAGGAGTTATACTTTAGACGAATATTTTTTCGAAAAGCTTCGATAGGATTGACAATAAGCTTATCGGTCTGTACGACGCAACCTGGCTAGCATCTTTTCCTGGCTTGGGAATCATAACAATTAGAGACCTCTTCCATGAGGATGGGAAGTATCCGACTCTTAATATAGCGTTAAAAATGAGCAGCAAGATTCTGGAAGCAGACGATGGTAGGTTTCTTATCATTGACCCTGTGATGCGGTCAGGTCCGGGAGATTTTCTAATATTCACTTTATCTATTGCAGATTTTACTTGAGTTATGTTAAATTTTAATGGATGGTTTACCTTATCTGGAATGATTGGACGACAGGAACAAGTATGTGCACCATGTGGCGTGAAAACTTTCTCAAGGTGGCCCGCGAAAGCGTTTAATTTTTCATGTGTGTTTTTGGCCCAAGTGCGGTTTTCCAGTCTTAATGGAGATTCTTGGGTTATAGGGCATTTCATATGCCGTACAGCCTTCCATAAGCTATAATTGGAGTTTTTTGTGGCGTCTAGGCTGTTTAGATAGCCTTCTATTGCAGACTCGTGGTTCTGTCTCAATTTGTTGCGAAGAGTGGTCAGGCATAATTGTAGTTGGGCCTTAGTGGTTGGGGAACGACTGTTTTGCCATTGTCTTCTTAACTTCCTTCTTTCTCTGATAAGGGCCTCTATATCCGTCGATGTATTGTAAGGAGCACGTTTAATTGTCCGCTTGATTTGGGTTGCATTTCTTGCTGCAGTATCCAAGACTTCTGTAAATCGGTCGACAGCTATTTGGATGTCAGATGAATTTTTTAGGGGAATGCACTGTGATAGGTGAGAGCTCACATACATTTTATACTTTAACCAATTTGTGTTTCTGTTTGGATAGGAAATACAGTTTGCAGCTGCGGCGTCAGAGTTACCTTTTAAAATGAGGATTGAAGGTGAATGATCAGACGAAAGATCATAGGAGGAACTAACTAGTACCTGATCGCGCTTGATATTTTTACTTACAGCAAAGTCAATAAGGTCTGGTAGCTTATTGAAGTCGGTTGGCCAATAGGTAGGCTCACCACTCGATACCACATCAAAATTATTTGCAGTTACGGTATTGTATAGCTGATTACCTCTAGGACTAATAAGTCTGGAGCCCCAATATGTATGTTTAGCATTGTAGTCGCCAGCAGCAATGAATTTCTGGCCCAATGTGGAGAAGAAGTTGAGAAATTTATCGTGTAAAATTTTGTGCCTCGGGGGACAATAAACGGATGTTAACGTTAGTTTGAAATCAGTAAGATTTATAGATGCGGCCTGGATACAATCTTCTTCAAACTCTGGCAATGGTAAGTGTCTGATGTGTTTGTGCACAATTATGGATTAGCCACCACAAGCTCGTCCGCTGGGATGTTTTGTGTCATACGTAATGTAACCATTTACCCTAAAGCAGTTTTTATGAGTAAACTGTGTTTCAGAGACAAGAAGTACGTCGATTTCATGCCTACGAAGAAAGTTTGCAACTTCGTGTTTATGTTGGGATAACCCGTTTGCATTCCAGAAACATATTTTTAACTGGTTAATTTTTTGTTGAGTAGAACTTGTAGGAGCATGTTCTGGTTTCGCATCATTTCCTGAAACATGTTCTGCATAGTGGCCATGAAGTTATTCATAGTTTGAATTAAATTTTCAATTGAGGTAGGCATTTGTAGACCTTCCCTAGGAACATTAGCGTACGGAGGTTGCTTTGCGTTGGAAGTACTCGGGGGATTTTTCGCATTAGGGTTTCCTTTTAGGACTTGGGCATATGATTGGTTTTGTTTGTTTGTGTAGTAATAGCAATTGAGCCAGCGGCTTGGCTGGGCGCATGTGACGGACCATATTGGGAGTGAGTATATTTTTGAACTAAAGCAGGTTTTAATTAATGCAAGAAGATTTTACAACCCCTATAGTTTGCCGTGTGATTTTCGCCACAGTTGCTGCATTTCTTAACATTCGGGTCAGCTTTAGAACAATTACATTCGGCGGTTTTATGAGTGTCGCCACAAACCATACATACGTGAGGCAATTTACAATATGATTTTGTATGCCCATATTCCTGACAGTTTGTGCATTGGGAGGGACCCTTTCGTTTTATTGGCTCCTCAACAGTTATTCTTCGGTTGAGTAGGTAGCGCAAGTTGTATATGGGATGAGCTGAATTTTTGGTTTTGAGAACCGATGAATCAAACGATATCTCAATGCGGTGCAGTGAGGAACTTTATTCCTGTTCAAAATATTATGCACAGATTTTACCTCATACCCCTCTTGCTCTACGGCAGATTTTATATCCTCTGTAGGAACAGAACTATCTATGCCTTTTGTGACTATAATCAATCCCTTAGCACTTTTTAATTGGTACGTATAGTAACTTTTATTTTCTGCGTCCAGGTGTCTTGATATAATACGAAAGTTCGTTTCTGTACTGGCTTGAATTTTGGTCTCTTGAATTTGACCGCGTCGTATAGAAACGACGTAGAAATTATTCTTACCTACAAGTTGAGCCAACATGTTGACTATGCTATTTGATGTTTGCTCCCGCAGATAGATTGGTGGCGGTTTAACTTCTTTAGTGGCTGCCCCATTAGCTGATTCTGCTTCTTCATCGTCAGGTATGGATAGTACAGAGAATCTGTTACCATTTGTTGGCAAAGATACTACGTTACAGCCTTTGTATTGTTTGGCCATGCGTTCCTGTTGGGTGGACCTAGGGCTAGCCTTTCTCTTAGTTATTGTAATATATCTGTCCATGCCTGTTTGCACTTTAGTACTGTTTGGCACAGCTCCTGTATTTATTATTGCAAATCGTGATGTTCCAGGTTTTTCGTTATTATTCCTCTGGTCAGACGACTTCACACTTTGAACCACATTTACGGTCGGATCAACACACTTGCTCAGGTTGGGCACACTTGAACTTAAATTGCTGTATGGAAAACCAGTTGCGCTGGCAATTTTTCCACTTAAATAATTTTTGTTTAATTCTGGATGTCGAATGTTTTCATTGCTCACGCTCGGGGAGCTTACCACAATATAAGCATTTCTGCTATTTGTGCTGGGCCTACTCTACTTATTGGGAGTATTTGTGAGGCTCATTCACAAATCTCTTGTTCTTTTTTTTTTCACCTATTACAAATATTTTTTTTTTCAACCACGGCAAATATTTTTTTTCACTTCCAATTTCTTTATTATATTTTTTTTTTTTTTGTTTTTGTTACTCACTGATACACGTCCTTACTCGTCAAGAGCTGAAATTGAGTTTAAAAAGTTCTTTGTTTTTTTTTGTGAACAACTAGGTCAACAGAATCTTGTAGTAGGCGGATTTTTGCAAACTGTCTGCTTTAGCAGCATATAACTCGAAAACTACTTGAGATAATGCGATGACATTTAGTATGCTTTACAGCTTGATAGCTTGTCTTTAAAATGCGACATAATTTGTGCGCCTACCGCCACGCCCTCTTTCTTTTTTTAAAAGGGGATTTACAGTTTTCGCCTTTAAACTTTCGTATTGGGTGGGTGTGGCAGGAATTTTAAGAAACTATCAGAAAGTTCATTTCCTAAGCTTGCTGTATGCCAACTTTGATTACACTCGGTCAAGGCCAAGCTAAGAAATTTAAAAAGGAAGTCAATCTTTTTTAGACAACCCCTGCTGAAATTGAATTTAAAAAGTTCTTTGTTTTTTTTGTGAACTACCAGGTCAACAGAATCTTGTAGCAGGCGGATTGTTACAAACTGTTTTCTTTAGCAGCCTATAACTCGAAAACTACTCGAGATAATGCGATGAAATTTGATATGATTGACAGCTTGATGGTTTGTCTTTAAAATGCGATATATTTTGTGCGCCTACCGCCACGCCATCTTTGTTTTCAAAGAGGATATACAGTTTACGCCTTAAAACTTTCGTATTGGGTGGGTGTGGCAGTCATTTTTTAGAAACTATCAGAAAGTTCATTTCCTAAGCTTGCTGTATGCCAACTTTGATTACATTCGGTCAAGGGCAAGCTAAGAAATTTAAAAGGAAGCCAATCTTTTTTAGACAACCCCTGCTGAAATTGAGTTTAAAAAGTTCTTTGTTTTTTTTTGTGAACTACCAGGTCAACAGAATCTTGTTGTAGGCGGATTGTTACAAACTGTTTTCTTTAGCAGCCTATAACTCGAAAACTACTCGAGATAATGCGATGAAATTTGATATGCTTGACAGCTTGATGGTTTGTCTTTAAAATGCGACATATTTTGTGCGCCTACCGCCACGCCCTCTTTGTTTTCAAGGAGGATATAGAGTTTACGCTTTAAAACTTTCGTATAGGGTGGGTGTGGCAGGAATTTTTTAGAAACTATCAGAAAGTTCATTTCCTAAGCTTACTGTATGCCAACTTTGATTACATTCGGTCAAGGCCAAGCTAAGAAATTTAAAAAGGAAGTCAATCTTTTTTAGACAACCCCTGCTGAAATTGAGTTTAAAAAGTTCTTTGCTTTTTTTTGTGAACTACCAGGTCAACAGAATCTTGTAGTAGGCGGATTGTTACAAACTGTTTTCTTTAGCAGCCTATAACTCGAAAACTACTCTAGATAATGCGATGAAATTTGATATTGTTGACAGCTTGATGGTTTGTCTTTAAAATGCGAAATATTTTGTGCGCCTACCGCCACGCCCTCTTTGTTTTCAAAGAAAATATACAGTTTACGCCTTAAAACTTTCGTATTGGGTGGGTGTGGCAGGAATTTTTTAGAAATTATCAGAAAGTTCATTTCCTAAGCTTGCTGCATGCCAACTTTGATTACACTCGGTCAAGGCCAAGCTAAGAAATTTAAAAAGGAAGTAATCTTTGTTAGACAACCCCTGCTGAAATTGAGTTTTAAAAGTTCTTTGTTTTTTTTTGTGAACTACCAGGTCAACAGAATCTTGTAGTAGGCGGATTGTTACAAACTGTTTTCTTTAGCAGCCTATAACTCGAAAACTACTCGAGATAATACGATGAAATTTGATATGCTTGACAGCTTGATGGTTTGTCTTTAAAATGCGACATATTTTGTGCGCCTACCGCCACGCCATCTTTGTTTTCAAGGAGGATAGAGAGTTTACGCTTTAAAACTTTCGTATAGGGTGGGTGTGGCAGGAATTTTTTAGAAACTATCAGAAAGTTCATTTCCTAAGCTTACTGTATGCCAACTTTGATTACATTCGGTCAAGGCCAAGCTAAGAAATTTAAAAAGGAAGTCAATCTTTTTTAGACAACCCCTGCTGAAATTGAGTTTAAAAAGTTCTTTGTTTTTTTTGTGAACTACCAGGTCAACAGAATCTTGTAGTATGCGGATTGGTACAAACTGTTTTCTTTAGCAGCCTATAACTCGAAAACTACTCGAGATAATGCGATGAAATTTAATATGCTTGACAGCTTGATGGTTTGTCCTTAAAATGCGAAATATTTTGTGCGCCTACCGCCACTCCCTCTTTCTTTTCAAAGAAAATATACAGTTTACACTTTAAAACTTTCGTATTGGGTGGGTGTGGCAGGAATTTTTTAGAAACTATCAGAAAGTTCATTTCCTAAGCTTGCTGTATGCCAACTTTGATTACATTCGGTCAAGGCCAAGCTAAGAAATTTAAAAAGGAAGTCAATCTTTTTTAGACAACCCCTGCTGAAATTGAGATTAAAAAGTTCTTTGTTTTTTTTTGTGAACTACCAGGTTCTGTTATCTTGTAGTAGGCGGATTGTTACAAACTGTTTTCTTTAGCAGCCTATAACTCGAAAACTACTCGAGATAATGCGATGAAATTTGATATGCTTGACAGTTTGATGGTTTGTCCTTAAAATGCGACATATTTTGTGCGCCTACCGCCACTCCCTCTTTCTTTTCAAAGAGGATATACAGTTTACACCTTAAAACTTTCGTATTGGGTGGGTGTGGCAGGAATTTTTTAGAAACTATCAGAAATTTCATTTCCTAAGCTCAATGTATGCCAACTTTGATTACACTCGGTCAAGGCCAAGCTAAGAAATTTAAAAAGGAAGTCAATCTTTTTTAGACAACCCCTGCTGAAATTGAGATTAAAAAGTTCCTTGTTTTTTTTTTTTGTGAACTACCAGGTTCTTTTATCTTGTAGTAGGCGGATTGTTACAAACTGTTTTCTTTAGCAGCCTATAACTCGAAAACTACTCGAAATAATGCGATGAAATTTGATATGCTTGACAGTTTGATGGTTTGTCCTTAAAATGCGACATATTTTGTGCGCCTACCGCCACTCCCTCTTTCTTTTCAAAGAGGATATACAGTTTACGCCTTAAAGCTTTCGTATTAGGTGGGTGTGGCAGGAATTTTTTAGAAACTATCAGAAAGTTCATTTCCTAAGCTTGCTGTATGCCAACTTTGATTACATTCGGTCAAGGCCAAGCTAAGAAATTTAAAAAGGAAGTCAATCTTTTTTAGACAACCCCTGCTGAAATTGAGATTAAAAAGTTCTTTGTTTTTTTTTGTGAACTACCAGGTTCTGTTATCTTGTAGTAGGCGGATTGTTACAAACTGTTTTCTTTAGCAGCCTATAACTCGAAAACTACTCGAGATAATGCGATGAAATTTGATATGCTTGACAGCTTGATGGTTTGTCTTTAAAATGCGACATATTTTGTGCGACTACCGCCACGCCCTCTTTGTTTTCAAGGAGGATATACAGTTTACGCCTTAAAACTTTCGTATAGGGTGGGTGTGGCAGGAATTTTTTAGAAACTATCAGAAAGTTCATTTCCTAAGCTTACTGTATGCCAACTTTGATTACATTCGGTCAAGGCCAAGCTAAGAAATTTAAAAAGGAAGTCAATCTTTTTTAGACAACCCCTGCTGAAATTGAGTCTAAAAAGTTCTTTGTTTTTTTTTGTGAACTACCAGGTCAACAGAATCTTGTAGTAGGCGGATTGTTACAAACTGTTTTATTTAGCAGCCTATAACTCGAAAACTACTCGAGATAATGCGATGAAATTTGATATGCTTGACAGCTTGATGGTTTGTCTTTAAAATGCGACATATTTTGTGCGCCTACCTCCACGCCATCTTTGTTTTCAAAGAGGATATACAGTTTACGCCTTAAAACTTTCGTATTGGGTGGGTGTGGCAGTCATTTTTTAGAAACTATCACAAAGTTCATTTCCTAAGCTTGCTGTATGCCAACTTTGATTACATTCGGTCCAGGCCAAGCTAAGAAATTTAAAAAGGAAGCCAATCTTTTTTAGACAACCGCTGCTGAAATTGAGTTAAAAAAGTTCTTTTTTTTTTTGTGAACTACCAGGTCAACAGAATCTTGTAGTAGGCGGATTGTTACAAACTGTTTTCTTTAGCAGCCTATAACTCGAAAACTACTCGAGGTAATGCGATGAAATTTGATATGCTTGACAGCTTGATGGTTTGTCTTTAAAATGCGACATATTTTGTGCGCCTACCGCCACGCCCTCTTTGTTTTCAAGGAGGATATAGAGTTTACGCTTTAAAACTTTCGTATAGGGTGGGTGTGGCAGGAATTTTTTAGCAACTATCAGAAAGTTCATTTCCTAAGCTTGCTGTATGCCAACGTTGATTACATTCGGTCAAGGCCAAGCTAAGAAATTTAAAAAGGAAGTCAATCTTTTTTAGACAACCCCTGCTGAAATTGAGTTTAAAAAGTTCTTTGCTTTTTTTTGTGAACTACCAGGTCAACAGAATCTTGTAGTAGGCGGATTGTTACAAACTGTTTTCTTTAGCAGCCTATAACTCAAAAACTACTCGAGATAATGCGATGAAATTTGATATGCTTGACAGCTTGATGGTTTGTCTTTAAAATGCGACATATTTTGTGCGCCTACCGCCACGCCATCTTTGTTTTCAAAGAGGATATACAGTTTACGCCTTTAAACTTTCGTATTGGGTGGGTGTGGCAGGAATTTTTTAGAAACTATCAGAAAAGGAAGTCAATCTTTGTTAGACAACCCCTGCTGAAATTGAGTTTAAAAAGTTCTTTGTTTTTTTTTTGTGAACTACCAGGACAACAGAATCTTGTAGTAGGCGGATTGTTACAAACTGTTTTCTTTAGCAGCCTATAACTCGAAAACTACTCGAGATAATGCGATGAAATTTGATATGCTTGACAGCTTGATGGTTTGTCTTTAAAATGCGACATATTTTGTGCGCCTAACGCCACGCCATCTTTGTTTTCAAAGAGGATATACAGTTTACGCCTTAAAACTTTCGTATTGGGTGGGTGTGGCAGGAATTTTTTAGAAACTATCAGAAAGTTCATTTCCTAAGCTTTCTTGCTGTATGCCAACTTTGATTGCACTTGGTCAAGGCCAAGCTAAGAAATTTAAAAAGGAAGTCAATCTTTGTTAGACAACCCCTGCTGAAATTGACTTTAAAAAGTTCTTTGTTTTTTTTGTGAACTACCAGGTCAACAGAATCTTGTAGTAGGCGGATTGTTACAAACTGTTTTCTTTAGCAGCCTATAACTCGAAAACTACTCGAGATAATGCGATGAAATTTGATATGCTTGACAGCTTGATGGTTTGGCTTTAAAATGCGACATATTTTGTGCGCCTACCGCCACGCCATCTTTGTTTTCAAAGAGGATATACAGTTTACGCCTTAAAACTTTCGTATTGGGTGGGTGTGGCAGGAATTTTTTAGAAACTATCAGAAAGTTCATTTCCTAAGCTTGCTGTACCAACTTTGATTACATTCGGTTAAGGCCAAGCTAAGAAATTTAAAAACGAAGCCAATCTTTTTTAGACAACCCCTGCTGAAATTGAGTTTAAAAAGTTCTTTGTTTTTTTTTTTTGTGAACTACCAGGTCAACAGAATCTTGCAGTAGGCGGATTGTTACAAACTGTTTTCTTTAGCAGCCTATAACTCGAAAACTACTCGAGATAATGCGATGAAATTTGATATGCTTGACAGCTTGATGGCTTGTCTTTAAAATGCGACATATTTTATGCGCCTACCGCCACGCCCTCTTTGTTTTCAAGGAGGATATACAGTTTGCGCCTTAAAACTTTCGTATAGGGTGGGTGTGGCAGGAATTTTTTAGAAACTATCAGAAAGTTCATTTCCTAAGCTTGCTGTATGCCAACTTTGATTACATTCGGTCAAGGGCAAGCTAAGAAATTTAAAAGGAAGCCAATCTTTTTTAGACAACCGCTGCTGAAATTGAGTTTAAAAAGTTCTTTGTTTTTTTTTGTGAACTGCCAGGTCAACAAAATCTTGTAGTAGGCGGATTGTTACAAACTCTTTTCTTTAGCAGCCTATAACTCGAAAACTACTCGAGATAATGCGATGAAATTTGATATTGTTGACAGCTTGATGGTTTGTCTTTAAAATGCGACATATTTTGTGCGCCTACCGCCACGCCATCTTTGTTTTCAAAGAGGATATACAGTTTACGCCTTAAAACTTTCGTATTGGGTGGGTGTGGCAGGAATTTTTTAGAAACTATCAGAAAGTTCATTTCCTAAGCTTGCTGTATGCCAACTTTGATTACACTCGGTCAAGGCCAAGCTAAGAAATTTAAAAAGGAAGTCAATCTTTGTTAGACAACCCCTGCTGAAATTGAGTTTAAAAAGTTCTTTGTTTTTTTTTTGTGAACTACCAGGTCAACAGAATCTTGTAATAGGCGGATTGTTACAAACTGTTTTCTTTAGCAGCCTATAACTCGAAAACTACTCGAGATAATGCGATGAAATTGGATATGCTTGACAGCTTGATGGTTGGTCTTTAAAATGCGAAATATTTTGTGCGCCTACCGCCACGCCATCTTTGTTTTCAAAGAGGATATACAGTTTACGCCTTAAAACTTTCGTATTGGGTGGGTGTGGCAGGAATTTTTTAGAAACTATCAGAAAGTTCATTTCCTAAGCTTGCTGTATGCCAACTTTGATTACATTCGGTCAAGGCCAAGCTAAGAAATTTAAAAAGGAAGTCAATCTTTTTTAGACAACCCCTGCTGAAATTGAGTTTAAAAAGTTCCTTGTTTTTTTTTTGTGAACTACCAGGTCAACAGAATCTTGTAGTAGGCGGATTGTTACAAACTGTTTTCTTTAGCAGCCTATAACTCGAAAACTACTCGAGATAATGCGATGAAATTTGATATTGTTGACAGCTTGATGGTTTGTCTTTAAAATGCGACATATTTTGTGCGCCTACCGCCACGCTCTCTTTGTTTTCAAAGAGGATATACAGTTTACGCCTTAAAACTTTCGTATTGGGTGGGTGTGGCAGGAATTTTTTAGAAACTATCAGAAAGTTCATTTCCTAAGCTTGCTGTATGCCAACTTTGATTACACTCGGTCAAGGCCAAGCTAAGAAATTTAAAAAGGAAGTCAATCTTTGTTAGACAACCCCTGCTGAAATTGAGTTTAAAAAGTTCTTTGTTTTTTTTTTTGTGAACTACCAGGTCAACAGAATCTTGTAGTAGGCGGATTGTTACAAACTGTTTTCTTTAGCAGCCTATAACTCGAAAACTACTCGAGATAATGCGACGAAATTTGATATGCTTGACAGCTTGATGGTTTGTCTTTAAAATGCGACATATTTTGTGCGCCTACCGCCACGCCATCTTTGTTTTCAAAGAGGATATACAGTTTACGCCTTAAAACTTTCGTTTTGGGTGGGTGTGGCAGGAATTTTTAAGAAACTATCAGAAAGTTCATTTCCTAAGCTTGCTGTATGCCAACTTTGATTACATTCGGTCAAGGCCAAGCTAAGAAATTTAAAAAGGAAGCCAATCTTTTTTAGACAATCCCTGCTGAAATAGAGTTTAAAAAGTTCCTTGTTTTTTTTTTTGTGAACTACCAGGTCAACAGAATCTTGTAGTAGGCGGATTGTTACAAACTGTTTTCTTAAGCAGCCTATAACTCGAAAACTAATCGAGCTAATGCGATGAAATTTGATATGCTTGACAGCTTGATGGTTTGTCTTTAAAAAGCGACATATTTTGTGCGCCTACCGCCACGCCCTCTTTGTTTTTAAAGACGATATACAGTTTACGCCTTAAAACTTTCGTATTGGGTGGGTGTGGCAGGAATTTTTTAGAAACTATCAGAAAGTTCATTTCCTAAGCTTGCTGTATGCCAACTTTGATTACATTCGGTCAAGACCAAGCTAAGAAATTTAAAAAGGAAGTCAATCTTTTTTAGACAACCCCTGCTGAAATTGAGTTTGAAAAGTTCCTTGTTTTTTTTTTGTGAACTACCAGGTCAACAGAATCTTGTAGTAGGCGGATTGTTACAAACTGTTTTCTTTAGCAGCCTATTACTCGAAAACTACTCGAGATAATGCGATGAAATTTGATATGCTTGACAGCTTGATGGTTTGTCTTTAAAATGCGACATATTTTGTGCGCCTACCGCCACTCCCTCTTTCTTTTTTTAAAAGGGGATATGGCAGGAATTTTTAGAAACTATCAGAAAGTTCATTTCCTAAGCTTGCTGTATGCCAACTTTGATTACACTCGGTCAAGGCCAAGCTAAGAAATTTAAAAAGGAAGTCAATCTTTTTTAGACAAACCCTGCTGAAATTGAGTTTAAAAAGTTCTTTGTTTTTTTTGTGAACTACCAGTTCAACAGAATCTTGTAGTAGGCATATTGTTACAAACTGTTTTCTTTAGCAGCCTATAACTCGAAAACTACTCGAGATAATGCGATGAAATTTGATATGCTTCACAGCTTGATGGTTTGTCTTTAAAATGCGACATATTTTGTGCGCCTACCGCCTTGCCATCTTTGTTTTCAAAGAGGATATACAGTTTACGCCTTAAAACTTTCGTATAGGGTGGGTGTGGCACGAATTTTTTAGAAACTATCATAAAGTTCATTTTCTAAGCTCGCTGTATGCCAACTTTGATTACACTCGGTCAAGGCCAAGCTAAGAAATTTAAAAAGGAAGTCAATCTTTTTTAGACAACCCCTGCTGAAATTGAGATTAAAAAGTTCTTTGTTTTTTTTTGTGAACTACCAGGTTCTGTTATCTTGTAGTAGGCGGATTGTTACAAATTGTTTTCTTTAGCAGCCTATAACTCGAAAACTACTCGAGATAATGCGATGAAATTTGATATGCTTGACAGTTTGATGGTTTGTCTTTAAAATGCGACATATTTTGTGCGCCTACCGCCACTCCCTCTTTTTTTTCAAAGAGGATATAAAGTTTACACCTTAAAACTTTCGTATTGGGTGGGTGTGGCAGGAATTTTTTAGAAACTATCAGAAAGTTCGTTTCCTAAGCTTGCTGTATGCCAACTTTGATTACACTCGGTCAAGGCCAAGCTAAGAAATTTAAAAAGGAAGTCAATCTTTGTTAGACAACACCTGCTGAAATTGAGTTTAAAAAGTTCTTTGTTTTTTTTTTGTGAACTACCAGGTCAACAGAATCTTGTAGTAGGCGGATTATTACAAACTGTTTTCTTTAGCAGCCTATAACTCGAAAAGTACTCGAGATAATGCGATGAAATTTGATATGCTTGATAGCTTGATGGTTTGTCTTTAAAAAGCGACATATTTTGTGCGCCTACCGCCACGCCCTCTTTGTTTTTAAAGACGATATACAGTTAACGCCTTAAAACTTTCGTATTGGGTGGGTGTGGCAGGAATTTTTTAGAAACTATCAGAAAGTTCATTTCCTAAGCTTGCTGTATGCCAACTTTGATTACACTCGGTCAAGGCCAAGCTAAGAAATTTAAAAAGGAAGTCAATCTTTGTTAGACAACCCCTGCTGAAATTGAGTTTAAAAAGTTCTTTGTTTTTTTTTTTTGTGAACTACCAGGTCAACAGAATCTTGTAGTAGGCGGATTGTTACAAACTGTTTTCTTTAGCAGCCTATAACTCGAAAACTACTCGAGATAATGCGATGAAATTTGATATACTTGACAGCTTGATGGTTTGTCTTTAAAATGCGACATATTTTGTGCGCCTACCGCCACGCCCTCCTTGCTTTCAAGGAGGATATAGAGTTTACGCTTTAAAAGTTTCGTATAGGGTGGGTGTGGCAGGAATTTTTTAGAAACTATCAGAAAGTTCATTTCCTAAGCTTACTGTATGCCAACTTTGATTACATTCAGTCAAGGCCAAGCTAAGAAATTTAAAAAGGAAGTCAATCTTTTTTAGACAACCCCTGCTGAAATTGAGTTTAAAAAGTTCTTTGTTTTTTTTGTGAACTACCAGGTCAACAGAATCTTGTAGTAGGCGGATTATTACAAACTGTTTTCTTTAGCAGCCTATAACTCGAAAACTACTCGAGATAATGCGATGAAATTTGATATACTTGACAGCTTGATGGTTTGTCTTTAAAACGCGACATATTTTGTGCGCCTACCGCCCCGCCCTCTTTGTTTTCAAAGAGGATATACAGTTTACGCCTTTAAACTTTCGTATTGGGTGGGTGTGGCAGGAATTTTTTAGAAACTATCAGAAAAGGAAGTCAATCTTTGTTAGACAACCCCTGCTGAAATTGAGTTTAAAAAGTTCTTTGTTTTTTTTTTTGTGAACTACCAGGTCAACAGAATCTTA
The DNA here is from genome assembly GCA_930367215.1 of Pollenia angustigena. Taxonomy (NCBI): domain Eukaryota; kingdom Metazoa; phylum Arthropoda; class Insecta; order Diptera; family Polleniidae; genus Pollenia; species Pollenia angustigena. Next base: position 108,834,463 of record OV884059.1, on the reverse strand, counting down.
TAGTAGGCGGATTGTTACAAGCTGTTTTCTTTAGCAGCCTATAACTCGAAAACTACTCGAGATAATGCGATGAGATTTGATATGCTTGACACATATTTTGTGTGCCTACCGCCACGCCATCTTTGTTTTCAAAGAGGATATACAGTTTACCCCTTAAAATTTTCGTATTGGGTGGGTGTGGCAGTAATTTTTTAGAAAATATCAGAAAGTTCATTTCCTAAGCTTGCTGTATGCCAACTTTGATTACATTCGGTCAAGGCCAAGCTAAGAAATTTAAAAAGGAAGCCAATCTTTTTTAGACAACCCCTGCTGAAATTGAGTTTAAAAAGTTCTTTGTTTTTTTTTTTTGTGAACTACCAGGTCAACAGAATCTTGTAGTAGGCGGATTGTTACAAACTGTTTTCCTTAGCAGCCTATAACTCGAAAACTACTCGAGACAATGCGATGAAATTTGATATGCTTGACAGCTTGATGGTTTGTCTTTAAAATGCGACATATTTTGTGCGCCTATCGCCACGCCCTCTTTGTTTTCAAGGAGGATATACAGTTTCCGCCTTAAAACTTTCGTATTGGGTGGGTGTGGCAGGAATTTTTTAGAAATTATCAGAAAGTTCATTTCCTAAGCTTTCTTGCTGTATGCCAACTTTGATTGCACTCGGTCAAGGCCAAGCTAAGAAATTTAAAAAGGAAGTCAATCTTTGTTAGACAACCCCTGCTGAAATTGAGTTTAAAAAGTTCTTTGTTTTTTTTTGTGAACTACCAGGTCAACAGAATCTTGTAGTAGGCGGATTGTTACAAACTGTTTTCTTTAGCAGCCTATAACTCGAAAACTACTCGAGATAATGCGATGAAATTTGATATGCTTGACACCTTGATGGTTTGTCTTTAAAATGCGACATATTTTGTGCGCCTACCGCCACGCCATCTTTGTTTTCAAAGAGGATATACAGTTTACGCCTTAAAACTTTCGTATTGGGTGGGTGTGGCAGGAATTTTTTAGAAACTATCAGAAAGTTCATTTCCTAAGCTTTCTTGCTGTATGCCAACTTTGATTGCACTCGGTCAAGGCCAAGCTAAGAAATTTAAAAAGGAAGTCAATCTTTGTTAGACAACCCCTGCTGAAATTGAGTTTAAAAAGTTCTTTGTTTTTTTTTGTGAACTACCAGGTCGACAGAATCTTGTAGTAGGCGGATTGTTACAAACTGTTTTCTTTAGCAGCCTATAACTCGAAAACTGCTCGAGATAATGCGATGAAATTTGATATGCTTGACAGCTTGATGGTTTGTCTTTAAAATGCGACATATTTTGTGCGCCTACCGCCACGCCCTCTTTGTTTTCAAAGAGGATATACAGTTTACGCCTAAAAACTTTCGTATTGGGTGGGTGTGGCAGGAATTTTTTAGAAACTATCAGAAAGTTCATTTCCTAAGCTTGCTGACTGCCAACTTTGATTACACTCGGTCAAGGCCAAGCTAAGAAATTTAAAAAGGAAGTCAATCTTTGTTAGACAACCCCTGCTGAAATTGAGTTTAAAAAGTTCTTTGTTTTTTTTGTGAACTACCAGGTCAACAGAATCTTGTAGTAGGCGGATTGTTACAAACTGTTTTCTTTAGCAGCCTATAACTCGAAAACTACTCGAGATAATGCGACGAAATTTGATATGCTTGACAGCTTAATGGTTTGTCTTTAAAATGCGACATATTTTGTGCGCCTAGCGCCACGCCCTCTTTGTTTTCAAGGAGGATATACAGTTTACGCCTTAAAACTTTCGTATAGTATGGGTGTGGCAGGAATTTTTTAGAAACTATCAGGAAGTTCATTTCCTAAGCTTGCTGTATGCCAACTTTGATTACATTCGGTCAAGGCCAAGCTAAGAAATTTAAAAAGGAAGTCAATATTTTTTAGACAACCCTTGCTGAAATTGAGTTTAAAAAGTTCTTTGCTTTTTTTGTGAACTACCAGGTCAACAGAATCTTGTAGTAGGCAGATTGTTACAAACTGTTTTCTTTAGCAGCCTATAACTCGAAAACTTGATATGCTTGACAGCTTGATGGTTTGTCTTTAAAATGCGACATATTTTGTGCGCCTACCGCCACGCTTTCTTTGTTTTTGAAGAGGATATACAGTTTACGCCTTAAAACTTTCGTATTGGGTGGGTGTGGCAGGAATTTTTTAGAAACTATCAGAAAGTTCATTACCTAAGCTTGCTGTATGCCAACTTTGATTACATTCGGTCAAGGCCAAGCTAAGAAATTTAAAAAGGAAGCCAATCTTTTTTAGACAACCCCTGCTGAAATTGAGTTTAAAAAGTTCTTTGTTTTTTTTTTTTGTGAACTACCAGGTCAACAGAATCTTGTAGTATGCGGATTGTTACAAGCTGTTTTCTTTAGCAGCCTATAACTCGAAAACTACTCGAGATAATGCGATGAAATTTGATATGCTTGACAGCTTGATGGATTGTCTTTAAAATGTGACATATTTTGTGCGCCTACCCCCACGCCATCTTTGTTTTCAAAGAGGATATACAGTTTACGCCTTAAAACTTTCGTATTGGGTGGGTGTGGCAGGAATTTTTTAGAAACTATCAGAAAGTTCATTTCCTAAGCTTGCTGTACCAACTTTGATTACATTCGGTTAAGGCCAAGCTAAGAAATTTAAAAAGGAAGCCAATCTTTTTGAGACAACCCCTGCTGAAATTGAGTTTAAAAAGTTCTTTGTTTTTTTTTGTGAACTACCAGGTCAACAGAATCTTGTAGTAGGCGGATTGTTACAACTGTTTCCTTTAGCAGCCTATAACTCGAAAACTACTCGAGTTAATGCGATGAAATTTGATATGCTTGACAGCTTGATGGTTTGTCTTTAAAATGCGACATATTTTGTGCGCCTACCGCCACGCCCTCTTTGTTTTCAAGGAGGATATACAGTTTACGCCTTAAAACTTTCGTATTGGGTGGGTGTGGCAGGAATTTTTTAGAAACTATCAGAAAGTTCATTTCCTAAGCTTGCTGTATGCCAACTTTGATTACACTCGGTCAAGGCCAAGCTAAGAAATTTAAAAAGGAAGTCAATCTTTTTTAGACAACCCCTGCTGAAATTGAGTTTAAAAAGTTTTTTTTTTTTTTTCTGAACTACCAGGTCAACAGAATCTTGTAGTAGGCGGATTGTTACAAACTGTTTTCTTTAGCAGCCTATAACTCGAAAACTACTCGAGATAATGCGACGAAATTTGATATGCTTGACAGCTTGATGGTTTGTCTTTAAAATGCGACATATTTTGTGCGCCTACCGCCACGCCATCTTTGTTTTCAAAGAGGATATACAGTTTACGCCTTAAAACTTTCGTATTGGGTGTTTATGGCAGGAATTTTTTAGAAACTATCAGTAAGTTCATTTCCTAAGCTTGCTGTATGCCAACTTTGATTACATTCGGTCCAGGCCAAGCTAAGAAATTTAAAATTGAAGTCAATCTTTTTTAGACAACCCCTGCTGAAATTGAGTTTAAAAAGTTCTTTGTTTTTTTTGTGAACTACCAGGTCAAAAGAATCTTGTAGTAGGCGGATTGTTACAAACTGTTTTCTTTAGCAGCCTATAACTCGAAAACTACTCGAGATAATGCGATGAAATTTGATATGCCTGACAGCTTGATAGCTTGTCTTTAAAATGCGACATATTTTGTGCGCCTACCGCCACTCCCTCTTTGTTTTCAAGAAGGATATACAGTTTACGCCTTAAAACTTTCGTATTGGGTGGGTGTGGCAGGAATGTTTTAGAAACTATCAGAAAGTTCATTTCCTAAGCTTGCTGTATGCCAACTTTGATTACACTCGGTACAGGCCAAGCTAAGAAATTTAAAAAGGAAGTCAATCTTTTTTAGACAACCCCTGCTGAAATTGAGTTTAAAAAGTTCTTTGTTTTTTTTTTGTGAACTACCAGGTCAACAGAATCTTGTAGTAGGCGGATTGTTACAAACGGTTTTCTTTAGCAGCCTATAACTCGAAAACTACTCGAGATAATGCGATGAATTTGATATGCTTGACAACTTGATGGTTTGTCTTTAAAATGCGACATATTTTGTGCGCCTACCGCCACGCCATCTTTGTTTTCAAAGCGGATATACAGTTTACGCCTTAAAACTTTCGTATTGGGTGTTTATGGCAGGAATTTTTTAGAAACTATCAGAAAGTTTATTTCCTAAGCTTGCTGTATGCCAACTTTGATTACACTCGGTCCAGGCCAAGCTAAGAAATTTAAAAAGGAAGTCAATCTTTTTTAGACAACCCCTGCTGAAATTGAGTTTAAAAAGTTCTTTGTTTTTTTTTTGTGAACTACCAGGTCAACAGAATCTTGTAGTAGGCGGATTGTTACAAACGGTTTTCTTTAGCAGCCTATAACTCGAAAACTACTCGAGATAATGCGATGAAATTTGATATGCTTGACAACTTGATGGTTTGTCTTTAAAATGCGACATATTTTGTGCGCCTACCGCCACGCCCTCTTTGTTTTCAAGGAGGATATACAGTTTACGCCTTAAAACTTTCGTATTGGGTGGGTGTGGCAGGAATTTTTTAGAAACTATCAGAAAGTTCATTTCCTAAGCTTGCTGTATGCCAACTTTGATTACATTCGGTCAAGGCCAAGCTAAGAAATTTAAAAAGGAAGCCAATCTTTTTTAGACAACCCCTGCTGAAATAGAGTTTAAAAAGTTCCTTGTTTTTTTTTTGTGAACTACCAGGTCAACAGAATCTTGTAGTAGGCGGATTGTTACAAACGGTTTTCTTTAGCAGCCTATAACTCGAAAACTACTCGAGATAATGCGATGAAATTTGATATGCTTGACAACTTGATGGTTTGTCTTTAAAATGTGACATATTTTGTGCGCCTACCCCCACGCCATCTTTGTTTTCAAAGAGGATATACAGTTTACGCCTTAAAACTTTCGTATTGGGTGGGTGTGGCAGGAATTTTTTAGAAACTATCAGAAAGTTCATTTCCTAAGCTTGCTGTACCAACTTTGATTACATTCGGTTAAGGCCAAGCTAAGAAATTTAAAAAGGAAGCCAATCTTTTTGAGACAACCCCTGCTGAAATTGAGTTTAAAAAGTTCTTTGTTTTTTTTTGTGAACTACCAGGTCAACAGAATCTTGTAGTAGGCGGATTGTTACAACTGTTTCCTTTAGCAGCCTATAACTCGAAAACTACTCGAGTTAATGCGATGAAATTTGATATGCTTGACAGCTTGATGGTTTGTCTTTAAAATGCGACATATTTTGTGCGCCTACCGCCACGCCCTCTTTGTTTTCAAGGAGGATATACAGTTTACGCCTTAAAACTTTCGTATTGGGTGGGTGTGGCAGGAATTTTTTAGAAACTATCAGAAAGTTCATTTCCTAAGCTTGCTGTATGCCAACTTTGATTACACTCGGTCAAGGCCAAGCTAAGAAATTTAAAAAGGAAGTCAATCTTTTTTAGACAACCCCTGCTGAAATTGAGTTTAAAAAGTTTTTTTTTTTTTTTCTGAACTACCAGGTCAACAGAATCTTGTAGTAGGCGGATTGTTACAAACTGTTTTCTTTAGCAGCCTATAACTCGAAAACTACTCGAGATAATGCGACGAAATTTGATATGCTTGACAGCTTGATGGTTTGTCTTTAAAATGCGACATATTTTGTGCGCCTACCGCCACGCCATCTTTGTTTTCAAAGAGGATATACAGTTTACGCCTTAAAACTTTCGTATTGGGTGTTTATGGCAGGAATTTTTTAGAAACTATCAGTAAGTTCATTTCCTAAGCTTGCTGTATGCCAACTTTGATTACATTCGGTCCAGGCCAAGCTAAGAAATTTAAAATTGAAGTCAATCTTTTTTAGACAACCCCTGCTGAAATTGAGTTTAAAAAGTTCTTTGTTTTTTTTGTGAACTACCAGGTCAAAAGAATCTTGTAGTAGGCGGATTGTTACAAACTGTTTTCTTTAGCAGCCTATAACTCGAAAACTACTCGAGATAATGCGATGAAATTTGATATGCCTGACAGCTTGATAGCTTGTCTTTAAAATGCGACATATTTTGTGCGCCTACCGCCACTCCCTCTTTGTTTTCAAGAAGGATATACAGTTTACGCCTTAAAACTTTCGTATTGGGTGGGTGTGGCAGGAATGTTTTAGAAACTATCAGAAAGTTCATTTCCTAAGCTTGCTGTATGCCAACTTTGATTACACTCGGTACAGGCCAAGCTAAGAAATTTAAAAAGGAAGTCAATCTTTTTTAGACAACCCCTGCTGAAATTGAGTTTAAAAAGTTCTTTGTTTTTTTTTTGTGAACTACCAGGTCAACAGAATCTTGTAGTAGGCGGATTGTTACAAACGGTTTTCTTTAGCAGCCTATAACTCGAAAACTACTCGAGATAATGCGATGAATTTGATATGCATGACAACTTGATGGTTTGTCTTTAAAATGCGACATATTTTGTGCGCCTACCGCCACGCCATCTTTGTTTTCAAAGCGGATATACAGTTTACGCCTTAAAACTTTCGTATTGGGTGTTTATGGCAGGAATTTTTTAGAAACTATCAGAAAGTTTATTTCCTAAGCTTGCTGTATGCCAACTTTGATTACACTCGGTCCAGGCCAAGCTAAGAAATTTAAAAAGGAAGTCAATCTTTTTTAGACAACCCCTGCTGAAATTGAGTTTAAAAAGTTCTTTGTTTTTTTTTTGTGAACTACCAGGTCAACAGAATCTTGTAGTAGGCGGATTGTTACAAACGGTTTTCTTTAGCAGCCTATAACTCGAAAACTACTCGAGATAATGCGATGAAATTTGATATGCTTGACAACTTGATGGTTTGTCTTTAAAATGCGACATATTTTGTGCGCCTACCGCCACGCCCTCTTTGTTTTCAAGGAGGATATACAGTTTACGCCTTAAAACTTTCGTATTGGGTGGGTGTGGCAGGAATTTTTTAGAAACTATCAGAAAGTTCATTTCCTAAGCTTGCTGTATGCCAACTTTGATTACATTCGGTCAAGGCCAAGCTAAGAAATTTAAAAAGGAAGCCAATCTTTTTTAGACAACCCCTGCTGAAATAGAGTTTAAAAAGTTCCTTGTTTTTTTTTTGTGAACTACCAGGTCAACAGAATCTTGTAGTAGGCGGATTGTTACAAACTGTTTTCTTAAGCAGCCTATAACTCGAAAACTACTCGAGCTAATGCGATGAAATTTGATATGCTTGACAGCTTGATGGTTTGTCTTTAAAAAGCGACATATTTTGTGCGCCTACCGCCACGCCATCTTTGTTTTCAAAGAGGATATACAGTTTACGCCTTAAAACTTTCGTATTGGGTGGGTGTGGCAGGAATTTTTTAGAAACTATCAGAAAGTTCATTTCCTAAGCTTGCTGTACCAACTTTGATTACATTCGGTTAAGGCCAAGCTAAGAAATTTAAAAACGAAGCCAATCTTTTTTAGACAACCCCTGCTGAAATTGAGTTTAAAAAGTTCTTTGTTTTTTTTGTGAACTACCAGGTCAACAGAATCTTGTAGTAGGCGGATTGTTACAAACTGTTTTCTTTAGCAGCCTATAACTCGAAAACTACTCGAGATAATGCGATGAAATTTGATATGCTTGACAGCTTGATGGGTTGTCTTTAAAATGCGACATATTTTGTGCGCCTACCGCCACGCCCTCTTTGTATTCAAGGAGGATATACAGTTTACGCCTTAAAACTTTCGTATAGGGTGGGTGTGGCAGGAATTTTTTAGAAACTTTCAGAAAGTTCATTTCCTAAGCTTGCTGTATGCCAACTTTGATTACATTCGGTCAAGGCCAAGCTAAGAAATTTAAAAAGGAAGTCAATCTTTTTTAGACAACCCCTGCTGAAATTGAGTTTAAAAAGTTCTTTGTTTTTTTTGTGAACTACCAGCGACAACCCCTGCTGAAATTGAGTTTAAAAAGTTCTTTGTTTTTTTTTTTTTTTGTGAACTACCAGGTCAACAGAATCTTGTAGTAGGCGGATTGTTACAAACTGTTTTCTTGAGCAGCCTATAACTCGAAAACTACTCGAGATAATGCGAAGAAATTTGATATTCTTGACAGCTTGATGGTTTGTCTTTAAAATGCGACATATTTTGTGCGCCTACCACCACGCCCTCTTTGTTTTCGAAGAGGATATACAGTTTACGCCTTAAAACTTTCGTATTGGGTGGGTCTGGCAGGAATTTTTTAGAAACTATCAGAAAGTTCATTTCCTAAGCTTGCTGTATGCCAACTTTGATTACACTCGGTCAAGGCCAATCTAAGAAATTTAAAAAGGAAGTCAATCTTTGTTAGACAACCCCTGCTGAAATTGAGTTTAAAAAGTTCTTTGTTTTTTTTTGTGAACTACCAGGTCAACAGAATCTTGTAGTAGGCGGATTGTTACAAACTGTTTTCTTTAGCAGCCTATAACTCGAAAACTACTCGAGATAATGCGATGAAATTTGATATGATTGACAGCTTGATGGTTTGTCTTTAAAATGCGACATATTTTGTGCGCCTACCGCAACGCCATTTTTGTTTTCAAAGAGGATATACAGTTTACGCCTTAAAACTTTCGTATTGGCTGGGTGTGGCAGGATTTTTTTAGAAACTATCAGAAAGTTCATTTCCTAAGCTTGCTGTATGCCAACTTTGATTACATTCGGTCAAGGCCAAGCTAAGAAATTTAAAAAGCAAGCCAATCTTTTTAAGACAACCCCTGCTGAAATTAAGTTTAAAAAGTTCTTTGTTTTTTTTTTGTGAACTACCAGGTCAACAGAATCTTGCAGTAGGCGGATTGTTACAAACTGTTTTCTTTAGCAGCCTATAACTCGAAAACTACTCGAGATAATACGATGAAATTTGATATGCTTGACAGCTTGATGGTTTGTCTTTAAAATGCGATATATTTTGTGCGCCTACCGCCACGCCCTCTTTGTTTTCAAGGATGATATACAGTTTGCGCCTTAAAACTTTCGTATAGGCTGGGTGTGGCAGGAATTTTTTAGAAACGATCAGAAAGTTCATTTCCTAAGCTTGCTGTATGCCAACTTTGATTTTATTCGGTCAAGGCCAAGCTAAGAAATTTAAAAAGGAAGCCAATCTTTTTTAGACAACCCCTGCTGAAATTGAGTTTAAAAAGTTCTTTGTTTTTTTTGTGAACTACCAGGTCAACAGAATCTTGTAGTAGGCGGATTGTTACAAACTGTTTTCTTTAGCAGCCTATAACTCGAAAACTACTCGAGATAATGCGATGAAATTTGATATGCTTGACAGCTTGATGGTTTGTCTTTAAAATGCGACATATTTTGTGCGCCTACCGCCACGCCATCTTTGTTTTCAAAGAGGATATACAGTTTACGCCTTAAAACTTTCGTATTGGGTGGGTCTGGCAGGAATTTTTTAGAAACTATCAGAAAGTTCATTTCCTAAGCTTGCTGTATGCCAACTTTGATTACACTCGGTCAAGGCCAATCTAAGAAATTTAAAAAGGAAGTCAATCTTTGTTAGACAACCCCTGCTGAAATTGAGTTTAAAAAGTTCTTTGTTTTTTTTTGTGAACTACCAGGTCAACAGAATCTTGTAGTAGGCGGATTGTTACAAACTGTTTTCTTTAGCAGCCTATAACTCGAAAACTACTCGAGATAATGCGATGAAATTTGATATGCTTGACAGCTTGATGGGTTGTTTTTAAAATGCGACATATTTTGTGCGCCTACCGCCACGCCCTCTTTGTATTCAAGGAGGATATACAGTTTACGCCTTAAAACTTTCGTATAGGGTGGGTGTGGCAGGAATTTTTTAGAAACTGTCAGAAAGTTCATTTCCTAAGCTTACTGTATGCCAACTTTGATTACATTCGGTCAAGGCCAAGCTAAGAAATTTAAAAAGGAAGTCAATCTTTGTTAGACAACCCCTGCTGAAATTGAGTTAAAAAAGTTCTTTGTTTTTTTTGTGAACTACCAGGTCAACAGAATCTTGTAGTAGGCGGATTATTACAAACTGTTTTCTTTAGCAGCCTATAACTTGAAAACTACTCGAGATAATGCGATGAAATTTGATATGCTTGACAGCTTGATGGTTTGTCTTTAAAATGTGACATATTTTGTGCGCCTACCGCCACGCCATCTTTGTTTTCAAAGAGGATATACAGTTTACGCCTTAAAACTTTCGTATTGGGTGGGTGTGGCAGGAATTTTTTTGAAACTATCAGAAAGTTCATTTCCTAAGCTTGCTGTATGCCAACTTTGATTATACTCGGTCAAGGCCAAGCTAAGAAATTTAAAAAGGAAGTCTATCTTTTTTAGACAACCCCTGCTGAAATTGAGTTTAAAAAGTTCTTTGTTTTTTTTTGTGAATTACCAGGTCAACAGAATCTTGTAGTAGGCGGATTGTTACAAACTGTTTTCTTTAGCAGCCTTTAACTCGAAAACTACTCAGATAATGCGATGAAATTTGATATGCTTGACAGCTTGATGGTTTGTCTTTAAAATGCGACATATTTTGTGCGCCTACTGCCACTCCCTCTTTCTTTTCAAAGAGGATATACAGTTTACGCCTTTAAACTTTCGTATTGGGTGGGTGTGGCAGGAATTTTTTAGAAACTATCAGAAAGTTCATTTCCTAAGCTTGCTGTATGCCAACTTTGATTACACTCGGTCAAGGCCAAGCTAAGAAATTTAAAAAGGAAGTCAATCTTTTTTAGACAACCCCTGCTGAAATTGAGTTTAAAAAGTTCTTTGTTTTTTTTTGTGAACTACCAGGTCAACAGAATCTTGTAGTAGGCGGATTGTTACAAACTGTTTTCTTTAGCAGCCTATAACTCGAAAACTACTCAAGATAAAGCGATGAAATTTGATATGCTTGACAGCTTGATGGTTTGTCTTTGAAATGCGACATATTTTGTGCGCCTACCGCCACGCCATCTTTGTTTTCAAAGAGGATATACAGTTTACGCCTTAAAACTTTCTTATTGGGTGTTTATGGCAGGAATTTTTTAGAAACTATCAGTAAGTTCATTTCCTAAGCTTGCTGTATTCCAACTTTGATTACATTCGGTCAAGGCCAAGCTAAGAAATTTAAAAAGGAAGTCAATCTTTTTAAGACAACCCCTGCTGAAATTGAGTTTAAAAAGTTCTTTGTTTTTTTTTTTGTGAACTACCAGGTCAACAGAATCTTGTAGTAGGCGGATTGTTACAAACTGTTTTCTTTAGCAGCCTATAACTCAAAAACTACTCGAGATAATGCGATGTAATTTGATATGCTTGATGGTTTGTCTTTAAATTGCGACATATTTTGTGCGCCTACTGCCACTCCCTCTTTCTTTTCAAAGAGGATATACAGTTTACGCCTTTAAACTTTCGTATTGGGTGGGTGTGGCAGGAATTTTTTAGAAACTATCAGAAAGTTCATTTCCTAAGCTTGCTGTATGCCAACTTTGATTACACTCGGTCAAGGCCAATCTAAGAAATTTAAAAAGGAAGTCAATCTTTGTTAGACAACCCCTGCTGAAATTGAGTTTAAAAAGTTCTTTGTTTTTTTTTGTGAACTACCAGGTCAACAGAATCTTGTAGTAGGCGGATTGTTACAAACTGTTTTCTTTAGCAGCCTATAACTCGAAAACTACTCGAGATAATGCGATGAAATTTGATATGCTTGACAGCTTGATGGGTTGTTTTTAAAATGCGACATATTTTGTGCGCCTACCGCCACGCCCTCTTTGTATTCAAGGAGGATATACAGTTTACGCCTTAAAACTTTCGTATAGGGTGGGTGTGGCAGGAATTTTTTAGAAACTGTCAGAAAGTTCATTTCCTAAGCTTACTGTATGCCAACTTTGATTACATTCGGTCAAGGCCAAGCTAAGAAATTTAAAAAGGAAGTCAATCTTTGTTAGACAACCCCTGCTGAAATTGAGTTAAAAAAGTTCTTTTTTTTTTTGTGAACTACCAGGTCAACAGAATCTTGTAGTAGGCGGATTATTACAAACTGTTTTCTTTAGCAGCCTATAACTTGAAAACTACTCGAGATAATGCGATGAAATTTGATATGCTTGACAGCTTGATGGTTTGTCTTTAAAATGTGACATATTTTGTGCGCCTACCGCCACGCCATCTTTGTTTTCAAAGAGGATATACAGTTTACGCCTTAAAACTTTCGTATTGGGTGGGTGTGGCAGGAATTTTTTTGAAACTATCAGAAAGTTCATTTCCTAAGCTTGCTGTATGCCAACTTTGATTATACTCGGTCAAGGCCAAGCTAAGAAATTTAAAAAGGAAGTCTATCTTTTTTAGACAACCCCTGCTGAAATTGAGTTTAAAAAGTTCTTTGTTTTTTTTTGTGAATTACCAGGTCAACAGAATCTTGTAGTAGGCGGATTGTTACAAACTGTTTTCTTTAGCAGCCTTTAACTCGAAAACTACTCAGATAATGCGATGAAATTTGATATGCTTGACAGCTTGATGGTTTGTCTTTAAAATGCGACATATTTTGTGCGCCTACTGCCACTCCCTCTTTCTTTTCAAAGAGGATATACAGTTTACGCCTTTAAACTTTCGTATTGGGTGGGTGTGGCAGGAATTTTTTAGAAACTATCAGAAAGTTCATTTCCTAAGCTTGCTGTATGCCAACTTTGATTACACTCGGTCAAGGCCAAGCTAAGAAATTTCATCGCATTATCTCGCGGATTGTTACAAACTGTTTTCTTTAGCAGCCTATAACTCGAAAACTACTCAAGATAAAGCGATGAAATTTGATATGCTTGACAGCTTGATGGTTTGTCTTTGAAATGCGACATATTTTGTGCGCCTACCGCCACGCCATCTTTGTTTTCAAAGAGGATATACAGTTTACGCCTTAAAACTTTCGTATTGGGTGTTTATGGCAGGAATTTTTTAGAAACTATCAGTAAGTTCATTTCCTAAGCTTGCTGTATTCCAACTTTGATTACATTCGGTCAAGGCCAAGCTAAGAAATTTAAAAAGGAAGTCAATCTTTTTAAGACAACCCCTGCTGAAATTGAGTTTAAAAAGTTCTTTGTTTTTTTTTTTTGTGAACTACCAGGTCAACAGAATCTTGTAGTAGGCGGATTGTTACAAACTGTTTTCTTTAGCAGCCTATAACTCAAAAACTACTCGAGATAATGCGATAAAATTTGATATGCTTGATGGTTTGTCTTTAAAATGCGACATATTTTGTGCGCCTACTGCCACTCCCTCTTTCTTTTCAAAGAGGATATACAGTTTACGCCTTAAAACTTTCGTAGTGGGTGGGTGTGGCAGGAATTTTTTAGACACTATCAGAAAGTTCATTTCCTAAGCTTGCTGTATGCCAACTTTGATTACATTCGGTCAAGGCCAAGCTAAGAAATTTAAAAAGGAAGTCAATCTTTTTTAGACAACCCCTGCTGAAATTGAGTTTAAAAAGTTCTTTGTTTTTTTTTGTGAACTACCAGGTCAACAGAATCTTGTAGTAGGCGGATTGTTACAAACTGTTTTCTTTAGCAGCCTATAACTCAAAAACTACTCGAGATAATGCGATAAAATTTGATATGCTTGATGGTTTGTCTTTAAAATGCGACATATTTTGTGCGCCTACTGCCACTCCCTCTTTCTTTTCAAAGAGGATATACAGTTTACGCCTTAAAACTTTCGTAGTGGGTGGGTGTGGCAGGAATTTTTTAGACACTATCAGAAAGTTCATTTCCTAAGCTTGCTGTATGCCAACTTTGATTACATTCGGTCAAGGCCAAGCTAAGAAATTTAAAAAGGAAGTCAATCTTTTTTAGACAACCCCTGCTGAAATTGAGTTTAAAAAGTTCTTTGTTTTTTTTGTGAACTACCAGGTCAACAGAATCTTGTAGTAGGCGGATTGTTACAAACTGTTTTCTTTAGCAGCCTATAACTCGAAAACTACTCGAGATAATGCGATGAAATTTGATATGCTTGACAGGTTGATGGTTTATCTTTAAAATGCGACATATTTTGTGCGCCTACCGCCACTCCCTCTTTCTTTTCAAAGAGGATATACAGTTTACGCCTTACAACTTTCGTATTGGGTGGGTGTGGCAAAAATTTTTTAGAAACTATCAGAAAGTTCATTTCCTAAGCTTGCCGTGTGCCAACTTTGATTACATTCGGTCAAGGCCAAGCTTATAAATTTAAAAAGGAAGCCAATCTTTTTTAGACAACCCCTGCTGAAATTGAGTTTAAAAAGTTCTTTGTTTTTTTTGTGAACTACCAGCGACAACCCCTGCTGAAATTGAGTTTAAAAAGTTCTTTGTTTTTTTTTTTTGTGAACTACCAGGTCAACAGAATCTTGTAGTAGGCGGATTGTTACAAACTGTTTTCTTGAGCAGCCTATAACTCGAAAACTACTCGAGATAATGCGAAGAAATTTGATACTCTTGACAGCTTGATGGTTTGTCTTTAAAATGCGACATATTTTGTGCGCCTACCACCACGCCCTCTTTGTTTTCGAAGAGGATATACAGTTTACGCCTTAAAACTTTCGTATTGGGTGGGTCTGGCAGGAATTTTTTAGAAACTATCAGAAAGTTCATTTCCTAAGCTTGCTGTATGCCAACTTTGATTACACTCGGTCAAGGCCAAGCTAAGAAATTTAAAAAGGAAGCCAATCTTTGTTAGACAACCCCTGCTGAAATTGAGTTTAAAAAATTCTTTGTTTTTTTTTTGTGAACTACAAGGTCAACAGAATCTTGTAGTAGGCGGATTGTTACAAACTGTTTTCTCTAGCAGCCTATAACTCAAAAACTACTCGAGATAATGCGATGAAATTTGATATGCTTGACAGGTTGATGGTTTGTCTTTAAAATGCGACATATTTTGTGCGCCTACCGCCACGCGCTCTTTGTTTTCAAGGAGGATATACAGTTTACGCCTTAAATCTTTTGTATTGGGTGGGTGTGGCAGGAATTTTTTAGAAACTATCAGAAAGATCATTTCCTAAGCTTGCTGTATGCCAACTTTGATTACACTCGGTCAAGGCCAAGCTAAGAAATTTAAAAAGGAAGTCAATCTTTTTTAGACAACCCCTGCTGAAATTGAGTTTAAAAAGTTCTTTGTTTTTTTTTTTGTGAACTACCAGGTCAACAGAATCTTGTAGTAGGCGGATTGTTACAAACTGTTTTCTTTAGCAGCATATAACTCGAAAACTACTCGAGATAATGCGATGAAATTTGATATGCTTGACAGCTTGATGGTTTGTCTTTAAAATCCGACATATTCTGTGCGCCTACCGCCACGCCATCTTTGTTTTCAAAGAGGATATACAGTTTACGCCTTAAAACTTTCGTATTGGGTGGGTGTGGCAGGATTTTTTTAGAAACTATCAGAAAGTTCATTTCCTAAGCTTGCTGTATGCCAACTTTGATTACATTCGGTCAAGGCCAAGCTAAGAAATTTAAAAGGAAGCCAATCTTTTTAAGACAACCCCTGCTGAAATTGAGTTTAAAAAGTTCTTTGTTTTTTTTTGTGAACTACCAGGTCAACAGAATCTTGCAGTAGGCGGATTGTTACAAACTGTTTTCTTTAGCAGCCTATAACTCGAAAACTACTTTAGATAATGCGTTGAAATTTGATATGCTTGACAGCTTGATGGTTTGTCTTTAAAATGCGACATATTTTGTGCGCCTACCGCCACGCCCTCTTTGTTTTCAAGGAGGATATACAGTTTACGCCTTAAAACTTTCGTATAGGGTGGGTGTGGCAGGAATTTTTAAGAAACTATCAGAAAGTTCATTTCCTAAGCTTGCTGTATGCCAACTTTGATTACATTCGGTCAAGGCCAAGCTAAGAAATTTAAAAAGGAAGTCAATCTTTTTTAGACAACCCCTGCTGAAATTGAGTTTAAAAAGTTCTTTGTTTTTTTTGTGAACTACCAGCGACAACCCCTGCTGAAATTGAGTTTAAAAAGTTCTTTGTTTTTTTTTTTTTTGTGAACTACCAGGTCAACAGAATCTTGTAGTAGGCGGATTGTTACAAACTGTTTTCTTGAGCAGCCTATAACTCGAAAACTACTCGAGATAATGCGAAGAAATTTGATATTCTTGACAGCTTGATGGTTTGTCTTTAAAATGCGACATATTTTGTGCGCCTACCACCACGCCCTCTTTGTTTTCGAAGAGGATATACAGTTTACGCCTTAAAACTTTCGTATTGGGTGGGTCTGGCAGGAATTTTTTAGAAACTATCAGAAAGTTAATTTCCTAAGCTTGCTGTATGCCAACTTTGATTACACTCGGTCAAGGCCAATCTAAGAAATTTAAAAAGGAAGTCAATCTTTGTTAGACAACCCCTGCTGAAATTGAGTTTAAAAAGTTCTTTGTTTTTTTTTGTGAACTACCAGGTCAACAGAATCTTGTAGTAGGCGGATTGTTACAAACTGTTTTCTTTAGCAGCCTATAACTCGAAAACTACTCGAGATAATGCGATGAAATTTGATATGCTTGACAGCTTGATGGGTTGTTTTTAAAATGCGACATATTTTGTGCGCCTACCGCCACGCCCTCTTTGTATTCAAGGAGGATATACAGTTTACGCCTTAAAACTTTCGTATAGGGTGGGTGTGGCAGGAATTTTTTAGAAACTGTCAGAAAGTTCATTTCCTAAGCTTACTGTATGCCAACTTTGATTACATTCGGTCAAGGCCAAGCTAAGAAATTTAAAAAGGAAGTCAATCTTTGTTAGACAACCCCTGCTGAAATTGAGTTTAAAAAGTTCTTTGTTTTTTTTGTGAACTACCAGGTCAACAGAATATTGTAGTAGGCGGATTGTTACAAACTGTTTTCTTTAGCAGCCTATAACTCGAAAACTACTCGAGATAATGCGATGAAATTTGATATGCTTGACAGCTTGATGGTTTGTCTTTAAAATGCGACATATTTTGTGCGCCTACCGCAACGCCATCTTTGTTTTCAAAGAGGATATACAGTTTACGCCTTAAAACTTTCGTATTGGGTGGGTGTGGCAGGATTTTTTTAGAAACTATCAGAAAGTTCATTTCCTAAGCTTGCTGTATGCCAACTTTGATTACATTCGGTCAAGGCCAAGCTAAGAAATTTAAAAAGGAAGCCAATCTTTTTAAGACAACCCCTGCTGAAATTAAGTTTAAAAAGTTCTTTGTTTTTTTTTGTGAACTACCAGGTCAACAGAATCTTGCAGTAGGCGGATTGTTACAAACTGTTTTCTTTAGCAGCCTATAACTCGAAAACTACTCGAGATAATACGATGAAATTTGATATGCTTGACAGCTTGATGGTTTATCTTTAAAATGCGACATATTTTGTGCGCCTACCGCCACGCCCTCTTTGTTTTCAAAGAGGATATACAGTTTACGCCTTAAAACTTTCGTATTGGGTGGGTGTGGCAGGAATTTTTTAGAAACTATCAGAAAGTTCATTTCCTAAGCTTGCTGTATGCCAACTTTGATTACACTCGGTCAAGGCCAAGCTAAGAAATTTAAAAAGGAAGTCAATCTTTTTTAGACAACCCCTGCTGAAATTGAGTTTAAAAAGTTCTTTGCTTTTTTTTGTGAACTACCAGGTCAACAGAATCTTGTAGTAGGCGGATTGTTACAAACTGTTTTCTTTAGCAGCCTATAACTCGAAAACTACTCGAGATAATACGATGAAATTTGATATGCTTGACAGCTTGATGGTTTGTCTTTAAAATGCGACATATTTTGTGCGCCTACCGCCACGCCCTCTTTGTTTTCAAATAGGATATACAGTTTACGCCTTAAAACTTTCGTATTGGGTGGGTGTGGCAGGTATTTTTTAGAAACTATCAGAAAGTTCATTTCCTAAGCTTGCTGTATGCCAACTTTGATTACATTCGGTCAAGGCCAAGCTAAGAAATTTAAAAAGGAAGTCAATCTTTTTTAGACAACCCCTGCTGAAATTGAGTTTAAAAAGTTCTTTGTTTTTTTTGTGAACTACCAGGTCAACAGAATCTTGGAGTAGGCGGATTGTTACAAACTGTTTTCTTTAGTAGCCTATAACTCGAAAACTACTCGAGATAATGCGATGAAATTTGATATGCTTGACAGCTTGATGGTTTGTCTTTAAAATGCGACATATTTTGTGCGCCTACCGCCACGCCCTCTTTGTTTTCAAAGAGGATATACAGTTTACGCCTTTAAACTTTCGTATTGGGGGGGTGTGGCAGGAATTTTTTAGAAACTATCAGAAAGTTCATTTCCTAAGCTTGCTGTATGCCAACTTTGATTACATTCGGTCAAGGCCAAGCTAAGAAATTTAAAAAGGAAGTCAATCTTTTTTAGACAACCCCTGCTGAAATTGAGTTTAAAAAGTTCTTTGCTTTTTTTTGTGAACTACCAGGTCAACAGAATCTTGGAGTAGGCGGATTGTTACAAACTGTTTTCTTTAGTAGCCTATAACTCGAAAACTACTCGAGATAATGCGATGAAATTTGATATGCTTGACAGCTTGATGGTTTGTCTTTAAAATGCGACATATTTTGTGCTTCTACCGCTACGCCCTCTTTGTTTTCAAAGAGGATATACAGTTTACGCCTTTAAACTTTCGTATTGGGTGGGTGTGGCAGGAATTTTTTAGAAACTATCAGAAAGTTCATTTCCTAAGCTTGCTGTATGCCAACTTTGATTACATTCGGTCAAGGCCAAGCTAAGAAATTTAAAAAGGAAGTCAATCTTTTTTAGACAACCCCTGCTGAAATTGAGTTTAAAAAGTTCTTTGCTTTTTTTTGTGAACTACCAGGTCAACAGAATCTTGTAGTAGGCAGATTGTTACAAACTGTTTTCTTTAGCAGCCTATAACTCGAAAACTACTCGAGATAATACGATGAAATTTGATATGCTTGACAGCTTGATGGTTTGTCTTTAAAATGCGACATATTTTGTGCGCCTACCGCCACGCCCTCTTTGTTTTCAAATAGGATATACAGTTTACGCCTTAAAACTTTCGTATTGGGTGGGTGTGGCAGGTATTTTTTAGAAACTATCAGAAAGTTCATTTCCTAAGCTTGCTGTATGCCAACTTTGATTACATTCGGTCAAGGCCAAGCTAAGAAATTTAAAAAGGAAATCAATCTTTTTTAGACAACCCCTGCTGAAATTGAGTTTAAAAAGTTCTTTGTTTTTTTTGTGAACTACCAGGTCAACAGAATCTTGGAGTAGGCGGATTGTTACAAACTGTTTTCTTTAGTAGCCTATAACTCGAAAACTACTCGAGATAATGCGATGAAATTTGATATGCTTGACAGCTTGATGGTTTGTCTTTAAAATGCGGCATATTTTGTGCGCCTACCGCCACGCCCTCTTTGTTTTCAAAGAGGATATACAGTTTACGCCTTTAAACTTTCGTATTGGGTGGGTGTGGCAGGAATTTTTTAGAAACTATCAGAAAGTTCATTTCCTAAGCTTGCTGTATGCCAACTTTGATTACATTCGGTCAAGGCCAAGCTAAGAAATTTAAAAAGGAAATCAATCTTTTTTAGACAACCCCTGCTGAAATTGAGTTTAAAAAGTTCTTTGTTTTTTTTTGTGAACTACCAGGTCAACAGAATCTTGTAGTAGGCGGATTGTTACAAACTGTTTTCTTTAGCAGCCTATAACTCGAAAACTACTCGAGATAATGCGATGAAATTTGATATGATTGACAGCTTGATGGTTTGTCTTTAAAATGCGACATATTTTGTGCGCCTACCGCAACGCCATTTTTGTTTTCAAAGAGGATATACAGTTTACGCCTTAAAACTTTCGTATTGGCTGGGTGTGGCAGGATTTTTTTAGAAACTATCAGAAAGTTCATTTCCTAAGCTTGCTGTATGCCAACTTTGATTACATTCGGTCAAGGCCAAGCTAAGAAATTTAAAAAGGAAGCCAATCTTTTTAAGACAACCCCTGCTGAAATTAAGTTTAAAAAGTTCTTTGTTTTTTTTTGTGAACTACCAGGTCAACAGAATCTTGTAGTAGGCGGATTGTTACAAACTGTTTTCTTAAGCAGCCTATAACTCGAAAATTATTCGAGATAATGCGATGAAATTTGATATGCTTGACAGCTTGATGGTTTGTCTTTAAAATGCGACATATTTTGTGCGCCTACCGCCACGCCATCTTTGTTTTCAAAGAGGATATATAGTTTACGCCTTAAAACTTTCCTATTGGGTGGGTGTGGCAGGAATTTTTTAGAAACTATCAGAAAGCTCATTTCCTAAGCTTGCTGTATGCCAACTTTGATTTTATTCGGTCAAGGCCAAGCTGAGAAATTTAAAAAGGAAGTCAATCTTTTTTAGAGACCCCCTGCTGAAATTGAGTTTAAAAAGTTCTTTGTTTTTTTTGTGAACTACCAGGTCAACAGAAAGAATCTTGTAGTAGGCGGATTGTTACAAACAGTTTTCTTTAGCAGCCTATAACTCGAAAACTACTCGAGATAATGCGATGAAATTTGATATGCTTGACAGCTTGATGGTTTGTCTTTAAAATGCGACATATTTTGTGCGCCTACCGCCACGCCCTCTTTGTTTTCAAGGATGATATACAGTTTGCGCCTTAAAACTTTCGTATAGGCTGGGTGTGGCAGGAATTTTTTAGAAACGATCAGAAAGTTCATTTCCTAAGCTTGCTGTATGCCAACTTTGATTTTATTCGGTCAAGGCCAAGCTAAGAAATTTAAAAAGGAAGCCAATCTTTTTTAGACAACCCCTGCTGAAATTGAGTTTAAAAAGTTCTTTGTTTTTTTTGTGAACTACCAGGTCAACAGAATCTTGTAGTAGGCGGATTGTTACAAACTGTTTTCTTTAGCAGCCTATAACTCGAAAACTACTCGAGATAATGCGATGAAATTTGATATGCTTGACAGCTTGATGGTTTGTCTTTAAAATGCGACATATTTTGTGCGCCTACCGCCACGCCATCTTTGTTTTCAAAGAGGATATACAGTTTACGCCTTAAAACTTTCGTATTGGGTGGGTGTGGCAGGAATTTTTTAGAAACTATCAGAAAGTTCATTTCCTAAGCTTACTGTATGCCAACTTTGATTTTATTCTGTCAAGGCCAAGCTAAGAAATTTAAAAAGGAAGCAAAATCTTTTTTAGACAACCCCTGCTGAAATTGAGTTTAAAAAGTTCTTTGTTTTTTTTTTTGTGAACTACCCGGTCAACAGAATCTTGTAGTAGGCGGATTGTTACAAACTGTTTTCTTAAGCAGCCTATAACTCGAAAATTATTCGAGATAATGCGATGAAATTTGATATGCTTGACAGCTTGATGGTTTGTCTTTAAAATGCGACATATTTTGTGCGCCTACCGCCACGCCATCTTTGTTTTCAAAGAGGATATATAGTTTACGCCTTAAAACTTTCCTATTGGGTGGGTGTGGCAGGAATTTTTTAGAAACTATCAGAAAGCTCATTTCCTAAGCTTGCTGTATGCCAACTTTGATTTTATTCGGTCAAGGCCAAGCTGAGAAATTTAAAAAGGAAGTCAATCTTTTTTAGAGACCCCCTGCTGAAATTGAGTTTAAAAAGTTCTTTGTTTTTTTTGTGAACTACCAGGTCAACAGAAAGAATCTTGTAGTAGGCGGATTGTTACAAACAGTTTTCTTTAGCAGCCTATAACTCGAAAACTACTCGAGATAATGCGATGAAATTTGATATGCTTGACAGCTTGATGGTTTGTCTTTAAAATGCGACATATTTTGTGCGCCTACCGCCACGCCCTCTTTGTTTTCAAGGATGATATACAGTTTGCGCCTTAAAACTTTCGTATAGGGTGGGTGTGGCAGGAATTTTTTAGAAACTATCAGAAAGTTCAATTCCTAAGCTTGCTGTATGCCAACTTTGATATTATTCGGTCAAGGCCAAGCTAAGAAATTTAAAAAGGAAGTCAATCTTTTTTAGACAACCCCTGCTGAAATTGAGTTTAAAAAGTTCTTTGTTTTTTTTGTGAACTACCAGGTCAACAGAATCTTGTAGTAGGCGGATTGTTACAAACTGTTTTCTTTAGCAGCCTATAACTCGAAAACTACTCGAGATAATGCGATGAAATTTGATATGCTTGACAGCTTGATGGTTTGTCTTTAAAATGCAACATATTTTGTGCGCCTACCGCCACGCCCTCTTTGTTTTCAAGGATGATATACAGTTTGCGCCTTAAAACTTTCGTATAGGGTGGGTGTGGCAGGAATTTTTTAGAAACTATCAGAAAGTTCAATTCCTAAGCTTGCTGTATGCCAACTTTGATATTATTCGGTCAAGGCCAAGCTAAGAAATTTAAAAAGGAAGTCAATCTTTTTTAGACAACCCCTGCTGAAATTGAGTTTAAAAAGTTCTTTGTTTTTTTTGTGAACTACCAGGTCAACAGAATCTTGTAGTAGGCGGATTGTTACAAACTGTTTTCTTTAGCAGCCTATAACTCGAAAACTACTTGAGATAATGCGATGGAATTTGATATGCTTGACAGCTTGATGGTTTGTCTTTAAAATGCGACATATTTTGTGCGCCTACCGCCACGCCCTCTTTGTATTCAAGGAGGATATACAGTTTACGCCTTAAAACTTTCGTATTGGGTGGGTGTGGCAGGAATTTTTTAGAAACTATCAGAAAGTTCATTTCCTAAGCTTGCTGTATGCCAACTTTGATTACACTCGGTCAAGGCCAAGCTAAGAAATTTAAAAAGGATGTCAATCTTTGTTAGACAACCCCTGCTGAAATTGAGTTTAAAAAGTTCTTTGTTTTTTTTTTTGTGAACTACCAGGTCAACAGAATCTTGTAGTAGGCGGATTGTTACAAACTGTTTTCTTTAGCAGCCTATAACTCGAAAACTACTCGAGATAATGCGATGAAATTTGATATTCTTGACAGCTTGATGGTTTGTCTTTATAAATGCGACATATTTTGTGCGCCTACCGCCACGCCATCTTTGTTTTCAAAGAGGATATACAGTTTACGTCTTAAAACTTTCGTATTGGGTGGGTGTGGCAGAAATTTTTTAGAAACTATCAGAAAGTTCATTTCCTAAGCTTGCTGTATGCCAACTTTGATTTTATTCGGTCAAGGCCAAGCTAAGAAATTTAAAAAGGAAGCAAAATCTTTTTTAGACAACCCCTGCTGAAATTGAGTTTAAAAAGTTCTTTGTTTTTTTTTTTGTGAACTACCAGGTCAACAGAATCTTGTAGTAGGCGGATTGTTACAAACTGTTTTCTTTAGCAGCCTATAACTCGAAAACTACTCGAGATAATGCGATGAAATTTGATATGATTGACAGCTTGATGGTTTGTCTTTAAAATGCGACATATTTTGTGCGGCTACCGCCACGCCCTCTTTGTTTTCAAGGAGGATATACAGTTTACGCCTTAAATCTTTCGTATTGGTGGGTGCGGCAGGAATTTTTTAGAAACTATCAGAAAGTTCATTTCCTAAGCTTGCTGTATGCCAACTTTGATTACACTCGGTCAAGGCCAAGCTAAGAAATTTAAAAAGGATGTCAATCTTTTTTAGACAACCTCTGCTGAAATTGAGTTTAAAAAGTTCTTTGTTTTTTTTTGTGAACTACCAGGTCAACAGAATCTTGTAGTAGGCGAATTGTTACAAACTGTTTTCTTTAGCAGCCTATAACTCGAAAACTACTCGAGACAATGCGATGAACTTTGATATGCTTGACAGCTTGATGGTTTGTCTTTAAAATGCGACATATTTTGTGCGCCTACCGCCACGCCATCTTTGTTTTCAAAGAGGATATACAGTTTACGCCTTAAAACTTTCGTATTGGGTGTTTATGGCAGGAATTTTTTAGAAACTATCAGAAAGTTTATTTCCTAAGCTTGCTGTATGCCAACTTTGATTACACTCGGTCAAGGCCAAGCTAAGAAATTTAAAAAGGAAGCCAATCTTTTTAAGACAACCCCTGCTGAAATTAAGTTTAAAAAGTTCTTTGTTTTTTTTTGTGAACTACCAGGTCAACAGAATCTTGCAGTAGGCGGATTGTTACAAACTGTTTTCTTAAGCAGCCTATAACTCGAAAACTACTAGAGATAATACGATGAAATTTGATATGCTTGACAGCTTGATGGTTTGTCTTTAAAATGCGACATATTTTGTGCGCCTACCGCCACGCCCTCTTTGTTTTCAAAGAGGATATACAGTTTACGCCTTAAAACTTTCGTATTGGGTGGGTGTGGCAGGAATTTTTTAGAAACTATCAGAAAGTTCATTTCCTAAGCTTGCTGTATGCCAACTTTGATTACATTCGGTCAAGGCCAAGCTAAGAAATTTAAAAAGGAAGCCAATCTTTTTAAGACAACCCCTGCTGAAATTAAGTTTAAAAAGTTCTTTGTTTTTTTTTGTGAACTACCAGGTCAACAGAATCTTGCAGTAGGCGGATTGTTACAAACTGTTTTCTTAAGCAGCCTATAACTCGAAAACTACTCGAGATAATACGATGAAATTTGATATGCTTGACAGCTTGATGGTTTGTCTTTAAAATGCGACATATTTTGTGCGCCTACCGCCACGCCCTCTTTGTTTTCAAAGAGGATATACAGTTTACGCCTTAAAACTTTCGTATTGGGTGGGCGTGGCAGGAATTTTTTAGAAACTATCAGAAAGTTCATTTCCTAAGCTTGCTGTATGCCAACTTTGATTACACTCGGTCAAGGCCAAGCTAAGAAATTTAAAAAGGAAGTCAATCTTTTTTAGACAACCCCTGCTGAAATTGAGTTTAAAAAGTTCTTTGCTTTTTTTTGTGAACTACCAGGTCAACAGAATCTTGTAGTAGGCGGATTGTTACAAACTGTTTTTTTTAGCAGCCTATAACTCGAAAACTACTCGAGATAATACGATGAAATTTGATATGCTTGACAGCTTGATGGTTTGTCTTTAAAATGCGACATATTTTGTGCGCCTACCGCCACGCCCTCTTTGTTTTCAAAGAGGATATACAGTTTACGCCTTAAAACTTTCGTATTGGGTGGGTGTGGCAGGTATTTTTTAGAAACTATCAGAAAGTTCATTTCCTTAGCTTGCTGTATGCCAACTTTGATTACATTTGGTCAAGGCCAAGCTAAGAAATTTAAAAAGGAAGTCAATCTTTTTTAGACAACCCCTGCTGAAATTGAGTTTAAAAAGTTCTTTGCTTTTTTTTGTGAACTACCAGGTCAACAGAATCTTGTAGTAGGCGGATTGTTACAAACTGTTTTCTTTAGCAGCCTATAACTCGAAAACTACTCGAGATAATACGATGAAATTTGATATGCTTGACAGCTTGATGGTTTGTCTTTAAAATGCGACATATTTTGTGCGCCTACCGCCACGCCCTCTTTGTTTTCAAAGAGGATATACAGTTTACGCCTTAAAACTTTCGTATTGGGTGGGTGTGGCAGGTATTTTTTAGAAACTATCAGAAAGTTCATTTCCTTAGCTTGCTGTATGCCAACTTTGATTACATTCGGTCAAGGCCCAGCTAAGAAATTTAAAAAGGAAGTCAATCTTTTTTAGACAACCCCTGCTGAAATTGAGTTTAAAAAGTTCTTTGCTTTTTTTTGTGAACTACCAGGTCAACAGAATCTTGGAGTAGGCCGATTGTTACAAACTGTTTTCTTTAGTAGCCTATAACTCGAAAACTACTCGAGATAATGCGATGAAATTTGTTATGCTTGACAGCTTGATGGTTTGTCTTTAAAATGCGACATATTTTGTGCGCCTACCGCCACGCCCTCTTTGTTTTCAAAGAGGATATACAGTTTACGCCTTTAAACTTTCGTATTGGGTGGGTGTGGCAGGAATTTTTTAGAAACTATCAGAAAGTTCATTTCCTAAGCTTGCTGTATGCCAACTTTGATTACACTCGGTCAAGGCCAAGCCAAGAAATTTAAAAAGGAAGTCAATCTTTTTTAGACAACCCCTGCTGAAATTGAGTTTAAAAAGTTCTTTGTTTTTTTTTTGTGAACTACCAGGTCAACAGAATCTTGTAGTAGGCGGATTGTTACAAACTGTTTTCTTTAGCAGCCTATAACTCGAAAACTACTCGAGATAATGCGATGAAATTTGATATGCTTGACAGCTTGATGGGTTGTCTTTAAAATGCGACATATTTTGTGCGCCTACCGCCACGCCCTCTTTGTATTCAAAGAGGATATACAGATATACGCCTTAAAACTTTCGTATAGGGTGGGTGTGGCAGGAATTTTTTAGAAACTATCAGAAAGCTCATTTCCTAAGCTTGCTGTATGCCAACTTTGATTACACTCGGTCAAGGCCAAACTAAGAAATTTAAAAAGGATGTCAATCTTTTTTAGACAACCCCTGCTGAAATTGAGTTTAAAAAGTTCTTTGTTTTTTTTGTGAAATACCAGGTCAACAGAATCTTGTAGTAGGCGGATTGGTACAAACTGTTTTCTTTAGCAGCCTATAACTCGAAAACTACTCGAGATAATGCGATGAAATTTGATATGCTTGACAGCTTGATAGTTTGTCTTTAAAATATATATACAGTACAGATATACAGTTTACGCCTTAAAACTTTCGTATTGGGTGGGTGTGGCAGGAATTTTTTAGAAACTATCAGAAAGTTCATTTCCTAAGCTTGCTGTATGCCAACTTTGATTACACTCGATCAAGGCCAAGCTAAGAAATTTAAAAAGGATGTCAATCTTTTTTAGACAACCCCTGCTGAAATTGAGATTAAAAAGTTCTTTTTTTTTTGTGAAATACCAGGTCAACAGAATCTTGCAGTAGGCGGATTGTTACAAACTGTTTTCTTTAGCAGCCTATAACTCGAAAACTACTCGAGATAATACGATGAAATTTGATATGCTTGACAGCTTGATGATTTGTCTTTAAAATGCGACATATTTTGTGCGCCTACCGCCACGCCCTCTTTGTTTTCAAAGAGGATATACAGTTTACGCCTTAAAACTTTCGTATTGGGTGGGTGTGGCAGGAATTTTTTAGAAACTATCAGAAAGTTCATTTCCTAAGCTTGCTGTATGCCAACTTTGATTACACTCGGTCAAGGCCAAGCTAAGAAATTTAAAAAGGAAGTCAATCTTTTTTAGACAACCCCTGCTGAAATTGAGTTTAAAAAGTTCTTTGTTTTTTTTTTGTGAACTACCAGGTCAACAGAATCTTGTAGTAGGCGGATTGTTACAAACTGTTTTCTTTAGCAGCCTATAACTCGAAAACTACTGGAGATAATGCGATGAAATTTGATATGCTTGACAGCTTGATGGTTTGTCTTTAAAATGCGACATATTTTGTGCGCCTACCGCCACGCCCTCTTTGTATTCAAGGAGGATATACAGTTTACGCCTTAAAACTTTCGTATAGGGTGGGTGTGGCAGGAATTTTTTAGAAACTATCAGAAAGTTCAATTCCTAAGCGTGCTGTTTGCCAACTTTGATTACATTCGGTCAAGGCCAAGCTAAGAAATTTAAAAAGGAAGTCAATCTTTTTTAGACAACCTCTGCTGAAATTGAGTTTAAAAAGTTCTTTTTTTTTTTTTGTGAACTACCAGGTCAACAGAATCTTGTAGTAGGCGGATTGTTACAAACTGTTTTCTTTAGCAGCCTATAACTCGAAAACTATTCGAGATAATTCGATGAAATTTGATAAGCTTGACAGCTTGATGGTTTGTCTTTAAAATGCGACATATTTTGTGCGCCTACCGCCACGCCCTCTTTGTTTTCAAAGAGGATATACAGTTTACGCCTTAAAACTTTCGTATTGGGTGGGTGTGGCGGGAATTTTTTAGAAACTATCAGAAAGTTCATTTCCTAAGCTTGCTGTATGCCAACTTTGATTACACTCGGTCAAGGCCAAGCTAAGAGATTTAAAAAGGAAGTCAATCCTTTTTAGACAACCCCTGCTGAAATTGAGTTTAAAAAGTTCTTTGTTTTTTTTTGTGAACTACCAGGTCAACAGAATCTTGTAGTAGGCGGATTGTTACAAACTGTTTTCTTTAGCAGCCTATAACTCGAAAACTACTCGAGATAATGCGATGGAATTTGATATGCTTGACAGCTTGATGGTTTGTCTTTAAAATGCAACATATTTTGTGCGCCTACCGCCACGCCCTCTTTGTTTTCAAGGAGGATATACAGTTTACGCCTTAAAACTTTCGTATTGGGTGGGTGTGGCAGGAATTTTTTAGAAACTATCAGAAAGTTCATTTCCTAAGCGTGGCGGTAGGCGCACAAAATATGTCGCATTTTAAAGACAAACCATCAAGCTGTCAAGCATATCAAATTTCATCGCATTATCTCGAGTAGTTTTCGAGTTATAGTCTGCCAAAGAAAACAGTTTGTAACAATCCGCCTACCACAAGATTCTGTTGACCTGGTAGTTCACAAAAAAAACAAAGAATTTTTTAAACTCAATTTCAGCAGGGGTTGTCTAAAAAAGATTGACTTCCATTTTAAATTTCTTAGCTTGGCCTTGACCGAATGTAATCAAAGTTGGCATTCAGCAAGCTTAGGAATTGAACTTTCTGATAGTTTCTAAAAAATTCCTGCCACACCAACCCTATACGAAAGTTTTAAGGCGTAAACTGTATATCCTCCTTGAATACAAAGAGAGCGTGGCGGTAGGCGCACAAAATATGTCGCATTTTAAAGACAAACCATCAAGCTATCAAGCATATCAAATTACATCGCATTATCTCGAGTAGTTTTCGAGTTATAGGCTGCTAAAGAAAACAGTTTGTAACAATCCGCCTACTACAAGATTCTGTTGACCTGGTAGTTCACAAAAAAGAAAGAACTTTTTAAACTCAATTTCAGCAGGGGTTGTCTAAAAAAGATTGACTTCCTTTTTAAATTTCTTAGCTTGGCCTTGACCGAATAAAATCAAAGTTGGCATACAGCAAGCTTAGGAAATGAACTTTCTGATAGTTTCTAAAAAATTCCTGCCACACCCACCCAATACGAAAGTTTTAAGGCGTAAACTGTATATCCTCTTTGAAAATAAAGATGGCGTGGCGGTAGGCGCACAAAATATGTCGCATTTTAAAGACAAACCATCAAGCTGTCAAGCATATCAAATTTCATCGCATTATCTCGAGTAGTTTTCGAGTTATAGGCTGCTAAAGAAAACAGTTTGTAACAATCCGCCTACTACAAGATTCTGTTGACCTGGTAGTTCACAAAAAAAAAAACAAAGAACTTTTTAAACTCAATTTCAGCAGGGGTTGTCTAAAAAAGATTTTGCTTCCTTTTTAAATTTCTTAGCTTGGCCTTGACCGAATAAAATCAAAGTTGGCATACAGCAAGCTTAGGAAATGAACTTTCTGATAGTTTCTAAAAAATTTCTGCCACACCCACCCAATACGAAAGTTTTAAGTCGTAAACTGTATATCCTCTTTGAAAACAAAGATGGCGTGGCGGTAGGCGCACAAAATATGTCGCATTTATAAAGACAAACCATCAAGCTGTCAAGAATATCAAATTTCATCGCATTATCTCGAGTAGTTTTCGAGTTATAGGCTGCTAAAGAAAACAGTTTGTAACAATCCGCCTACTACAAGATTCTGTTGACCAGGTAGTTAAAAAAAAAAAAACAAAGAACTTTTTAAACTCAATTTCAGCAGGGGTTGTCTAAAAAGGATTGGCTTCCTTTTTAAATTTCTTAGCTTGGCCTTGACCGAATAAAATCAAAGTTGGCATACAGCAAGCTTAGGAAATGAACTTTCTGATAGTTTCTAAAAAATTTCTGCCACACCCACCCAATACGAAAGTTTTAAGGCGTAAACTGTATATCCTCCTTGAAAACAAAGAGGGCGTGGCGGTAGGCGCACAAAATATGTCGCATTTTAAAGACAAGCCATCAAGCTGTCAAGCATATCAAATTTATTCGCATTATCTCGAGTAGTTTTCGAGTTATAGGCTGCTAAAGAAAACAGTTTGTAACAATCCGCCTACTACAAGATTCTGTTGACCTGGTAGTTCACAAAAAAAAACAAAGAACTTTTAAAACTCAATTTCAGCAGGGGTTGTCTAAAAAAGATTGACTTCCTTTTTAAATTTCTTAGCTTGGCCTTGACCGAATGTAATCAAAGTTGGCAAACAGCAAGCTTAGGAATTGAACTTTCTGATAGTTTCTAAAAAATTCCTGCCACACCCACCCTATACGAAAGTTTTAAGGCGCAAACTGTATATCATCCTTGAAAACAAAGAGGGCGTGGCGGTAGGCGCACAAAATATGCCGCATTTTAAAGACAACCCATCAAGCTTTCAAGCATATCAAATTTCATCGCATTATCTCGAGTAGTTTTCGAGTTATAGGCTGCTAAAGAAAACAGTTTGTAATAATCCGCCTACTACAAGATTCTGTTGACCTGGTAGTTAAAAAAAAAAAAAAAAAAAACTTTTTAAACTCAATTTCAGCAGGGGTTGTCTAAAAAAGATTGACTTCCTTTTTAAATTTCATAGCTTGGCCTTGACCGAATAAAATCAAAGTTGGCATACAGCAAGCTTAGGAATTAAACTTTCTGATAGTTTCTAAAAAATTCCTGCCACACCCACCCTATACGAAAGTTTTAAGGCGTAAACTGTATATCCTCCTTGAATACAAAGAGGGCGTGGCGGTAGGCGCACAAAATATGTCGCATTTTAAAGACAAACCATCAAGCTGTCAAGCATATCAAATTTCATCGCATTATCTCGAGTAGTTTTCGAGTTATAGGCTGCTAAAGAAAACAGTTTGTAACAATGCGCCTACTACAAGATTCTGTTGACCTGGTAGTTCACAAAAAAAAAAAAACAAAGAACTTTTTAAACTCAATTTCAGCAGGGGTTTGTCTAAAAAAGATTTTGCTTCCTTTTTAAATTTCTTAGCTTGGCCTTGACAGAATAAAATCAAAGTTGGCATACAGCAAGCTTAGGAAATGAACTTTCTGATAGTTTCTAAAAAATTCCTGCCACACCCACCCAATACGAAAGTTTTAAGGCGTAAACTGTATATCCTCTTTGAAAACAAAGATGGCGTGGCGGTAGGCGCACAAAATATGTCGCATTTTAAAGACAAACCATCAAGCTGTCAAGCATATCAAATTTCATCGCATTATCTCGAGTAGTTTTCGAGTTATAGGCTGCTAAAGAAAACAGTTTGTAACAATCCGCCTACTACAAGATTCTGTTGACCTGGTAGTTCACAAAAAAAACAAAGAACTTTTTAAACTCAATTTCAGCAAGGGTTGTCTAAAAAATATTGGCTTCCTTTTTAAATTTCTTAGCTTGGCCTTGACCGAATAAAATCAAAGTTGGCATACAGCAAGCTTAGGAAATGAACTTTCTGATCGTTTCTAAAAAATTCCTGCCACACCCAGCCTATACGAAAGTTTTAAGGCGCAAACTGTATATCATCCTTGAAAACAAAGAGGGCGTGGCGGTAGGCGCACAAAATATGTCGCATTTTAAAGACAAACCATCAAGCTGTCAAGCATATCAAATTTCATCGCATTATCTCGAGTAGTTTTCGAGTTATAGGCTGCTAAAGAAAACAGTTTGTAACAATCCGCCTACTGCAAGATTCTGTTGACCTGGTAGTTCACAAAAAAAACAAAGAACTTTTTAAACTCAATTTCAGCAGGGGTTGTCTTAAAAAGATTGGCTTCCTTTTTAAATTTCTTAGCTTGGCCTTGACCGAATAAAATCAAAGTTGGCATACAGCAAGCTTAGGAAATGAACTTTCTGATAGTTTCTAAAAAAAACTCCTGCCACACCCACCCAATACGAAAGTTTTAAGGCGTAAACTGTATATCCTCCTTGAAAACAAAGAGGGCGTGGCGGTAGGCGCACAAAATATGTCGCATTTTAAAGACAAACCATCAAGCTGTCAAGCATATCAAATTTCATCGCATTATCTCGAATAGTTTTCGAGTTATAGGCTGCTAAAGAAAACAGTTTGTAACAATCCGCCTACTACAAGATTCTGTTGACCTGGTAGTTCACAAAAAAAAAACAAAGAACTTTTTAAACTCAATTTCAGCAGGGGTTGTCTAAAAAAGATTGACTTCCTTTTTAAATTTCTTAGCTTGGCCTTGACCGAGTGTAATCAAAGTTGGCATACAGCAAGCTTAGGAAATGAACTTTCTGATAGTTTCTAAAAAATTCCTGCCACACCCACCCTATACGAAAGTTTTAAGGCGTAAACTGTATATCCTCTTTGACAACAAAGATGGCGTGGCGGTAGGCGCACAAAATATGTCGCATTTTAAAGACAAACCATCAAGCTGTCAAGCATATCAAATTTCATCGCATTATCTCGAATAGTTTTCGAGTTATAGGCTGCTAAAGAAAACAGTTTGTAACAATCCGCCTACTACAAGATTCTGTTGACCTGGTAGTTCACAAAAAAAAAAGAACTTTTTAAACTCAATTTCAGCAGAGGTTGTCTAAAAAAGATTGACTTCCTTTTTAAATTTCTTAGCTTGGCCTTGACCGAATGTAATCAAAGTTGGCAAACAGCAAGCTTAGGAATTGAACTTTCTGATAGTTTCTAAAAAATTCCTGCCACACCGACCCTATACGAAAGTTTTAAGGCGCAAACTGTATATCCTCCTTGAAAACAGAGAGGGCGTGGCGGTAGGCGCATAAAATATCTCGCATTTTAAAGACAAACCATCAAGCTGTCAAGCATGTCAAATTTCATCGCATTATCTCGAGTAGTTTTCGAGTTATAGGCTGCTAAAGAAAACAGTTTGTAACAATCCGCCTACTGCAAGATTCTGTTGACCTGGTAGTTCACAAAAAAAACAAAGAACTTTTTAAACTCAGCAGGGGTTGTCTTAAAAAGATTGACTTCCTTTTTAAATTTCTTAGCTTGGCCTTGACCGAGTGTAATCAAAGTTGGCATACAGCAAGCTTAGGAAATGAACTTTCTGATAGTTTCTAAAAAATTCCTGCCACACCCACCCTATACGAAAGTTTTAAGGCGTAAACTGTATATCCTCTTTGAAAACAAAGATGGCGTGGCGGTAGGCGCATAAAATATGTCGCATTTTAAAGACAAACCATCAAGCTGTCAAGCATATCAAATTTCATCGCATTATCTCGAGTAGTTTTCGAGTTATAGGCTGCTAAAGAATACAGTTTGTAACAATCCGCCTACTACAAGATTCTGTTGACCTGGTAGTTCACAAAAAAAAAACAATGAACTTTTTAAACTCAATTTCAGCAGGGGTTGTCTAAAAAAGATTGGCTTCCTTTTGAAATTTCTTAGCTTGGCCTTGACCGAATGTAATCAAAGTTGGCATACAGCAAGCTTAGGAAATGAACTTTCTGATTGTTTCTAAAAAATTCCTGCCACACCCACCCAATACGAGAGTTTTAAGGCGTAAACTGTATATCCTCCTTGAAAACAAAGAGGGCCTGGCGGTAGGCGCACAAAATATGTCGCATTTTAAAGACAAACCATCAAGCTGTCAAGCATATCAAATTCCATCGCATTATCTCGAGTAGTTTTCGAGTTATAGGCTGCTAAAGAAAACAGTTTGTAACAATCCGCCTACTACAAGATTCTGTTGACCTGGTAGTTCACAAAAAAAACAAAGAACTTTTTAAACTCAATTTCAGCAGGGGTTGTCTAAAAAAGATTGACTTCCTTTTTAAATTTATTTAGCTTGGACTTGACCGAATGTAATCAAAGTTGGCAAACACCAAGCTTAGGAATTGAACTTTCTGATAGTTTCTAAAAAATTCCTGCCACACCCACCCTATACGAAAGTTTTAAGGCGCAAACTGTATATCCTCCTTGAAAACAAAGAGGGCCTGGTGGTAGGCGCACAAAATATGTCGCATTTTAAAGACAAACCATCAAGCTGTCAAGCATATCAAATTCCATCGCATTATCTCGAGTAGTTTTCGAGTTATAGGCTGCTGAAGAAAACAGTTTGTAACAATCCGCCTACTACAAGATTTTGTTGACCTGGTAGTTCACAAAAAAAAAACAAAGAACTTTTTAAACTCAATTTC
The DNA here is from genome assembly GCA_930367215.1 of Pollenia angustigena. Lineage (NCBI taxonomy): Eukaryota > Metazoa > Arthropoda > Insecta > Diptera > Polleniidae > Pollenia > Pollenia angustigena. The sequence continues at coordinate 108,800,489 of OV884059.1, read as the reverse complement.
AGCAGGGGTTGTCTAAAAAAGATTGACTTCCTTTTTAATTTATTAAGCTTGGACTTGACCGAATGTAATCAAAGTTGGCAAACAGCAAGCTTAGGAATTGAACTTTCTGATAGTTTCTAAAAAATTCCTGCCACACCCACCCTATACGAAAGTTTTAAGGCGTAAACTGTAAATCCTCCTTGAAAACAAAGAGGGCGTGGCGGTAGGCGCACAAAATATATCGCATTTTAAAGACAAACCATCAAGCTGTCAAGCATATCAAATTTCATCGCATTATCTCGAGTAGTTTTCGAGTTATAGGCTGCTAAAGAAAACAGTTTGTAACAATCCGCCTACTGCAAGATTCTGTTGACCTGGTAGTTCACAAAAAAAACAAAGAACTTTTTAAACTCAATTTCAGCAGGGGTTGTCTTAAAAAGATTGGCTTCCTTTTTAAATTTCTTAGCTTGGCCCTGACCGAATGTAATCAAAGTTGGCATACAGCAAGCTTAGGAAATGAACTTTCTGATGGTTTCTAAAAAATTCCTGCCACACCCACCCAATACGAAAGATTTAAGGCGTAAACTGTATATCCTCCTTGAAAACAAAGAGGGCGTGGCGGTAGGCGCACAAAATATGTCGCATTTTAAAGACAAACCATCAAGCTGTCAAGAATATCAAATTTCATCGCATTATCTCGAGTAGTTTTCGAGTTATAGGCTGCTAAAGAAAACAGTTTGTAACAATCCGCCTACTACAAGATTCTGTTGACCTGGTAGTTCACAAAAAAAAAAACAAAGAACTTTTTAAACTCAATTTCAGCAGGGGTTGTCTAAAAAAGATTGACTTCCTTTTTAAATTTCTTAGCTTGGCCTTGACCGAGTGTAATCAAAGTTGGCATACAGCAAGCTTCGGAAATGAACTTTCTGATAGTTTCAAAAAAATTCCTGCGACACCCACCCAATACGAAAGATTTAAGGCGTAAACTGTATATCCTCTTTGAAAACAAAGAGGACGTGGCGGTAGGCGCACAAAATATATCGCATTTTAAAGACAAACCATCAAGCTGTCAAGCATATCAAATTTCATCGCATTATCTCGAGTAGTTTTCGAGTAATAGGCTGCTAAAGAAATCAGTTTGTAACAATCCGCCTACTACAAGATTCTGTTGACCTGGTAGTTCACAAAAAAAAACAAAGAACTTTTTAAACTCAATTTCAGCAGGGGTTGTCTAACAAAGATTGACTTCCTTTTTAAATTTCTTAGCTTGGCCTTGACCGAGTGTAATCAAAGTTGGCAGTCAGCAAGCTTAGGAAATGAACTTTCTGATAGTTTCTAAAAAATTCCTGCCACACCCACCCAATACGAAAGTTTTTAGGCGTAAACTGTATATCCTCTTTGAAAACAAAGAGGGCGTGGCGGTAGGCGCACAAAATGTGTCGCATTTTAAAGACAAACCATCAAGCTGTCAAGCATATCAAATTTCATCGCATTATCTCGAGTAGTTTTCGAGTTATAGGCTAATGAAAACAGTTTGTAACAATCCGCCTACTACAAGATTCTGTTGACCTGGTAGTTCACAAAAAAAAAAAACAAAGAACTTTTTAAACTCAATTTCAGCAGGGGTTGTCTAAAAAAGATTGGCTGGCTTCCTTTTTAAATTTCTTAGCTTGGCTTTGACCGAATGTAATCAAAGTTGGCATACAGCAAGTTTAGGAAATGAACTTTCTGATAGTTTCCAAAAAATTCCTGCCACACCCACCCAATACGAAAGTTTTAAGGCGTAAACTGTATATCCTCTTTGAAAGCAAAGAGGGCGTGGCGGGAGGCGGAAAAATATTTTGCATTTTGAAGACAAACTATCAAACTGTCAAGCATATCAAATTTCATCGCATTATCTCGAGTAGTTTTCGAGTTATAGGCTGCTAAAGAAAACAGTTTGTAACAATCCGCCTACTACAAGATAATGCGATAATCCGCCTACTACAAGATACTCGAGATAATGCGATGAAATTTGATATGCTTGACAGCTTGATGGTTTGTCTTTAAAATGCGACATATTTTGTGCGCCTACCGCCACGCGCTCTTTGTTTTCAAGGAGGATATACAGTTTACGCCTTAAATCTTTCTTATTGGGTGGGTGTGGCAGGAATTTTTTAGAAACTATCAGAAAGATCATTTCCTAAGCTTGCTGTATGCCAACTTTGATTACACTCGGTCAAGGCCAAGCTAAGAAATTTAAAAAGGATGTCAATCTTTTTTAGACAACCTCTGCTGAAATTGAGTTTAAAAATTTCTTGGTTTTTTTTGTGAACTACCAGGTCAACAGAATCTTGCAGTAGGCGGATTGTTACAAACTGTTTTCTTTAGCAGCCTATAACTCGAAAACTACTCGAGATAATGCGATGAAATTTGACATGCTTGACAGCTTGATGGTTTGTCTTTAAAATGCGACATATTTTGTGCGCCTACCGCCACGCTCTCTTTGTTTTCAAGGATGATATACAGTTTGCGCCTTAAAACTTTCGTATAGGGTGGGTGTGGCAGGAATTTTTTAGAAACGATCAGAAAGTTCATTTCCTAAGCTTGCTGTATGCCAACTTTGATTACACTCGGTCCAGGCCAAGCTAAGAAATTTAAAAAGGAAGTCAATCTTTTTTAGACAACCCCTGCTGAAATTTAGTTTAAAAAGTTATTTGTTTTTTTTTTTGTGAACTACCAGGTCAACAGAATCTTGTAGTAGGCGGATTGTTACAAACGGTTTTCTTTAGCAGCCTATAACTCGAAAACTACTCGAGCTAATGCGATGAAATTTGATATGCTTGACAACTTGATGGTTTGTCTTTAAAATGCGACATATTTTGTGCGCCTACCGCCACGCCATCTTTGTTTTCAAAGCGGATATACAGTTTACGCCTTAAAACTTTCGTATTGGGTGTTTATGGCAGGAATTTTTTAGAATTTATCAGAAAGTTCATTTCCTAAGCTTGCTGTATGCCAACTTTGATTACACTCGGTCAAGGCCGAGCTAAGAAATTTAAAAAGGAAGTCAATCTTTTTTAGACAACCCCTGCTGAAATTGAGTTTAAAAAGTTCTTTGTTTTTTTTTTTGTGAACTACCAGGTCAACAGAATCTTGTAGTAGGCGGATTGTTACAAACTGTTTTCTTTAGCAGCCTATAACTCGAAAACTACTCGAGATAATGCGATGAAATTTGACATGCTTGACAGGTTGATGGTTTGTCTTTAAAATGCGACATATTTTGTGCGCCTACCGCCACGCGCTCTTTGTTTTCAAGGAGGATATACAGTTTACGCCTTAAATCTTTCTTATTGGGTGGGTGTGGCAGGAATTTTTTAGAAACTATCAGAAAGATCATTTCCTAAGCTTGCTGTATGCCAACTTTGATTACACTCGGTCAAGGCCAAGCTAAGAAATTTAAAAAGGAAGTCAATCTTTTTTAGACAACCTCTGCTGAAATTGAGTTTAAAAATTTCTTTGTTTTTTTTGTGAACTACCAGGTCAACAGAATCTTGCAGTAGGCGGATTGTTACAAACTGTTTTCTTTAGCAGCCTATAACTCGAAAACTACTCGAGATAATGCGATGAAATTTGACATGCTTGACAGCTTGATGGTTTGTCTTTAAAATGCGACATATTTTGTGCGCCTACCGCCACGCCCTCTTTGTTTTCAGGGAGGATATACAGTTTACGCCTTAAAACTTTCGTATTAGGTGGGTGTGGCAGGAATTTTTTAGAAACTATCAGAAAGTTCATTTCCTAAGCTTGCTGTATGCCAACTTTGATTACACTCGGTCAAGGCCGAGCTAAGAAATTTAAAAAGGAAGTCAATCTTTTTTAGACAACCCCTGCTGAAATTGAGTTTAAAAAGTTCTTTGTTTTTTTTTTGTGAACTACCAGGTCAACAGAATCTTGTAGTAGGCGGATTGTTACAAACTGTTTTATTTAGCAGCCTATAACTCGAAAACTACTCGAGATAATGCGATGAAATTTCATATGCTTGACAGCTTGATGGTTTGTCTTTAAAATGCGACATATTTTGTGCGCCTACCGCCACGCCCTCTTTGTATGCAAAGAGGATATACAGTTTACGCCTTAAAACTTTCGTATAGGGTGGGTGTGGCAGGAATTTTTTAGAAACTATCAGAAAGTTCATTTCCTAAGCTTGCTGTATGCCAACTTTGATTACACTCGGTCAAGGCCAAGCTAAGAAATTTAAAAAGGAAGTCAATCTTTTTTAGACAACCCCTGCTGAAATTGAGTTTAAAAAGTTCTTTGTTTTTTTTTTTGTGAACTACCAGGTCAACAGAATCTTGTAGTAGGCGGATTGCTACAAACTGTTTTCTTTAGCAGCCTATAACTCCAAAACTACTCGAGATAATGCGATGAAATTTGATATGCTTGACAGCTTCATGGTTTGTCTTTAAAATGCGACATATTTTGTGCGCCTACCGCCACGCCCTCTTTGTTTTCAAGGAGGATATACAGTTTACGCCTTAAAACTTTCGTATTGGGTGGGTGTGGCAGGAATTTTTTAGAAACTATCAGAAAGTTCATTTCCTAAGCTTGCTGTATGCCAACTTTGATTACACTCTGTCAAGGCCAAGCTAAGAAATTTAAAAAGGAAGCCAATCTTTTTTAGACAACCCCTGCTGAAATTGAGTTTAAAAAGTTCTTTGTTTTTTTGTGAACTACCAGGTCAACAGAATCTTGTAGTAGGCGGATTGTTACAAACTGTTTTCTTTAGCAGCCTATAACTCGAAAACTACTCGAGATAATGCAAAGAAATTTGATATGCTTGACAGCTTGATGGCTTGTCTTTAAAATGCGACATATTTTGTGCGCCTACCGACATGCCCTCTTTGTTTTCAAAGAGGATCTACAGTTTACGCCTTAAAAGTTTCGTATCGGGTGGGTGTGGCAGGAATTTTTTGGAAACTATCAGAAAGTTCATTTCCTAAGCTTGCTGTATGCCAACTTTGATTACTTTCGGTCAAGACCAAGCTAAGAAATTTAAAAAGAAGCCAATATTTTTTAGACAACCCTTGCTGAAATTGAGTTTAAAAAGTTCTTTGTTTTTTTGTGAACTACCAGGTCAACAGAATCTTGTAGTAGGCGGATTGTTACAAACTGTTTTCTTTAGCAGCCTATAACTCGAAAACTACTCGAGATAATGCAAAGAAATTTGATATGCTTGGCAGCTTGATGGCTTGTCTTTAAAATGCGACATATTTTGTGCGCCTACCGACATGCCCTCTTTGTTTTCAAAGAGGATCTACAGTTTACGCCTTAAAAGTTTCGTATCGGGTGGGTGTGGCAGGAATTTTTTGGAAACTATCAGAAAGTTCATTTCCTAAGCTTGCTGTATGCCAACTTTGATTACTTTCGGTCAAGACCAAGCTAAGAAATTTAAAAAGAAGCCAATATTTTTTAGACAACCCTTGCTGAAATTGAGTTTAAAAAGTTATTTGTTTTTTTAGTGAACTACCAGGTCAATATAACCTTGTAGTAGGCGGATTTTTGCAAACTGTTTTCTTTAGCAGCTTATAACTAGAAAACTATTTAAGATATTGGGATAAAATTTCGTCTGTATAATTGTTAAGGACTTTGGCAGTGAAATAACTTTAACCCCCTCTAGATTTTCCATTAATTAAAATTGTTTGCCTATTCATTTTGATACTTAAAGGGCTGGCTAGAATTTCTGGATGTCATCCGAGAGTTAATTTTGTCAAATATTTTGTATTACAGAGTTTGAAAATAGTCAAAATTGGAATGCAGAAGCTGAATATTTTTTTTTTACTTTTTTCGTTAAAATCTTTAGTGCTCGTTGGCAAAAATATTAATTGTTAGCTGATATTTTATACAATCCGTCACTTCTTTTTTTTTATTTATTTATTTGATTAAATCTATGGATATGAATCCTTACAAACTACTACATATAACAAGATCTGATATGGAGGTATTATTAACGAAAAATTTTTGCTAAGACATATTAAGTATTTACAAAAAAATATAGTATTGCGTTTAATTACATTTACATTAATAGAAAAATCGATTAAGCTATACAATTCATTTAAATTTGTTTGCATATTCTCCTCAAAGGACCAGAATCAGCATAATTTGCTTGAACAATAGGAAGGGGCAGAGGTAATGGGTGACGGGTTAAACGTCGTGGAATATTAAAATTTATGTTACGAAGAAGAAAGTCGAAGAGAACATCGCCGTTTATCAAATCATTTGTCGTTTTTATTAAAACAATTTATTATTCTTTTTTTTTTACATAATAATTTTTATTGAATTTCATTGTTTTTTTATATTTTTGGGGTTTCCTGTTCTTTTTATTGTTGTATAATTTTTAATATTTTTTTTGTTGTAATTGGAATTTAAATATAAGACAGTTACACATGAAATACACATGTATAAATAAAAATTTATATATTTGAGCTTTAATTTATGTTTATTGTATAATTATTATTTTTATTGTTGTTTTATAATATTATAGTAAGCTATATAAATAATATTTGTTTTTAAAAATTTTATAGTGCTTGTTTTTGTAATGATTTGCTTGTTAAAGCAAAACTTGTATACTTGCGCATAATTTTATTATGAACGATAAATTGTGTTTAATATTTCTGTTCCATTATTTTTTTTAAATTTGGACAAAAAAATATAATTTTACAAAATATATACATAGCAAAAATAGTTGATTTTCTTAAATTTTAATAAAATATCAACAATTTTTTTATTAAATTTAGAAATTGTTATTTCCCATTAAAACGATGGGAAATATTTAAAAGCGGGGTGCACACTATTAAACATGAATGGCAGTTTTCTTAAATTTTCACTTGCTCGATAGTGTAGCCACTTATTTTCGTCAGTCAAACGTCAATTGCAAATTAGCTTGTGGTTGGCTGTTGACTGACGAAATTGTTGAATGTCTCTCAAGTTTAAAAGTGCGTACCGCACAAAAAAATGTTTTTCAAATGTTTTGTTTAAAAATTAAAAAAGGTAAGAATCTTATTTGTGTAATATTTCCCAGAAACATTTTTTCGTTTTCAAAGATTATTGAAACCATAAAATTTTTTTTATTATTTCATTTAATTTTTGTATTAATAAAAGGTTTACAAAAATTAAGCTACAAATTTATTTTTTTAACATTTATAAATATTAATTTGTTTTTTTTTTTTTAATTTTGTGTGGGAAAAAAGATATGCATTGATTTAACAAGTTAATATTTTTTCAATATTATATTTTTTGTTTTTGTTAAACAATCATATTATTATTATTATTTATTTAAGTTAACTACACATTAACACCCTCAAAACGTGTCAGAGGTATTGTCACAGCGATACCCACATCTGTGCCTACCCACAGTCTACCCTTGCAGGCAATTAAAGGGGTTACATAAATGGCACTATTATTGACAGCCTGATCCTTTTTGCCATCGCTTCTCAACACTCTAGAGACAATATTAATATCTGGCAACTGTTTGAAACTCTCTGTGTGAAACAAACACAACACGGTAGAGTTCTTTCAGCAAATACCCAGACCAATACCAGAGTGCGCCATTACATTCACCTGTTAATTGGAACCTTTGTGTACTTCAAAACACAAAGCATACAAAAGATACACACGATTGGCACAGCTAGCATAAACATTAATATTGAAGGGTAAAATACTGGGCACAGGTAAACCACTATCTCCCAACTGAACCACCAGCGGATCTGTATGCAGCCAAACACCATCATAAGCGCGACGATATATTTAAACACCTGGCATTTGTTAGCGCCACATAAAACGTATCAAAATGATAAAGAATATTTGTTACAATCCCGGGCACACTAAAGCAATTAAGTTCTTCTTCTTGTTCGGGGTTTTTAGCAGAATATATTGAAATCTTTTTCGAGTCTGTGCCCATCCAAATAAGATCAGACAATGAGGAATTGTATTCTTCGCGTGTCTTGCAATTATCCAAAACCTCCACAAAGTCATCGGCTGTCACCTGAGTTTCGGCCAATTCAAATGTTCCTACATCACGTAGATTACCAGCCCGTGGATGGTGTTGTGAATATACTGTAAGTTGTAAGGAGGAACCATTTCTGGTACAGACCCACAGATAATTCTGGTGCTTATGGCGGCATCGGGTATTTCAACTGATTTTCGAATCGTTGGCGATGGTATAATAACATCCACAGCGAACCTAAAATAGGAAAAGAAAAACAAGTTTTATTTAATATGATGATTTTTTGATTTTAATCTTTAAAAAGTTAGAACAAAAAAAAATTTGTTATTTTTCAACCAGATTCAGCTGTAATACAAAAATCCCAGTAAAAACTTCGCCTACAAAATAATGTGTTGAGTAATCAGAAAAACATAAGAGCACTACTTACAATTCTACTGAAAGAACCAATGAATTTTACAAGGGATGTCCCAAAATGAACGCATTAAAAAGTAAGTCATTATTTTTTTTATCTGCATACATCCAGAAAAAAGTAGTTATAGAAGTTGTTATAGATGTAGTTATAGAAGAAAGCTACAAAATAATGAGTTAAAGAAGCTATTAATTTTGAAAAAGTAGGCGAAGTTTTTACTGGGATGTAATCTGAAATTCTGTATAGAAATGATTTAGAAAACTTTTGTTTTTTTATAATTTAAATTTTTGGTAAATAAAGTTTCCTTGAAATTTATACGGAAAAGAAAAATTCCAAAGGTTCACCATTCATGTATGAAGTACATGAATATTAAGGGAAAGTGACTTTTAATTCGGGTAGAATCAAACACTGTTGAAGATATTCGAAACTTTTTCCTTCGGATGGAATAACCGATTTACCCTCTAAAACGAGTATAACGCATACGTATTAAAATGATATTTGTTGATATTTACCGCCGTTTGATGCGTAGATTATAAATCACCATCGCTTTGAAAAACAGTGGCATCTTATTCGATTGTCTCTGCACAAAGTTCTTTTTTTGTGAACTACCAGGTCAACAGAATCTTGTAGTAGGCGGATTTTTGCAAACTGTTTTCTTTAGCAGCCTATAACTCGAAAACTACTTGAGATAATGCGATGAAATTTGATATGCCGGGCAGCTTGATAGTTTGTCTTCAAAATGCAAAATATTTTTCCGCCTCCCGCCACGCCCTCTTTGTTTTCAAAGAGGATATACAGTTTACGCCTTAAAACTTTCGTTTTGGGTGGGTGTGGCAGGAATTTTTTAGAAACTATCAGAAAGTTCATTTCCTAAGCTTGCTGTATGCCAACTTTGATTTTATTCGGTCAAGGCCAAGCTAAGAAATTTAAAAAGGAAGCCAATCTTTTTTAGACAACCCCTGCTGAAATTGAGTTTAAAAAGTTCTGTGTTTTTTTTTTTTTTTTGTGAACTACCAGGTCAACAGAATCTTAAAGTAGGCGGATTTTTGCAAACTGTCTTATTTAGCAGCATATAACTCGAAAACTACTTGAGATAATGCGACGAAATTTCATATGCTTGACAGCTTGTTAGTTTGTCTTTAAAATGAGACATATTTTGTGCGCCTACCGCCACGCCCTCTTTCTTTTCAAAGAGGATATACAGTTTACGCCCTAAAACTTTCGTATTGGGTGGGTGTGGCAGGAATTTTTTGAAAACTATTAGAAAGTTTATTTCCTAAGCTTGCTGTTTGCCAACTTTAATTACATTCGGTTAAGGCCAAGCTAAGAAATTTAAAAAGGAAGCCAATCTTTTTTAGACAACCCCTGCTGAAATTGAGTTTAAAAAGTTCTTTTTTTTGTGAACTACCAGGTCAACAGAATCTTAAAGTAGGCGGATTTTTGCAAACTGTCTTATTTAGCAGCATATAACTCGAAAACTACTTGAGATAATGCGATGAAATTTGATATGCTTGACAGCTTGATAGTTTGTCTTTAAAATGCGTCACATTTTGTGCGGCTACCGCCACGCCCTCTTTCTTTTCAAAGAGGATATACAGTTAACGCCTTCAAACTTTCGTATTAGGTGGGTGTGGCAGGAATTTTTTGGAAACTATCAGAAAGTTCCTTTTCTAAGCGTGCTGTATGCCAACTTTGATTACATTCGGCCAAGGCCAAGCTAAGAAATTTAAAAAAGAAGCCAATCTTTTTTAGACAACCCTTTGTGAACTACCAGGTCAACAGAATCTTGTAGTAGGCGGATTGTTAGAAACTGTTTTCTTTAGCAGCCAATAACTCGAAAACTACTCGAGATAATGCGATGAAATTTCATATGCTTGATAGCTTGATGGTTTGTCTTTAAAATGCGACATATTTTGTGCACCTACCACCACGCCCTCTTCCTTTTCAAAGAGGATATACAGTTTACGCCTTAAAACTTTCGTATTGGGTGGGTGTGGCAGGAATTTTTTGGAAACTATCAGAAAGTTCCTTTTCTAAGCGTGCTGTATGCCAACTTTGATTACATTCGGCCAAGGCCAAGCTAAGAAATTTAAAAAGGAAGCCAATCTTTTTTAGACAACTCCTGCTGAAATTGAGTTAAAAAAGTTCTTTGTTTTTTTTTTTTGTGAACTACCAGGTCAACAGAATCTTGTAGTAGGCGGATTTTTGCAAACTGTCTTCTTTAGCAGCATATAACCCAAAAACTACTTGAGATAATGCGACGAAATTTGATATGCTTGACAGTTTGATAGTTTGTCTTTAAAATGCGACATATTTTGTCCGCCTACCGCCGCGCCCTCTTTCTTTTCAAAAGGATATACAGTTAACGCCTTCAAACTTTCGTATTAGGTGGGTGTGGCAGGAATTTTTTAGAAACTATCAGAAAGTTCCTTTTCTAAGCTTGCTGTATGCCAACTTTGATTACATTCGGTCAAAGCCAAGCTAAGAAATTTAAAAAGGAAGCCAGCTAATCTTATTTCGACAACCCCTGCTGAAATTGAGTTTAAAAAGTTCTTTGTTTTTTTTTTTGAACTACCAGGTCAACAGAATCTTAAAGTAGGCAGATTTTTGCAAACTGTCTTATTTAGCAGCATATAACTCGAAAACTACTTGAGATAATGCGACGAAATTTGATATGCTTCACAGTTTGATAGTTTGTCTTTAAAATGCGACATATTTTGTGCGCCAACCGCCACGCCCTCTTTCTTTTCAAAGAGGATATACAGTTAACGCCTTCAAACTTTCGTATTAGGTGGGTGTGGCAGGAATTTTTTGGAAACTATCAGAAAGTTCCTTTTCTAAGCTTGCTGTATGCCAACTTTGATTACATTCGGTCAAGGCCAAGCTAAGAAATTTAAAAAAGAAGCCAATCTTTTTTAGACAACCCTTTGTGAACTACCAGGTCAACAGAATCTTGTAGTAGGCGGATTGTTAGAAACTGTTTTCTTTAGCAGCCAATAACTCGAAAACTACTCGAGATAATGCGATGAAATTTCATATGCTTGATAGCTTGATGGTTTGTCTTTAAAATGCGACATATTTTGTGCACCTACCACCACGCCCTCTTCCTTTTCAAAGAGGATATACAGTTTACGCCTTAAAACTTTCGTATTGGGTGGGTGTGGCAGGAATTTTTTGGAAACTATCAGAAAGTTCATTTCCTAAGCTTGCTGTTTGCCAACTTTCATTACATTCGGTCAAGGCCAAGCTAAGAAATTTAAAATGGAAGCCAATCTTTTTTAGACAACCCCTGCTGAAATTGAGTTTAAAAAGTTCATTGTTTTTTTTTTGTGAACTACCAGGTCAACAGAATCTTGTAGTAGGCGGATTGTTACAAACTGTTTTCTTTAGCAGCCTATAACTCGAAAACTACTCGAGATAATGCGATGAAATTTGATATGCTTGACAGCTTGATGGTTTGTCTTTAAAATGCGACATATTTTGTGCGCCTACCGCCACGTCATCTTTGTTTTAAAAGAGTATATACAGTTTACGCCTTCAAACTTTCGTATTGGGTGGGTGTGGCAGGAATTTTTTAGAAACTATCAGAAAGTTCATTTCCTAAGCTTGCTGTGTGCCAACTTTGATTACATTCGGTTAAGGCCAAGCTAAGAAATTTAAAAAGGAAGCCAATATTTTTTAGACAACCCCTGCTGAAATTTAGTTAAAAAAGTTCTTTGTTTTTTTTTTTGTGAACTACCAGGTCAACAGAATCTTGTAGTAGGCGGATTGTTACAAACTGTTTTCTTTAGCAGCCTATAACTCGAAAACTACTTGAGATAACGCGATGAAATTTGATATGCTTGACAGCTCGATAGTTTGTCTTTAAAATGCGACATATTTTGTGCGCCTACCGCCGCGCCCTCTTTCTTTTCAAAGAGGATATACAGTTTACGCCTTAAAACCTTGTATTAGGTGGGTGTGGCAGGAATTTTTTGGAAACTATCAGAAAGTTCATTTCCTAAACTTGCTGTATGCCAAATCGAAGGCAATGGTGAAACTATTAATTCAATAGATGCGGTAGTTTTACCTTAAATTTCAGGACCACAATTTGATAAATCAGGTAAAATTGATTTCAGCCAGTTGAACAACTACGTTCTAGCTGATCCAATGTACAATAATTCAGATAGAGTTGATATCCTGATTGGAGCTGACGTATTTGGCGATATTCTAGAAAAAGAGGTTTGCAAAAAGAATGGCTTAGTGGCTCAATCTACAAAATTGAGGTGGACTTTAACAGGAGTCTATAATAATAACAGCAATAATTAAAAATTATTGTCAGCCGTAACCAATCTAAAGAGGTTTTGGGAGCTTGAAGAGCTTCCAAATGCTGAAGAAAATTATGATTTTTACGAAATAAAAAGGCTGCCAGTTTGTAATAAGAACCATACGATGATGCCAAGAATTGGAAATGAATTGATATCATACAACTTTGCTTCCAACATGTACTTTTTTATGTCACTAGTGCAATTGAACGCATGTGAGAAGAATTTAGAAGGTCAGTTTAATTGAATTGGTAATGTGCCATGGAAGCCAGCAACCGAACGCTCTTGCGAAGTGTCAGCCTTAAAACAATCCATGCACGCTGATTGCGAATTCGAAAAAATTACGACTACAAGCTTTTGGAAGCAAATATCTACTGAAAATCATTGGATATTCGCGGTGCTTACCAACTTTATGATTACAGTGTATTGTGGTCAGGGAAAGCGCAGCTGGACAACTTTACTTTTTAAAGGAATTCTGACGTTATCACCAGGATTGATTGCAGCACATAAAGGAGTGACATTAACAACCTCACAACGATTTACATCGCGTATGCAGTCACCTATCCAGACATCGCCATGGGGTCTAGAACTTCCGCAAGTAGAATCAAGGCTGGCGAAACCTTTAGACGTTACAATTACCAAGAACACAAAGGAGATGAACTATTTAAAAAATTCGGGCGAAGAAATGAAGACATCCCACGTTGAATTAAAAAGAATTCAACTCCATACTGAATCGGATCACGCATCTTTGATTTTAATTATAATTGGTTTTCTTAAAAATTATTATTAACGATCTCAAAACAAAGCCTGATATGAAAGTTGTGAAAATATTTTCAGATGGTTTTCATCCTAATTCAAAAATGGGTACAATAATTTTAACACTTGTCATGCGCCACACGGTTCTTAGCATGAAGTAGTGAAGATTAGTCAAAAAAAGTACCCAATATTAAAAAATGAATAACTTTAAAATAGCAGATGCAGCGCCTGTGTACATACGTGTGCTGTACATACGTGTGCTGTACATATTTGTCTGAATTTTAAAAGAATACTCGCCTGGAATATTTTGCTGTCTATGATAGATAGGATAGCGAATAAATTTGTCATATAATTTTCTTTTATTATTATTTTGACGTTTGTTAAATTAATGATTGTAATCAAGGCCCATTGAAAAGGTCTGCGCAAGAAGCCTGATGATCATTGTTTATGTTCTTTTTAGTTGTCAAAAGTTGTTTACATTTTGCTTACATGTGCATGTATACGTTTGTTTACGTTTATGGTATGCCACACATACACGTTTTTTCCTTTTGCTTTGTATATATTGTAGTAAATTTTTGAAAACTAAAAAGAAAAGTTTTTTGTTTTTGTACAAGTAAGCAGACCTGATAGATGGGCCTTGATTGTAATAAAATATATTTTTTCTTTATTTTTTTCGTGTTTTCTTACGGTGTGCCGTCACATAAGGGAGTCTCACACGTCACAATTTGAAAAAAGTTTTTTTTTAGTAAAAAATTTTTTTCCATATATACAAAATTAAAAAAACTTCGAGCGATTAACTCACTAAAGCCTTTGTGCGCAAACTGGTGCGGTAATGTTACTGAATTTATCCTTAAAGTCATAATTCTCTAAAAACTAAGATTTGTAAGGTAATTTGAGCAGATATCTTGTTTTTTCAATGTGTACTTGTTTTTAAAATTTTGAAAGATTAACATTCTTGTAAATCACATCCTTTTTAAGTGATCAATTTAATATTTTTGAATTATATTAAAAAAAAATATGAGTATCGTGGTCACACCCGTCACTATGGAATTGCCCAAGAATGATTTACAAAGAAATAGTGGTATTAAGTCAAAATTAGCGATTTTTTACTTATGATGCCGTTATAGCAAAACAACGATATGTTCTTCATTTCATAAATTTCTATACAAAATTTCGAACTGTTGTTTGTGCACAAGGTTAACATAAACAGCCAGACGGATGGATGGATAGCGTCAGATCGATTCAGAAATCGATCCAATAGTTCTAGTTTTATGTGCAACACAGATTAGCTCAAACGCAGGATACTCAACCTATAGCGGTCTAGGGTGTATAAATAATACAAATAAACTATTATTTTGCTTTTCTTCATAACAAAAAGTTATGTTTTTTTTTTTTTTTGGTTGTTTTTGTAGTTTGTTATGTTTATGGGCATGTTTGCCCTTTAGGTTCATACTTGCATAATAGTTGACGCTGCTGACAGCACATAACAGTAAAATACCGCAGGCTTACAAGCCTACGCCTTCCATTTTCATCAACATGTTACTGACGTTTTCCTGAAGTTGTTCCTTGCTTGAATAGTTGGTTGTTCTACTCTTGGTCCTGTTTGCTGTAGTGGTAACAGTAGTCTTAGAACTGCTACTGATGTTCTTGACTTTGTTGTTAACGGCTGCTTCCTTGAGTTATAACTGCGGTTTGTTCTGCAAATAAAAGAAAAAAATTTTATATTAAATTAAGAAAACATGTAAGAATAAAGTAAAGATACTTAGACTAGGTTTGTATGCAGCTATTTTGCTTAGAAAAAGATTATAAGAAATATTTATATTTCCAGTGAGAGTTTTGCTAAAAAGGGACGTTTTTTATTCTCTATTTTTAATACGACAGCTTTAAATGTTTGCTGCAGTAGTTTCCTATTTGTATCTCCGATTTTTAAATTGAAATAATAATTTATGACTTTAATAGTGCGGTATAATTAATTTTTTAGCAGACCTTTAAATTTGCTATCTTCCACAATCAGTGTTGCCAATTTACCCTTTTAGTGGCTAGATTTAGCAATTTTTCAACTTGTTTAGCCATGTATGTATTAAGCCATTAGAAATTTTTTAGCCCTTTTTCAACTTGTTTCGCCATAAAATTTTTTGCCGTTTTTTCTTTTAAAATAATAATATTTATTTTCATATAGAAATTTATAGAAGTTAAAGAAACGTTTTTAGCAATTACAACGTATTTAATTTAAATAACAACATTTACAAATGCTGAAAATCGCTATAAAGGATGATGATGAAACATCTTTTAAAATAAAAGAACAGCATTCCAATATTAAAATTATAAAATGGATCAACACAGAATTTACTAAAAAGTTGCCCTCACTTCCATGGCAAAATGCTGAAGCAGAGGGGGTATATAGCCCAGTATACATCGTTAAAAGTATATTGAGAAATAGGTCCAGGGTTTAAAAAACTGCAGTCGGAACCAAAAACTGTCGTATTTGGACTCAAAAGGTTGGTTAAATATTTTCATGATCATAGGCTTCAAAACGAGTGATTCCTATGAGAAGATCAATAATGGCATTGAATTTATAGATTTTTAAATGCAAAAAAATTAATTTACGTTCATTCTTATGCAAAAAAGTTATCTCAACTTGCAATTTTATTGAAAAAAAATTTTTAATGAATTGTTTTTGTTCTGTTATTGAATTTTAATGCGTTTTTACTTAAAAAATGTTTAGCCATTTTTTCCGTAAATTTTGGCCATTTTTGGTCATTAAGTTTTGGCAACACTGTCCACAATACAGATAAGAACCACAACAACTAACAAATCGTTGACTTTATGCAAATAAGTTTGGCGATTTTTTGCCAGTTAAAAGTTAGTCGCCAAATTGGAAAGGGGACAAATAATACACTATTTTGTTATGTAATTTTTTTTTAAGAATATTCAGAGACAAAGTTAATCCTAGTGACTTAATTTGCATTTTTGCTCAAGAACTTCAGTGTGAAGGGAATGTTTAAAGATAAGTAGATATTTTAAAGTGATTTAAGCAAATAAATGTGATTTAAATAGAAATAAATAAGGAGGCAAAATTCATATTAATGGCACGCTTTATAAACGTTTTAGAAAATTAAAAAAAAAAATTATTTTACTCAACAGCAATTTTACACTAGCTTAATCTAATATTTTTCTGCTATAACTCTATCTGCAGAGAAAAAGCATTTTTATGATCGCCTCGTTGCTTCTGATTCATAAAATGTCAACAGTCGCTATCAAACCAACTCAAAAAATGAAAAGTTATGCACAAATTTTCGTTTTTGACGACTGATTGTTTGGTTTTAATTTAACAAAAATAGTATTTTCCTCTTTTCCAAGTGCAAGAAGCTTTGGTTGAAAAACAATCATACTATTAAAAGTGTAAAAAATATTTTTGTTATTATAAACCATAACTTGTTCGGAGATAGCCATAATATGGTTGTGGCTTCTTGATGAAGGACTAATTTTACTTTAAAATGGTTGCCGGTGACAATTATATAGTTAAATAAATCATAATATTAATAAGATTTCTGTATGACGTGCTAAATTCCCAATTTTTCAT
This sequence comes from Pollenia angustigena, assembly GCA_930367215.1. Lineage (NCBI taxonomy): Eukaryota > Metazoa > Arthropoda > Insecta > Diptera > Polleniidae > Pollenia > Pollenia angustigena. Next base: position 108,783,474 of record OV884059.1, on the reverse strand, counting down.
GTCTGATAAATACACTGAAATTTGTTGTAGAGGGAAAGCTTGATTCTATGCGCATTTCACTGGTTGCTTATGCCAGATCATCACGAAACCTTTTCCATAGATTTTAGCAAAGCTAAAAATATTATAAACATAAAGTCTAACTTGTAACAATATCAACGCTTAAACAAAACACCAACAATAAATAGTTAGTTTATCTTTTCTTACATGCCCCTACAATTGGTTCCTTCCGACTCGAATTGTAGTTTTAAGTGGGTAAAAAGAAAAACAAAATAAAAAGACAAATTGTTCAATTCCATTGTTTTCGTAAGAAAACAACAAAAAAACCAATTTGCAAATTCAGTTTATTCGCTTTAGGGTTTTATTTGTATAAAATATTTTTAGCTTTTCTAAAATCTTTGGAAAAGGTTTCCTGATGATATGGCCTAAGCAACCAGTGAAATGCGCATAGAAGCTAGCCTTACCTCAACAATAAACTTCAGTGTATTTATCAAATATCGACCCTTTTGCGCAAAATTATCGTATATGGGCACTTCCAAGATTGTAAACGGGACATTCGCACACGTTTATATTGACAAAACTGTAAAAAACAACCTGATTTTCATTTTTTAAATTAATGATTCTTTTAACTCTCAATTAGCTCTTTAATTTCCGCAAATGAAATTTTTCGCTTACTGTCGTGGTTTCCGAGATAATTGCTAAAAACCAGTGATTGTAAACGGGACAAAAAACGGAAGTGGATTTAAAGGGGTAACCGTTTAAACAGTGATTTCTGCGAAACCTGACACAATATTTTATTGGGATTAATTTTAAAATGTTGCGTACTAATGTGCCCTAAAAATGGTTTCGATTTCAAAATAAAATATGAATTACATTTTTTTAAATAAATTTTTATATAAAAATTGTTGAATTTCGTTTACCATTTATCTTTTTGTTTCGAATCAATTAATTTATACGCATATATTAAAAAAAATATAAGCAATTCTCTAAATAAATTTTGAAAAGAAAAAATTTTTTTTTCCATTTTTTGTGGTTGACGTTTTTTTGGAAATAGCCATATGCCAATTTTTTTGAAATTGAGTTTTTGTTGCGGTCTTGTTCTACATTCAAAGAGACGTCACCTGACAAAATATTGTAGGCGAATTCCACTTCGTTGCTCCAAAAATGTAAAGTTTATTTTAATTTTGATCTTGCAAGCGAAAGCAGAGAAAAGTAGAAAAAATGGCTGTGCTGTAAAATTGGGTTTTTGTAACATGCGATAATTTCGCGCAAAGGGGTCGATATAAAAAAATTTGGAATTTAGAACGTCACACAGAAATCTTATTAATAATAAATTTTGTATTCCCAAAAATAACTTTGAAATCGTAATATGTTTAAAAAATTTTTTAAAAATAGTTTTCTTGGATGTGACCATATTGAAAAATATTTTTTCTTTGCGTGTGGTCTTACCTAAAAATCCTTAACACATAATCTTTCACGTATTTTCCAAAGCATTCTTGCAATTAAATTTTAAACTTTAGATGATTTTTGTCTCCATTACCTCGTGAATAAAATATTATTAGCTTGTTGAAACAATAAAAATTCTAATTTGAACTTTACTTTTAGACCAATTAGAACAAATCTCTGACCACGCATATGGGAAGTGTTAAATAGATAAATAAAAACTTTCTTAAGCACACACATTCGAAATTACAAACGTATTTCGAAAAAAACCTAAAACCTCCCAAAAAATAAAAATTTTAACTATTTACAAATAAAACAGCTAAACAGGAACCGCAAACAGTACAAAAGTAAACAGAAGTGGAATTAGAAAAATAAATCTGAATAAATGTGGTTAAGTGAACCCTGTGATTAAGAAGAAAAACGTTAATGTAAGCTAAAATGTTTGCTAAGATTATGTATAAGAAGAGAAGGTTACAATCAAACATGCTTATTAAATATTTATTCCTGTTTTGTTTTTTTGCGAATTAAAACTTTTTTCGGAACAAAGTCTTCATCTTTATTTTACCAAGTTTGTATTTAAACACTTTCAGTAGAGACAAACAAATTGTTCTTTTTTATATGTACTCTTATATCGCAAAGAGGGATACAACTGTCTTTTTGGTAAAAGACTAGAGTACACTATGGTTAAGATTTCTAGTTTATTTTGACTTAAAACTATTTTTTTACATTCTTTTTGATGAATTTGTTATTGCAATCTAGAAGTCCATACTTAAGACCAAATTATAAATTAATTTTATTTTCGTTGAAATTAAATTAACGTTAAACTATAAGCCAACTAAGTTTAACTTTTTCTAAAAAATTTTGATTGTAGTTAGAAAACAAGGTTTCTTAAAGTTTTTACCTGTAGTTATTAGCTTAACAGGTACACAAATTAAATAAAATATTATACAAAAAGATACTTTTTTTAATTTGTTTGTGATATTCGAAATCATTATTGTAAACTTAAATAAATGCTGTTCATCTGAACCATTGTGCATTGGCAAGATAGGACAACTGTAGATCTTTTTCTTGCAAAAAAGAAAATAAGTTCATTTTCAGTTGACTCCCCTTTGCGAAAAATATTGAAAACATACAAACATCTTTCATTGTGATAACAAATTAAGTTGAAAACTTATAATAGGAAAAAAGCTCCAAATCTTAATTATATAAAACTCAATATCGATGAAATTTAAGGAAAAAACAGAAATTTGCAAAATATATAAACACGAATAGATCTTTAGAAATCAACAAATCTATTTTTTTAATCTATAAAATTTAATTTAAAAAAAGACTTGCTTGTGCGGCTGTGCCAAATCTTGTATACCCTTCACCAGAATTGAAAAGCCTAATTGTTCCCTAGATCGTATGAAATGTTCGCTTTCATGTCAAAATCCTTATTCCAGGAACATAGTTGCAAAAGCATTAAGTGAAATAAAATGCCATTTTGCTGACATTTCAAATCAAACAAATCTTAAATATAGAGAATATTTGAGCTTAATTTTATTAGCCTAACTTGTTGTGAATGGACTGTATATATATATATATATATATATATATATATTTGTTCCTTTTACTCCTGCAAGGAGCATAGGACCAAAATCATTAATTCGGGAGGACACTTGTCTGAGGGCCAGCTGAAATAATGGGCCGATTTTGCTCTTTTTTAATATTTTATAATCTTTACGTTTGACCCAAATTTGGCGCTCCTAGCATATATACCATACGCTATGGTGCCAAATCCATAACTTTTGGGGAGAAAAAGGAGTTATTTGTTTATAACTCAGTCATTTATTATCTCATTTTGTTAATTTTTACTACCAGTCATTTGAAGATAAAAGTGAGAAAGAAATGTACATAGTTTATAAAGGACTTTAAAAAGTAAAGATTTATGGGTGAAAATTTGAGGAAGTCGTGGACTTTACTCATGTCTCAGCCGTTTGTTTATCGATCTGGCTGAGTAGCAATAGCAAATTATCTTAGAATATATGTATATGACATAAATATGTAACAACCTAGTCTTCGGAAACCCCATTTCAGCATATACGCGGACAGACGGATGTCATTAAATCACTTTCGCTATTAATAGGGAACCAAGATATACTAACTTATATACTTATAAAGAAATTGCCAACGGATTGTAAGACATGTATATATAGTATACATTGTTTATGTACCCTTTCCACCTGTGGTAAAGGGTAAAATAAACGCGTATATAAACTTTAAAGTTCGAAAATTGCAAAAAAAAAAAATAAAGTAGAGTTAAAAATTTCGAGCCCTAACCCCGAAAATAACGTAAGCGACATTCAATTTTCGTTTTTAAATAAATGATTTTATTGACAACACTTGCATCATATTCTGAACTGTCATGGTTACATAAGTTACGGTTACAATTTAATAGAAAGAACAATTTTATCGTAAGCGATAAACTTTATACAAAATGTATATGAAATAAAATAAAAAAAATATCTCCTGTAAAATTTGATATTTGGCGCTTTCGTTATATTCGCGGTTAGTGCTCGATATCTTTCCTATTCTTCCACAGCTTTGACCTTAAACTACATTGAAATATTCGTTTACGTTAATCAAATATTGGCGCTTAAAAGCAAAAAAAAAAAAAAAAATTGCTAATGTTTTTTGAGAGAATAGCTCAAATGTTTACAAATGTTTCAACAATGTCCACCCAAAGGCGTACTTAGAAAACAAACTTGTAGTTATTGTATTAGAGAACATTTGATAAGAAAATTTGTAGACTATTTCTTGTTTTTTGTCCTTCTAATGTAACTTCTAATCCAAATCACAATGAGGGGATTCAAAACACGATTTAAACATGATATGAGTACTTAAAGCACACACTTATAACTTACAAACTTACCCACCTTTTTTAAATAGAAATAGCAAAAACAGCAACACATAACACTTCCAAACAAATTTAATTATATAGCGTTAAAAACAGTGTCATTAAATGCTTTTATTCTTTTTAAATTGTTGGTTTTAAAATTGTATTTGTGTTTTTTTTTTGTGGTTTGTTATACGTTTTTATTTTAAAAAGTGAGAATATATTTAAACTCATTACAGTCTACTTTAAAAACATGTATTAAAAATATATATACCTTTGAAGTTTAATCAAAGTTTTTAAGTAATAAGAAACATTAATACTAATAATTAAGAAGCATTACTATCATATATTTGAATTATATTAAGTTTTAATTAAAAGCGAGTTAAGAGAAAGTAAATAGTATTAGGAATAATTAATGGATGTTTGTTACTTTAGTTTAACTTGGCTCTTTTATTTAGTTCAATTTGGCTTTTTATTACTACTCCGGCCTATTAACGTGAATTTCTAATGCCGAATCGTACACAACAGTAAATTGTGCGATTCATTTGAGGTAACTGGTAACTGGTGTATCTTGTCGCCGATAGTTTTCATCCTCGCTATCGACGTCATCAATCGCTCGGCTTTTAATGAAAAACGCGATACCCCATAGGCACACTTTAAACATCTCGAGGACTAAGTACATGCCGATGACGTATGTGTTCTTAACCAAGTTCCACAACGTCTACAGGAAAATATTGGCGCCATTAGGCTTGGGTCTCTTGCAATTGGAATAGAAATCAATACTTTTCAAAGAAAGCTCATACTTATTTGTTAACAAAACTAAAATTACCCAATAAAAAATTTTATCATTTTGCGAAGCACTAAAGGAACATTTAAAAAAATAAGCGCACAATTATGCGCTACGCAATAAGACATACAGAAATGCAGTAAAGTAAGTGAAAGAACTCTCAACAACTTTTATAAAAAAAAAAATAACATTTCCAGTGCAATGGCATTCCCTTACTACGAAGCAGGTTTGTAAGGGAGAATACTAAAAGATAACTGTATCACAACATTCAGTGTGTAAAGCTGATCGTTACATCCAACAATTTTTATGTGCGCTGAATAATGCGCTTTATGTGTCAAAAATGTATTGCTTCAAAGTGGGAACTCGCCATATAAAATTCATGTCTTCCGTAAGCGCAATGGTAAGCGAAACTTTTATGTTTCTCCCTTACAAACCTGCTTCGTTGGAAGCTCCATTTTTTATTGGGTATTTAGTTTAATTTGTTTGTTTTATACTTTTATTTAGCTGAAACGATTGATATTATTACATAATTGTTCTTCTTTAACTTGTCGCTAACGAAATTGCTTTCGAACAATTTCCTAGCGCTTTTTGCATAACTGACGCTTGTTGGATTTTCGAAGGGATTTTTATTGTTCGTAATAGTGAGTTGCCGTTTCGAAAGGGACTTTTTGTTTTCGATAAGTTATAAACAACTTCCGTTCATTCGAAACAAATTGTACGAAAATCGTAATACACAGTACAAACTGTTCGAAATTGTAAATTATTTCTTTCGTATGGAAACACGCGGTAACCCCCTGATCTAGAAGGAAAATAACCGAATTTGTTGTAGTTTTACTTGTTTATTTAATTAAAGCATTTTTATGCATGATGCCATTGAAACAAAGTTTGGTTTCCTCTTATAAAAAATAAAATAATTAGTACTCCAATTTATTTACTAACTTAAACTTAAAAAAACTTAAGTTTATTTTGAAAACAAATAAACAAAACCCTTCGACTAAAATTTAATAAGTTTCTTTTTGTGATCTTTCATTTTGTACAACTTCTTTGTTACTTCGTTAATCTTAACAAACTTTCCACTAACTAAACCTTTTGTTAAAATATATTATTTCTACTGCTTTTAGTTAGTATTTTCTTGTTTTAATAGAGAATAAAAGTATAAACTCCTTGTCAGTGTAATTATTTAATTCCGAAGAACGGCAACAGAAACACCTGTTAAGTGTAACAAGTGAAGAAGTGGAAGAACTAAAGTAAAATGAAAAATTATAAATCTAAGAGTAACTTTTAAAACAAATCATTGTACAGAAAAGTTTACTAAATTTATACAAGTCACAAAAAAGGAAACGTTTTGGTAGAATAAAGAGTGTTCAGAGGGGAATTGGGTGGGCACATCGGCTGTCAACTCTTTTAAGGCATACAATTAGAAAAAATTTTAACTTATTAAATGTTATAAAAGATAAGTAAAGAATTTTATAAACCGCAACAAATATAGGTAAAAGAAAAAATTTATTGTTTGTGTACTAATTAAATTGTAAGAATGGCTTTTTAGTTTGTGGTTAATTTTGGACGGCATTTTTTAAACAACTTTTGACATTTCACCTCAGGTGGAAAGGGTATACACACTACGCGTCATTAGCATAAGCGTCAGCCCAAAGAGCTTATTATTGTTGCTGTTAATATATTAATACATTTTGGCGTTCCGTTCTACTCGTCGGTGCATGCAATGATTCTGGTAACTACTAAGAATAATTAAATTAACAAAAATATTTCCTAAAATATAAATTATTCAATTAAAATTTTAACAAAACGTTCAAATTTTTTTCGGAAAAATGAATTTGGTTTATTACAAAAACTGCCAAAAAAAACGAAATCCTAAAAATTCTCACATGTCTGCAACAAATGTTAGCCTGCCTTTAGCAATACATCGCTTTCTATTTGACATACAGGATATAAGTCTTCTTAATATAACAGTTGCAATCATTTAAGAATGAATAGAAGGATGGATAGATGGTTGAGTGAATAGCAAAATGACTGAGTAGTTGCTCGGGTGAAAGGCGATATTACCTCAAACGCTTGCAATTTGGCTTTTTCAATGCACGTGAGGATACAACACTAGTTTACTAATACATACATACGAGTACAAACAGAAATACACACACCCTCAATCACTTAACACAAGCCATCCCTGCAAACAATTTCGATCGAAAAATAATCTAAGTAGTGTCCCCATTTAGCAAAAATCTATCGCTTCTGCTATTCAATTCTTATTGATGTAGTAGCATCGTTCGGGAAGAAGTGTCCCACTATGGTAATATTTACATTTAGAATCTACTAAGTGTCTATATTTTATGACGAATTAGAGCGCTTTGGTAGTTGAATATTAATTGAATTTAGTAGTATCGCTTTTGGCTCTAAAAAGGACACGTTTGAAGTTAAATTGTTTCTTATTGTTCTTTATAATAAAAACTGGACCATTTTACGGTTTATCTTTGTTTGTTTTTGTAACGCAAGTCTGAGTAAAATAAAAACTAAATTTGCTGAAAGTTTTACAACTAATCAAATATCTACAGTACATTTAATCAAAATGTTAATGTTTTAAAGTTAAAAACTTAATAAGCACAGATTTTGTTTTAAGGAATTTCCAGAAGTCGCAAATTTGTTAAAAAACTAACCCTTTAAAAATTTCATGAAATTATAACTAGCATATTTTGTTAATGCTTTATACCACTTATTTTATAAATTTCTCTCACTCATAAAGTTGATTTTCACTAGAAAAATAAAATAAAAACACTAATTTTCAACAAAAATTATTAAAGTCATTAAATAAACAAATAGTTTAAAAAATCAATAACTGAAATCCTATATAAAATACATTTTTTAGTTCACTTTTCTAAAAAAATAAATGTATAAAAAATTACTCAAAAATTACCCAATCTACCCGAAGAATGAGTTTGGGCTGTTTTGTGCACTCATTTCTAAAACTTTCCTGTACTAGAACGCTTTTCGGTAACTTTTGATTCCAGCGCGGCCTTACTTTGAGTACAATATAACTATTTTATTTTTGAATAATTATTTTATTATTTTACCCTCACGCACCACCGATCACATTGCAAATTTAACAAAAACTGTCAAATCAGCTTAAAAGCATGTTGAATTGAATAAACTGGAATATTTTTTACTTTTCACATGAATGAAAGTTTAAAATTTAAAAATAAAAAGACAGTGTTAGTTATTTTGTATATTTCGTTTATATTGTTTATTCAAACAAAAGACTGAAGAAAGCACAAAAAAAAAATAGAATTTATATGCACTTCACTGAGATCCTTGAAAGAAGGATTCACACAGCGGACGGTGAATTGAATGTTCGTTACAACTTGCGCACGCCTTCCGAGTTTTTCTATTTTTTTTTGCACATAGAGCAACTGCCGACATCTCTGAAATAATTATTACTTTCACGCAAAATAATAAAGTTTTGAATATGTCCTTAGGTATTCCTATATTTAAGCCAGGAGCAGGACCTCTGCGTTGTCTTAATTTCTGTTGATGTATTAGTATTCCGGATAGGGATCAAGACGCCAATGCGAACCATCCTAGCCATGGACTTCAGTTGTTTCTGCACTCTCGCCAGAATCATATGAATCCTCATTGTCCTCTATTTATCTCATATGTTCTGCATCGGATGCTTCTGATATTATATCGCAAATGTTCAGAATATGTTCACATTCGTTTTATATCTCATTTGCATCGGTGGAATCTAAGCGTGCTTGTTTAGAACAAGAAGCCAATTACACTTTCTTCTTCTTATTGCGCTCACCGAACTTATTCATGTATGAACTTAGCAATGTATGAAACCAGTAGCAAGTAGATGAATTTGTCATCAATACGATCTTCATATGACGTGCTAAATTCCCAGTTTTTCATATTTGATAAATACACTGAAATTTATTGTTGAGGGAAAGCAAGCCTCTATGCGCATTTCGCCGGTTGCTTACACCAGCTCATCAGGAAACCTTTTCCAAAGATTTTAGAAAAGCCAAAAATATTAAACAAATAAAACCTTAAGCGAATAAGAGTTATAAACACTCTAAGTCTTACCTGTAACAATATCAAAGCTTAAACAAAACACCAACAATAAACAGTAAGTTTATCTTTTCTTACATCCCCCTACAATTGGTTGGGTTCTTTCCGACTCGAATTGTAGTTGTAAGTCGATCAATCACAAAGCCAAAGGGAAATTCCCCGATTCGTGTTTATGTTAGACATTGCAAAAATTTATATTTTAAATTTTTTAAATGAATTTTCTTATATAAATTGCAATATAATGTAAAATTTTAATTTTTATTGTTTGTGGTACCCGGGTACCCTGTCACTCTGTTAAAGGTGTTTTTTTTTGTCACTCACATAAGGGTTAAGAATCTATTTAGTGACTATATTTTATGACGAATTAGAGCACTTAGGTAGTTGCATATCAATTGAATTTTTGGCTCTAAAAAGTACTCTTTTGAAGTTAATTTATTTCTTATTTTCCTTTATAATAAAAAGTGTGCCATTTTACTATTTATCTTTCATTGTTTTTGTTAGACGAGTCAGAGCAAAATGAAAAACAGCTGAGCTGAAATTTTGACAAATAAATATTATGGCCAATTTCAACTATTATTTTTATATACATATAAATTCATTTTAAAATATACATACAGAGTTTATCATATAATTTTATTTATTTATTTATTTATTTATTTATTTATTAAATTAAGTCTATAGATACAATCCTTACAGACTAACTATTAAATTTAACAATTTTTCTCAATATAACTGCAGTTACATGTTTAAACTTAAAATAATATTACGTTTAATAACATTAACATTTAAAGAAAAATCTACAAAATTAAACATTTCATTAAAACAACAACATAATTTCCTAAACGGGTCTGCCATCTCGTAGTTTGTTCTAAAAGTTTTAACATATAGTGGTTGATTAAATCTTAATGTGCGTTGAGGAACATTCAATTATATTTTACTTAAAAGAAAACCTGATAAAACATTTCCGTTTAAAAGATTTACTAGAAATGAAACGTTAAGCATAATTCTTCGGCTTTTTAATGTTGGCAGTCGAATCAAAGCAAGTCGTGATGAATAAGATGGAAGCGCATAATAGCCTCTATAAGCATCTCTTAAACAAAAAAGTAAAAACTGTTTCTGAACAGATTCGATAAGATTAATGTGAACGTTATAGTAGGGGTCCCATACAATTGAGCCATACTCTAAAATCGGTCTTACAAGTGACATGAATAATTTTTTGGTAATAAAGGGGTCCTTAAATTCTTTTGCCCATCGTTTGATGAAAGCCAAGATTCCTCGAGCTTTATTAACAGCCATCATGATATGTTGTACAAAGTTTAATTTTCCATCCAACAAAACACCAAGATCCATAATTACGTTTACTGATTCCAGTTTGTGACCACTGATATAATAGTGACCAAGAGCGTCACGCCTTCTCGAAAAAGTCATGTGCTTGCATTTTTTGAGGTTAAGTTACATTAAATTAATGTTACACCAATTATAAAAATTATCCAAGTCCTTTTGGAGATAATTATTATCTGGTAAATGCTTGAGGCTTAAAAATATTTTAACATCGTCTGCGAACATCAGTATATTAGAATAATTTATTGCTTCAGGCAAATCGTTGATGAAAAGTAGAAATAAAATTGGGCCCAGATGACTTCCCTGCGGAACACCGGATTTTACTAAAATATTTCTTGAATTTGCAGAATTAAATTTAACGGACTGTGTTCTGCATAACAGATATGACTTTAACCAGCTTAAATAAGTATTATCGAAACCCATTTTATCCAATTTTTTAAGCAGAAGCTTGTGATTAACTTTATCAAAGGCTTTACTGAAGTCAGTATAAATGACATCTGTTTGTTGACCAAGAGTAAATCCTTCATTAACCAAAGTAGTTAATTGTAGAATGTTAGTCATAGCTGAAGATCCTTTACGAAAACCGTGTTGATATGGCGTAAGGAGGGGAGATACTTGATGAACGAGAGAATCAGTAATACATTTTTCAAATAGTTTTGGAATAGCGTTTAATTTAGCTATGCCTCGATAATTTATGATATTTGACTTATTACCAGATTTGAATAAAGGAATAAGAAACAATTCTTTCCAAATTCTAGGGAAGTAGCCATATTTTAAAGAAGTATTAAATATAATTGATAAAGGTGTTGCAATAGCTGGTGCACAGTTTTTCAAAAGACAACTTGGTATGCCATCTGGACCACACGACAGTGAGGACTTGAAGTTTTTTAAACATTTTATTATGTGCGTAGTGTCAAGTAATGGGAAAGATATTGTTTGAATGGAGTGAACATTAAATGGATAGGGTTCATCATCATCGTATTCGGCGTTAGAGTAAGTAGAGGCAAAAAATTCAGCGAATAAATTGCTAATGTCTGATTCATTGCTTGACTCTGTACTTAAATATTTCATAAATGATGGGGTGCCGTAATTCTTCCTTTTTGAGTTAACAAACGTAAAGAACGACCTCGGATTACGATTGAAACTATGTTTCATTTTGGTTAAGTAGTTTTTGTACAGTTGAGCATTCAGCAAATTGTGTTCAGCACGAAGAACAGAGTATTTTCCATAATCAAATGCGTGGCCATATTTCTTGTATTTTTTATAATATTTATTTTTAAGATTTTTTAAGGCAGATAGTTGTTTAGAGTTCCAGGGTGGACCAGTTTGAGAACGTGGCGAATATTTTGGAATACATTCATCCATATATTGGTACATGGTTTCATAAAAAATTTGAATCATTTTACCAACAGAATTCGTCAAACCATTTGGTATGGATAATAGTTGAAGCTAATTAGTATTATATAAACGATTGTTAAAATCCGCGTAATTTGTACGTTGGAAGCAGAATTTTTTTTCCTTTTTCGTAACATTTTTAGCGCAATTTAAACCTTGAACATTACAGCTTATTTCAATTGTGGGGTGGTATCGATCTTCGAGCAGTGTAATTGGATCAACACGATTTACTGTGCATTCATTAGGTACGTTTACAAATACCAGATCAAGCAATTTTCTAAAAATATTGTAGACTCCGTTGATTTGGTGTAGACATAGATTTGAAATATTACAAAATACATCGGCACCATTTTCATCAGAACTTATGGGTATGTAATTATAATTCTCAGGAGAGAATTGCCAGCTAATTCGAGGTAAATTAAAATCACCAAAAACAAAAATGAGATCATCCGGATTAGTCTTTAAAGAAACTGTTTTAATTAAAGCAATGTGTTGCTGATAAATTAACAAATCTGATTGAGGAGGAATATACGAACAAGTAATAAAAACTTTTATGTGACTAATTTTCAGGACCACAGCGATAAATTCAATGTTACAGGCTATATCAACTTTTAATTCCTCAGCTGAAAAGTCATTAGAGATCGCTATTAATACACCACCCCCAGTCGTATTTGTAATTCTATCTCGACGGAAGACTTGAAAATGTTTGCAAAAAATTTCCGTATTTAAAAAGGTATTGTTAAGCCAGGTCTCGGTGAAGCAAATAATATGATTATTAAAGTCAAAGCTGTCTTGATATAGTTTAGAGCATTTACTTTTTAATCCTCGAACATTTTGATAGATAATATTAAGTTGAATATCTCTAGTATTAATTAGTTTTTTTGGCTTGTTGGTTGGCGAGGTTGGAGATGTACAATATTATTTCCACGTTGGTTTATATTGTATTCGTATTCTCGGACATGAAGAACCTATTTAAACATAAATTGGTGAAATTGGCCATTAATGTTTTAGAGTTTAAAACCCAACGTGGACACATTTTTTTAAAGAAATTTACAGAAAGTCGCCAATTTGTTCAAACACTAACCTTATAAAAGTTTCATCATTAAATAACTAGCATATTTTTTAATGCTTTGCAAAAATTATTTTATAAATTTTTTTTCACTAATTTTCAAAAGAAAAATAAAAACACTAATTTTCAACAAAAATTATTAAAGTCATTGAATAAACAAAAAGTTCAAAAAGTTACTAATATCGTTAAAAAAGGCAATAATAATTTTTTTAGTTCACTTTTATTGGCATATACCCGAAGAGTAAGTTTGGGCTGTTTTGTGCACTCATTTAATAAATTTGTGTACTAGAACTTGCGGTAACTTTTGAATCCAGGGATCTTAACTTTGAGTACAATACAACTATTTAATATTTAAAATTTATCTTTTTTTTACAGCTTTATACTATTTCACACTCACGCACCACCGATCATAATGAAATTTAAGTAAAAACTGCCATAACTTAGGCAAATTGCTTTTGTACTTGGTATTCAATTTTTAACCGCAAAACGTTGCGAAGAAGTCAAAACTACATGGGCAATGTTAGTTTTTGCTGTTGTTGCAATTAAATAACTGTTACAATTAGATGAACAATTTTTTAAAGTGACGAAAAAGTATAATTTTAGAACTCATTATTCGATTCTTACGTATTTTGTTGTTGCTAAAATCCGCAAAATCTACTGTTTAACTACCAAATGTGACGAAGTCGTTCAAATTTCGTTGATAATCGAAAATTCCTCTGCCAATTGCTTGGAGGGAGCACGGACAGGTTTGTATGCACATTAGAATGGTCGCAATTTTTTTTTTTTTTTTAATTTAATTGTTTGCGCTGCTTAAAATATGAGGTTTGGTGTAAGAAATCATGACCTAATTTTTCAGGTCAATCCGACGGTGCCTAGCCGTGCCAGGTGGGGCCCAAAGTTCCCCATTTTATAAAAAAAACATCTTTTCTATCAGATCTTTATAGTTATACTAGTTGAAAAGCCGAAAATCAAAAATATGACTACGCTACGATCTTCGGCAGAGAAAGTACTTCAAGTGTGCCAAATTTCAGCTTCCTATGTCATCAGATGGCTTCAGAAAGTTGCGGAAAGAATAGGACATACATGCAAACATCCTGACATACTAAGAAATTATATATTGTATAGATAGATTAAAGTATTTGCAGTTTAATATTTTAGTATGATACGAACGAAAGATTTTTAACTAATTTTCACTACTTCGGGGTCGCTGAATCCAGTGGTGCTAGCCGTTTTTTTAGGTTTGCTTTAGTTTTCGTGATATACCGTTGTTTCGAAAATTAAGGATGTTGCACAACATATGTTCGCGTAACTCATAAACGCTTTAGCTTATTGAAAAACTAAAAAAAACCGAAGTTCGGCAATAAAATTTACTTTAACCCAATACCCGCCATTGTCCCATTTTTAGGACGTATTTTAAAAAGTGCTTATTTTAATAACTGCATCGTATATTTTAAAAACTTTTGCTAAAATAAGAAGAAAATATGGCATCCTCTTTGGTAATGTTTAAAGTTTTAACCAGTTAGTTGTAAATGGTTGTCAACTTCACGTTGAAGCTGACCATTTCAACCTGTCAAATGCGTGTGTTCGTATTTAGTAACGGAACTTATTAAAAAGGGGGAAAAACACATTGATGTTTGTCTACACTTGTTTAATTCATTTTGTTTTACGTATCTAAGACAAAGTTTTGCGTTAAAAATATACAAGGTAAAAAATTTTCTCTTTTAAATTCAAAGTCCCATTTTTGGGACATTGGCGGAAAGTGCAATATGTAAATATTCAATAATTTTTTTTAGAAATGGCTTCAAGAAAATTTTTAACTATTTCTGAGCTTACTGCGTTGATGGAAGATGATGAATTTTTGGCAAACATAGAAAATGAGGAGCATAATCACGTTAATGTTGCTATTATACCGCCAGATACAGACGAGCTGACGGATTTTGAAGATATACTGGAAAATGATTTGGATGAGAATGATTTTGTAAACGATATTGCTGGATCTTTTGAACTATTCGTGCCACAAAGTGAGGGAAGTCAAGCAGAGAAAACATCGCCAAGTTCTGCTAAAAAAGGTAATAAACGAAAACGAACAATTGCTAAGAATAGAAAAGATGACCACATAAAGTGGCAAAGTATTTCTCCGACTTATACTAAAACTGCTAGATGTTCTAAGGAAAAGACAGAATTTGTTACTGAGAAAATAGAAAAATCGTCAGCGACTGAAATATTTGAATATATGTTCTCAGATAATATATTTCAACTTATAATTGAGCAAAGTGAATTATATGCAAAACAAAAAAATGTTACCAATTTCTCTTTGAGCTTGGACGATTTAAAGATATTTATTGGAATTTTGCTCATAAGCGGATATCATAAATTACCACAGGAGGATATGTACTGGGAACAGGCAGCAGACGTTGGGGTATCGATTGTTTTCGATTCAATGCCGAGAAACAGATTCCGAGAAATAAAGCGTTATATTCATTTAAACGATAACAGTAAACTTGTAAAATCAGACAAATTTTACAAGCTTAGAACATTTTTCGATATATTGAAAAAAAACTTTTCTCAATTTGGCATTTTTAGCAGTATGTTATCTGTTGATGAAATGATGGTACGCTATTACGGAAAACACCCAACTAAAATGTATATGCAGGGTAAGCCTATCAAATTTGGTTATAAGATTTGGTGTTTATGCAGCTCAAGTGGATACCTCTACAATTTTGAACCTTACGGAGGTAAGTCAGATAACATAAATGAAGGTCCACTAGGATCCAAAGTAGTAAGAACCCTGGTAGATGTTATTCCACCCGATACCATGGAGGATCACGAAGTTTTTTTCGACAATTTCTTTACGAGCCACGGACTTTTAAAAGACTTGGGACAAGTTAAACTAAAGGCAACAGGAACTATTCGTGAGAACAGAACAAAGCAGTGTCCTCTAATGCCATGTAAGGAAATAGAGAAGAAAAAAGAAAGAGGCTATCATGAAATGCGATTTGATAAAGAGAACGAAATACAGATGGTTCGTTGGAAAGACAACAAAACCGTGACAATGGGAACGAACTACAGTGACGCATTACCTTTAGGAAATGTCAAGCGTTTTTCAAGGAAAGATAAGCAATATGTAACTGTCCCAATCCCTCGTTTGTTTAGCGAATATAATAAAAATATGGGCGGTGTCGACCTGCTAGACAAACAAATATCATTATACAGAACAAGAATTCGTTCTAAAAAATGGTGGTGGCCATTATTTACCCAGTTCTTAGATATTGCCGTTGCAAATACATGGCGATTGTATCAAATATCGCACCCTTGTGAGAAAGTTTCTCTCCTTGAAATTCGTCGTAAAATAGTTTTGGGCTATCTGTCAGGCGTGAAATCAGTCCATAAAAGACCAGGTCCACAAAAGTCGAAAGTTGCTGGAGGAAGAGTTAGTATGGAAGTACGCTATGACCGCAAAGATCACCTGATAAAACCAATAGCAACACAACGCAGATGTGCAGATTGTGGAAAAAAACAACAAGAATATGCAAAAAGTGTAATGTTCCATTGCACGATAAATGTTTTGAACATTTTCACAGTCTATAAATAAGTATAAAAATTAAGTTATTTCTTTGTGAAAATTTAATAATTAGTTTCATTTAAATTTTTTTTAGAATATTTGAAGACAAAAAAAATTTTTTGATTTTTAATTTTATGTAATATATTTTAATGCATTCCGCCAATGTCCCAAAAACGGGACGGTCCTTAAAATCCTTATTTGAATAAAAATTATAAAAAAACTCGAACAAATGACTTTACTTGGTCAATAAGATGACAACTGAATGGCAAAGTTTATTAGTTTTAGCATATATGAATTACGGCGGGTAATGGGTTAAGAAAGTTAAAACTTTTTTCTTCATATTGGCTTTGGTTTTCGAGATATACCGTTATTTCGAAAATTAGGGAGGTTGCACAACATATATTCGCGTAACTCAAAAACCCTTTAGTTTATTGAAAAACAAAAAAAAACCGAAATTCCGCAATAAAATTTACTTTAAGAAAGTTAAAACTTTTTTCTTCATATTGGCTTTGGTTTTCGAGAAATTCCGCAATAAAATTTACTTTAAGAAAGGTAAAACGTTTTTCTTATATGCGCAGTCGTTTTAGAAACATAATTTTTTTTTCTGGAAAAAAAAAATAAATTTTGTATTAAAATTTCGGAATTTTTGTTTTTAAAAATTCATAAAAAATTGAAAAATGGAGCTATGCTTCTAATTTTATAGAGTCACATAAAAAACAATATTGCAAACAAAACAAGCTATAAATGATAAAAATCTGTTCACAACTTTTGATTTTATGTATTCACAAAAGACGAAAAATTTTAATTAATTTAAGAATTTTATTAAACCGCCATATTTGTATAATTGAAATTCTTATATTTGGCCCGTGTAGTGCCTAGGATGCCTCAAGATGAGACAGATAAGCAGTACCTACTCCAAGTTGTTGAGCACTATCGTCATTTATATCCGTCCCACAACAAATCTTCTCTTTTAAATTTATCAACTTAATACAATCAATCAAATAAATTTACACCTTTTTTTGAAATTTCGAAATTTTCATTAAAAAAATTATTGTAGAAGCATAGCTGCATTTTCCAATTTTAAATGAATTTGTATGAGAGCCCCCCTAAAAAGTAAAGGTAAAGGGCAAGTATGTCTAGAGAAAATGTTAAGGACAAAAAACTAATTCTATTCCCCTAGGTCTGACTCCTTGGCAGTTATGGAGCTTTTTCTTCAATATATTTCTAGTCTGTAGTTAAATTTTTGAATGGGAGCCCCTTAATGAATGGAGATAGCAGGTAGGTATTTTAGAAATAAATGATGGAGATGAAAAATAAAGTGGAGTTGGTCATACATTTGACCCTTCTTGAGGCATCCTAGGCACTACACGGGCCAAATATAAGAATTTCAATTATACAAATATGGCGGTTTAATAAAATTCTTAAATTAATTAAAATTTTTCGTCTTTTGTGAATACATAAAATCAAAAGTTGTGAACAGATTTTAATCATTTATAGCTTGTTTTGTTTGCAATATTGTTTTTTATATGACTCTATAAAATTAGAAGCATAGCTCCATTTCTCAATTTTTTATGAATTTTTAAAAACAAAAATTCCGAAATTTTAATAAAAAAATTATTTTTTTTCCAGAAAAAAAAATTATGTTTCTAAAACGACTGCGCATATAAGAAAAACGTTTTACCTTTCTTAACCCATTAAGGACGGATGGGTATTTAAATACCCAAAAACAGAGCCTTCGTAGAAAAATTCTGGCTAACTTCAGGTAAGAGGTATCGGAAATTGGTTTTTACAGATAGATAAAGAAAGGATAAGACTACTTAAACAAATTTTTGAAATTAAATGTTGCCCCTTTTAATTGGGTAAGTTAGCGGCTTACAAGTTAGCAATTTTTAATATTTGGAAAAAGTGATCGACACCAGCTCTGGAAAATTGGGAGAGTGGAAAATCGTAAAACCCTCTTGGTGACTTACAGCCTTAGGTGTGCTCTGCTTTAGAAAAAAATATTAGCTAAATTGGGCCAATAACGTTGACCACAGCTTTGATTCAATGACATGGGTATTTAAATACCCTCTTCGCTGTCAGAGGGTTCAAAACACATAATTATTTTTTTAATTTTTGGCAAGTAAAAATGCGATGTTTTATGTAAAATGAACTATTTATTAGTAAAAAATAAAGAAATAAATATCACAACTGTGGTCGATTATTGAGATAATTTTATATTTTTAATGTTTTTTGGGACACCAGCATGAAAATGTGCAAAACAAGCCTTTGGGTGTAACTAAAATTTGCATTTTGTACAACCAAACTCAGTTTTGCTTCACATTGTCCGAAACGGCCAAGCCGAATAATATCATATGGTCAAAGCTCTCCATGCGCTTTGCCATTTCTTGTGCATTTGTGACAACTTTTTCTCTTACACCAATGCTTCAACAACGCTCACATGAAATAAAATTGACTCATGATTGGAGATCCTTCAGATTTTCTTAGCATGCAGTGTAAATTCCTGGCATACACCATAGCAGCATCCAAACTTTTTGGATTCCAAAGCATTAGTAAGAAGGCCTCGGCTCTTTCGTATAAAATATAAAACATTCCACATTCCCTTCTATGACAACAGAGAAGAGAAGGAGTAACATTTTTTGTTATGTTTTTTCGCACAAGCAAAAGCAAAAGAATTTTTTTTTTATCCCGTTACCATTCTTATGTAACTGCAAAAGAAGCGAGAGCAATGACAACGTGTGTAAAAAGATATGAGAGTGGAATAAAGCGAGCAAACCTTGTAAAGGGCCAATGTTGAATGTGAACCTCACCTTATTATGACTTTTTATTAATATGGGCGTTCAAATCAAAATGCACATCGTGCACTTCGTGATTCAGTGATGAGGCACATTTTCACCTCAGTGGATTCGGCAATAAGCAGAGTTGCCGCATTTGGGCGAATGATAATACAAGAGTGATTGTCGAAAAACCAATGCGATCCCTAGAGTGACTGTTTGGTGCGGCTTATGGGCTGGCGGCATCATCGGGCCGTATTTTTTCCAAAATGAGGCCGGTCCGGCAGTTACTGTGAATGGTGTTCGCTATCATGAGATGATAACGAACTTTTTATGGCCCGAATTGGAAGATATGGATGTGGACGATATGTGCTTTCAACAGGACGGTGCCACACAGCTAGCGAAACAATCGCTCTTTTGCGCAACGAATTCAATGGCCGTGTTATCTCAAGTGGTGGCGATGTCAATTGGCCGCCAAGATCATTTGATTTGACACCGTTGGTCTTCTTTCTTTGGGGTTATTTGACAGAAAAGGTGTACGTCGATAAGCAAGCAACAATTCAAGAGCTATAGGATGAGATAATTCGGCCCATTAACGGCTTAGAACCTCAATTATGCCTCAGCCATTTGGCAGATATTTTGTTCCATATTTATTCAAAACCAACATCGGCCCTTAAAATTTAACCATTCTTTTCATCCAAAAGAAGGAATACAAAGGCCCTCTAGAAGGCATCCGTAATTCTTCCTTTTCCCGCTGGGACAGATTCAACGTACATAGTGACATAAGCACACAACACACACATCAATGCATGCAATTAATGAATTTGTAAATTTTTGGTTTTCAAAAAATCTTGTGTTTTAGAACTCTTTAAGAGCGAAGTGGGTAGAAAAATACCCATGGTCTAGGGGCCAAGGTTTGACAGGTAAAAAAAAAAAAAAACGCAAGGTCAATATAAATGCCCATAATATCAAATGTGTGAAATTTCATCAAAATCGTACCACGAAATCGGGGTTCAGTCTTTAATGGGTTAAAGTAAATTTTATTGCGGAATTTCGGTTTTTTTTAGTTTTTCAATAAGCTAAAGCGTTTTTGAGTTACGCGAACATATGTTGTGCAACCTCCTTAATTTTCGAAATAACGGTATATCTCGAAAACCAAAGCCAATATGAAGAAAAAAGTTTTAACTTTCTTAAAGTAAATTTTATTGCGGAATTTCGGTTTTTTTTAGTTTTTCAATAAGCTAAAGCGTTTTTGAGTTACGCGAACATATGTTGTGCAACCTCCTTAATTTTCGAAATAACGGTATATCTCGAAAACCAAAGCCAATATGAAGAAAAAAGTTTTAACTTTCTTAAAGTAAATTTTATTGCGGAATTTCGGTTTTTTTGTTTTTCAATAAACTAAAGCGTTTTTGAGTTACGCGAATATATGTTGTGCAACCTCCCTAATTTTCGAAATAACGGTATATCTCGAAAACCAAAGCCAATATGAAGAAAAAAGTTTTAACTTTCTTAAAGTAAATTTTATTGCCAAATTTCGGTTTTTTTTAGTTTTTCAATAAGCTAAAGTGTTTTTGAGTTGCGCGAACATATGTTGTGCAACATCCTTAATTTTCGAAACAACGGTATATCTCCAAAACTAAAGCTAACCTAAAAAAACGGCTAGCACCACTGGATTCAGCGACCCCGAATTAGTGAAAATTAGTTAAAAATCTTTCGTTCGTATCATACTAAAATATTAAGCTGCAAATACTTTAATCTATCTATACAATATATAATTTCTTAGTATGTCAGGATGTTTGCATGTATGCCCTATTCTTTCCGCAACTTTCTGAAGCCATCTGATGACATAGGAAGCTGAAATTTGGCACACTTGAAGTACTTTCTATGCCGAAGATCGTAGCGTAGTCATATTTTTGATTTTCGGCTTTTCAACTAGTATAACTATAAAGAGCTGATAGAAAATATGTTTTTTTTATAAAATGGGGAACTTTGGGCCCCACCTGGCACGGCTAGGCACCGTCGGATTGACCTGAAAAATTAGGTCATGATTTCTTACACCAAACCTCATATTTTAAGCAGCGCAAACAATTAAATTTAAAAAATAAAAAAAATCCCATACAAGATGCGACCAGTCTAATGCACATGGACTTGTGAGTGAAGGTATGAGTTTGCAACATTAGCAACTTTTCACGACAACAGTTTGGCATTAAAAATAAACAATTAAACAGAAAAATAAAAAAAAAAATCTATAACCAAACTAGAATATGACATGTGACTTGATGGTTGACTAGGTGAGAACAAAAATTGCTGACTTATAAATAACACTGCTTTACAAATTTTTAATTTGGAAAAGTACCAAGAAAGCCACATGCCTAGATAAGTTAATTGGGATCTCCTGAAAACGAAAAACGCTTTAAATTTTTTTTCCTAAGTACCGTTTTTTAGATAACGGTACTTTTGTGTTTTTCGGTGTATGGTCCCACTCAAACCCTTGTGGAGCCAAACCGAAATCGTAACAACTGGCACATTGTTGGAAAGGTAATTGAATGCCTTTTCCGTCGATATGCTGAAAATTTTTATCTGGTAAGAAATGGCTGAGTTATGTCACCTCAAAATTTGCCTATTTTTTAAATTTTTTTCAAAATTTTTCATTTTTATTTCGGTTTTTTTCTACATAATATAAAATATCTGGAATGTTTTATTTTTTAACCAAATATGTAGTATATTTAATTACCAACATTTAAAGCGTAATTTGAAAAATAAAGTTTTTACTAAGGATTTTGTGGAACGACAATATTTTCATCTCATATAAAATTCCGTTTTTTTTAAATACGTTAAAACTGATGGATTTAAAAAAAACGTAATTTTATATGAGATGAAAATATTGTCGTTCCACAAAATCCTTAATAAAAACTTTATTTTTTATCCGATTTTTTTCAAATTAAGGAATAAAACATTCCAGATATTAAATAAAACGTAGAAAAAAAACGAAGTAAAAATGAAAAATTTTAAAAAATAGGCAAATTTTGAGGTGCCATACCTTAGCCATTTCTTATCAAATAGAAATTTTCAGCATTTAGACGGAAAAGACATTCAATTACCTTTCCAACAATGTGCCAGTTGTTTCGATTTCGGTTTGGCTCCACAAGGGTTTAAGTGGGACCATACACCGAAAAACACAAAAGTACCGTTATCTAAAAAACGGTACTTAGGACAAAAATTACAGCGTTTTTCGTGTTCAGAAGGTCCAAATTAACTTATCTAGGCATTTGGTGTTCTTGGTATTTTTTGGCTGTAAGCCAGTGTAATAAATACACAATTTCCCAATTTTTTTTTTTTTTTTAACTGTGATTCGAAAAAGGCCAGTTAGTTAGTAATCAACTTACAAAATGTATTTGTTTATTTCTAATCAAATTCTAAGTTAAACATTGTTATACTCAAGAAAATCTTTTATTACAACAATTTCATTATAATTGAAAAATCTGCATTTACCTTTTACACGTGAACTGTGTCTTTATTAACTTTTATGACATTTAACAGGGTGCAACAGCTCCGACTTTACAAAACTGTCAAATATATCACATTCTGTATGCAAGCACATGTAATTGTGTCTTCACATTAAGTTGTTTATCCGGTTCAAAGCAAATTCTTTATTTTGTTATGATTCTGCCGAGCTAGCAGAAGGACTCAACTTCTTCGATGCATTGTTGGTATATAGCTACTTACTGGACGCATTCGATACTTATTTTAAAAGCCTTATGGCCATTTTTTCAATGTATCGACAAACTGTCTGTTACTTAATGTTACATAAATTTATTAGACCGATAAACTGTCCGTTAACTATTTTGGGTTTCTCAATATACCGACAAAAAACATTGTTTTCAGTTGGCAACACCACTCAAAATAGATGTAAAAGTTGGGAGTCAGCTGATTAAATTTATCTGTACGGCAAATTAAAGGAAAATAAATAATTAGCAGATGAGTGCTGGTTAGTTTTGCGACCGAATAGAAGCAAATGAGACAATGAAAAAACCAAATTTCTTTAATGTGCAGTTTTTCGTTGGGTAAAAAGATAATCGCCTAATGAGAAAACGGCCATTAGTTTTTCAGAAATTTAATCTAAAGCCAAATTTTTTAGATTCTTTCTCCAAATCTTACAGTTTTCGTTGCATATCCTCCGTGATGATTCTCCGTGAACCCTCTAATATAAAGTATTTTGGCAAGGAGGTTTCGAAAAAGCGCTTTATTCAACGCATATTTTTTATTTTTATGTGAAAAATTGCGCAAAAAAAAATTTCGAAAATTATTTTTTTCGTAGGGGTCTCCTTTTTACATTTTTCGTTATATCTTAGGCATTTACAGTCCGATCTTAAAGCATGATATATCAATATTTTTGTGACTAAAGCTCGCAAGAAACTATTAAGCTTTTGCTAACGAAGTAATTTGATAATTCCGGCAGAAACATTTTTAACTTAAATTATACAAAAATATATACCGTTATTTCGAAAATGGAAGTGGTTGCACAGCATATATTCGCGTAATTCAAAAAGTGTAATGTATAAGTTAAAAAAAAGCGAAATTGCAAAATGCCTTAGATATAACCAAAAATGTAAAAAGAAGACCCCTACGAAAAAAATAATTTTAGAAATTTTTTTCTAGTGGACATCGCTATGACGTATTTTACTATTCATAGAAGGGTTATTCCCCTTCAGTATCTTTAGTTTCGCATCAAGGGTATTTGTTATCCAGAATGTATCAATTAAAGGCGAGATGAGATGGGCGCTTGTGTTGAGGTCAGAAGTAGGAATTTCTGGGTAGGTTTTCTTCAAGCAAGGTGGACTTTTTAATTCTGAGACTTCTGATGACATTGCCTACCCAATAATAAAAATAAGCGCACAAGTATGCGTTACGCAATAAGACATACAGAGATGCAGTAAATTAAATGAAGGAAATTTTAACAATTTTATAAAAGAAAAAATAACATTTCAAGCGCTACGGCATTCCCTTACTGCGAAGCGGGGTTGTAAGGGCTAATAATAAAAATAAAAACATTCCGTGTGTAAAGAAGAACGCAACGTTTGCCAGTTTTTATATGCGTTGAATAAAGCGCTTTTTGTGTCAACAATTTATAGTTTCAAAGTATTAACTCATCAAATAAAGTTCATGCCTTCGGTAAGCGAGTTGTTAAGCGAAACTCTTACATCTCTACCTTACAAACCTGCTCCGTTTGAAGCTTAATTTTTTATTGGGTATGACATTAATTTAACATCCGTCCGTTCAATATGATGTGAACATATAAAGTTGGTACACGTTAGTAATTAATAGGACCAAAAAGATAATTTCTATTAAGATGCTTCTTAAAGTGGGGCTGAAAAAGCGCCAGACGATCATTGGCCCTGTACCCTGTTAAAACATTGATCGAAAGACGCCCAGAGTATGCGATCCGACAGCACGTCGGAATGTTTAATTATGAAAACATCAGTAAACGTTTAATTTCGTTTCACAAAGAATAAACAATTTTTTATAAATATTTTTGAATATTCCTCCAGAGTTATTAAAAATTTTAATTGAAAACGGTGTGACTGACAAATAAAACTCTAAAAAAGATATATCACATGCCCAGCAAAAAAGAAAAACGTAAGAAAAACTGCATAATCTGACATTTTTTAAGAGGTTGAATTTATCTAAAGTAAAAAAAAGTAAAAAAGTCTAGTTACATTGTCGCTCCTATAAAAATGGCAACACAAAAAATGTATACATTTAACAAATATAAACGGAAATGTTACTTCTAAGCATTTATATGTTTTTCGGTGATAAAAACGGAAGTAAAAAAATAAAAAATCTAAAATAACTCCAAACAAAAGTCACTTGTAAAATTCGTTTTTTTCCTATTTTAGCATTCTAGACTGAATCAGCAAATAGTGTACATTTGTTATTCAATGAACACTATAGTTCTCATACATATTGCAATAGCACAATAATCACGCAACATCCCACACAAGAACAACAACAAGATATTAGGACAAAGCTCTTTTGTTGTAAATTCACTTTGCAACTTTGAAGAATTATTGGAGTTGAAAAATTAAAACAAGAAAAAAGGAAAACATCGAAAAAAAACTTCATGACATGAGAGACAAATTTTACAAAAAAAAAAAAAAAAATTGAGGGGTAGGACATTCGAATACCAATGAAAATTATATTAAATTTTATTTTCTGAGCCAACAGTTAATCGTTAATGTATCATTAAAGGGCACAGTAGCAGCGACTTTAATTGCGATCGAAATATATTTATATATAACATTTAGTATGAGATTTGCGAATATATATTTATATAAGTAGGTACAGCCAACATCCTTAAGTTTTAAGAGACTTAAAATTTGTTTCAGATCGTTTTCTGTGATAATGTGGCATCTGTAGGACTCGCAGGGCAATGATGGTCATGTAAGATATATTGGGCTAGATCGTTGCCTTCGCAGTTCGGTCTGCTTATGGATCTGTCTGAGTGATATCGAATTGCTGTCCTTAAGAGCTGCATTCGACATTGGACTGGCCTGGCTCTAAACAATAGCCTTTGTACATGTTCCCGGCTGTAAAAAAAGTGCTAGTAAATTATAAGGTGTGAACTAGTTAAGGAATGCTGGAATTTTTTAAATAAAACCGTAAACATGTTATGAAATTCACGTTAATAGAAATTAAATTTGTAGAAGCTGCCATATCTGTAAGTTAAGATGCGAAAAACACACTGAAGTATTTAACATCGTTAAATTGACTCAGAAAATTTTAAATCGATCGTTACGCACAATGCATGTTAAGGAAGAGTAAAACAATTGTCCAATTAGCCAGATATCTCTCTACATAAATCTTTTTGATTGGCACAGTAACAACAAACTGGTCTGACATTTCATATCATCCAAATCATTTACTATTTTTCTTGTCTAACTAAAAGTTAATCAAAGGTTTTTTTTATCAACATCAAAAAACAAAATCTAATCTATTAGGGGAACAGCAAAAATTCAATTGGAAATTATGTGTATTGTTTGTCGTGTTTAGCCACTGTCATTGCAACTCAAGACATATTCCCTTACATAAACTTGTATGTGTTACTGACAGCTTTCTTCATATTGCATCTGCTCCAATATTGATTTTAAAGGCTGGTAAAATGTGTAATGCCATTCCTGTATAATCGTATCAAACGTGTAGTCTGTGTGAGGATATTGGTTTTTCTAATTAGATTAATATTGGTTTGATATTACAGTAGTACTCTTAGGCCCAAATTTACAGTCATTAGAAAGCAAATAGCAACAGTTTTACAAATAAAATATTATTTCCAGCTTTCTCATAACCATCACTGCATTTCACTAGTTGCTTAGGCCAGATTGTCTTCCAAAGATTTTAGAAAAACTTAAGATATTAAAGAAATAAAACTGTTAAGAGAATAAGATTTATAAGCAACAGTTTTACTTGTAACAATATCAAAGCTTAATCAAAAACAACAACAATAAACAGTGAGTTTATCTTTTCTTACATTCCCCACTACAATTAGCTGGAATTATTCCAACATTAATTGTAGTTGTAAGTAAGTTAAGAAAAAAAAAAAACAATATAAAAACAAAAATAACTTGCTTTATTGTTATTGCATAAAATAAAACATGTTGCCGGTTTATTTCTTTTTAGCCGTGCACTTGCCAGTTTAATATCAAACTAACTTTTTGGGAATACAAAATTTTCAATTTACAAGATTTATCAAAGTTACTTTCGGGAATACAAAGGTTATTATTAATACGATTTTCGTATGACGTGTTAAATTCCCAATTTTCCATATTTGATTTTGTTTGTCGTGATTAGCTCCCAATTTTTATTCTTGATAAAAAATACTGACAAACAAAATCTTGTAAATTGAAAATTTTGTATTAAAAAAAATTTACTTTGATTATTTAATATTTTAATACAGTTTCCATTTTTTGGTCTGATTAAAATTTTTACTATCAGGTATGTTCTGAAAATCACGTGATTTCAAATCACACGTGTGATTTTGTGGTGTTCTGTAAATCACACCGTTTTTGTGTTTTTCGGTGTGATTTTTAATTGACGAAAGCACAAGCAAACACAAAAAGTTTGTTCTACAAAATTATAGCTAATTTTTAACGCTTTTTATCTTATTTTTCAACAATTTGTTTTTTTAACCGATTTAGCGATCTCAAATTAGGTTTAGGGTGTGTTTAAAATTTTGCAATTTTTGCGAATTTTAGCCATGTTCGCGATAAAAGCAATTTGTTTCTATAAGTTTTCGATTCTTTATAGCTTTGACGATTTATAATAAATAGTAGAATTTTGCTATCATGCCGCTGTTAGCAAATTTTTGCGAATTACCGCTAATTGAGACATTTTTACCTAATTTTTGCCATTCCTTATAGTTTTAGGGACTTTCAATAAATTTTATGACTCGTTTGATATATAAAATTTGTTCGCGAATTTTCGCCATTTTTGCAATAATTTTTCTTTTTTTTAGTTTTTTACCCATTTAGCGATTTCAAATAAAATTTAGGGCTTGTTTACAAACTTGCAATTTTTCGCGAATTTAGCCATTTTCGCGATAGAAGCGATTTTTTTCCTGTGATTCTTTACAGCTCTTACTACTTTTAATTACTATTATACCTTGCTTTCATGCCGCTGTTGGCAAATTAGCGATCTGTAATTCAACTAAAAAAAACAAACTGAAATCACAACAGAAGTCTCAAAAGCAAATATCATTGTTTAAGTGTCGTCGAATTTTCTTATTTTTAAAGGATTTGTTGCAAATAAAATAGTTTATTGCATAAACAATTAATAAACAACACATTGAATATTTTATTTAAGTAATTTATTATGACGGCCATCTTACAATAGTCGCAAAAATAACAAAGTGATTTCAAAAAGTTGCTTATGTAGCTGAACGTTTTGAAATCACAAAATAATATGCCCAGAACACCTTTCTTGTGATTTTAAATCACTTTAATAAAATGTGATTTTCAGAACAGGCCTATATATGATACTTTAGTTAAGCAATAGTTAACATTTTAGTTTACTAATAATAAACTAATGACTGTAAATTTGAGCCTTAATGAACCGTAGAGCAGTAAAATTATCCAGAAGGGCAAAATTTGAATTTTTAAAAGCAATATTTTTCGAATTCAACAACAATGAATTTAAAAAATTTTAAGGTAAACGAAAAAGTCGTTTTTAGTTTTAGAAAGTAAAGCGGCTAATACACTTGCAATAAAATGGTTCAATTGTACGTATTATTCAATTATATCGCCAATGTGTATATGATATTCGAAAGTGGCACAATATATTGGCAACAATCAAAAGACTTTTGATTTTTATTGCACAACGGAAGGAAAGTCAAATGTGTTGGCAACATTGTACAATGCTGTTTATGTTATTCCTATAGGAAATGTTTACCTTTTTATTTAATGAAAATTGAGCAATATTTAAATTGAAACCAATGTGCGACTTTTGCATGTCAAAAAGAAAATAATTAGGCGAATATAATATACAATAATATTGCAAGTGTATGGGCCGCTTAACGCACATATTTTGCTTAATTCACTTTAAAAAAAATTATATCTAAAAGCATAAAGCCAATACCAGGCTTTGCACACGTTAATATGTCTTTAAAAAGATTTACAATTAATTTATTTTTATCGCTACTTTGGCTCACTGTGCGATAGTTGCTGGTTTTCCTAATTGGGTTTTGGCCAAGTGGCAATCTAGCCTGTTAGACTTTATCCCATTGTGTCTATTGTATGAGTTTATTAATAAAGGACATCTCTCTCTTCTTGTTAAAGTACACATCTTGTTGATGTCAAGTTTATTATTTTCTGACACTTGTAACACATGAACTGGGGTATCATATCATGTTGGAAATACTGAATAATACAAAAAACATTTAGTACTATTGTAACTGTAATGATACCAACACTTCTTTGAATAAGAGAGGTTTGTTCTAAAAGTTAATTTTTTATAGTATATTTAAAATGATAGCAAAATAAACGAATTCATAGAGGGGAATTGTATGGTGGTTTATTTATTCTAAAAAAAATTGAAGTCACCTGCTTGAATTCAAACATATCTCATTTATTGATCTTCTATGGGGTATTTGGTATCTAACCGTTCTGCCATCTATATTTTGGTATTGACATTGCTATGTTGTTGTATTGTTTTTGCTGGAAATTTTCGGTGCTGCCATCTACGTATGTATAAGTAGTGGCTTGTTGTATTTTGCTGACTGTTTTTACTCTGGTGGGTTTTTGTTGGTGTGACTTTTTTGCTCTCTTAATATGGCAGTTTCCACGCCCACTTGAATGTTTGCAAATATTTATAGATTATATTAAGCGCCGGGTAATCAGTAAATTACTAAGAACATTTCAGGTAAATATTTTAGAAGCCTATTGGGAACAAACACAACAACACAAACGCAATTTTGTTTTTTACGTTCTAAAGAAAATTTCACATGTTAACAATGGGTAAGCCCATAATTTTTGAAACAAATACGGACTAAGTCGATACATGATCTTAGGAAGCCACCGTACAATGAAAATATCAAAAATTCAAGCAACGGTAAGCAAGCTTGTCGAAACATATGGCTTTTATATATTTCTTTAAGCATATTGGTTTTTGTTACGAATAATGAGAGGCTGTTTACAAGTAAGTACCATTTAGATGAATCTCCTCAGACTTTGAATTAAAAAAAAAAAAATAAATAGGACTTACCGACCGCTGTAAAATATATGTGATTTTTGCGAATTACAGAGTTTTTCTCAAGGGACCAGCAGTTTATTACGAATTGTTGAGGTTTTTGAATTAACGGGGTACGAATTATCGCGGTTTGACTGTATTTATAGCGCATAAAGCAAGGCATGCAGTGGAACTATAACGGGACATTTTCGATAAAAGAATTATTTTAAGCGGCAGACATTTAAATTTTGCCGTATTTAATCGGTTCAGATTTTCTTCTCTTTGTTGGATTTTAAATTAACGTCTGTCTGCAAAAAAGCTACAGAAATCAAAAGTAATAATTCAGTAGAAATTACAGCAATGCTCCAAAAATCCTTAGGGAAGTCATGCAAAACTTTTAAGAAAGATGGCGACCAGCCAAAAATGGATAAAGCTTACAGGATTTAATTTTTAATTTTTAAATGAAATGAACACCATTCTAATGAATTGCAATAAAAAAGAATTGTAAATCAAAGGAAGTTTACTTAAAAAACAAAAAAAGAATAAGTCGATTGCGGAACGTAACTAAACTGAAGTTGTGTTGCCAGCAGCGAAACCAGGCAACGCCGCAGATGTTTAAAGTAACACAACTGAAATTCAGTTGACATCCGTAAACGACCCATATCGATCTTTAAACCTCGTCATTTTGACATTGTCAATAGCTGATGACAGTGCTTTCAACAAGGCGATGAAACAATGATTTTACTGCGAACGAAGAATAATATCACGACATTTTTGATCTAGTATTTTTTTGGAGCTATCTTAAAGACACAATTTATTTAAAGAATTGACTTGAAATTTATTAAATGAAGCTACATTCCTGTAAAACTAGAATAACATAACATGCGTTTCTTCGTCGAGGAGTTCGAAAAAAATGACAAGTTACAAAATGCGCGTTAAAAAAGCGCAAGCGGTTATATGAAAAAACATAAGTTTATCTCTTTTTGACAGAAGTTTACAGCACGCTCGCGCACTAACGCATGTTACGTCCTTGAACCTGAATATTTTCAGATATTTGACCAAAAGTATTGCCATTTGCAAGCAAGCACAAGGAGGATTTTTAAAGGTATCATAAATTGTTCGTTGCATTTAGAAACGTTACTACCTCTTACGAGATATGGGTTCTTTCACAGCAGCTCACTTCTTCCGGTTTCCACCAAGTAATCCCTGGTGGTGATATGGTTCAGCCGCCCATCTGACTTGAGGTTTAGTAAGAACGCGGAAAATTGAGTAGCCAGACTGGCAGGCTGGGACCAATGCATCTCAGGCAATTGGACGAGAAACAACGTAGAAGCATCACTGAAACTCAGCTGTTCTTTTGGCGTTATACAGTTAGCCTGCCTAGAGGCCGCCACAACGATAGGATCGGACATGTTGGCCTAATATGTCGCTGAATCTTAAGTTTGTATTACTGAAACTGAAACTTTGTCACTTTTAGGAACCAGAGGACTAGGATAAGAAATTCAATATTTAAAAATCTCCACTAAAAGACAACCATTCATTTATTTTTTACAAACTGGATCGAAATTACGGCACTCGATCGCAACTGAATGGTTATTGTATGTAAGTTTGTGTAAGAATGTGTGCTAATATTTTTGTGTTGGTTTATCTAATGCCTCTGCTTGTTTACATGATTTGACTCTATCAACTATTAACACATCTGTGCATGTGTGTGTATGTGTTTATGCGATAGTTGAAGTAATTTCGTAGAGCACTGTACTTCATTTCAAGCCTGAAGTTTATGCATTTGCAATTGTTGAAGGGATTTTTGGTCTTTATATTATGTAAAATCTATACATGACACTTGACTAGTAGATTAGAGCTAGTGGCAATCATTAGGGTTTTTTTAAATTTTAATGTCATTTGCTATTCTAACAAACATGTGCCAATTAATATGCAAAACACTCTTAGCATTCAGTAGTAGTTTTGGAATTAAGTAAGTAGAATTGATAGAACAAACAAACTCATGCATTCCACAAAATGACATATATACATATAGCAAATGTCTAATGATTTTCAAATGTCTTTCAATCCTAATCCCAAACTCAAGACAAATTTCCAGAAAAAGGATAACAGCCTCTTAGGTAAGATAATTAAAAATAACAACGAATTTTCACATAAGAAATGTAAGTCAAGTTTATTTTCGACGGCGGTGGGAAAAACGGAAAATTTAAAATTACAGTCTTTTTGTCTGTTCTTATGAACAAAATTAAAGCTAATTACTGCAAACAAATTTGTACTCTTCTTTAATAAATAAAATGAAAATAAATCTTTTTATAAAATATCTTTTACAAAGTTCTAGCATTTTTAACTTTTGTTTTATATCTAGAATTTCCCTTTCCTGCTTTGGGGCAAAAGTGTACGAGAAAATAGGATGTTGAAGATAATAAATTTATTTTAAAAACAAACGCTCATGAGCCACAAAATTGACAAACATGTAAATATATATTTTTTAAATCCTATGCAACATCACATTTCCTTGGAACATGACTCGAATGTTGTGTTCTTCATTTCAGTTCTTTTGCTTGCTTTATTTTCTCTGGATATTTTTGTTTTACTGAGAAATTTCATACAATAAAAAATAATTTCCGTAACGTTGAACTAAAAAAATAAGACAAATATAAAGGACTGTTAACAAGGATCATGCAGCAAAAGCCTCAGTCAAAAACACATGGAATATACTTGTAATGAAAATGTGACAGTGCACAGTGGTTAAAACTAAAATTTTACATTATCATATGGTCGGCTTGCAAAATACACTTTAGCAAAATCGCCAAGAGAATTGTGTGAAAAATTATATAAAAGAAAAATCGCTCAACGTAAGCAAAAAATGGCTCAAAAAACAAAAATGCAAATAATATCCACAAATGGTGAACAAAATTTAAAACCCGCACTAATTCAAGCGTTTGACAAGAAAATTCTATAGTACATAAAACTTACGTGGCTTTAGTATTAACACATTATAAAATAACATTAGCATTCAGTGTTTCCAAAACTTGGTGACCAAAAATGGCTAAATTTACGGGACAAAATGGCTAAAAAATGGCTAAAAATGGGCTAAAAAATTACTAAAAGCTATTTTAAATAAAAACACAGAGTTAAAACACGTCAAACCATCACGAAAAAATGGCATTTTCGGCATCAGCACCTCCGATTTGAATGAAATTCAACACAAATGTTATATGTAATTGGACTTAAACAAAACATAAATTTCAGACCCCACATTCTTTCGGCATCCGAAATATGACGTCATAAAAATGTGAAAAATGTTTAAAAAAACACAAAAGTCTCCTTACAAAAGGGGATAGAACTCTTGAACTACGCAAGATAATTTAGTTTTTTTGGTATCGTTTTAAAGGTGAAAGTGCACCCTTTAAAATGATATGCATATTGTGTTTTTCTAAGAAAAGGTCAAAGGTAAATTTTTGGGGTCTTGAGTTCAAAGGTCCATATCTAGAAAAGTATATTTTTTAAAATTCTTAAAAAAATATATGTTAAGTATTATACCCTCTTCAACATTTGCAGAAAATTTAAAGGTGGAGACTCGATTGGTGTTAGAGTTATATACCAGAACGTGATTCTAAGTATTTTTTGTGTTCAAAAATCCCTTGTTGTTGTTGTATTTTAATTATTTTTTTCAGTATATCTGGAGAACGGCAAGAGCCAAAGTTTCCAAATTTTGTACACAAATTTAAGTTATCAATACACACCATCCCACGAAATGTGGTCGGGATTGGAGAAGTGGGCGTGGTACCTCCCGTACAAGAAATATCAAAAATTGTATAAAAACCTGAATCTTTGGACTGTCATATGATCTATGGTTACGCCGAATATATCAAAAGATCGGAAATCTTTAGATGGAAATATTCTCTGAAAAACTCGGAAAAATCGGTTCAGATACAAAATATTTTTGATATTTTTTGTACGGGAGGTACCACGCCCACTTCTCCAATCCCGACCACATTTCGTGGGATGGTGTGTATTGATAACTAAAATTTGTGTACAAAATTTGGAAACTTTGGCTCTTGCCGTTCTCCAGATATACTGAAAAAAATAATTAAAATACAACAACAACAAGGGATTTTTGAACACAAAACATACTTAGAATCACGTTCTGGTATATAACTCTAACACCAATCGAGTCTCCACCTTTAAATTTTCTGCAAATGTTGAAGAGGGTATAATACTTAAGATATATTTTTTTAAGAATTTTAAAAAATATACTTTTCTAGATATGGACCTTTGAACTCAAGACCCCAAAAATTTACCTTTGACCTTTTCTTAGAAAAACACAATATGCATATCATTTTAAAGGGTGCACTTTCACCTTTAAAACGATACCAATAAAACTAAATTATCTTGCGTAGTTCAAGAGTTCTATCCCCTTTTGTAAGGAGACTTTTGAGGTTTTTTCACATTTTTCTCATCTTTTATGACGTCATATTTCGGAAGCCGAAAGAATCTGGGGTCTGAAAATTTATGTTTTGTTAAAGTCCAATAACATTCAACATTTGTGTTGAATTTCATTCAAATCGGAGGTGATGATGCCGAACGATTTAACGGTTTGACATGGATTTACTCCACATTTAAATTCAATAACAACACAGAAATAATTCATTTAAAGTGGTTTACGATGAAATTGTAAGTTAAGATCAATTTGTTAAATAAGAATAAACGTAAATTAATGTTTTGATAGATATTTAAAAAATTAAATCATCGATAAATTGGATTTGTTATTGTTCATCTCATAGAAATCACTCGGGCCTATTAGTTTTTAATAATTTGAAGGTAAATCATAATCACGACAACATTTACCCAACCTTTTCAGTCCAGTGGCCGTATTCTGTAATTCGCTAAAGCTAAATCTCTATTACTAAAAATCTTTAAAGTTGATTTAGCGATTTTTGGCTACGAATGCAGTACTGTAACGTGCATTGCTTAATTTGGCAATGCCATAACAATTTAATTCAACGCAATTTTAGCTTTTATTGTCATCACTAAAGTTTTTAAATTTTGTATTCTCTAAGGCATTTTAGCGATAGAGATTTAGCTTTAGCTAAGCGAATTACGGAATACGGGGGCAGATCTACAATAAAAAACAAGTAAGAAAGTGTTGACCGACTATATGGTACACTACACTACATTAGAATCTATGTACCAAATTTTATCAAATAATCTCCAAAACAGCCAGCCAGCATGAAAAACATCGTTAATTCGACTCAAAAAGTGATTCTGAGTCAATCATATACGTAAAGGTGGGCTAAGGACCATTATTTTATGGTATTACAAACATCGGCAAAAACCCATCGTACCCTCTCCACTATTGTGGTGCTCTGTACCTCAATTCTGTAACTTTTTCAATTTAACTACCGATTTCGTTAATTAACGAGAAATCTCGGCTACTTTAACGAATTTGTTATTCTGTATTTTAAATAAACAAATATTTTTGTTTAGAAATATTGACGACAAATATCGGTAAAAAATATAAGAACGTTAAAGTGAAAATTTTTTAAAATTAATAAAAAAAATATAAAATAAATTAGCTTGTAAAATATTTATTTTAACAAAACATGAATGAAAACGTGTAAATATTGATTATATTTCTTAACAAATATGTTGGTTTTAAATCTTTTTATAAATAGGGAAAAATTTCCAGGTGACTGAACCACTCTAGCACAACATTCTGCTCTTACTTTTTATACCTACGCAACTGTATGTGAAGAGGATATTATGTGTTTGTACGAATTTGTGTAACACATTTAAGTAAAGGTTGTGGGCCTGCCTTTTAGTATACCGATTGACTCAGAATCAATGTGAGAATCCATTTAACGAAGCCCGTCCTTCTATCAGGATGGCTGGTTGTTTGTCCAAGATAACCTTGTGCGCAAATTATAGGTCGCAATTTTAAAAATAATTTTATAAAATTTGGCACATATGCGCTTATTGTCACAAGGTCGAAGCCTTTTATACTGGTGAGAAGCAGTTATTTAATTTTAATATCTCACATGAAAACTTCTATCCGGAATAGGAGTTTGTGGCAATTAATAGCCATCTTGTTTTATAGACATTTGAGTTGAATAAGACCCAAAAATATTTTGTCGCAACCTACATAAATCACCAGAACAAATTTTTTTAGAAGCGGTCCATATTTGACCACAGCTCCCATACGAATACCCTAATAATGGTAGTAGTTACTTAGATAATATTTGGCAGAAAAATTTCTTATGTGAATATTAACCTCACAACATACTCTTTTTGGCGGAAACATGATCGCCCAAATACTGCAATGTAGAGTCGGACTTGATCGACTATACTTTCTTACTTTTTTTGTGTTAAAAATTGGCTACTTTCTCTTTATTTTTAATCTGTTAACAGTACATTTATTGTCGTTATTATTTAACAAGAACTTTTTTTGTGTCGTTAGCTACCGACATTTTTTGCCGATAAAAATTGTTAAAATTTAATTACAGAATAGCTGTTAACGACAATTTTCGTTAGCTAACGAATTTTGACTACTTAACGACAATTTTTTGTCGTTAAAAAGTTACAGAATTTCAGTACTGGTATAAATATTTGATTGATAAAATCGAATTAACGGTTGCTTAATGTATCCTTTTTCTCAAATTACTTTAAACGATGTTTACTTGGGTAAATACCCTCTTTTCTTCATCATGCAAGTGAGAGCAACTATATAGTCCATTCTGAAATTTCTAAAAAAATTTGTTTTGCCGCCTGCATCTCTTTATTGAAATACTTGCAACCAGAAAGAAACACCGATGTTTGTGTTGATCCATTTTATAAATTTAAGATGTTTCATCATCATAGTTCATAGCGATTTCCAATATTTGTAAAAGTTGTGATTTAAATGAAATGAGTTTGAATTGTTAAAAATGTTTATTTTACTTTAATACATTTTTATAAAAAATTGAAAATTATTATTTTAAAAGAAAAACGGCAAAAAAAATTTATGGCTAAATAAGTTGAAAAATGGCCAAAAAAATGGCTAATTGCTAAACTCATTTTTTAAGTGCTAAATCTAGCCACTAAATGGTTAATGTGGACTATTTTGCGAAATTTTTGGTTTCCGGTGCATGAAACAATGGCTTAGCAAGCCGGGTTATTATGTGTAGAGTTTATTTTTAACTTTAAAATATTTCTTTATAAAAATATCAGATATTAAGACCACAATTAACCCCTACATTAGACCTCCAAGAACCCGTTGTATTTATTTCAACCTACATAAAGGATCTGTTGAAAAATATTATAAATTGAGAAATCAATTAGCACACAACAAGTTATACGAACTTGTTTTTGTTGTCGCCACTTTAATACTTTTTGAACACTGTGCAACCGATAAAATTATTTTTATCGCGAAATAACTTAAAATCCATAACTTTAAACACTGTCACGATAAAATGAAACATGATGATGAAGACAATAATTTAAGCATCATTCTGTGAACAAAAAAAAAGTTATTGTAGTCATATGACTAGAATGTATGCAAATCTTATGGTATATTCATAATGGGTGGTGATTTACTTGTGAAACTTTCTCCCTTTTAGAGTAACTTCAACTAAATTTAAGTTTTGTGTAGCAAGTATTTTTGGGAGTTTGGCGATTAATGCGAAAATCAAACAAACTTAAATATCTAGATTCATGTACATTTCAGGATGTTAGCGAATCACGATTAATGTTAGGTTTTGTATAAACGTTGCTTCTGTCTAATGCCGTTCTTAAAAGGTTGCCAATTAATCATATTCCAGTCCAGTTGCTGATGTTGCGCAACCAGGACTTCTGTATTTGGCCAATGCATCGTCTTCCCTCGATTTTGTCCTGAGGAATAAGATGAAGAAGTACATAGTTTGGTCCTCAAATCATACGGCTAAAATACGCAGATTAAATAGATCAGCTAGTTCTAAGAAGTACTTTAAAGCAGTAGCGGATTTTTTATGTGTTTAATCTGCGTTCAATTGCCGTATTGAATATATGTTCCGTTCATGATACTCTCAGAAGCCGCCGGTATTTCCACTTTTCAAAACTTTCGAATTCGTGCATCTGTATTGTTTTTAGAGTCCGCGAATCAATAAAGTAAAGTATTCTATGACATACATATATCAATTTATTCTTTTAAGACTCTGCCTGTATACAAAAGCTTATGCATTTACTATGAATGAAAATAAGAAGAATTTTTTTCTTTCCTTAAAATTTTTATTTAATAAATTAAAATAAAAATATGTAAAAAAATCCAGAATATTTATTTTTGCATATGCCAAAATATGTGGCTGCAGCACATATTGTTGTTTGGCCATTGTTTATTAAGGATGTCTCGGTTGTTGCTGGTGGTTACTATTGGAGGTTCACCATCATCGCAGTTGTAGCTTAATCCACTTTTTTGCTGCTGTTTCCCTGTTTGTTTAAGTTCCTTGTTTGGAAATATAAAATTTAATTTCAGTTTATTCCATTATTTCACTTTTATTCAGTTATTTTGTTGTCTTTGCTAGGAAAATGTCCCTATTTGTTATATTTGTTGTGTCATTAAAAATGAAATTTAATTATTTTAGTATGCGCAATGTACATAGATTTATTTGCAACACTTATTTTTTTTTGTATGGATTTATTTGTAAATATTTATACATGCATATTAGACTGGTCGCATCTTGTATGGGATTTTTTTTTTTTTTTTAAATTTAAATGTTTGCGCTGCTTTAAATATGAGGTTTGGTGTAAGAAATCAAGTCCTAATTTTTCAGCTCAATCCGACGGTGCCTAGTCGTGCCAAGTGGGGCCTAAAGTTCCCCATTTTATAAAAAAAACATATTTTCCCATTCATAACTACAGAATAGAAATATATTGAAGAAAAAGCTCCATAACTGCCAAGGAGTCAGACCTAGGGGAATAGAATGTATGACCGACCTCAATTAGTTTTTTGTCCTAAACATTTTCTCGAGACATACTTGCCCTTTACCTTTACTTTTTAGGGGGGCTCTCATACAAATTCATTTAAAATTGGAAAATGCAGCTATGTTTCTACAATAATTTGTTTAATGAAAATTTCAAAATTTCAAAAAAAAGTGTAAATTTATTTGATTGATTTTATTAAGTTGATAAATTTAAAAGAGAAGATTTGTTGTGGGACGGATATAAATGACGATAGTGCTCAACAACTTGGAGTAGGTACTGCTTATCTGTCTCATCTTGAGGCATCCTAGGCACTACACGGGCCAAATATAAGAATTTCAATTATACAAATATGGCGGTTTAATAAAATTCTTAAATTAATTAAAATTTTTCGTCTTTTGTGAATACATAAAATCAAAAGTTGTGAACAGATTTTAATCATTTATAGCTTGTTTTGTTTGCAATATTGTTTTTTTTGTGACTCTATAAAATTAGAAGCATAGCTCCATTTTTCAATTTTTTATGAATTTTTAAAAACAAAAATTCCGAATTGTTTCTAAACGACTGCGCATATAAGAAAAACGTTTTACCTTTCTTAAAGTAAATTTTATTGCGGAATTTCGGTTTTTTTTAGTTTTTCAATAAGCTAAAGCGTTTTTGAGTTGCGCGAACATATGTTGTGCAACATCCTTAATTTTCGAAATAACGGTATATCTCGAAAACTAAAGCTAACTTAAAAAAACGGCTAGCACCACTGGATTCAGCGACCCCGAATTAGTTAAAATTAGTTAAAAATCTTTCGTTCGTATCATACTAAAATATTAAACTGCAAATACTTTAATCTATCTATACAATATATAATTTCTTAGTATGTCAGGATGTTTGCATGTATGTCCTATTCTTTCCGCAACTTTCTGAAGCCATCTGATGACATAGGAAGCTGAAATTTGGCATACTTAAAGTATTTTCTCTGCGGAAGATCGTAACGAAGCCAGATTTTCGATTTTCGGTCTTTAAGACCGGCTTTTCATCTAGTATCTGATTGAATAGATGTTTTTTTTTATCATATGGGGAACTTTGGGCCCCACTTGGCACGACTAGGCACCGTCGGATTGAGCTGAAAAATTAGGACTTGATTTCTTACACCAAACCTCATATTTTAAGCAGCGCAAACATGTAAATTTAAAAAAAAAAATTGCGACCAGTCTAATGCATATTTACGACATTTATTA
This sequence comes from Pollenia angustigena, assembly GCA_930367215.1. Taxonomy (NCBI): domain Eukaryota; kingdom Metazoa; phylum Arthropoda; class Insecta; order Diptera; family Polleniidae; genus Pollenia; species Pollenia angustigena. The sequence continues at coordinate 108,743,266 of OV884059.1, read as the reverse complement.
ATTTGTTTATATTTATCAATGGCTCAAAAATATAAATAAATCGCGACCAACTTCAACTACTGAATTGCTATATATGAATAATTAAATTGCAGATTTTAAAAATGATTGTTGAAAATTTGTTTGTTTGTGAAGAAATATTTATTATTTAATTAAAATAATATTTATGGTTTTTTAGAAAAAAAAAAAATTGTTGAAGAGTGATAAATAGCTGTTTGATTGAATTTTAAATTAAATGATAATTTAATTTTTCTTAGAAAAGATTACTCGAACATAAATATTAATATTAAAGTACTTACATAGATTAGCTACCAAAATTATTGGATATTACACAATCATACCTGCAAATAGATAAAATGTAGAAAATGTTTAAAATCATATACAAATTTAAAATTTTATTAATTAATTGAATCTTCACAAAAATATTTTACACTAGTGGCTTATTAATCAGAGGGGTTACCGCGTATTTCGATTCGAAAGAAATAAGTTAAGAGTTCGAACAATTTGTACCGTGTATTACGATTTTCGTACTATTTGTTTTGAATTTTTTTTTCCTATTATCCATAAAAAACATTTATATTCATAAAAAAATATATCATAATACTTTGTGTAAGTTAAAATTTATTTATATATATATTTTTTTAATACCTAACATAACCATGAAAATATAACTAAAAATTGTTTATAAATGAGGGAGTATTAAAAAAAAAGTCTGAACATGGACATTAAAAGTACTCAGAAAATTTGTTTTCTGTCTGGCTAACTAAAATAAAAAATAGCATTTATATTGAAATAAAAGCAAAATATTGTTAAAGTTGAGGGGAAAAAACTCCTATGTCATCTAAAAACATTAAGCTGACGGCTAAAGTGGACAATGCTGAAAACTTCTGCCTTGACCATCATTCGCTTAATAAAAAGGCATCGTCGTTATTCACTCTCCAAATGGCTGTTTTCTGATAAATTATGACTGTTTTTGTGATTGTACACACTTTGTGGTGAATATAAATATGGAAAAAAGTCTTTTTATTTAAGTAAAAGATTTTATTTTCAGTTTGATGACTTGTACGTTCAGCATTAGATGTTGGTTGCTGGTCGATGGTTTGGAGTTTTTTCCATAGATCGTTAGAATGTGATTGTTTATTGTTGTTTGTGTTTCTTTGTTAAGATTGTTTTATTATTTGAATTTCTACTACACAAACAAAACTGTGAAGTTGGCAAACAATAAATACAGACACACACATTTATTTAAATAAATTAGCTTTTATGAGTTTGATATTTTTCCTAAATATTAACAGTCTCAACAATATAGCGTTATATTAAAAGTAAAGGGACTTCCAGGACATATATAAGCATAACTTGAGAGGCTTTGCTCTATTCAGTTAAACAAATAATCCTGAATTCAACAACAAAATTATTGTTGTCCAGCTCTCCAATTGGGATAATAGTTAAAAATAAAAAATATATTTATATTCTTAACTTAAATTATTTTTCTTTTATAATTTAAGAAAAAATATTATACATACATACATTTTTCGCATAGCCTACTCGCACTGGGGCCCAGATCAATTCATATCTTCTCAACTACAAAAGTTAGGCACACTAAATTTCATGTTGTAACTCTTAGAGCAAACTGCATGTTCCAACAAAATCATGGGGATCTACGGGGATGGAGACGGGTACCCCCTACAAAAAAATAATAATTTTTCTTATATTTGAAGAACTACAATAGCGAAACTGCATGTTCCATTAAAATCTTGGAAGAACATGAGGGGGAGACGGGTACCCCCATACTAAGAAACAAATATTTGGCTTATATTTAAAGAAAAAAGGCACACTTAATTTGATGTGTGTAACTCTTTTCTTTTCTACCTGTTTTTTTTTCTAACAATGTTTAAAATAAAAGTTTATTGCCTGGTAATGCAGAAGTTTGTGTACTTTTAGCGAGTACTTTAAGTTTTCACAGTACTTGAACTTTAATATTTAATTAATCCTTGATATTCCTGCCTTTGGCCCCTCTGTGCGACGGGTATATTTTCGCCGCCATCACTGAAAAATTTTCAGTTTGAGTAAATTTTGGTCGCCGTCAACGATATTTTTAATTAGAATTCCCACCGCCTGCAATTTCATGTCGGCATCGAGTTGAGTTAGTTTTCGAAATGAGTTACAGACACATTTTTTTCTCACTTTTCGAGAAACGTTGGAAGGCTTTGTGTCACACGTCATAGAACATGCCCTAGAGGGAAGCGAACTGACACAAAATTAGTCCCGTGATAGGTCTTTGGTGGTAAGGACCGGTTCTAGTTTTAACACTTTCAATGAATTAGACCTATCACTTTTACATGGGGTTGTCATTGGAAGGGGTCAATTGACACCATTTGACCAGTCACACATCTATTCCTAGTGGACATGTTTAGTGACAGTTACTACAATGTAGTATAATTTCAATACAATGTAGCATTATTTCAATAAAACAAAATGTAGAATTGAATTCAAGAAACAAATTTTAGAAAGGCCAAAAAAATTTGTCACACCACCGGTGAAGACTGTTCTGTAATTCATTACTTTTTCTACCTTTTTGTTCTGCATAAACCAGTTACATGATTGGTTCTCCTTACACTGGTCATGAGTTCTTTCTTTTTGTACCTGTTCTATTTTCACAACTCCCAGGACCAGTCTGTTGGACCAATTGATACAAATTTCCCGCAGGGTGGGTACTGTGTTATTCAAAAATAAAAAATCGTTTAATTTTCCATTATGGATCAATAAAAAACCGAGCCAAAAAGGAACCAAACAAATGCCTGATATCGATATTTTGTGAAATTCGATTTCGACAAAATATTAAATAAAATGTTTAGTTCTTTGTCGATACTATCTCAACTGTTTTTGCATACTGGGTTACAATTATTAATTCTTCAAGAAAACCTACAATAACAATTTCAAACAATTGCTACCAAAGACACACAGTTCTAGATACTAACCATAATAACAACATTTTAAAATGATTAAATTACAAGCACAATGAAACATCGATTAATCTAAAACTTAAATTGTGAACAAAAACATAAACTCTAACAAAAACTAAACTTAAACTACAAATAACAATTGGCTTAAATGTGCTCAAAATAATACCAACAACAACACAATAAATAAGATTAAAATAGGCTTTAGGTAATGAAGGAGAACAAAAAATAAATAGCAAATGAAATGGGAAAATCTACTGCAAAATAAAATTTTATAAATAGGGGCTGTATTCTTACGCATTTATTATTGAAAAATATGCGCCTAAAATGGGCTTCAAAAATATTTCAAAAATTAAGTGAAAAATGGCTAAAAACAATAGTGAACTGGTTTTTTTTTAATTTTGGCAAACATTTAAAATGAATGAACGCAAGAAAAACCTTTTTTGCCATATTGTCAGTACTGAAAAAAATATTTAAAGTGGACAGTATTTCAACATATGGTTAATATAACGATATTGTTGTAGCCTTAAGCTTTATTATTGTTAAATCATAATACACCATATTATGGTTGACTCATTTAGTGGTTAACAGTAACAATAATATATAAACCACAAATAGGCGTATGGTTATTTATTAACAATAATATTCTGCTCTTTGACAGGAAGCACGTTATAGTTCAAGACCAATTATACCAGATATGATTATTGGTAAATGTATTTTTATTATTAAAATCCATAACTTGTTCTGAGGCATCCTGAAGAAGAGCGAATACAACAATATTATGATTAAAGAAACCATTATAAGTTTAAAATTTTTCGCTAAAAATAATTATGTTGGAGGTGTTCTTATAGATAAATGTGACTGCTTTGCGATTAGTTTTATTTTTAAAGCGTTTTAAGAAGATGCAATATAAAGTGTATATTACATATGGGCATTTCCTAGCGTCACGAACGTACGTTCGTACGCTTTTGATGTACAAACAATATAGAAAACAAAACTTTTCCTAGCATTTTTTTTGCGATTCGATAGCATTTGAGTTGCTCTCTGTTTAGTACAAAAGATGGATTTTATCCAGTTTAAGTTTTCATAATAAGAGTTATAAACGTGTGGTCACGAGCGTACGCAAAATAGAAGTCAACTTCGGCTGACAGTAGTGAAATGTAAAAATCTGCGTAATGAAACGGAATTTTCAAAAATGATTAATTTATTTAAAAAGTGTATTGATGTAAGCATCCATCCAGCATTTGCAAAATAAAATATCTCTCTTGGTTTTTATTTAATTTTCTTATGTACCGGTCGCGAACGTACGGATCGCGAATGTTCGATTTTTCCATATAATTTTTTATTATTATCACCATGCATTTTACCATAAATGTCTTCAAATTTTTTTAACTTAATACTCCTTTTACAATTGATTGTAATGGAGAGATTATGAAGAAAGAGTGTAAACAAAACATATTTTTGCATGTTAAATAAGTATATAAATATGTCTTTATAAGTAAAAAATACAGGAAATTATAAAATTTTCCAGTTTCCAGCCCATTTTCCTCAAGTTAACTCACAATATTCTGTACGTTAAATTAACTGAAATTGTAATATAAAATAAATGAAAATTGAGTTTAAAACCGGTCTACTTATTTTTCTTTTAATTTTAACGAAAAGTTCATTTAATTTTTGCTGACAAAAATTCAACTCCATGTTCCGTAAAAAAATGAATTTAACGTTATTTTATATAAAATAACTATCAAAAACTAACTGAATATTCCGTAAAAACGAAGAAATATTCAGTTATTTTATTAAATTCAATCATTTTCGTTAACTCCACAAAAGAGCCGAATTTCTAAAAAATACCAGACAGACACCTGTCCGCTTGTTTTTCTAATGAGCGAGAAAGGGAGAATATTATTATTTACTTACCCTGTTATACACGTTTGTTTTACTTTGTTGTACTGACCATGTTGTTTACAGAAGAACTCTCAATTAAAAGACACCAGCAGCCATATCGGAAGCTTCGCAATTATTTTACTTTTAAAATTTGATGTATTTTACTAAATTATTTTAACAAATAGAAAAGGAATTGCTTACACAAAACAAGCAATTCAGTTTTTATAGATAAGTAAAAATTTATTTTTGGTAGTTAAAATATATAAAATAACTGAATGTTCATTTGTTTTTACGGAATTCGCGGTTGAATTTTTGACAGTAAAATAAAATGAACTTTTCGTTACTTTAAATTACATTTTCATTTAAGTTTACATAAAGGAGAATTAAACTCATTCAACGGACAATACTAACTGCAAATGAAAATCCGTATTAATATGCACTTAGTTTTATGGATAACTGATAGAACCATTTAAAAATCAAATTGCTCTGAATTTTAAATGTTTATTTATTTAAAAATGACTGAACGGAATATTTCTTAAATAAACTACAGTCCGTTACTGTAATAATATTGTGAGTGTAAAACAGCTCAGATATGCTAGGAAACACAGGTCAACAGCAAAACAGGGCTTGAATAACCACTATATTTTTTTGATCCGCTATAGTCACCTGACTGCAAAAAACATAATTTTTTAAAATTCTATGGTTAGGTTTTTTTTTAAATTTTTTTTCTAAAATTTGAGATTTTTGAAGAGGCTGCTCCATACATCTTATCGTAGCTTTTGAACGCCGTACCCGATTTTGTTTTCCAATCCCTCAAAACATTTTAAATTACGCCTGATTAAAGTTTTTTTAATATAATTTTTTAATTTAGCCATTACTTTTGGAGTTATTAAGGCCGAAGTGGCAAAAAAAATTCTTTTTTTGTTTTTTTTATAAAATTTTTGATTTCAAAAAATGCATAAAAAATTTAAATCAACAAATACTTACCAGTTTTAGTACTTTAGCTTAAAGCTGCATGTATTAGAAGTAAAATACATTTTTTTTTCATACAAATCCATGGATAAATACCTGTTTTATTCCCGATAAACTGAAAATACCTAGTTTTGACCTTTTTTATCGCTAATTTGTGTAGAGCTAAAAATCACAAAGTTTTGCCATTTTATTACACATTATTTTTTTTTAATCCATTACTTTAATTATTTTTTTCATAAAGCTGCATAAATAGAAATAAAATAAATTTTGTTTCATGAAAATCCATGGATTAATTTGTGTTTTATTCCCGATAAAGTGAAGGTACCTAGGTTAGACATTTTGTATCGCAAATTTGTGTTGAGCAACATGTTTATATTATGATTGCAACATGTTGCTCAACACAAATTTGCGATACAAAAGTGTCAAAACTAGGAACTTTAACTTTATCGGGAATAAAACACGAATTTATCCATAGATTTTCATGAAACAAAATTTATTTTATTTCTATTATATGCAGCTTTTATAAGAACATAGACTGTTTTTCTAATAATAAACAATAAAAGACGATAATAATCAACATTTTATTTTTTCATCCTGGTAGACCATCCTGGGGAAATGCCCATATCGCACTTGATCAACAAGAGGGTATTTACTCAAAATTTGTATTATTTCACTTTAACAAAGAAATCGACAATTATCATATCTGTATCATATCATGCTATTTTTCTCTTTTTTGGTAATGAAAAGGTTGGTTTAAAAAAAAAAAAAAAAAAAAATTAAAATATTTACCCACTTACAACTACAATTCGAGTCGGAAAGAACCCAACCAATTGTAGGGGGATGTAAGAAAAGATAAACTCACTGTTTATTGTTGGTGTTTTGTTCAAGCTTTGATATTGTTACAAGTAAGACTTAGAGTGTTTATAACTCTTATTCGCTTTAGGGTTTTATTTGTATAATATTTTTAGCTTTTCTAAAATCTTTGGAAAAGGTTTACTGATGATCTGGCCTAAGCAACCAGTGAAATGCGCATAGAAGCTAGCTTTCCCTCAACAATAAATTTCAGTGTATTTATCAAATATGAAAAATTGGGAATTTAGCACGTCATACAAAAATCTTGATAAAAAGTTATTTATTTTATTGTATATGTGTCAAAAATCCATTAATGTTAAATTATACTCAAGAAAATCCACGCAGTTGCATTTTATTCCAGCACCTAGTAATAGACGTCTTCAGACAAAGGTTTAAGGAGGAAGATGCAAAAAAAATCTACATTCTTGCAGTAAATTGCACAAGTTGTTAAATACGAATATTTTATAAAATACTTCAACACATGCATACACATATATAAACATATATATATCCAAATATATTTTATACATATGTACATAAAAAACACATTTTGCAAACATATTTTCAAATAAAGAAACAAATCATATAACAGAAACGGAGTTTTGTTTTCCAACGTTAGTAGTTGAAAATAGGAACTATAAAATATGAATATGCATATTTTTCATTTCATTTTATAAACGTTTTACTTTCGACCTGCGTTTTTGCAATAATCTAGTTAGCCCCTTTTTCTTATTACGCACCTGCTATTTATTCTATTATTGCTATTTTACGAAAATAACTGTATTAAGGAATTATTATTTTAGCACAATTTAAGCTTAATGGCAACAATAATATTTTTACTTCAACATTATAGACTATTTAATTACAATTTAGTAGAATTTCTAAAATATTTTTACAAACAAATACACAATGGGAAATTAAAAAAAAAATCTGGGGTGAACAACTTATCACGCTTATCATGGTTTGCGTTTTAGTTGTAAAAATGCTCGTTAAGTTTTCTAACCACGACACCGTATAAGTTAAAAATTTTCGTCTAAATATGACGAAAATATAAAGGAGAATACAAATTTAAATAAGCCTCCTTTGTAAATCTAAAGTTAAATAGGTAAGAAAATATTTTCTTCATTTACACAGAGCTTTCTGTGTCAAAAATGTATTGCTTTAAAGTGGGAACTCGCCCAATAAAATTCATGTCTTCCGTAAGCGAGACGGAAAGCGACACTTTTACGATTCTCCCTTACAAACCTGCTACGTTTGAAACCCTTTTTCTTATTGGGTTATGACTGAAGTTGCTAATGATGCACAGAGGTTTGAAATTGTATATCAAAATAAGTGTGAACAAACCTTAACTTAACAAAACATCCAACCTCATTATGTTTATAACTTTAATTGGTAATAATTTTTTATACCCGAAATTATCATTTTAGCCCACAGATTTTATGTCAGAAAAAAAGTTAACCCATTTAGGGCAGTCAGTAAAGTGCTCTACAAACTGTATTGAATTATCTACTTTTTCAATAACTTTCAATAATTTCCACTTAAATACAAAACAGTTTAATATTTTTCTACAAAGTTTTAACACTTCTTAACCTTATTAGTTTAAGTGTTTACAGTCATTTTAATTGTTTACATGCGGTAAAAGTATTCCACAAATTTAAAAACAAACTCAACTTCATACAACAAAATGTAAATCCCAATACTTTATGTAAAAACAAGAATACTAAAATATAAAAATAATTTAAAAACCTTCAAAGTACAAGACGAACAAGATGTAGAAGGAAGGTGGCGTTAAAAAGTTGTCAAAACAACTCTATTATTCCATAAAATATCTTGACTGCAGTATTGATAAACAGAAAACTTGAGAAGCCAATGAACTTGATGTACAAAATACAAAAGTGTTTTTGGAAGTTGGAAGGCAAATAGAAAAAAGCAGACATTACAAAAAATACTCAAAATAAGCCGGCTGGGATGCACATTGAGAGAAATACAAAATAAACAAACTCCTTCTTTTTACGTAAGATGATCAGCGCCGAAGAGAAAGGAAAAGGATGAAGGATATTATGCGACTAAGGTTGTTAGTGAAGACAGTGTAAATAAAACACAAAGGCAAAAGACGAGTGCGGAGAAATAGCACAATACTTATTTAACAATATTGAACTTTTAGATTAAGCAATTATAATAACTAGTGTCCGCCTAATGGTCAAAATTCGACCATAAATTTTTATGTAAGTATGAAGAAAACATAATTCATCTAAGTATATATGAATTTATTTGTTTCGAGCATTTATTTTTTCCTTCGAAGTGGATCGATTTGGCGAGGGACCAACCTCCGGTTCATATTTTATCTTCTTATTTTGTAAGTTCAATTCCTTTCAATTCTCCTTTATATATTGTCATCCATTCAGGACGTTGCACGTTTAATTTTATGTTTCTATGTCAAATATTAACGAAATTAATCAAAGTACCAGCTGTTGAACGAAAAAGTATCAAAAAGCTCCCCTTACATGATCTTATTCACCCAGTTTAATGTTTAGTTTTATCTTTATAGGTCGAATATTAATGAAAATTTAAAATGTTCCAGATGAAAAACAAAAAGTACCAACATTTTTTATCTTATAGATTATCATTCACCCAGAACCCTTCACCTATAATATTATGTTTCTAAGTTCAATATTATAGTAAATTTAAAAATTTTCAAATGAAGCACAGAAAAAAAAGAAATTTAGTTTCCCGTATTTCCCCTTTTTTTCTCCCCATAGAGGTTCGGTTGACAAACAAAGGAAGAAAGCGCTCTTAACTGTTTTGCCTGGTCCGATTTATATAGTCGAACCGGTTTCTGAAAAATGTCGAATAATCGATCACCCTAATTTTGTATTATTTGATAATTGAAAAAAATATTTTATTCATGTTTTTTGCATTTGTGTTAGTAGCAATTTTGAACGCTTATAACTCTGAAATTATTGAACAGATTTTAATAAAATATATATTGTGCACTTCGGTGAGTAAATACCTTTCAAATGGTGTATATTTTGTTCAAATCGGTTGAAATTCAGATGAGGAAAGTGTTCTTTACTGTTTTGCCTTAGCCGATTTATATATAGATAATAATAATAATAATAATAATAATAGTAATAGCAATTTCAAAAGATTTTGCTATTCGTGCTTAATTCCCAGTTTTTATTCTTGACAAAAACACTTGAAATTTATTGTTGATGGGATAAGCTATTCCTATGCATTTCACTGGTTGCTTAGGCCAGATCATCAGGAAACTTCATCCATGTCAAGAATAAAAACTGGGAATTAAGCACGAATAGCAAAATCTTTTGAAATTAAAATTTTGTATTCCCAAAAATTGAAATTACTTTTTGATAATAAACAGGCAAGTGCACGGCCTAAAAAACACTTAATTGACAACATCTTTTGTAAGTTGTTGTTGTTTTTATTTTGTTTTTCTTAACCTACTTACAACTACAATTAATGTTGAGAGAATTTCAACTAATTGTAGTGGGGAATGTAAGATGAGATAAACCCACTGCTGTTTATTGTTGATGTGTTTTGTTCAAGTTTTGATATTGTTACAAGTAGAACTGTTGCTATAATTCTTATACGTTTAACAGTTTTATTTGGTTTAATATCTTTAGTTTGTCTAAAATCTTTATGGATGAAGTTTCCTGATGATCTGGCCTAAGCAACCAGTGAAATGCATAGGAATAGCTTATCCCATCAACAATAAATTTCAAGTGTTTTTGTCAAGAATAAAAACTGGGAATTAAGCACGAATAGCAAAATCTTTTGAAATTAAAATTTTGTATTCCCAAAAATTGAAATTACTTTTTGATAATAATAATAATAATAATAATAATAATAATAATAATAATAATAATAATAAAACTCACATTTTACACAAAAAGTAACTTTTTACATAAGAACCCACTTTTTACATAAAAGTAACTTTTTACATTAGATCTCACATTTTACACAAAAATTATCTTTTTATTTATTTATTTATTTAATTTATTCGTCTATGGAATTAATCCCTACAGACTATTTATACAACACAAATGTTAATAACTCACATAAAATAATTAATTATGAATTTAAAAAAAATATTATTTTACTTTTAGTTATATTAGTATTACAAGAAAAATCTATAAATCTAAACAGTTCATTAAATTGAATACACATTCTCCTGAGAGGGTCAGCGTTTGCATAATTAGCTCTAAAAAACTGAACGGATAATGGTGAGAAGTAACGTGTTGGTCGTTGAGGAATGTTGAACGAAATATTGTTGATCAGAAAACCAGAACAAACATCACCGTTAATAATATTCAATAGAAACGAGACATTTAACATAGATCGTCGGCTTTTTAAGGTTGGCAGCTTAACAAGGGCGAGCCTGCTGGTATATGATGGAAGACTTAATGGGTTGAAATTTAAACTTCGAAGACAGAACAACAGGAATTGCTTTTGAACAGATTCTATCCTGTCGATATAAGTTTGGTACATAGGGTCCCAAATTATGGAAGCATACTCCAAAATAGGTCTCACAAGTGATGTGTATAAGGTTTTAGTTACATAAGGGTCATTGAACTCTTTAGCCCACCGTTTTATAAAACCAAGTACTCCTCTGGCTTTGTTTACCATAATTGTTATATGATTAATGAAACTTAATTTAGGATCCAATAAAACACCAAGATCTAAAAAGCTATCCACTTTTTCTAGTTGATAATTGCCCAGCATATAATTTACAGATATCGGTCGCTTTCGGACAAAACGCATATATTTGCACTTTTTTAGATTCAGCTCCATTAAATTTGAATTACACCATTTGTAAAACGAATCCAAGTCATTTTGAAGTAAAACATGGTTGGAGTATTCACTAATACTCAAGAAAATTTTCACATCATCAGCATACATTAAAATACTTGAAAACTGAATAACTTGTGGTAAATCGTTTATAAACAAGGAAAATAAAAGCGGTCCAAGGTGGCTGCCCTGTGGTACCCCGGATGATACGTTTATATTTTTTGAAGATTCATTGTTGAAAAGTACGCTTTGCTTTCTATTTGTTAAATATGAGTTAATCCACATTAAGCTAACATTAGCAAATCCCATCAAGTGTAATTTCTTTATAAGAAGTTTGTGATTGACTTTATCAAAAGCTTTGCTGAAGTCTGTATAAACTACATCTGTTTGTTTTCTTTGAAGAAACCCGCGATTGACTATTGTAGTAAGTTGTAATAAATTTGTTGAAGTTGAACATCTTTTTTGAAAACCGTGTTGGAAGGGAGAAATTAAAGTGTTGACTTGATGACATAGGTGATCCGTTATAAGTTTTTCAAAAAATTTTGGTATAATACTTAATTTGGCAATACCTCGATAATTTGTAATGTCGGACTTGTTTCCAGATTTAAATAGCGGAATAATGAAGGAATCTTTCCATTTATTTGGAAAATACCCATATTTTATTGATGTATTAAACATAAGTGTTAATGGAATAGCTAAAACGTCTGCATATTTAATTAAGATAAAACTAGGAATTTTATCAGGTCCACTTTTGTAGGAAAATTTAAGCTTTCTTAATCCATGAGCAACTGTAGAAACATCTAGCAATGGAATATTAATTGTTTGATTAGCGGTAAGTGTATATGGATAACTGTTTGAATCATCAAAAATTGCATCCGAATATGTAGTTGAGAAAAAGTTTGCAAACAAATTACTTATAACAGCATCATCACTGGATTCATTATGCTGAAATTTCATTATAGCCGGAAAGCCAGTTGTTTTCCTCTTAGAGTTAACAAATTTGTAAAATGATGTTGGATTATGTTTAAAGCTATTTTTCATTTTGATTAAATAATTTGAGTAACATGATTTATTCAGAGTAATATATTCAGCGCGACTAATACAGTATTTCCTATGATCAAGAAGAGAACCAGATTGTTTGTACTTTTTGAAATCTTTATTTTTTTTGTTTTTAACTTTAGCCAGTTGCTTGTTGTTCCAAGGAGGCCCGGATAGTACTTTGGTAATTCGTTTCGGAATACATAAGTCCATAATTGAATACATCGTGTTGTAGAAGGCATCAGTCATATGATCAATAGCAGCAGTTGTGTTTGAGGGACAAGTTAATATGTTATCCCAGTTCGTACTATTTAGAAGTTCATTTAACATTAAGTAGTTTGATTGCGTAAAACAATAACATTTATCATTATTTTTATGAGATTTATTAACAAGTCCAGATGGAACGGATATATTAATTTCAATGGTAGGATGATATCGGTCTTCAGGAGTAGAAATTGGGTTTGTTCGGTTTATGTAACACTCCTCAGTTTCGTTGGCAAATATTAAATCTAATAATTTAAAATTATTATTAAGTATACCATTAATTTGAAAAAGACTCATATCATGTAAAATATTGAAAAGCTCATCACACTTATTATTTGATTTAGACGGAACAAAATATTTATCATCAGGTAAGAATTTCCAGGCTATTGAAGGTAAATTGAAATCACCAAGAACAATAACTAAGTCATCCGGATTAGCATCGCGAAGAACAAATTTAATAGCTTCGCCATGTGTATCATATAAAGACTGAGGGGATGATGGAGGGATATAAGAACAAGTGATAAATATTTTTTTGCATTTTAGTTTGATTAATACTGCGATAAATTCGATGTTGGGTGAAGAATCAATTAATAACAACTCAGATGGTAAAATACTGGAGACCGCAATAAGAACACCGCCACCATTCGTTAAGGTACCACGGTCACGTCTAAAAATATTATATTTATTAGAAAGTATTTCAGTATCCAAAAAGGTATCGTTTAGCCAAGTTTCAGTAAAAACGATTACGTGATGATTAATGTTAAAACTTTTTATATACAAATCAGACAGTTTAGTTCTCAATCCACAGACATTCTGGTACACTAATGAAATGTTATCACCAGTGAAATCTCTTAGTTTTTTGGAACATTTGAAACGTGTTGGGGAAGACGGCCAAAATTAATTGATCTTGGATTTTCCCTGTATTTATATTCACGAACCAAAGTATTTTCTGGCCAAAAATTTGGGTCAAGAATACGTTCAAAAAGATCAGCAGAAACAGTTACTTTAAAAGATGTAATCGATCTTGGTTGAGAAAAAACAAACTTATATGTTGAAATATCTTCGTTTGGACCCACCTTAGATTTTACGTAAGAATCGACTGCTTCAGCAGTAGTTTCAGAAGCTAAACGAGAAATAAAAATGGTTTTTTTAGGAGGAACAGCTCTTATCGTATAATTGTTGATTTGACCAGTATTAATAGCGGGGTCTGGTTGATTTGAGGCCACTACAGCATAACTAAACGGCGTAATAGTATTAGTAAGTGTAGATGAACACGGAGTATTAATAACATTCACAACAGGCACAGGATCATCACGTTTATCTTTATTAGCATTTCTTGCTGATTTACGGCGTTTTGGTGAAGATCCAGGTGGAGATTTTAAATTATCCAAGGATTTGAAATCATCAAACAATTTTCCATATGCAGAAATACGCTCAGATAGTTTTGCAGCTTCCTCTTGCATATCCAAGAATTTATTTTTAGTATCCTGGAAAAAGCGGTAAAAACTAACACCAATTTTTCTACAGTCGTTGCAACACCAATGTAGCCCTTTATTATTGTTGATAGAATCAGCAACAAGCCCAGAAAGACCACTACATTTAAGATGACAAAACTCGTGACACAACCAACAAACAATTATTCTTTCCCCGTCACCTTTAATCGTACAATTTTTCATCAAACATGCCATTATTAATTTATTAATATTATTTGGTTTTTATTTATATTATTTATTAAAATTTAAATTTTTAAACTGAAACTTTATTTTTTTTTTTTAAATGTATTGTAATAAAATATTATTGTGAATGAATTTCAGATATGGCAACGCTTCCTTCTAAATTTGGCAGAAATAGGAGCAGCTGATAAGTTTATTATTTGTTGTTACTGTAAAATGTATGTAAATTAAGTACATGCACTTGCTTGTTTGTTTACTATTGTTATTGTTGTTATATTAATTTTTTTTTTTGTTTTTTTTTGGTTTGTTTTTGTTTTTTGTTTCTTTTTATGCTTTGTTCTATTGGTTTAATGATTTTATGTCTGTATATTATTTTATTTTATGATTTTGGTAGTTTTAATAAATTGTTTTTGAAAACTATGATAGTTAGAGGTAACTTTATGAACTGTTTTTGTAATATTTTTTAGCGAACGATTTAACGAATATTTTAATATAAATCACAATATCTCGAAAACTACTTGACATATGAAGATGATTTTGAAAAAGTATATTTTTGCATAAGAACTCACTTTTTACACAAAAGTAAATTTTTACATAAAAACTCACTTTTTACATAAAAACTCACTTTTTACATAAAAAGTAACTTTTTACATAAAAACTCACTTTTTACATAAAAAGTAACTTTTTACACACAAAGTAACTTTTTACGCAAAAAGTCACTTCTTTACACATAAACCTTTTTAAGCAAATGGTAAATTTTTTACACAAAAAGTCTCTTTTTGCAAATAAAAAAATGTTAAAATTTTTTACATTTTTAGGAATATTCTATTGAACTAAGAACTGTGCTCTTTTGTGACCTAGACTCCAAATACTATAATGCATACAACACTTTATTACTTAAGAGTCAATAACAAGAAACGCTGGCAGTTAAATAAGTTTTAGTGGTAGTGGTTCTAATAGTCGTGTTGATACAGTTCGTTTTTAAGTGAAGTTGTGTTAGTAGCAGGATATAACAATTTACTAATAGTAACTGTTACTGCCAAATCCTTAGCAATAACAACAACCTCAAAGAGTGTTGTTCAATGCAACTCACTAAATCTGTAGCACAATGCCAAAAAGCAACATTGTATTCGCTTTTTCTTTTTTATTTTGCTTCCGGTTATTTGTTAAAATAGGAGCTTAAAATTCAATAGATATTGTTATTGATACAAAAGTTTATCAACAAGTCCTTGAGGTTATTTTCTTGTTTTGCTATTTAACCTTTTTCTTCAAAGTTCTAGGAAAATTGATTGCTACATCAGAACTAAAAACATAGAAGCACTTCAATAAGGAGCAGTATTTAATTTTCTAATGAAAGTTTTTTTATGCGAAAACAGATTAATTTTTATTTTTCAAGTTTGAATTAATTTTAAGTTGAAAGATTTTAAATGAAAACAGTCCTTATAAAGCAAAATGTGCTCTGGGTTGTTAAAGAAACTTTATCGCACTTTAAGTTTGGGGGATTTTTGGGGGATAAGAATTTTTATACCGAATTTCTTAAAATTAAAATTCTTAACCCTTATGTGAGTGACAGGGTACTCGGGTAACTTTTTAAACTTTAATTGCATTTTTTGTTTTTAAAGTTTCTAAACGGAGTGGAACCTCTTGAGAACTCTTATAATTGTGTTTTAAATATATTTAAATAAACATTAGCTTAGTTTCTTAATTTGAGAGGGTTCTGTGTGTCAATTTTTATTTTGCACCCTTAAAGGGGGTGACAGGGTACCCGGGTACCTTAACGAAAATATTTAAAATAACATCTATTTTTTTGTATTTTTTAATTTATTGTAATGAAAATCAACTTAAAAGCATGTTGAATTGAATAAACTGGAATATTTTTTACTTTTCACATGAATGAAAGTTTAAAATTTAAAAGTAAAAAGACAGTGTTAGTTATTTTGTATATTTCGTTTATATTGTTTATTCAAACAAAAGACTGAAGAAAGCACAGAAAAATAGAATGTATATACACTTCACTATATAACAAATCAGAAAAAAAAAAAAATAGTGTACTGAGATCCTGGAAAGAAGGATTCACACAGCGGACGGTGAATTGAATGTTCGTTACAACTTGCGCACGCCTTCCGAGTTTTTCTATTTTTTTTTTGCACATAGAGCAACTGCCGACAACTCTGAAATAACTATTACTCACTGGATAATAAAGTTTTGTATATGTCCTTAGGTGTTCCTATATTTAAGCCAGGAGCAGGACCTCTGCGTTGTCTTAATTTCTGTTGATGTATTGGTATTCCGGATAGGGATCAAGACGCCAATGCGGACCATCCTAGCCATGGACTTCAGTTGTTTCTGCACTCTCGACAGAATCATATGAATCCTCATTGTCCTCTATTTATCTCATATGTTCTGCATCGGATGCTTCTGATATTATATCGCAAATGTTCAGGATATGTTCACATTCGTTTTATATCTCATTTGCATCGGTGGAATCTAAGCGTGCTTGTTTAAAACAAGAAGCCATTTACACTTTCTTCTTATTGCGCTCACTGAACTTATTCATGTATGAACTTAGCAATGTATGAAACCAGTAGCAAGTAGATGAATTTGTCGATCAATCACAAAGCCAAAAGGAAATCCCCCGATTCGTGTTTATGTTAGACATTGCAAAAACTTATATTTTCATTTTTTTAAATGAATTTTCTTATATAAATTGTAATATAATGTAAAATTTTCATTTTTATTGTTTGTGGTACCCGGGTACCCTGTCACTCTGTTAAAGGTGTTTTTTTTTGTCACTCACAAAGGGTTAAGGTAGGAAAATTGTTAAAGTAAAATTAAGCTAGGTTTTAATAAAACATTTTTCGTGAGCACTCTTTATGTAAGAAAACCCAAATGTGCATTAAATAAATAACATACAGTTACTGCCAAATTGTGCGAAGATGATGCTGTTGTTAAAATTTTAATCAACTTTATTGTAGAAAACGCTAATAAACAGAATAAAACAAAAAGTAGAAAGGAAACTACTACATTATTAAAATATGAACTATTTATATATTATAAACTTCTTTAGTAACTGCATGTTGAAGGATACAACAGTGGATCCGGAAAAAAAACAAAATTCCCCACAACGATGCAACTGAGTATTAACTGCAAACAAAAAATGAAAAGATAAACTCACTGTTTATTGTTGGTGTTTTGTTTAAGCTTTGATATTGTTACAAGTAAGACTTTGAGTGTTTAAAATTCTCATTCGCTTTAGGGTTTTATTTGTATAATATTTTTGGCTTTTCTAAAAATCTTTGGAATAGGTTTCCTGATGATCTGGCCTAAGCAACCAGTGAAATGCGCATAGAAGCTAGCTTTCCCTCAACAATAAATTTCAGTGTATTTATCAAATATAAAAAATTGGGAATTTAGCACGTCATACAAAAATCTTAAAAAAATGTGTTACTTAAAAGTTTTTCTTGTTTATTTAACTCTTAACTTGAATAAGAGTAGAAGAACGAACGAATAAATAACACGAGAGGAAGTTTAAAATGGTAGGTTAACAAGTCGTTCTTTTATCTGAGAACCGGAGCAAAAGGTATCTGATGGTAAGACTGATGTGTTACAACAGCCAACACAACAACATTTTGAAAAAGAAGCTCAACATCACATAGAAAATTACACACATTCATAAAAATAATTTAAAAACAACACAAAGTATGTGCTAAAGTCTGAAGTAAAAGTTATTCTTATTACTTACATTGCCCCTATAGAACACAATGGGTCCGATCGAAAAACAACATTGAAAAAAAGACCGTTGCAAGACATGGACAATTTTTGTTTTGAACAAAAAGTCATTTTGTTCTGCAAAAAAACACGTTGTTACAAAATTTTAAAAATCGCGTGATAGATAACATGGTAAGGACTTCGGCAGGGAGCCTTTTTTTTAATAAGTCACTTTTTCTACAAAACTATAACTTTTCCAATTCAAAAGATTATTTTTAAACAAAATGTAACTTATATACCATTTTCGCCTGTGGGGATGTTTATTCAAATGTTCTAAAAGTTCCAGATTTTGGGGTTTAGTACTAGTGTGCATCATTGTAAATTTAAATGATACGGCATATCTCTTTGCAACTTAAGTTTAATGTTGTTAAATTAAGCTGTAGAGACAGAAAAGCTAAACAACTCAAGTTAAAAACAACAGCAACAAAAACTAATAATTAGAAATCATGAAATGGAAACTTATCCATTTAAAACTAGAAAGAAGCTTCTAGAGTTCGTTATTTTATAAAGTTAAGTTTTAATTACAAACTTAATGCAAAAGAAGCAGTTTTGTTAGTTCGAATAAAATTTTGAACTGTTTTCTAGAAAATTTGTTGATAGTCATTAGAAAATTTAAGAAGTTTCAAATAATTAATTGAAACTTCATAAGACACAGCCTGATGTTAATTTTATATTGCTATTTTGTGTTTATTCAAATTGCAAATAGAGGGTGTTTTTTTAAAGACCGATAGAACTGGAAATCGTAAAAAATATCACAAAACAATAAATTTAAAGAAAAAAATGTGTGTTTTAACATTGTCATTAACATTTAAAAGCATATCGGGCATTTGAGCACCGCACGATGCGCATTCTGGACGTCTTATTTTGGGATGATTTTTTAAGCTTTGCTGGTAGCATGTCAATAGCAACACGAACAATGGTGGGCTTCTAAGTCATCAATTGTTGCTTGCATATCTGTATAACCCAGTGAATTTACTTAGTCCCACAGAAAATTATCAAGAGGATTAAGATCGTAGGACCTTTGAGTTCAATTAGGAGAAGCATTTATCGAAATCAACTTACCGCCAAACTTTGATTTCAAAAAGTCGATGGTTTTGCTCGCCATATGGTATTGAAACCAACTCTTGTTTGGATAAATATTATCCTTATTTTTATGCATAAAATTATTAATCATTGTGCGGCAACGATTTAAATTGACCATAAAGCGATTTCCGGCTTCACGTTTGAAGAAATGAGGTCCAATGATGTTACCAGCGTAAAAATTGCATCAAACAATCTGTTTTCTTGTATTTGATTGAGTCTGAAGTGTCTGTTGAAAATATGCCTCATCGCTGAACAAAGTTGTGTAACCTAAAAGTTGGGCGCAATTTAACGATTAATTTGTAAAGTTTATTTGGAAAATTTGGCAGCGCTGCTAAAGCGCGAATCTAATCATAATGCTTTGCCAAAGTAAACTGATCGTAAATGTTAATAATTGAGAGCAGTATGAAAGTTCATTTGGCAGCCAAACATTGGGTTAGTTCTATTATGTTTAAAAAAACACCCTCTAGTTACTACTATAACTTAAAAGCATCATAAATGTTTAAAATTGAGAGAAGGTGATTTGAAATCACGTGATTGATAATTGCAAATGATGCACTATCTAAGTAATGCTCGTTGATGTGAAATATACCACTGTGGTGGGAATCATACCTGCAACGCTCACACGTATAGACTAGATTACACAAAACTTGCCTGACGGAGCAATCAACACTATACAGTTTACAGAAAAATAGTTCTCTTTAATAAATTCTTAATACATTTCCCAGCCAGCAAAATACTTCGACATTGTCGGAATCAGACATTTCGAGCAAATATCTGACTTCATTCTTAGAGATTTCGTTCAGATTTCTGTCAGACATTGAATATTCTTACTGTCTGGCCGATTCTGATCGATTTTGCATGGATATATCGGGGGGAATTTATGAACAGATATTTCCAATAGCATTCCGACGGAATTCATTCAGATTTGTCTAAAGAAACTTATTATTTTTTTAAAATAATGACAATTGACATTCAGTTGGAAATAATTTTAATATTATTTGTTCAGGATAAAAAGCATAAAAAAGGCACGTACGAGTAAAATTTATAATTATGTACATATTTTGCAATAAAATTATTTCTTTCAGCTATCAGTTCGAAAGCAAAAAAATCTCGGCTAACACATCAGAACTTCCCATGCCTTTTTCATTAGATATCTATCAGGAATGCCGACCAAAAACAAAAATTTCCCACGACATGTCTGTCAGAATTCGTGTCAACCACTTCATACGTTTTTGGTTCAGAAATCTGATAGAATTCCGACTTTTTGCCGATGTTTCTCTCAGATATCTGAATGACGTCGGATTATTTTGCTGGCTGGGTTGTTTTAAGGGTTTCTGACCTAAAATACTAGGCGATGTGTGAATGTATAAGCAAGGTGAAACTTGGCTAAATCACTTTATTATTCGAATTTATTTCTACACCATTCTCTAGTATTCCCAAAGACCAGCATATTTTATCTCTTTATTCTTTTCAATATCGACAATATGCAACACATTGCCTTTTTGTATTTAGTGGTTTTTCTTTTGTTGCAGTTTAAATTCTTTTTAGTTAATAAAACAGAGAATTTTAATTAAAACCCAAAAGGATTACAAGCACTCACATACACCTTAACATACTCACTTCTTTATGAATTAAAAGAAGACTTTATATACATATCTCATAGGAAGCAACACACAAAAGAAGATTACTATACGGAATAATGCATACTGAACCATGGTTGATGCATTTTACAATTACTGTTTAATGTGGAGCTTAAGAGTAAACTTAAACAAATCCAAAGTTATAGTATTTCGGTCTGGAGCAAGAATTTCAAGCCTTTTAAATTGGCATTTTGGTGATGAAAACATTGAAATTGTTAACAGTTACAAATACCTTGGCGTAGATATTACATATAATCTATCGTTTAAGAAATATTTAAAAAATAAATTAGCTTCATCAAAAATGGCAATCAACACAACGTGGTCAAAATATATCAATCACCCACAAATCTCAAAAAGCAATAAACTGAAAATTTTTCATGCCGCTTCTCGTTCAATAATGTTTTATGCTGCACAAGTTTGGGGTTACTCAAAATTTGAAGAAGTAGAAAAGCTGCTCCATTTTTTTATCAAAAAAATGTTATATTTACCATCTACGACACCTAATTAATTAAACTCTTTATACCTCTCAACTTTAAAACTGCACTTTTGCTACATAAATAAAGTTTTAAATATGAATCAAAATAGGTTACCACGCATTCTAGCTGAAGAAATAATAACACAAAACGTCTACTGGGCAGATGAATGGACCAGTCTTTGCCAACGTCTTCAGTTTACTCCTGATAATACCAATTTACCACTTTGCAAACATTGGAAAACAATAGTAAAATTACTAGAAATAAAAGAACGTGAAGAAAATGTATTAAACGCAAAAAATTCCCAACACCATGACCTTTACTGCCAACTGAACCATAATATTACACCTATGCTGGCGTCAAACTTTTCATCCCGCATTACCAGCATAATAATTAGAGCCAGAGGTGGGTTACTTGAATTAAATGCCAGATCATTTAATAATATCCCAATAGACAAGTGCTCTATCTGCAACTTAGAGGAATCTAAAAAAACACGTACCACTTTATTGGTGTTTGTCCAATCTATAAAGAACTAAGGTTAACATTGTTCGGAAAATACCAACTTAGTGTTATTGAGGTGCTTAATATCTTAAATGGATCAAACTTTCTCTCCCTATACAAATACATAGAATCATCTTCAAAATATCGTAAATTAATAATGAATGAATTCAATTTCTAGTCTTCCTTTTATGTACAAAAATATTTTAGCATGAATTTATAAATTTGTATAAACTTTATTGTAAATGAAATTAAAATAATATCTAGTATTATGCCAATCAGGCTCACAACATTCATGTTATGCCAAATATAGAAACCACACTTTTGTAAATTAATGAATATGTAAATATGTATATGCAATTTGAATATCTATTAATAAATAATAATAATAATAGAAACATTAAAATTTTTAAACTGTGCAACAACAGTTATCACACAATAAAAGCGAATATCAGTTTGTTAAGCATTTTTAGTTAATTTTAATTTAGATAAATTAGGGCATGGTGTTTATAAAAGAGCTGCCATATGTGTTCAAGATCAGTGTCAACAAATTCTGTGGGGATCACCCTATAATTGATAGTGGATCATATATAAGATCTTCTGACCAAAATTGTTTAGTTGATATAACATTTGGCAAAAAAAAAATGTTTTATATGTCTGAAAATTACGCAACTGGACTTGGTGAGGACTTACCCAAATTTAATCATGGTTCTTATAAAAGCTAAAAGCTACCCATTAACACTTTAACGCAGAAAAGTGAAGGATATAAAGTGAAAATAACAAAATTAATCGGTTAAATATAAGACACCAAAGCAGGGAATAACAAAAGATCCCTGTTTTAATTATTGTTATCATACTTAGCCAAACATGGAATCTCAGATTAAAAATTAAGAAATTGGCCCACTGAAAATCCAAAGCCTTTTGAGCCTAAGCGTGTTCTTTATTTAGGCCATGTTGAAAATCATTCTCTCCAAAAATTTATTTTCCAGTGATAGTTTAAGATATTTATTCTTAAAAATAACTTCTCAATCTCTCCTACAAACATTAAAAAAAAAAAATTATTAAATCAAAAGCTTTAGAAGTGCAATATTATATTATTCCTTTATTGTTATCCATTTTGTCACAAATTTATATACCTTTGCTTAACAGCTCCACGATAGAATTTTAGTCCTTTGAAATTTAGTTAATTGTAGCAACAATACATTTTAAACGTCGTTAGTGTTTTATATTTGCTCATCGTTTTAAAATATTCGGTATTTATGCTACTGTATACCTTTCTACGTAGTATGTCTGCTGTTACTCCTTTACAGAAAATAATTTTCTCTAGAGGCAGCACCGTACAAGTGGTGACACCCTGCAAATAAAATTGGACCACCTGATCCATTTTGATAAAATGGACTACTCCATGGACTGGTCCGATGTAATGCAAGCATGGACCATGTCATTGTTAAAAAGTGTTTGTAGTGAGACGTCATGTCTTTGTTTTTAAACGACATGCTTTCGTTTTTAAACGACTACAAAACTAATCCTCTTGTATATACCGTGGAGTAGTTTTAAAACTACTCCTTAGTGGTCCAAAGGTGGGTTATATGGTCCTCTCCTGGGACATCGTAATGTTAAATAGACCAGGTTTTTTCTATACGTTTGGGTTACTTTTGGACTAGTCTTGGTCCCTTGTGGACTACTCTTTACACGCGTGTTTGTACTAGTCCTATTATTTGCAGGGCAGTAGAAGAAATGTATTTACGAGCAAAAATATATATATTGTTCTCTATTATGCTTGAAGCACTTTTGTGACAAGTACTTCTTTGTAAAATGCTTACCAAAAAAAGAAAAAAGCAACAACAACGTTTTAAATTATACACAAACATTCATTACAAATATACACACTTAAACACAGAGAAAGAACAATTTGACGTATATTAACTGTATCCACATAAGAATGTCCCAGTTAACGATGGAAATTATCGAAATATTATAAGTGTCATTGTCGAAAACCAAAAGTTTTAAAAACTTGTATAATGACTGCCGTAAACGTTACAAATACAATAAACGTTTTAAGTATTTTTCACTGTAGTTGTCGTGAATTTGGCAAGATTTCGAAAAAAAGAACTTTAAACGATCTGGCCTAAGCAACCAGTGAAATTCGCAAAGGAATAGCTTATCCCATCAACTATAAATTTCGGTGTTGCTATCAAGAATACAATTTGGGAATTAAGTACGACAAACACAAAATCTTGTTATTGAAAAAAATCAACACGATTGGTTCGAGAGCAAAGACTACTTATATCGAACTAGTTAACAAATTTTCGAAAACAACAAAGAACCTTTGCGCTTTTTTTAAATTTAAATTATCGTAAAAGTCGGAGGCAGAAGTCTGTATATTCTGTTGGTGCCTCAAAAACTTTGCAAAAAAAAAAAAAAAAAAAAAAAAACAGGGGAAAATTGTCTTACTATTTGCACTTTATAGAATGACATAATTTTTTGCCAATATTCAGTGCCTCAGGTGAAATTCCCTGATGAAGCACAAAAAAGTTGAAACACCCATCCTGAACTGGCGCAAGTCCAATTCTATATTTCATAGAAAAATGAAAAGAATTACAATAAAACGTGTCACAAGAGCTCTAAGCAATATTTCTTCAAATCAGAAATCCGCCCTTTAAATCAGAAGTTTAAATGTAAAAACTAATGCTCAAAGTGGAAACAAAACCGAAGTGCTTGTGTTTGAATTCGGCTCGCCTGAAAATGGGATTATATTATTTGCTTTAAAAGTTAATATAGGCATAGCTTCGGGTAGCATCGCCATAAACATTATATACTTGATATATCTTAAGATAGCGAGTGCCTTTCAATAAGAGACTAGACTTTGGTGGTCATGGGGCATCAGCATTTTACTAAATATACATTTCAGAAAGTTAATTATGCGAAACTTTATTGTGTATCAAACCTGTTAGACAAGTTGTCCGTCAGGCTTCTTTTACTTTATCAATTCTCACTTAACCAAAAACATATTTTTTATATATGTTTTTAATCATACGAATTTTCATTCAAAAACATTTTTGTTTACGTTTTTTAAATTTTGTACTATAAACGAATTTTTCTTGAATTTTGGTTTATTTTATTATTAAATAAAAATTATTTTTTCAGCGAGTTTTTTTTTACTTTTTGCTATCTTACCTCGACTTAGGATCTTTTGTCAAAACGGCACAAACACAGTTAAATACCGATAATTCTTACCCCGATAAATCGCAATTCCCGATAATTCGTAATAAACTGTCGGTCCCTTGAAAAAATCTCGTTAATTCGTAAAATTTCCATATATTTTGGTCCCCTCGCTAATTTACTTCTTATAAATCGTATTTGTTTGCTAACATCTAGTTAACACTGTCTCACAAGTCTTTCGTATTCCATAATGAGATAGAAATTTAATGAGTTTTTTTGCGACTGTTAACAAATCTAATTTAACATGAAAGTTTGTTTTCACACCATCACACAAAGTATTAACACTCACACATGAAATAAAATGCAACCCTAATCCAATGAACAGTATTATTATTTAGAAAAAAATTTCAAAAAATTATAAAGTCGTATGGGATGTCAAACATTTTTCATAATACTTGTCATTTTCGTGACACATTGCATTTACACTATCACACTTTGTCATATAACTTGAGTTTTTGACATGTATTTATACCCCGTTAAATCCAATTAAACCCCGTTAAATCGAAACCCCGCTAAATCGAAAACCCCTATAATGGCCAGTCCCTTGCGATTATGAATTATCGGGAGTCCACTGTATATATTTATTTAGATTTGGAGAACGGTAATAGTTAAATTGTACACATAGCTGAGCTACCAAAAAACAGAACCTTTACTTAAAATGGGAGGTGTAAGAAAAGTGGGTGTGGCACAAAATAGAATTCTGTACATCTGAAGAACGGCAATAGCCAAAATATAAAAATTTGATACAAATAGCTTGGTTATCAATACTCCATAAAAGTCAAAAAGTTGGCGGGATTAGATAAGTGGGCGTGGCGCAAAATAGAATTCTGTATATCTGGAAAACGGTACGTTTACAAATTTCGTACAAATAGATTGGTTATCAATACACAACATCTGTAAAATAGTGGCTGGAGTTGGATAAATGGGCGTGGCACCTCAAATACAAAAAAAGAAAACTGTATATCACTAGAACAGTTACAATAAAAGCTACAAGGTTTGGTACAAATAGCTTCAGTATCAATATACGACATATGGAAAAAATATGCGGGATTGAACAAGTGGGAGTGGGATAAAAGAGAAAAAAATT
Source organism: Pollenia angustigena (assembly GCA_930367215.1). NCBI lineage: Eukaryota > Metazoa > Arthropoda > Insecta > Diptera > Polleniidae > Pollenia > Pollenia angustigena. The sequence continues at coordinate 108,717,049 of OV884059.1, read as the reverse complement.
TTCTAAATTTGTAGCAAAAACTTTGGTTTACAATACTGTCAAAAAATGGATTGGGTTGGGTAAGTTGGCTTGACACCTTTCAAAAAAAAAAAAAAAAAAAAACAATATAGATTTCTCTATACCTAGAGAACGGTTACAGTAAAAGTTTTTAAATTTGAAACAAAGAGTTTGTCAAAAAATGGGCTGGATTGGAAAAGTATCCATAAAGCAGTAAAAGTATCTAATAAAGGTACAAATTTCATCGAAATAAATGCACGAGATTTGTTTTTAAAAATGTTTACTAAGTTTTTGTTTAAACGGGGGTGAAATTAATATTTTTAGAAAAACAAACATATTAACTTTTCTTTTCCTTGAGGGGTATTTGTCTATCATTTAAACTTCTCTAAGAAGTTTCCGAACGCACCATCGATAATTTTCCATCACTCAATTCCGTTTCCTTTTTTCCCATAGACAACAGTCCAAAAATAATATAGACTTATTTAGCATTTTGATTTTTGCTTGGGAATTCTTGGATTTTTGTTATATTTCTTTTTTCACATTTCCGAACTTCAACAAAAAGTTTTATTAAAAAAAAAACGTCTGAGAATAACACTATTTTTTTAAATAAAAATTTTAAACAACTTATCCTGATAAGATTTTACTTTCTGGTGGATGTATGAACATTTCATGATTAATAAAACACATCAAAAGCTGTCCGCAAAAATTAGCGAAATCACCGCCTTATAGGGCGCCTTTATGACCGGTATTGACAGCATTCATTTTCCTCCTTGATGAATGCACAAATGTTTCATTCAACTATCCATCCATACCATCCATCCTACGAAAAAAGTCCAGATAGTGTTTGTGTTAATTTTGTTTAACCACAAATCACTAAAATAGTCAAAGTACATGAAGAGTATCGGGGTAATATTTTTTTTTTTTTTGCCAAAAGTACGTAAATGTAAAAATTTAAAAGTAAAACATATATGTATGTGCATGTAGTGGTTTAAAAACAGGAAAGTGCCTGCAAGCAAAACACAACATGGGCTCATGCCCATAAACACATTCACATAGTTTGTATGTATACGTAAGTTACTGTATACAGATTTACAAAAAACAAAATCTCACAGACATATTGTCTAATACCCAGACTTTCATGTGATTACAACAAAAGATAAGTAAGTAAGTATGGGAAAGTGTATGTTGCTGTATACATGTGTGTTCGTATATGTCCTTATCTCTACCCTGCAAATAATAGGAACAGTCCAAACACGCGTGTGAAGAGTAGCCCACAAGGGACCAGGACTAGTCCAACAGTAACCCAAACGTATGGAAAAAACATGGACTATTTGACATTACGATGTCCTAGGGCAGGACCATATAACCCACATTTGGACTACTAAGGAGTAGTTTTAAAACTACTCCATGGTATACTCAAGAGGATTAGTTTTGAAGTCGTTTAAAAACGAAAGCACGTCGTTAAAAAACGAAGACATGTCGTCTCACTACAATTACTTTTTAGCAATGACATGGTCCATGCTTGCATTACACCAGTCCATGGAGTAGTCCACTTTATCAAAATAGATCAGGTGGTCCAATATTATTTGCAGGATAGTACTCGTATAACTTTTTGCCAAAGTAATGCGTCAAGACATTTGAAAAATATTTTTTTTGCTCATTTTTTCTTTTGGTTTCCTTCTTTTATGCACATGTTTCTGTAGTTTCTTAGTTTTTCTCTTGTTGACTGCACCTTGTAAATTGTAGGTAGTTTCCAACAACATCATGTTACTGCAGTCATGTGTTTGATTTGCAACACCTAAGTTTTGTGTTTTTGTTGCTATGTTTAGTTGCTGCAACTTTTTATTATTGCTGGTTTTTGCTGCTACTTTAAAAATAGTTTTTTTTTATCTACGAACTCATGTGCTAAGCAAGAATTTTCTTGTTTAGATTTTTAGGGTCTGGTTAAAATGACTGTCGGTTAGGGATTGTTGTAATATACATGTTTTGTGTATGTGATTACTTTTTTTCTGTAAAAATTTTCGATGGTGTTATATAAAAGATTCTTGTTCAAAAATAGTTATTCATGCCATAATATAAAACTGGGTGTTCATAAAGTATGAAGAAAATGCAATATACCATACACTCAAGATAAAAGAGGTATGTAGTTGGAAAGAAGGTTACTTATAGTCCAAGAGAGGAGAGCTAAAGAAGGGAAAGGAGTTTGTAGTCGCCTTTAGGGTTTTAGGTCCAGAAAGTTTTCTTTCTCTATCTTAATTAATACGTTTCCAACATCGAACTTTTGTAAAATTGAAGTCGAACCAATTTTGAAAACGATCCTTCTTTGAAAATGCATATATATTCCCTTATATATGGGTAATTCCAATTTAAATCAACCAAGAGTGGGACACGACCCCTTCCGATTTTAATGAAATTTGGGGAGAAGGTTCCTTTTATCTTATAAGGAACATATCGAGCCCTAATAGCATAAATAATGTAACCAACAACATTTAAGATTTTTGTTTTTTTGATGAAAATCGATAATCTTTGATCATTTGCATCATCTCTGGGAAGTACCGTCATATTAAATTTTAAAAACGGACTAAGTCAAAAAATTATTTTTTGCATTTCAATATTAACGTCGTTAATTATTTTTAAAAAACAACGACATAAATATTACAACAAACACATGACAACCAAAGCCGGCTATCGAAATGATCAAACCACAGTTAAAAAGCTCAAAGGATAAAAAAGTACTGAAAACAACGCGGGGGTACTGCGATATTGTTAATATGAAGAAGTACTGAAAAAACTACCAAAGTACTGAATTTTTCAACACTGGTCGCTACTGATTCAGTTTTCTTTCAATAGTGTACAATTTGAATTTTGCATGGATGCACCTTAAGATGCAAGTTTAAAATTCTGTGCAATGTTGTTTTGGGAATGGCCTGAATGACAACGAGTTGAGACATATTTATAGTTTTGAACACTCTGTCGCACAGCTTCAAGTTGCCTTCAGTACGAATTTTTAGATGAACACCTCTTCCAGGACGGTGAATCACTGGACCCCGTTCCTCATAACGGCCGACTAAATTCCTAAACATAAAGAATGTACATCTTGAATTAAAAACCTAAAACCTTGCCGATTTTTCGCTGCGTCATAACAATTGATCGCTGACAAGATTACAAAAATTTCATGATTTTAACGCCTTGTGTTATAACTGTGTGCATCCACTATAAATTTCCAAGAATTCTATTTGAAAATAAACAAGTAAAAATTCGGAGACTAGGAAATCGTAATGAAGTTTCATCATCGGGTTTAGGTGATGCAGTTTTTCAGGAATAAGTTGGGTCCTAACGGTCGTCTTATTTTTTTTTTATTCTAATCTAACTTCTCCTGTTTAAACTTATTTAAAAAAAATTTTTTTTTATCCTTTGAAATTCTTTTGCAATTAACCCACTTTAATACAATTCTTGTAAATGAATAAACTCCCTTACATATGAATTCGTTTGCCTTCTTATGCCCTTGTTTATGCTACACAAAAGTCTTATTTCAAATTCATCACACTTCTCTGTCAATTCTCTGCTTTTGTATTTTTGTCGTCATCTTTGTTTCTGTTCACTAAAGTATTATTCTACAGAGAACTGTATATATTTAGTGAAGAAAAGGGAGCAGCAACTATAAATCAAGTATTTTACACGAGTATTTATTTCTATAGTCTATTCATTTTATTCATGTATTTGTGCAGCGGAGAAAAAGCATGTGAGAAGTTTTTAACCAGAACCCTGCAGTTCTTGACTAAATTGTTGACCCCTAGCATTACAACCTCCCTTAAAAACCGTAAAGTAACCAGTTTGTTCCTTCTACTTATGTCCCTTCACTAGCGGAGAAAGGTCGTGTATTACGAAAAAGTAAAACAACTGTTAATAGTCTACCCAAAACTCGTCTTGTAGTCTTTTTAAGACAGCCAAATGGATACTTAGTGATTTAATAAAGACTACCAACGATTCGATTTGTTTGAAGCAATCAATTGTGAATGTTTCTATTTGAGAATCCTTAACCGAATCTTAAGTTGATATCAACCATTTCAATGGAATCACATAAGCTTATTTTAAAACCGCTGGGTCTTTAGTTTGTTCATATTATTTGTGTCTTTGTAGTTGTGAAAGTGAGTGTGTGGAATTTTTGTCCAGAAATTTTAAAAACTTAATTTTACTGTTGTGCATTATATGTGTCCCTGTGTACTTACAGGTTGTTAAGTCTGAATAAAAATTTCAAAGGAGCTTTTATTCTATGACAAAATTTACTTTTTATTTTCATTCCTGTTTCACTATGAATGGAAGTAAATGTGCTCTTTTTCCTTTCTTATATTATCTCTACAAAATGCAATGTGATACAGGTTTGATAAAATTTTATAGAATTTAAGAATCCTTTTAAATGTTTGTGATTGAAAACATGATTGTATTTGTGTATCTGTTTAAAAATGCCTAAAGAAATTGTTTAGTTTATGTATTAAAATTTTACTTGAAAAGATAATCAGATTTATGCCCAGAAGTAGAAATTCTATAAATATTTGAAATTTAAAGAAAAACGTTAAGAAACATCTTTAAGTAGAACCAATTTAACAATGACTGAAGAAAACGTGATTTGAATAATTTCCTAACCTCATAGGTCACTTCTCTTTATAAAGCACAAGCAATATTTTAACAATAATTAGTTTTATTCAGCCATGTCACATTTTCGAAAAGGGTCACAAAAAGCGATTTTCCAGAAAAAGGGTCCAAAAATTAAAAAGGGTAAAGTTTTTTGTAAGCAGTATTTTTCATTTAAAAGAAAATAGTAAACCAGACAGCCCGCTCGCTGGACGGACATCGTTGGATCGACTCTGGTTTTAGAGAGGCTGGTCTGCACTGAACGTCATTCAAATTTGGAACCTTTTAAGCGTACACTTATCCGAGCAGCACATAAGTTTCCTATTGGTGTAGTGCGTACTGGAATTTTTAACTTCGATTATGTTGAAAGGTAAATGGTGGGTTTTCATTCTTAAAAGTTCAATCTATCAAAAACACCTACGAATATAAAATAATTAAAAAACCCCTTATTTGACCACCCGTTATATGCATTTTCACAAAATTTATTAAATACCAATTCATTCTAAAACTGTAATCCAATAAATTTTAATGCGGTAATAAAACCACAATAACACACAATAGAATAAATATATAAATATTTATAGTAGTTTTTTGTGCCAACTAATTGAGGCCAAATTAAATTTATAAAATTATATTATTTTTTTTCTTCTCTAAAATAAATTTTAATACTAAAATAAAAAATAAATGTTTACAAACATAAAAAAATTACGGAAAAATAAAACAAGGATTTGTTAAAAAAGGTGTTGTAATGAATTTTAATTGAAAATAAAATTTAATTTAAAGCAATTACAGGGAATTTAAATAAATTGTTATCTCTTTTTATTTTGCACATTAAAAAAAAAATTTAATTGAAATGAAAGTTTATTAATTTAATGTTTTTTATGCACCAGCAAAAAGTTTAGATGTACAGAAAGAAAATCAGAATTTGTTAAATTTCAGAGGCGCAATGTCAGGTAAATATAAACCAGGATATGGTCGGAACATACTTATCCCAGAAAACCAAAATTTGACATCGAATATTGCTTCACATTTGTTGTATTCCCCCTTTGTTCAGAGAAGAACTGACAATTATAATACACCAGCAGCATGCCAGATATGGTTTTATAAATAAACAATTTTAATTTTTACAAAAGGAATTCAGGAATTTTTGTTTCTTCTTTTACTTTTCAAACATGAAAATAATGTATGGTTTTCTTCTTGTAGTGTTGTTGTTATTTATACACAAAACAAGAAAATCGTTATTGCCTACTTTTGTACTGTTGTGGTTGTTTCTACAACAAACTTTTACAAACACATGTGCATGTTATGATTGCCGAAAGTAATTGGATTTTTGTGTCAAAAAATTAGTAAATCTTAAGGAAAAACGTTACTTATATTTCCAAACAAGACAATTCAAAAGACTTCTTTCCATCATCTCCAATATTTATAAGAAAAACAAAAATTATAATGATACTCAAACACAATAAAACATTCATTTTTGCAATAAATTTAATCACTTGTGCATCAAATATTCATTTATCTTTTTTCTCAAAATGCATTCATTTTGTTCAGCTGGATGTAAAAACAAAAAATAATATTTAAAGTTCAGACAAAAAAACTAAACAAAAGAATCTTTTTGTACTTCGTACAACATTGTTGAACATTGACAATATTTATTTATTTATTTAATTATTTTTTATTTTGTGTAAGCAGCAATTTATGTTCATTAAATCTACGAAAACACAAGCAAAAACTACAACAATAAGAATAATCGCATTTGTTTAACAATATAAACCAAAATAACAACACAAACAAACAAAAAGTATAAAATTCCCAACATTTAAATAAATAAAACCGATTTTTACAATAAACAAGTGGGGATTTAAATATGTCATCAAGAGATTGCATTTAAATTGCGTTTATTACACACAACAGCACTAAAAATTTTTATAGACAGACAAAATTGTTTATAAATTTTAAAAAATAAAATTTTAGAATGTAGTTAATGCGAGTGAAATTGAGAACTGTAAAAATGAGACAGATTTTCAGGGCAAGTTTAAATATTCACAAACATTTTTAAAATAGGCATGCAAATAAACCGAAAAAAACTTAAAAATATGCGCGCGAAAAACACAAACTATTAATTTATTTCTGGTTGGCGCACAAAACCGCAGAATATATTAAAAAAAGGTTCAACATCAATCGGTGGTACAGGCGTAACGTTCTCTTTCGCTGCTATGACGGATTAACTTTCATGTAAAGCACACAAAACAGGACGGAACAGTGCACTCTTAAAATACATGGCCTTTCCCGCCCAGCAGCGAAATCAGGCAACGCTGCTGATGTTAAAATATAAAAAAATACAATTTTTTTTCGATAATTTCAGAAAAACTTTACCTGATGAATGAATAAGCTGTTGATTAAAAATTCCAAAAAATCTGAATATGAAAGAAAAGGACCGATATATTTTTATTTTGAAATTGCAACAAATTGACTGCAAAGCATTTTTTATCAAAAACGGCTCCGAACACGAGTAGATTTGCATATTGTCAATGCAAAGCATATATTCTTAGAAAAAACTTGAAAAATATGAAAATTCATATTTTTCATGAAAAAAGCTTTACAAACTTGCCCTGCTAGACATATTAAGAACCATTGTATTGCAAAAAAAAAACAACAATAAATAAAATGGGTGCACCGCTAGGCTTGTTGGCAGTGATTCAGTTTGTCAGTGTGAGGGCCACCGGTTTAATTCCCGCCAGAGGCCCGGTTAATTAGCCACTTATATTATCACACCTAACGTGAATTAAAAGTGAACAGTATTTTTCCTCAAAATTTTGCATTTCCCCAATTTTTTTTTTTTCAATTAAACCATTAATCAAAAATAAAATCAGGCTTAATAACAAATTTAATCAAGTGAATTAAACGTTTACTTATATGAACCACATTACTGCGGCAAATGTTGTTGATATGAAAAAAATATTTAATTGAAACTATTTAGTTGTTTACTGGTGCAAATTTAACAAATTTTTTAATTAATATCACAAATTTAACTAATTTTTTAATTAATATCACAAACTTTTTAATTGAAATCAATTTTTATTTTTTTGCTGTGAAGGGAACAAATAACGAGGGAAATTATTTAACATTTGAGGGGTATAGATGCAAAGACTGCAAAGTCCACTTTTTTCACAAACGTAACTAATCATACCTCTTAGTTGTATTTAATGAATGCTTCCAATAAGTGAATATTACATTACCAGAAACACTTTTATCCCATAAAAAAGTATGTTCAAAAATTAAGAATTGATGCAAAAACGGCAATGTCCATTGGAGATAGTCGTTTTTGCAATGATCACAGTTTGTTTAGCCTTTTTTCTCTCAACTATTTTCGAAAATGCATGCTATTTTTTTATTTTGTTTCTTTTTTGCAAAACAAAACTAAAAAGAAATTTAAAAATATAACACATTAGTTAGTTTTATTTTTCATTTTATAACTTTGTCATTAGTCGTAATTATGGAGCTAAGTTGTTATTAAGTTCCTCCAAATCAATCAAGAAAAAACTAAGCCTTTGTTAAGTTTAAAAATTTTATAACTACTGATTTTTTTAAGCACTTGCCCATGCTAAAAAAGCCGCAATTTCCATTTGATTAGAGCAAACACATCAATCTCCAGTTTTATTATTATAATTGCCAGCAAACCGCTATATCGATTTGGTTAAAACTTGCGTCATATCTTCATCAAATTCTTATTTACTGATTAGCAGATATACAATACATACATATGAATATACTTTGAGCTAGAGGCTTTTACTATTTATTACGAAAACTATAAGTGTGGACATTGTAGTCTTTACATCTATACCCCTCATTTAACGATAGGAATGAATATGAAACCGTATTTGTAACATACATATTTAGAAAAAAATAAAATAAATTAAGAAAAAACCAAAATGGATAATAAATGTCTATATTGATTTTATTGAATAAAAAACTGCTTTAATTACTTTCGAAATTTTAACGCCAAACAATTCACCCAATATACTCAATACTGCATTCTTTTAAAATGTCTTTAAAACTTGTTTTTTTAATTAACTAAATGTTCCTTTCTTTTATCTTTACAGGTATGTTTCATTAAACTCGATTTAAAACTATTTTACTTAAAGAGGTAAGTAGGAAATTATTGGGGGTACAGCTTTCTTTTTGTATTCTATGTAAGAACCATTATTTTCTCCTTAATTTTGTAAAGACAACTGTAAGACCATATAAACATTGTTTTCGAAATTTTAAAGTTGTGGTGAGGAGTTCACGTTTGTCTTCTAGCTAGTAATCATGCTTTGTACTAATAAGTGTTAGGGAAAGTTTTAGTTCCTTAGTCAGTGGAATTAATCTATAAATCTGGTATCCAGACGTCCACCTAGTTTTGCTTGCATCTACTACATATTTGCTTAACTCGGCAGTCCCTGTGATCTGGGGGCTACTCTCGATTGCGATGCAAATGCAATTTCGATCAAAAAGCTAAAGGCCAATTTGGTACTCGTTATCACTTTCGCAAAATTTTTTGTAAATGTGCTGGCAATAAAAATTCAAGATAGCAAGATAGATTGAAAAGTATGGCTTCGTTACGATCTTCCGCAGAGCAAGTACTTCAAGTGTGCCAAATTTCAGCTTTCTATGTCATCAGATGGCTTCAGAAAATTGCAGAAGGAATAGGGCATGTATGTATTAAAGACCTGCACGAGTGTATCAGTAAGTATTGTTGAAACAGATACACCAGATATATATCTGTTACTACTGATATAAATCAGAGAATGAGTGTAACTGATATTGTATGGTTTTGCTTTTGCCCACTCACCATATCTTAAAAACAAAAACAGATGTTTATGGTTTTGGATTGAGTGTGTCATAACATTTTTTTTTTTGCTTACAAATATCTGTTGTCACCATAAGTATTTCTACAATATCTGTGGTAATCTGTTGTATTTTTAAATATTGTTGGCGAGTTGATGAAAATAAGAGAGTTTGTAAAAATTTGTATAAGATCTCAATCAGGGGTGCCAGATGGTTTTAGTAAAAAATCGACATATTTTCAAAAACAAATCGGAAATCAAATTATGAAAAACGGCAAATTAAAATTACTGTTTTAAACACATAAAACATATTTTTAATGACAAAAACAACAAAGCAAAACCATTAACCATTACATAATGCTTTAAAAAAAATAAATAAAAATAAATGTTTTATAAATAAATTTTATTTAATTAAAAAAATACGGGGTATCTGATAGCAGATTTATATATTCAAACTTAAATAAAAAATTTAATAATTGACACAAAGTTTTATTAAAAGCATTGAACGGTAGAATGGAAATGCGGATTTTATTTTTTAAAGAGTATGTCATCCACATGTCTTTTGTTGACTTGAACACACTGTTCAAAACGGAGCCTTGTTTTTCGAGAATTTAAAAAAATAAATGACCCAATTTTTTCATGCGTGGATGAGGCACACCAAACATTTACCCTGGGGCAATGTAAAAGTATTTGATGTTTCAATCGAGGGTTTTAGGTTCTTGGAGACCAGTAACGGTAGATTTGTTTGTTGACGTGGCTATTTAAGTGAAAATGAGCTTTGAACAAAATTGTCGACGAGCAATTACGTAAGAATCATTACCCTTAAAAAATGTCTCCTCAGCGAACGCGCGATTCTCATTCGACTACTGTGACTGACAAATCCTCCCAATCGATAATTCTAACGGCTCCAACCTCCCTCCGCAACGTTTTTTACTTTTTGAAATAATCGCATTTAAAAATATAATTTTGCCACCAGACACCCTTTATATGAATAGATTTTACTTAAGGGTAAATTGCAGGGACCGTTAATAAGAGTGATCCATATAATTTTAGCTTAAAAACTCTCCATATAAGAGTCAGCGGAGATCTATACTGTCTTATACCAATAGGTTCGTCCCTTTAAGAACCTATGGTGATCTAGAATAAACAATCTTAACTCCACGGTTAAAAATCATTTTTCAACGAAAAAATAAAAGTAGGTATGGATGAACTCTTAAAAAGAGAGTTTTATTTCGCAGTCATAAAATTTTCGACCTAAAATTCTTCTTCTTCTTTTTAATGACAATTAGTTTAATTGCAGTACAAGCGGATTAGATAACACTGCTTTACAAATTGTAGTGATCTGACCAGCTAAAAGCTTTGGATGTCCATGTACAAAATTTGAATTTAATTAAATGTCGGTTAAAATCACACTCCTGTACCTCAATTCTGTAACTTTTTGAATTTAACTACCGATATCGTTAACTAACGAGAAATCTGTCGGTTACTTTAACGAATTTGTTATTCTGTATTTTAAATAAACAAATATTTTTGTTTAGAAATATTGACGACAAATATCGGTAAAAATATAAGAACGTCAAAGTGAAAATTTTTTAAAATTAATAAAAAATACAACATAAATTTGCTTTATTGCATTTATTTTAACAAAACATGAATGAAAACGTGTAAATATTGATTATATTTCTAAACAAATATGTTGGTTTTAAGTCTTTTTATACATAGGGAAAAATTTCCAGGTGACTGAGCCACTCTAGCACAACATTCTGCTCTTACTTTTTATACCTACACTACTGTATGTGAAGAGGATATTATGTGTTTGTACGAATGTGTGTAACACGTTTAAATAAAGGTTCTGGGTCTGCCTTATACCGATTGACTCAGAAACAATGTCAGAATCCATTTAACGAAGCCCGTCCTTCTATCAAGATGGCTGGTTGTCTGTCCAAGATAACCTTGTGCGCAAATTACAGGCCGCAATTTTAAAAATAATTTTATAAAATTTGGCACATATGCGTTTATTGTTACAAGGTCGAAGTCTTTTTATAATGGTGAGAAGCAGTTATTTAATTTTAATAGCCCACATGAAAACTTCTTTCAGGAATAGGGGTTTGTGCCTATTAATAGCCATCTTGTTATGTAGACATTTGAGTTAAATAAGATCCAAAAATATTTTGTCGCAACCTACATAAATCACCAAAACAAATTTTTTTAGAATCGGTCCATATTTGACCACAGCTCCCATCAGGCGCGGATCCAGCTTGAGCCTTAGGGGGGGGAAATTTTTTATGATACAAAAAAAATTTGTTTTTAAAAGTTTATTAAAAGCAATTTGTGTATATTATATTAAAAAAACTCAACAATAAGGTTAAATAAAATATTCAATATAAATTAAAATAAACTAATCTTTTTAAATAAGCAATTTATGATTTCCTTGTGAGGCAAATTTAGATAGTACAGTCTATGTTCAGTTTGTCATTGTTGATCCGAGCCATGTTTTTATTCGACGAAGGGTAGGAAATGACCTCTCGCTCGTAGCATTACTTACGAGCATTGAAACGAAAATTTGAAATATTTTTCTTAGATTTGGGTAGATATCTTCATCACAGTTTATTTAAGCATATACAACGTTATCTGATAGATTTTTAGATAATTTCCATGTTTGTTGCCAATGCTACAGTTCAGGCTCAAGTTTAGATGTTAGTAAGTGTTTATCTCGAGTTGTGGTTTTAAAGGTTTTATATCTGTATATGACTTGATTACACTTTGAGTAGAAATTTTGGTATGTTCAATACATTAAAGATATCTATTGGAAAAGTGTTTTGAGATCTTCTAAAATAAATTCAATAAGAGAATGAAACCTACAACTCGGTAGAAATCTTCAACATTTTGGATGTAATTATTTCGTTCAAATCTTGTTTTTTAGGTTGGAACCTCGATTTGAACGCAAATAACTTTAACTTTTTTAAAAATCACTTTAAATTGTTCTTCGGCTTTATTTCTTTTTTCTTCAAGGCACATGATTAAAGTTTTGATAAGGCTTGATCCTTTTTGAAGATCTATATCGTGCTTTTGTAAAATGATACTAAGCGGCTGTGTTACAATAAGTATCACACTTAATATGTTTATTCCGCAAATAAATTCAAAAGTTCTAAGTGGGTTCCTTAATATAAGACTCTTGATGAAGTATCTCTACCTTTCCACTTAGATATGTTTTCCAAAGCTTCTACTATATGATGTACACTTGTTGCAAAGTGTAAAGCTGAGTCGTGACGGTCCACCCATCTTGTCTCGCATAATGTAGAGAGTTTGGCTCCCAAATACTTCAGTAAAAACGTGTTTTGCCTGATTTACGGGAAATAGCAAGGCGTTTGTTTCGCATTTGTCGCGGTTTCCAGAATTTTTAAACAGCTCCATTTTCTGCTGACATCAAACGACACCCATCAGTTTCAACTCCTATACAGTTTTTTAGGTCAAGACTAAAATTTATCAAAGTTTTAAGAACTGTTGATGATAGTGCCATCGCATCAATTGACACATCAGCGTCATAATCAATATCCTGTGAAGGCTCTTCAAATGCTTTTACAACAAAGCCAAAACAATTCTTCCCTTACAACTTTTTGTTGTATGTTGAAATATTTTAAAGATAAGGAAATCTGGCTTTTCCCCGACAAATCCTTGCGTTCGTCAAAAATTATCAAATAGGAATTTTTTTCATATAACTCATATATATGTATGTACATAAATATTACAAATACTAATGGCCATTTTCTCATTAGGTGATTATCTTTTTTCCCAACGAAAAACTGCACATTAAAGAAATTTGGTTTTCTCAATGTCTCTTTTGCTTCGGATTTATCGCAAAGCTAACCGGCACTCATCTGCCAATTATTTATTTTGCTTTTATTTGCCGTACAGATAAATTCAATCAGCTGACTCCCAACTTTTACATGTATTTTGAGTGGCGTTGCCAGCTGAAAACAATGTTTTTTGTCGGTATATTGAGAAACCCAAAATCGTTAACGGACAGTTTATCGGTCCAATAAATTTATGTTAACATTAAGTAACAGACAGTTTTTCGATACATTGAGAAAATGGCCATAAGGCTTTTTAATAATTCAACCGCACGCACTATCAAGTTAAACGTTTACTCTTTGGTTATACATAGATGGCACCTGCTGGGATTGAATGTAGAATAATAAGTATTTGAATACATTAAACTAGATGTTTCGTTGAAAATATCTAATAAATAACTATTAGGATGAAGATTTGGATACTTATTGAAAATTTGGTTAGAGATTCAATAAAAAAACAAAAAAATACTTATTGAAAATTTCGTTAGAGATTCAATAAAAAAAAACAAAAAAAAACCTTGCTGGGATTTCCAAAAATTGTGTACATTAAAAAAAGATAATATTAATGGGTATTCTTGTATTATCGAAATAAACAAAACATATTTTTATAATTTACGGGGGGGAAATTTCCTTATTTCACCCCCCCTGAATCCGCGCCTGGCTCCCATACGAATACACTAATAATGGTAGTAGATACTTAGATAATATTTGGCACAAAAATTTCTTATGTAAATATTAACCTCACAACATACTCTTTTTGGCGGAAACATGATCGCCCAAATACTGCAATGTAGAGTAGGACTTGATCAACTATACTTTCTTACTTTTTTTGTGTTAAAATTGGCTACTTTCTCTACATTTTTAATCTGTTAACAGTGCATTTATTGTCGTTATTATTTAACAAGAACTTTTTTTGTGTCGTTAGCTACCGAAATTGTTTGCCGATAAAAATTGTTAAAATTTCATTACAGAATAGCTCTTAACGACAACTTTCGTTAGCTAACGAATTTTGACAACTTAACGACAATTTTTTATCGTTAAAAAGTTACAGAATTTCAGTACTGAAATGACTTTTAATTTATGACGGCTTAATAAAACTCTTTTTTTAAGAGTTAAATTCGACCTTGTATGTTTACGTTGAAAAATAGCTGTTTTATAGCGACTTTTTTGTTTTTATTCCAAAAATAACTCAGGGACTAAAAATAATTACTTTTATTATTTTTTGTAAAGGGTACGAGAAAAATTCCTTTATTTTCAATTGGGAACCTTTACCCATTATCGTTATATATATTTTTTTTTTGGTTGTGGTAACCAATTAAAGTAAAATTTATTTATTTTTGGTTATTAATAACCTAAGTAATTTTTTGTTTACAAATATCTATTGGAAAAAATTATTTATTTTTCTGGTTACAATTCTTAGGTCAAGTAAAAAATATGTACCGCATTTCCTTTAAGCTTCTCATATGAAGTTGTATATTTTTCAAAATGTGTTTGTTGGATAAGACACAATACAAACACTGCATATATAAAATAAATATGTATAACCATTTTTTCCTTAAGTATAAGTGCTAAATTAATAAAAGTTGTCTCTTTGTGTAACAAGTTACCCAAAATTAAAAATTTGTATAAGTTTTTTGTTTGTTTGTTTGTTTTTGTGCTCGAAACACAACACGCAAAAATTATTGAAAAAAATAACTGTTCATGTGTACATATTTTGTTTTTGTAAAAAATTATTTTTTAACCAGCCAAAGAGTCGGCTCTTTTGCGTAGAAAAATAATTGAAAATAACGGTATCGTACAATAAGTAACTTATTGTATTCCATCAGTATCCACTAGCATCTGCTTTTGCGAAACAGATATTAGCAGATATGATACTCTCTTTCGCTTTTTTATCTGCTTACATCCACTCTTTTGCAAATCATATCAACATCAACTTATATCAGAAACACAAGAGCACTCATCCTTACGCATCCACTTTAGAAAAAACACAGAAACAGATATAAACAGATGTATCTGTGCAGGTCTTTAGTACAGAGTCCGCCAAACACATAAATTTACATTTCTTGTTTCTCTTGGTTGTTTATTTTTGAGCGTAATTGTTTTTGTTTGTTCAGTGTTTTCGAGTAAAAATACTTTTCTCATGCTCTCTTTATTTGTGTGAGAGCATTTGCACATGTGCGGTGTTTTGCAGATCTCTGCTTTAGTATGTATTCACAAAAGACGAAAAATGTATATGGCGGGTTAATAAAATTCTTAAATTAATTAAAATTTTTCGTCTTTTGTGAAAACATAAAATCAAAAGTTGTAAACAGATTTTAATCATTTATAGCTTGTTTTTTATATGACTGTATAAAATTAGAAGCATAGCTGCTTTTTTAAATTTTTTATGAATTTTTAAAAACAAAAATTCCGAAATGTTAATAAAAGAATTATTTTTTTTCCAGAAAAAAAAAATTATGTTTCTAAAACGACTGCGCATATACGAAAAACGTTTTACATTTCTTAAAGTAAATTTTATTGCAGAATATCGGTTTTTTGTTTAGTTTTTCAATAAGCTAAAGCGTTGTTGAGTTACGCGAATATATGTTGTGCAACCTCCTTAATTTTCGAAATAACGGTATATCTCGAAAACCAAAGCCAACATAAAGAAAAAAGTTTTAACTTTCTTAAAGTAAATTTTATTGCGGAATTTCGGTTTTTTTTTAGTTTTTCAATAAACTAAAGCGTTTTTGAGTTACGCGAACATATGTTGTGTAACCTCCTTAATTTTCAAAATAACGGTATATCTCGAAAACCAAAGCCAACATAAAGAAAAAAGTTTTAACTTTCTTAAAGTTAATTTTATTGCGGAATTTCGATTTTTTTTTTAGTTTTTCAATAAACTAAAGCGTTTTTGAGTTGCGCGAACATATGTTAATCTATCTATACAATATATAATTTCTTAGTATGTCAGGATGTTTGCATGTATGTCCTATTCTTTCCGCAACTTTCTGAAGCCATCTGATGACATAGGAAACTGAAATTTGGCACACTTGAAGTACTTTCTCTGCGGAAGATCGTTACGAAGCCATATTTTTCATTTTCGGCTTTTCAACTAGTAAAACTATAAAGATCTGATAGAAAAGATGTTTTGTTTTTTATAATATGGGGAACTTTGGGCCCCACCCGGTAAGGCTAGGCACCGTCGGATTGACCTGAAAAATTAGATCATGATTTCTTACACCAAACCTCATATTTTAAGCAGCGCAAACAATTAAATTAAAAAAAAAAAAATTGCGACTAGTCTAGTCGTCATAGAATAAACATTTCTTAAATTAAGTTTAGTGCAGTGGGACTACTACTCTTTTAAACTAAATTTTGCTAATTGGTATGAAATAGTTTTCGTTAAAAGAATTATGTGTATCTGACAAAAATCATAAACATACACAACTCAAAATTATCAAAAAAAATTTTTTCATAAATTAATTTACAAAATTTCGTGAAATGAAATGAATTTGTGAAATTCAATTTGATTAAAAAAATTGTTACCATGTTTTTGAAACCAGTTTTCTGCCTCTTTTGGTTAAGTGTGTAATATATAAAGTTGTAACGTTACTGACACAGCCTAAGCGCCTAAATGTTGACCAGAGGTTGGTCTCTCTAAAGCAGTGATAACCAAGCAACAAACAAAGTTGTTGTATACATATGAATTGCCGACCGTGTCTGTGTAAAAATATACGATTATTGACTGCCTCGCGAGACTATGGAGTGGCCCGAACAAAGTTGTTGTATACATGTGAATTACCGACCATGTCCGTGTGAAAAATACAATTATTGACTGCTCGCGAGTCTATGGAGTGGTTATGCCTGCTCTAAAGCGATTCACTAAGTGATTTTTGAAAATTCTTATGCTTTGGGGATAAAAAGAGTAAAAACGTTTAAACTCGATAACTTCATATATTCTAAGCAAAAAGAGATAAGGAAAATAAATTAAAAATTGTTGTTCATGAATAAAATAAGGCCCTTTTGGGGAGTAAACGGGTAAAACTTGTGTTTTGTAACATTATTATTTCGCTATTTTGAAACATATCACCTTATCAATCTTGTATACCAGTAAACATTGAAACATAAATTAAATCACATTCGTAACTTATCTAAAAATACAAACGCTTATTTGAATTCGATCGTTTAAGGGATACAAATCGTCCAATTTTTGGTAATTTTTTACAAAAAATTTCTTTCCATTCATTGACGTATACGTATTTAATTAATGGCTCTCACTTCAATATTGAAATGTTTTGTACCTCAATGGGAGAAAAAGTTTCAAAAAAGGGAAATACGGGGAATTAAATTTCTTTCTTTTACTTTTCCGTTCTTCATATGGTACTTTAGGAACGGGCAAAAAATATCGATATATCAAAATATAGAAATTAAAAAAAAAAATAATCGAAATATATCGCCGATATTTAAAATACCGATATATCGATGTATCGATATTGAAATACGACTATCGAATTCGATATTTTTTAAAGTGAGTTTTCATTAAAAACTCAAAATATATAAGCAATATGTATTTAAAAATTGGCATCACTGCAAGCATCATATGTTTTTTTAAACTTAAATGAAGATCTATAACTCCCCGTCTTCAACTGACATGATTTGCTGTTATAACATGGTTATAAAAGCGTTGTTAAAACATTTGCATTAACAACCGTGTTGTAAAATGAGAAAACCTCTAACATGATGAGTCTATACTTAACACTAATATCATATTAGTGTTAATGTCAAGCATTTCATGCCAGTTGTGGACTGCATGTATTAGAAGAAGAATTAAGAAAAAAGCAGGGTTTTCACCTTGCAGATTTCTAATTAAAACAGTAAAGTAAAACGAACTTGAAAATATTTATTTTATGCGGTTTTGGAACAATGTATGTTCCTTTATATAGTTGGAGTAATAGTAACGTAAACTTTTGGTACGTTGAAGTGAAACAAAATAGACAATAAAAAAACATACATACATTTTTGGACAGTTTCAAAGTTGACGAACAATTTGTTTCTGTTTGTTAAAATTGATGAATTAAATACATCAAGTGTTCAAATCATTTCATTCTGCTGGTGTCTGATAATTGAGATTACTTCTTCTGTAGCCAAGGATAGGAATGCAGCAGTACTGAATGAAACGTTGTGTCTAACAAGGCGATAAGGATAGGATAGGATAAACGCAAGATAGTTCAGCAAAATTATTTGTTTGAAAATTTTTTTAAACATAAAAAAAATTATTCAATTATCCAATTTCGTTATTAAAAATGTTAAGCAAATAATAAATTAAACGAAACTTTGCCATAATACTTTATACATTCAAAGTTTGTCTAGTATAAAAAATAGAATAAATTGTTTAATGATTTCCCCTTGCCATTGAATTAAAGATTTTTGCAGGCAGACATAAATATTTCTTATATATAAAGTTATATTCAGGCATGTAATGAAAATCGCTTTAGAAAGCGAAACGATTTAAAACCGAAAATTTCGTTTTCAATATCTCTTAAAATTGATTTTTTTTAACTTCTTCTTTTTTTCCTGCCTATAAATTTTCTTTTACATATATCGTTATCTAAAATGCAAAAGGCCCTATTTAACACTTTGAAAATTTTACTGGAGAAACAACAACTATCCAAAATGATAAATTTATAAAATGCCTTTAACTTTTTTTTAATTTATTTTTCTTCTATTTTTATTTTAAAACTTATCAGTTGTTTTAACACTTGACAATGTTGCATATCATGCAAACTTGTTAGGCTTAACTTTTAACGTTTATAATAAAATCTTGTATAGACAGGGCCTTTTGTTTTTGTTAATAAAATGGATACATTTTTTTGAAAGATTCCAAAATATTTTGTGGACATTTGTGTTAATGGAATAAATCAGAATCAATGAAAACGTAGATTTTTATTTTTGGTTACTTAGACCTTCTTGCGACTTAGGCAACGATATATATAAATTAAAATGTATTTTGAATAAAAAATTAACAAGTTTATTAAGAAATGAACTTTAAAATCGAGCAAAACTCGCCATATGTACCTTTAAAAAACAATTGCTTGGAAATCTCATGTTATGTTGAATGTTTTTTTTTTCTGTGCAGCTAAGAAAATGTTTTTGTTTCGATACTACCTAAAACTATTTCAATGCTGCACAGTCGAAATTTTAATGGTTACGTTTTTTTAGTTTTTAATTAAATTTAATGAACACATTTTCATGTTTTTAACGCACATTCTATTTTTGTTTTAAACGTTTATTAAAAAAATATTTAATTGCTTAAACATGTTGAGTTCATGTACATTTCAAGTTTAAATGATGCTAGTTTTAAATGAAGTTAAAAACGGTGGCCATACAATTTGCTTCAGCGTCGTCTCAGAACGTACACTACAAAGGGGTCTCTTTGTTACTCATAATTGTGAAACAATAGCAACGTGTATAATGCCCTCCACTGCTTTAAAAACTTATTTCGATTCTTTACGATTGATCTCATCTTGCTTAAAATATATGCAAAATTAAAGCTGGAGGTCCATAACGCGCGTTTTCGCCTCCACGCAGCGCATGCTTTTATAACCTTACTTGCGTTCTACGTTTCAAGTTACATGCAACGCTTTTTATGCAGCAGCAGCACAAGTAAAAATAAAATTTAATTTGTCAAAATCAGCTGGTTTGTTCGAACGCTGCTTGTGACGCTTACAAAAGTAGAAAATAAACCTACTTTTCGCCTCAAGGCATCTACGCTTTTGTGCATGTAACTTACTACGTATAACTGCATAGATTCTACTTTTTTGACAGCTGCGTATGTTGCGAAAAAGCGAGTAACGCGTGGTGTAGACCTCCAGCTTAAAGTGCACAATAATTTACATCTGCGAAAAAAATTTTTATTTATTCACTTAACTTTTCCTAAAGAATTTCGTTGTTTCTTTTTTGTTAAACGGTTTCAAAGATGGAAAATTACTTTCCGATTTTGTGTCAAACCAAAATTTACTTTTCAGACTTTTTAGACATTCGACTTAATTTTAGACTTACATTTAAAACAATACATTATTTTTAAATTTGTTTTTTTTATATGTAAGTGAAGATATCGAAACTTTCATTCAAGATCGTGGGACAGGCATATTGCAGTATTTAAAAAGGATGCAGTAAGTTCGCTGACAAATGTGGAATAGACAGGTTTCTTGGCCCATATCTTGAAATATAGGGCAACTTAACTTATTATTCTAACAGGAAATATTTGACTCTTTCTGTGATTTAAGTTCCTTCAGATTCGGGCGAGTGCTCTATTTTAAGACTTAATATCCATTAAACTTAACTTATTTACAATTTCTTTGGAAAAACTTAAAAAAATCAGTAAGAAGGTATAGTCAGTCAAGCCAGACCATCCTACACTACAGTATATAAAAACAAAATGAGAGTCTAGCCTATTAAGGACCCAAGGACAATCATGGAGCCGCCAGAATGAGATTTTGTTGTGTGCTTAAATTCATATAAAAACAAAGAACTCTTTTTTAAATATCTTCATCTATATGAGATTTGGTTGCTTTAAGTGCTTTTAGAAAGGTGGTTTATATGGGACCTATTGTTAATTTTTGACCTACCAGCACAACATTTTGTCCTGACATAGTGGATTTCGTAAAAGTTATAGACGCCCATTTTAAGGTCAATGCCACCATCAGTTATGGTATAAAAGCTTTTTGCGGGAGTAGTATTTCTTCACTGATAGACAAAGCGTTTCAACACTGATGTATTATGACATCAGTACTATGACAAGTGCTTCGTTTTTGACCCAATGACACTTTCCCTTAACAATAAATTTCAGTGTATTTATCAAAAATTGGGAATTTAGTGCGTCATAGAGAAATCTTATTACTAATAAAATTTGTGTTCCCAAAAATAGCTTTGGTGACACTTGTTATCATTTTGATGTCAGCCTTAACAACACTTGGCCAAATTGTCATCAAGGGCAAAACTATTTCATCAATGGATATCTCAGTAACATCGAAGAAAGGACTCACTAGTCATTGAGATTGACTTAAGTCAAAGTGAGAGAATATTATTATTTACTTTCCAGTTACACAAATTTGTTTCTCTTTGTTGTATTCTGCTATTTGCTTACAGGAGAACTCTTAATTTTAAGATAAAAGGCATTCCTGATGTGGTTTTCGAACTGCATAATTTAAAAAAATAGAATATGGGAATTTTTTGTTTCTTATGTCACTTTTTAAACATGAAAATAATTTTAATAATACACAAAATGTGGCATCAAATTGATGTCACTGCAGTCATAATATAGATGACGCTTATAATATGACAAAATTGTTTGCTGACTTTCGTCATTGGATTAATGACACTGTTTGCATAATTGATGCCATTTGTAATACTAGTGATGTCACAATTCTGATGTAAGGACATCATCAATATGAAATTGCATTTTTCAATCAGTGTATGTGAGCTATGGCCAAATTTGGATCGATTCCAGTGAAATTTGGTTAAATTATTAAGACGGAAATAAAATATGTTCGGGCCAAATTTAATCTAAACACATATTGAGTTGGTTTATGGGCACAGAGACCTTATTGCGTAAATAAGTTTGTATGTAAGCTATACACCATTTTTAATAGGCTTCGTCGTTAAAAAAATTAAAACGCATATTCCAAATTGCGTCAATTCATATTCAAAGTTGCAACCTGTACTTTGCGCACAAGGTTATATGGGTATACTTAATGGTCAGTCAAAGACCATTTTTTTAGTGTTACAAACATCAGCACAAACGCATTGTACTGTCTTCACAATTGTGATGTTGGTATAAAAGCAAAAGTATTTTCAATTGAATCACGAGTGCTTTTCATTACAAATTGAAAGCTTTAAAGTATACCAAATAAGTGGAGGACCTAGCACACGGTTCCAAAAAAGTCTAAAATATGCCAGAAAAATACAGTTGTACCAAGATTTCCATCCCTGGTCTGTGTTGTGTAGGCGTTTAATAGTTTTAATTGCTTTCTAAATAAAATAAAACAATAAAGAGAGAACATAAACATGATTGTGATTTTTATTCAGGTCATAATTTACATTTCTTTAAAATCTTTTCATAGTTGTGATTCAAGTAATAAATTCTGTTTCTTGTAGTTTTTTCGACTCCTTTTTAGGTCATGCTTTGTTTAATGATGGCAGTTTTAATCATTTTTTTTTTTTATCAGTTTTAAAATCTTTTTATACCCTCCACAACAATTAGTTGTGAAGAGGGTATATTCAGTTTGTCATTCCGTGTGAAACTTTTTTACTCTTCATCTCAGACCCTATAAAGTATATATATTCTGGGTTATTGAGTAATTTTAAGTCGATTTAGTCATGTCCGTCTGTCTGTCCGTCTGTCCGTCTGTCCGTCTGTCCGTCTGTTGAAAACACGCTCACTTTCGAAAAACTCAAAAGAAATCAACAAACTTGGTGTCAAATTGCTTGTAGTTATCCTAAGCAGTTTGGGATTGAAATTCAGCAAAATCGGTTCTATAGGATCTGAGCTATGAATCAAAATGTGGAACCACCACCTAAAAAAAATTGATAATTTTGTTACAAAAACTAACATAAATGGTGGAAAAATGCACAGAATGATATAAGATTTCGCAACAATTCGTTTTATTCAACTGGAAATCACGCTGTGAAATTTCGTGAAGATCCGTCAATAATTTACCCTAGGCCCCATATAAGCCCTACTCCCGGAAAACAGTATATTAAGCCTAAAACCCTAACTAACAATGCTATCATTACAAGTTTTGGCAAGTCACAGTTACATAGGACTAGAAATTAAACTGTTAAGTTTCGTGAAGATCGGTCCATAATTTACCATAGGCCCCATATAAAACCTACTTCCGGAAAACAACTTAGTACGCCTAAAAACGTAAAAAATAATGCTATCATAACAAAATTTGGTACATCAAAGTTTTATAGAACTAAAAATAAATCTTTGAAATTTCATGAAGATCGGTTCATAATTTACCATAGGCCCCATATAAACTTTACTCCCGGAAAACAACTTAGTACGCCTAAATCCATAATTAATAACAAATCGTCACAGTTTAAGATAATAATAACATCATACAGATATTACTCCTTAAACATTCGAACTGTCGGTGGAGGGTATCAAAGATTCGGCACAGCCGAATATAGCACTCTAACTTGTTTTTATTAACTTTTCTTAATTTCAAAACATAAATGAATAAAACTGTTAAACGAAATCGTTGGCCTTTAATTATTTCGTTTATTCTGTTTTTCCTGCCGTTTATTAAATTTTTTTTAGTTTTAATTTAATTTTTCCTAAATTCGGGTGTCACTTTGTGGTTACATACATACATAAGTGGCTATTCACAACCTGGGTAGGTCTTTAGCCGAGTTAAGAATTGATCGCCATGCGCTTCGATCTTCTGCGCTTTTTCTACAATTTCGGATATTCAGATCAGAAAGTTGTTGTTGAACCTGATCTTTCCAGCGGATCTTCGGCCGTCCCCTCTTGCGCACACCTTCGGGATCGTACTCAGTCTTTGTATCTTTATGCGCTTCACTATATCAATGTCGGCATACAGCTCATGGTTCATACGATGCCGATAATCTCCGCTAACACAAACCGGTCCATATATTTTACGAAGAATTTTTCTCTCGAAAACACCAAGTACAGCTTCATCTGCCTGCGCAAGTACCCATGCCTCTGCGCTATACAAAAGCACTGGTAGTATAAGTGTCTTGTAGAGTGTTATTTTTGTGTTTCGGGAGAGGGCTTTAGATTTGAATTGTCCGCTCAGCCCAAAGTAGCATCTATTTGCTAGTATAATTCTTCTTCGAATTTCCAGACTGGTGTTGTTGGTTTTATTTATGGTGGATCCAAGGTATAAAAACTCTTCCACAACCCCGAAGTTAAAGTTACCGACATTCACAGTTCCATCCATCACTTTGTGGTTATGAGTATTAAAAAAAAAATTAAATATTGGGTAGAAAGCAAAAATTTGTGCGTTTTATTTTGCTTATATGGTCGTAAACGAGCGTATGGGAAAAAAGGGTTTATCTTTTTAGGTCAAAATTTATGAATATTTTTCTTTGCTTAATAACCAGAAAAAATGTACAAGCAAAAATCCCTAAAATATGTATGAAAAATGAAGAGTTTTTTTTCCATATTTTCAATACACCCAAAAACTTTGTGCTAAATAAACATTTTGTTTTTTTATTGCAGCTTTTGCCCAAAAATGTTATACCAAAATTAATTTTATGCAAACGGGCATTAAATTTATCCCTACATTTATGCCGAGATTTTATTGCTGGAATATTAATAGTAAAAAAAAAGTTTAAAATTATGTTTAATAAACAGTTTCTTGTTTATTTTTGGTAAATTAAAAGTCATTTGCATTCAAGTCATTAAAATGGGCCAACCATTTTATGATTTTCAATTGCTTTTCATTTGTATGAGACATATGTTTGGTTGAATCAGGCAATTACTCCATGTTCATGTTATTACAAAGTTAAAAAAATATTGCAATTTTTGGTATCAAATAAGTTTAATCTTAAAAATTTTAAAATCTTATTTTTAATGCATGAAAAAAAATTGATCGTTAATTATCACTTAAACGAAAATTTAAGATGCATTTTTTTTCAAATTAAACATTTTACGAAAATGTTCTCTAAAATGCAAATTCATCATAAGATTTTTCGAAGCGTAAATTTAGCATAACTTTCTCAAAAATGAAAATAAGTCGTTAACGAAAATTTATAGTAAATTTTCTCTTGAACTCAATTTAATCATTAGTTTTACCCCCGGTGGGATACCTCCAGAGTATCGATAATTTTACTCGATAAAGTATCGATACCTATTCAGTATCGGAAAAAATGTATCGATACCCATTTGTATCGATTGATTTGTTAGTATAATAAAAACTAATGTTTGTACTTTAAAAGCTTTTTAATACTTTACACAATTTGCACGAAAAAAAGTCTGGGTTGTTTCGGGGAAGAACAAGTAGAAGCAGTTTTTCTCTCAAAAACGCTTTCGTTTGCACAAATTTAATGCAAATGAACTCTTTTATTGCAAATAAGGATACCGAGGGATCCATTACTAGAGTTAAGAAATAGATATTTGATTACTAACATAACTAACATATCATGTACATGTACTAACATATCATCAATTTATTTAAAACGGATAATTATCGTACATTTTCTTAAAAACGAAAATTTATCATAATTTTCTCTAAGACGAATATTTATCGTAAATTCGTTTTTTAATAAACTTTATACAAATTTTTCTCTTAAATTAAAATGTATATTAAATTTTTTCTAATTTGGAAATTTATCAACGTATCATTTCCCTAAAGCGACAATTGTCGTTACAAAAATTCATTGTTAACTTTTTCTTAAACAAAGAATCTATCATTAATTTTTCCTTACATTTTTTCTTTAAATTAAAAATTCATCGCAATAATTCTCTAAGTCTGTGTTCATACGGCTCATGTCTTATTGACATGATTGCTACTTTATAGGGGAGAGGACAAGGGGAAAAGAAACGGTTTGATAGTTTCTGAGAGGAAGATATTTCCCCTATCGTCCCTCATGGTCACGATTTGGCCCATTTTCAATAGGCTTGTTCTTGTGTCAATAAAAACTATTTCCAAATTTTATCAAATTATATCCAAAATTGCGACCTGTGCTTTGCGCACAAGGTTACATGGACAGCCAGCCAGACGGACATCGTTAGTTCGACTCAGAAAGTGATTCTGAGTCGATCGTATACTTTAAGGTGGGTCTAGGACCAATATTTTTAAGGCGTTACACACATCAGTACAAATGCATAATACCCTCTCCACTATTGTGGTGTGGGTATAAACATGTTGGCAACAATACATGAATCATTTGAACGCCAATTCGTGTTCAAAGAAGAAAAAGGAAGAATCTTGGCAATAAGACATGAGCCGTATGAACTCACGAAATGGTGTTTTCTTTTCTGACAACAATGTTCCATATATGCTACCATTCGTGCGGGTTTTTTGTTCCATTCTAAAATATATGCAAAAATGTGAGAAGTTGTCGTTTTCCTTTCTAAACATATTGCAGCAATAAATGGAAAATTGTTCCATTTCTTACCGGCAGTTAAAAATGAGTGTGAGATAATACCCTTTTTGCATCTGCGTAAAGTACTGTTTTATGCAAGCAAGTATTTTTTTCTTGTGTTTGCGGACAATTTGCGTTATATTGTGATTTTTAGTTATATTGGGATGGATATAAAAACTTTTGTTTTTCGTTTGTTTTATTTTTATTATATTTTTTTGTCCCAAAAATTTTGAACAACAACTGACATTTATTATTGAAAATCAGTGCTGTTAACGCTTATTGGAATTGCAAGAAAATTTTATGTTGAAAATTGCTACAAGCGTGGTGAATATCGCTTTAAGTACAAACTTTGCATTCAATATTTAACACGCTAAATACACATTAGTGTTGAGTGTAAAAGCTAGCTATTATTCTGTTCCATTGTAATTTAGAAAATGTTTCACTTTGTAAGGTTCGTGTAACTAATAAATATATTACACAACTATAATGCAACATATTTTTCAGAAAAGAAAACATCATAAGATGTGAAAAGTCATCATTAATTTTGTCTTAATAAAAGTTTTATTTCAAATTTTCCCTAAATTTTCTCTAAAATTAAAATAAAAGGAATTTATCGTTATTTTAATAAAAATTAATAAATATTTTAATAAAATTTGATTACATTTCCTGCAAAAAAATGTATCGTAAAATTACTCTGAAACAAAAAATTTATTGTTCTTATTCTTTAAAAAAAAAAAAAAAAAAAAAAAAAGAACTATCGTTAATTCTCTTTCTTACAAAACTTTATTACTAATTTTCTATAAATAAATAACTGATTGTAAATTTTCTCTAAAACGATAATTAAAATAAAATGTTCTCTAAAACGAAAACTTTTCTTTAATGAAAATTTATCGTTAATATTCTCTTAAATAAAAACAATTGTTAATTTTCTTTCAAATAAAAATTAAATGCAAGTTTTTTTCAAATCCATTATTAAAAGCATTTTCTTAAGATATTTTTCTGTAAGAGAAATTTGATTAAACAATTTTTTTAACTTTTTTCTATTTTCTTTTGGATTCAACCCCGGCCACCAGGAGATTATTGTAATTTTACCATTTAAAGATTAACCATGAATCGACTTTATTTTAGAGCAAACCAAAAAATTACAATGAACACAAAAATAAGAAAAATCATGATTTTTACTATCGTTTACAATCTCAGGTTAATAGTGTCTATAAAATAAGTCTTGTCATTTTTTCATCCTTCTTGTAGTCTCGTGGCTTTTTTCTGATGTCTATCACACGTTTTTTTTCATAACAGCTCATTTTGTAAAACGTGCAGATGACAAAAAAAAGGTGTAGACAAAAAATAAATAAAAGGAAGAAGTATCGACAATGTCACACTATTAGACAAAATTGTGGCTTAAAGCAGCGGACGTGAAATGAAAATTTTCATAAAGAAATATGGCAGCATTGAAAATATGTTTTCAATGAGCAGACTGTGTAAACATGGAAAGATGTTATACCAATGTTTATGTTGATGGTACTGAACGGAAAAAAATGTCGCAAACTATTTGTGTATAAAGTGTTAATGATATTTTTATAGCCGTCATGTACTTCATATTAGTCATCATTATTTTTATGTTTACAGTTTTATATTTGGAAAAAAATAAAATGTTCAAAAGATAAATGACCTTAAAAACACAAACAAATTTTTCCTTAAATTTTTAATGCAAAATAAAAATGTATTACAAATAAATGAAATCTATTTAAGAGTATTTTTTTGTTGTTAAGATTTTTGGTCCTTAAATAAAATTTGATTGATGACTAATAATAAAACTTTTCAAAGTTTTAAAAAGACGCACACGAGAATTGATGTCAGGCTTTCAGTAAGAAAAACGAACGAAAAGATTTATAGAGTAATCTTTTATGAAATATTTTTTTTTCTTTACGCAAATTTCACTTTTTTTTGCTAGTAAGTAAATGTGCAGAAAACCGTCTTGTTTGTAAATTTGCTGTGCATTTTTCTTTAATTGACCAATTTTGGCTAAATTTATCTTTTAAATGCAAATTTTTCGTAAATTTCTTTCTTAGTAAAAAATTTTTCGCATACCATTATTAAAACGTAAATGTATCATAAATTTTTTCGAACACACATTCATCGCAAATAACATTCTTTAATGAAGATTTATTCTAAATATTTTCTCGAACTAATATTTATCGCAACCAATTGAGATAGAAATAAGAAAACGCAAATGGGGTTGGCTTGGACACACTCTCCGCAAGCCATTAGACGATGTCACTAAGAAGGCCATAGACTGAAACCCCCAGGGAAGCAGGCGCATCGGACGACCATCACACACCTGGAAACGACAAATCATAACCGAACTGTCCAAGCTACGACTACAGTGGAACGAAGTCAAACATTGCGCTGATGATCGAGATCATTGGTATCAACTTGTTGCGGCCCAATGCTCTTTTACGAAAATTTTTTGCAATTTTTCTCTTTAACGAATTTTTTTTTGCAATTTTTCTCTTTAACGAAAAATTGTTTGCAATTTTTTTCTTTAACGAAAAAGTTTTTTTAAATTTTTCTGTTTAACGAAAATTTATTGTACATTTTTTCCATAACATAAATTTATTTTAATTTCATTTCATTGAGTGCCCCGGTAGGATAGCTTGTAGTGAGGAAGTCTATCAGCCCCGGGGTTGCGAGTCCGATTTCCGCCAGAGACTCTGGTTTATTTCCTGCAGACAAGTATAGCGCTACGCGGGGATAAGCATAGCGAATTTAAAAAAAAAAAAAAAATCATATATTTGTTACAATTTTCAATCGAGCAATTTTTGCAAAACAGGATATATTGCTCGTTTCCCTTTGCAGAATATATCTACATTAACCTTATATCCGGTTAACATGCAAATAAAAATATAAATCGTTTACAGGATTTATGCACTAGAAATTAAAAACAATACTGAAACAAATTTCCATGACATAACTTTCGGTAGATTTAGTTCCCTGTTAATTGAACATACTTGGATTTCTAGTATTTTTGTTTTAGTTTAAGAACTTTCTTATGTTAAAATAATTAAATTAAAAAAAATAACACCTATTGCAGTACTTTCACTCAAATGATTAATAAAAAAATAATACTGGATAAAGGAAAACATAATTAAAAACAACAACACATCCTTTGGTTTTCGACCTTTGTTTCTGGCAAAATCATCCATAAAATATAAAATAACAAAAAATAAAAAAAGTCTTTAAACAACCTTGACTAAAGTTGACAAAAACTTAACCACAAATATTGTACAAGGCAAAACAACAACGACAACATTGATAAAAAAGGAAACAAAAAGAGGTAAATGGCAACAACAAAAATCATATTTGAGCCATAAACACATTTGTTTTGCTCACTTTTCCCCCCTTATTATTAAAACAAATATGAGCCAAGAATAATTCCAACCCGACAGCATCCATTCACTACCATCCATTTTGTTTCAAGTACAAAAAAAGAAGAAAATTATTAATATGACCTAGGACGAAAAACGAAATCAGAATAGAACTTGTCAACACGCTATATAAGTAAGCAAATGAGGAATTACAGCGAAAGAAAAAAAAAAATTTTAAATTTGTGAAAAAATTTTAATGAAAAAAATTTGATTAAATTATAATTACGAGTTATCTAAGTCTTAAAGTAAAGTTTGATAAATGTTCGTTTGGGAGAAAATTTGTAATCCATGAAAATTAATCGTTAATATTCGGTTAAACAAAAATAATGATAGTTTTAATAATAAAAATAAAAAGTTACTGCAAATTTTTTATAAATCCAAAACTTATCGCATTTTCTTTATTTGTTTTTCTTTAAGAGAAATTTGATAATTTTTTTTTTTAATTTCAAAAGATTTTGTTATTCGTGCTTAATTCCCAGTTTTATTATTGATAAAAAACACTTGAAATTTATTGTTGATGGGATAAGCAATTCCTATGCGCATTTCACTGGTTGCTTAGGCCAGATCATCAGGAAACTTCATCCATAAAGATTTTAGAAAAACTAAAGATATTAAACCAAATAAAACTGTTGAAATTACTTTTTGATAATTTTTTTTTTGTTTTTTTTCTATTTTTCTTTTAGTTAAAGCATAAATCGATTTTATTTTAACAAAAACAAAAAATTACAATGAAGATAAAAATAAGAAAAACCATGTTTTTTTCCATCGTTTACCATCTCAGGTTAATAGAGTCTATAAAATAAGTCTTGTTATTACGTTTTCGTCTGAGGAAAATTTGCGATTAACTTTTTCGTTTAAAAGTTAACTTATAATAAGTTTTAGTGTAAAAAAAAAATTACAATAAATTTCTTATTCGCGATGAATTTTAAATCGATAGAAAATTTCAAAGACATTTTTTGTTTGAGCGAACGATAAATTTTTCGTTTGAGGGATTATTTATGTTAATCTTCGTTTACAAAAAGTTTACAATAAATTACTGTTAAAGAGAACAGTTTTCATTCGGAAGAATATTTACATAAAATTTTTCATTAAGAAAAAATTTCGTTTGCAAAGTTTTTTCCACTAAAAAAAAAATGTACGATATTTTTTCGTCTAAGAGATAGTTTAAAAAAGACTTCTGCCGCGCAAAAATTTACAATAAGTTTTCGTTTAAGAGAAAATTTACGATAAGTTTTCGTCAATTAAAATATGTCTTAACGAAAAATTTACTATAAAGTTTTGTTTGAGAAAAAATTTAGAACCACCTTGAGAAAGTTTTCACGCCACATGATGCACATACTTGTTCCTGTCGTCCAATCATTCCTGATAAGGTAAACCATCCATTAAAATTTAACATAACTCTAGTAAAATCTGCAATAGAAAAAGTGAATATTAGAAAATCTCCCGGACCTGATCGCATCACAGGGTCAATGATAAGAAACCTACCATCGTCTGCTTCCAGAATCTCGCTGCTCATTTTTAACGCTATATTAAGAGTCGGATACTTCCCATCCTCATGGAAGAGGTCTATAATTGTTATGATTCCCAAGCCAGGAAAAGATGCTAGCCAGGTTGCGTCGTACAGACCGATAAGCTTATTGTCAATCCTATCGAAGCTTTTCGAAAAAATATTCGTTTTAAGTACAACTCCTCATCTAAATGAACACGACATCATCCCGGACCAGTTCGGATTCAGAGCGAAACATGGTACAATAGAACAAGTACATAGAATTGTCACCCTTATTAGATCGGCGTTTGAGAAAAAGCAATACTGCTCAGCCCTGTTTATAGACATTTCCCAAGCATTTGACAAAGTTTGGCATGATGGGCTACTCATCAAAATAACACGAATGCTTCCTCAAAACACTCACAAGCTTCTGGAGAGCTATCTAACAGGCAGAACATTCATAGTAAGGTCGCAAGATATATACTCCCCCCCCCCCCCCCCCAAGAAAATTACTGCTGGTGTCCCCCAAGGCAGCATATTAGGACCGCTTCTATATATAATATACACAGCGGATATGCCAACAAACCTCAGCACGCATACCTCTACATTTACAGACGACACAGCATTTATTAGCGTTAACCATGACCCAAAAGTCGCATCGCAAAATCTGCAGTCTCACATCAATGAACTAGAGGCCTGGCTAGAAAAATGGAGAATAAAGGTTAACCCGGCTAAATGTGCTCACTTAACTTTCACGTTCAGAAGACAAACGTGCCCAGCTGTAAAAATAAATAACATCACTGTTCCGGTTGAAAACCATGTTAAGTTCTTGGGAATTCATATAGATAGACGCTTGACCTGGTCGCGTCATATTGAAGCGAAAATAACGGATATGAAACTTAAAGCAGCTCAACTACATTGGCTTCTCGGTCGAAACTCAAACTTGTCCTTAGACAACAAAATTCTCTTATACAAATCCATCATAAAACCAATATGGACATATGGCATCCAATTATGGGGTACTGCATGCGCATCTAACATCCAAAAGCTTCAAAGAAGACAGTCTAGAATATTACGACAAATTGTCTGCGCCCCATGGTATATACGTAATGATATTATCCACAGAGATCTCAACGTCCCCACTATCCAGGAGGAAATTAAAAAATATTCAATAAGTTACATCGATAAACTAATGGCCCACCCTAACTACTTCGCTCGGGGTCTGCTTCAGTTCGAAGGTCACCAGAGGCTAAAAAGAACCGATACTTTGAGCCTAACTAGAAGACATTTTTAAAATTTTAATACAGCAGTTAGTGGTTACATTGGTAACGACTAATAAACAACAAATAGAATTAATATTTGAATACATATTGTAAATTTCGATATGAAAGATTCAATAATAAAAATAAATTTAAAAAAAAACAAAAAAAAAAAAAAATTTTTGTTTAGGCAAAAAATTACGAAAACTTTAGCTGGTGAGAAAATTTATTTAAATTTTTTTTGAGAGAAATTTTAAAAAAAACTTTCGTTTAAGGGAAATGTACAGTTAACCTTCGTTTTGGACAAAATTAACGCTCAATTTTTGTTCTGTATAAAATTTATGATTATGTTCCGTTTTGGACAAAATGTACGATACATTTTTGTCGTAAATAAAATTAACGCAAAATTTCTGCTTCGTTTAAAATTTACAAAGAATTTTTATTTTAGTGAAAACTAACAAACAATTTTCGTGCAAGAGAAAATTTACGATTTCGTTTTAAAAGAAATTTGGTTACAATAAACTTACGCTTCAGAGAAAATGTCCGATAAATTGTGTTCCTTGATAAAATCTACGATTAATTAAGTTTTAGAGAAAGTGTACGATAATACTTTGTATGGAATAAAACTTACGCTAAGGTTTTGTTTTCGCCAAAAATTTACGATAAATTTTAGTTCAGTAGAAAATTTACATTACCTTTGTTTCCAAGAACAAATTTCGTTGGAGAAAAAATTTGTCAATGATTTTTTTACTAGTTAAAATTTACGATAATTTTTTTTCTAGAAAAATCACAATAAAGCCTTTCGATAAAATTTACGATAAATTTTTATTTTAAAGAAAATGTCCGATAAATTTTTGTACTTTAAAAAATATACAAATAATTTTTGTCTTGGGTAAAATCTATTTTTTGTTTGATATTTTATTTTAAAAAAACCTGACGGTAAATTATCATGATAGAGAAAAATGCGATGATATTCCGTTTATGAAAATCTACATCTACGATACATTTTTGTTTTTGATAAAATGAAAAATTAATTTTTGTCTTGGATAAAATCAATTTTTTAGAAGAATAATTTAAAAAATTTTGCTTTTATAGAACTTTATTGTACGTCTTCGTAAAAAAATAATTAAAAACGTTTTCTTGTCAAAGTTATTTTCGGGAATACTAAGTTATTATTAATACGATTTCCGTATGACGTGCTAAATTCCCAGTTTATCACATTTGACAAATACACTGAAATTTATGGTTGAGGGAAAGCTAGCCTCTATGCGCATTTCGCCGGTTGCTTAGAACAGCTCACCAGGAAAACTTTTCCAAAGATTTTAAAAAAGCCAAAAATATTAAACAAATATAACCCTCAGCAAATAAGAGTTATAAACACTCTAAGCCTTACTTGTAACAATATCAAAGCTTAAACACAACACCAACAATAAACAGTGAGTTTATCCTTTCTTACATCCCCCTACAATTGGTTGGGTTCTTTCCGACTCGAAATGTGGTTGTAAGTGGGTTAAAAGAAAAAACAAACCGCTTCATTCTATTGTCTTCGTAAGAAAACAACGAAAAAAACCAATTTGCCAATTCAGTTTTATGCACTTTGTTATTAATACGATTTCCGTATGACGTGCTTAATTCCCAATTTTTCATATCTGATAAATACACTCAAATTCATTGTTGAGGGAAAGCTAGCTTCTATGCGCATTTCACTGGTTGCTTAGACCAGCTCATCAGGAAACCTTTTCCAAAGATTTTAGAAAAGCCAAAAATATTAAACAAATAAAACCCTAAAGCGAATATGAGTTATAAAGAATTTATAGAAAAAATTAGATAAATTTTCTTTTTATTGAATATTTTCATTTAAACAAATAGAAACTGGGAATTATTTCCTTCCGAAGGTTACTTTATATTATACTAGCTTAACCAGGTGCGCTTCGCTACACTGCTTTAACCACCTTTGAAAACTCTCCCTTTAATAGTTCTTCAGTATAGAGATATTTAATATCCTCGGAGAGGTATTTTCCCCCATGCGCCTACCCGCTTTATTTTTATTTTCAAAAAAGTAGTATACCATAAGAGTAACTTCTACAAAGTTTGAACATTCTTACTATAATAGTTCTTAAGATAAGAGATATTAAACATCGTCGTTCTATGGTGGGTACCACTTCCCCCACTGCTATATTATTTCAAATTTTGCGCTCAGAAGATCCTACTACCAAAAGTTTAACAAAATGCGTGCAGCGGCTTTTATTAATAGTTCTATATATGAGGGTTACTGCTCCTCCTCTGTCTACCCCGCCCAATTTTATATTGAAATTTATAGTTTACCATAATAGTACCTTTAACCACGTTTGAAGACTCTCCCTTTAATAGTTCTTCAGTTGAGCGATATTTAATATATGCATCCTATGGGAGGTGTTTCCCCCATGCGCCTACCCGGTTTATTTTTATATTCAAAAGTGTAGTATACCATAAGAGTGACTTCCACAAAGTTTGAACATTCTCACTATAACAGTTCTTTAGATATGCGATATTAAACATTGGCGTCCTATGGTGGGTGCCCCTACCCCCGCCGCTATTTTGTTTTAATTTTGGGGCCCAGAAGATCCTACTACCAAAAGTTCAACAAAATGCGTGCAGTGGCTCCTATTAATATTTATATATATGAGGGGTACTGCTCCTCCCCGGTCTACCCTGCCCATTTGTATATTGAAATTTATAGTTTTCTATAATAGTAGCTTTAACCACTTTTGAAGACTCTCTCTTTAATAGTTCTTCAGTTGAGCGATATTTAATATATGCATCCTATGGGAGGTATTTCCCCCCCCTGCGCCTACCCGCTTTATTGTTATTTTCAAAAGTGTTGTATACCATAAGAGTGACCTCTAGAAAATTTGAACATTCTCACTATTACAGTTCTTTAGATATGCGATGTTAAACATTGGCGTCCTATGGGGGATTCCACTTCTATGCTGCTATTTTATTTTAATTTTGGGGCTCAGAAGATCTTACTACCAAAAGTTCTGCATAATGCGTGCAGCGGATCTTAATATATGCGATAATTAATATCCTATGGGGGATACCAATTCCCCTGCCCCTATCGAACAAATAAGTAGCCTATTTTATTTTTAGGGCTCACGTGGTGTTTCTGTAAAAATTTCAGGAAAATCGGTTCAGTAGTTTAGGAGTCTATAAGCCAACAAACAAACAAACAAACATACAAACATTTTTAATTTTTATATATATAGATTCAACATTTTTAATTTTTTTTTTTTTTATAAAATACATAACTGAAATTTAGCTCATAGAATAAATTCGAAAAAATAAAAAATGTTGAATATTTTCATTTAATTTACGATAGATTTTCTTATTTTCTTATCAAAAAGTAATTTCAATTTTTGGGAATAAAAAATTTTAATTTCAAAAGAATTTGTTATTTGTGCTTAATTCCCAGTTTTTATTCTTGATAAAAACACTTGAAATTTATTGTTGATGGGATAAGCTATTCCTATGCATTTCACTGGTTGCTAAGGCCAGATCATCAGGAAACTTCATCCATAAAGATTTTAGACAAACTAAAGATATTAAACCAAATAAAACTGTTAAACGTATAAGACTTATAGCAACAGTTTTACTTGTAACAATATCAAAGCTTGAACAAAATACATCAACAATAAAAAAGTGGGTTTATCTCGTCTTACACTCCCCACTTTTTTATTGTTGATGTATTTTGTTCTGATGATCTGGCCTAAGCAACCAGTGAAATGCATAGGAATAGCTTATCCCATCAACAATAAATTTCAAGTGTTTTTATCAAGAATAAAAACTGGGAATTAAGCACAAATAACAAAATCTTTTGAAATTAAAATTTTCTTATTTTCGATAAGTTATCTACTGTTACAAAACTAAGCAAATAACTAAAAATGTCCAAAAAAGTGGAAATGGGGTACTACAATAGAAGGTCATTAGTTTTCGCTTTATTTGTTTGTTCAATGGGCTAAGACTTATGACTTTTTATAGTTTCCTCTTGTTCTATGACGTCCATGAAATTGTTCTTTCTGTTTGTTTCTGTATCCTGTAGATGCTGCATGCCACTTCAGCTTGGGTTTGTATCTGTGAGTTTGTGTTTGTTCGATGTTGACACTATTTTTATTTCGCCATAAAACTATTCTCAACATAAAATAAATAAATAATATTTTTATTTCTGTTTTTGTGGTATTCATTCCACCATAATTTTTTGTTATTTTTAAGTTTTGTTGCTTTTACAATCTCTCTGGTCATCTTCCTATTTTTTTTCAAATTTTTTTCGTTGTTTTAGTTTATTTCTAGAGTTCATATAACTCTGGGCAGCAAAAGGGAATGACTCTAATAAAAAATATCCCAAGTAATAAGAATTTATGTTAATTAGTCATTGTTATCCCAATTACCAAATTTTCAAATAATAAAAATTAACTGGCAGGACCACAATGTCCACAAGAATTCTTTTGAATATTTATATTTAAAACAATAATAAAAAATAAAAATTGGTTTTTGTTTTCAATATAAATATAAGAAAGAAATGTTCTTGTCGACATTGTGGGCTAGGCAGAAATTTGTAAAGTATGTTTTTGGGCATTATAGCAATACTTTCATGTGATTGTTATTTTTTTGTTGGCATACTTCTGATTTTTATAAATGCTTGTGTGCTCTTCTTTCAATTCTATTTTATTTCAAATTATATTTTCTCCGTTATTTTGTTTTGTCAACTGTTGACCTTTCGGCTTAAATACTTAAAAAGGGGGCAGTTTTTATTTTATTTATTTTACGTTTGTTGTCATTTCATTTCTGGCCATTCTTGGTATTTTGTTTATTTATTCAATATTTTTTATTTGTCCTCTTGGTACTTCATTTAAAGTGCTTTAGTTTATGGGGTAAATTAGCGGCGTAAAATATTTTAAGTGTGGTTTTTAGGCGCAAACAAAAATGTTGAAGATTAGAATTTTTTTTATCAAAAAAAATATTTTGAAGGGCTCTTATTGAATATTTTTAATTGTCAAGTGTTTATCTAAATTTAATTAATTTCTTTTTGTATATTTTTCTCCTTTTTTTCGCAGATAACAACATAAATTTTAAAAGTATATTTTTAAGCGGAAAAATAATTATCAAAGAAAATATAAGGTAAGTGTTTGAAGAATATTTGGAGAAATAATGAGAAGCAATTTTGGATAAAATATTGAGACAATATTTGAATAAATTTTAACCGAATCATGAAAGACTTTTATGTATAAAAAAAGGATTACATAAAAGAATTTTGATAAAACTCGCTTTCTCTAAAAAAAGAGTCGAACTAAGTCCCTAATGAGCTTAGCCTTGAAAACAAAAATTAGGTCCCTTAAATTTTTATTAGTCCATAAAATAATTAATTAAATTATAAATAAAAACTGCAATTTTGAAATTAAAACAATTCCCAAAAATATAAAGTGGCCCACACAACAAAAATGAACTGCATAAATCGAAGATTGTTTTAGATTTGCATCATTGGAAAGTGCAGAAAAGCAGAAACACAACTATGCTTTGGTCTAAAACCAGGCTGTTTATCAATTTGCAAGGAGCTATTTTTTAGGTATTTACTTACCCTAGAATGAATTAGGCGTTCAAAGACTTTTGACAAGTATGATAATATTACAATTTGCTGATATTCATGATTATGTTTTGGTATAGGAATAATTTTAGCATGTTTCCACATATAAGGGAATGTAGATGTTGTTTAAATTATGTTAAACATATGAGTTATGTGAGGCAGAATGTATGGTAAAATTAGTTTAATGCATTTTGGATGAACTCCGTCATGACCAGCAGATTCGGGTTTAATACTCAAAATAGATTCAAGAACGGCTGTAGGAAATATCGCCCAAAGAAAAATCGCCCAAAAAAAAAAATGAAAAATCGCCCAAAAAAATTGCATGTAAAATTGGGCCTGATTTCATATGAAAAATGGCCCAAAATTTTTGGGCTATTTATCGTTATTGTTGGGTGATTTTTCGTTTTTTAAATTTGGGTGATTTTTCATTATGAAAAATCACCCAAAAATGTTGTATGAAAAATGGCCCAAAAAAAATGGGCTATTTTTAAAATTCTACCATAATCTTACAAAGCAGAGAAAACCATGTTTTATTATGGTTGCTAACAACAAAACTATTTTTCAAGAAACTAATTTAACCATTATATGGTTGTCGGCGACAATGATTTGGTTAAATTAAACATAATATCGGTAGAATTTTTTTAAAAATGATTTTGTAGCTTTTTCTCTGGGAGTATATATTAAATATATATATATCGAAAATAAGGATTTTCTCTTCTATGGTATAACAAATACTGGCTTCGCTAACTAAAGCTTCTCTGTATCGCCGGCCTTCGGCCGGGCGCAAGGATTTTCTCCTCTATGGTATAACAAAGACCGGCTTCGCTAACTAAAGCTTCTCTGTATAGCCGGCCTTCGGCCGGGCGCAAGGATTTTCTCCTCTATGGTGTAACAAACACCGGCTTCGCTAACTAAAGCTTCTCTGCGTAGTCGGCCTTGTTCGGAAACAAGGAAGTTTTTCGAAGCTTTACTTAGCGAAACCGGTTTTTGTTAGACCATAAAGGAGAAAATCCTTGCGCCCGGCCGAAGGCCGGCTATACAGAGAAGCTTTAGTTAGCGAAGCCGGTCTTTGTTATACCATAGAGGAGAAAATCCTTGCGCCCGGCCGAAGGCCGGCTATGCAGAGAAGCTTAAGTTAGCGAAGCCGGTCTTTGTTATACCATAGAACATGAAATCCTTATTATGGATATATATATATTTAATATATACACCCGGAGCAAAAGCTATAAAAATATTTTATCCATATTATGTTTAATTTAACCAAATCATTGTCACCGACAACCATATTATGGTTAAATAAGTATCTTTAAAAAAATCACTTGAAATTTTAACGGTATTTTAAAAAAAAATTTACACATTTTTGATTATAAGTTAAGTTGCGGACGTTGCAAAGTGTCATAACGTCCTCGTCCTCGTCTTCGATGGACATTATGACACTTTAAAAGTGTCCAAGGACACTACGACACTGGACGTTATGACATGTCACCTAAATTTATATGAATAATAAACACTTTTTTGCAAATTTAGTAATTTTGTTTTTTTTTTTTTTGGGAAAAAATTCGTTTTTGCTTTTTGGGTCATTTTTCATTTTCTTTTTTGGCCCTTTTTCGTTTTTTTTGGGCAAAATTTCATATTTACCTTTTTGGGTCATTTTTCATGTTCGCTTGGGCGATTCTTCATTTGGGCGATTTTTCATTTTTTTTTTTGGGCCATTTTTCTTTGGGCGATATTTCCTACAGCCTTCAAGAACATCTTCCTGTGTACTTGTTTTAAATTCAAAGCCATATAACATAAGATTTTCAGAAGTGTTCCTGTCACTGATATTAATGCTGTTTGGGACGGGAGTATAATCGTTATGTGCGCTATGGTGGTCGTAAGTTTCCTTGTAAAAATTTGTATCAGGAGTTGGCATTGGTATATTTATAAATAATTGATTAATTTGATTGACATCTTTCATCATAATTTTCTTGGTTTATAACTCCCATATTGCTTTCCACTTCTTTTTTGAACAAACTGCAGATTTAAAATGTTCTTCATACAATTTTGAATTGGAAATTTTTACTAGAGTGTTTACTCTGCTTCTGAAACTATTGCTGAAGCAGTGGATTCTTACGTAAAATCTAAAATGGGTCCAAACGCAGATATTTCAACACATAAGTTTGTTTTTTCTCAACCAAGATCGATAACATCTTTTAAAGTAACTGTTTCTGCTGGTTTTTTTTTAACGTATTCTTGACCCAAATTTTTGGCCAGAAAACATATATCACTTGTTCTTATATCCCTCCATAATCCCCTCAGTCGTTATATAATACACATGGCGAAGCTATTGAATTTGTTCTTCGCGATGCTAATTCGGATGACTCAGTTATTGTTCTTGGTGATTTAAATTTACCTTCAATAGCCTGGAAATTCTTACCTGATGAACAATATTTTGTTCCGTCTAAATCAAATAATAAGTGTGATGAGCTTTTCAATATTTTACATGATATGAGTCTTTTTCAAATTAACGGTATACTCAATAATAATTTTAAATTATTGGATTTAATATTTGCCAATGAAACTGAGGAGTGTTACATAAACCGAACAAACCCAATTTCTACTCCTGAAGACCGATATCATCCTACCATTGAAATTAATATATCCGTTCCATCTGCACTTGTAAATAAATCTTCTAAAACTAATGATAAATGTTATTGTTTCACGCAATCAAACTACTTAATGTTAAATGAACTTCTAAATTGTATGCACTGGGATAACCTATTAACTTGTCCCTCGAACACAACTGCTGCTATTGATCTTATGACTGATGCCTTCCACAACACGATGTATTCAATTATGGACTTATGTATTCCGAAACAAATTACCAAAATACTATCCGGGCCTCCTTGGAACATCAAGCAACTGGCTAAAGTTAAAAATAAAAAAAAGATTTCAAAAAATAAATAATTTCGATAAATTTTGCTCGATATCGTATGCGGTGATTAGGCCCCTGTATTAGTCGCGCCGAATATATTAGTCTGAATAAATCATGTTACTCAAATTATTTAATCAAAATGAAAATAGCTTTAAACATAATCCCACATCATTTTACAAATTTGTTAACTCTAAGAGGAAAACAACTGACTTTCCGGCTATAATGAAATTTCAGCATAATGAATCCAGTGATAATGATGCTGAAGAAATTTGTTTGCAAACTTTTTCTCAACTACATATTCGGATGCAATTTTTGATGATTCAAACATTTATCCATATACACTTACCGGTTTTCAAACCATTAATATTCCATTGCTTGATGTTTCTACAGTTTCTCATGGATTAAGAAAGCTTAAATTTTCCTACAAAAGTGGACCTGATTAAATTCCTAGTTTTACCTTAATTAAATGTGCAGATGTTTTAGCTATTCCATTAACACTTATGTTTAATACATCAATAAAATATGGGTATTTTCCAAATAAATTGAAAGATTCATTCATTATTGTAGTGGAAATCACTACTAATACATTGTCTTATATCTGTTTTAACATTTTTAATCAATTTCAAGTGCCACCAGGTGCCACCTCTCAATTTGTTTCATTACACAGTACAACATTTTTCAGCTAATTGATTCGGGACTCAATTCTGATAAGGTTTAACATAACTCGAGAACCACTAGTCGGATTTTGCTAAAACAAGTTTAGAAAAATCAAGAATTACAATTACTTTTCATCTGTTTATATAACATTTTGCTACATAAGCAACAGTTTCGCAGTTATTAATAAATGTATGAAGAAAAAAAATATTTTTTGCCCAAAAAATTTAAATTTTTTATTTTTAATTCATAAAAAATCCAAAACAGAAAAAAAAGTTTCAAGTGCTATTACTTCACGTAAATTCGCATAACCTATGAAAAAAATGAGACATAAATCATGAAAATTGATGAACGCGTTTCGCTTTTATTCACAATTAAGTAAAGGTATGCATTTCAAAAATTTGCTCGAGATATGCACAAAATTCTTTGCAAAAACATTAATGACTTTTTTTTATGATTCTCAGAATTAAAAAAAAAAGTAATAAACAAAAGGTTATTTGATTTTTATGATTGCGGTAGCAAAGTCATAAGCGGTAATAAATGTGCGTGGACAATTGAAAGGAAAAAAGGAAAGTGCACTTTTTTAATTATTTGGGGTTTTCCGTTGGCTACCTGTATGATTTCTTACAGAAATTACACCCACATCTATTAGTGCTCATATTTGGAACGTACCTGTCAGTAAAATATGGATCGATTTTTGTCACCGATTTTTGTCACTCAACAAGTGCTGACGAACGCGAAAAGTATAACCAACTTTTCTCCGGTTTTTTAATTATAACTGAAACTAAGGCCCAAAAGTTTTACGGCAATGGAAAGTTTTTCTATTTCTCATGGGGTTTTATGCTCGAAGCTTCTGGAGTTTGACAAAGACAGAACAAAATTAAAACAGTTTTTGCAACAATTGCACGTTGGCTAAAACGATACTAGAGCATTTGAAATTTTGGATAAAATATATAAAACATTTACTATAACTTCAAACAAAGATGGCAGGATTCTAACCGTACGAAGTCGCGATTCATGCTATGCCCGTAAATGAACAAGCACTGCAATTTGGTATGTCACCACTTCATGCGCGTATTAAGCTGATGGAGTGTCTTTTGCATGTAGCTTACAATATTGAATTTAAAAGTGGAAGAGTCGACTGAAATACTCGTCCGATAAAAGAAGCCCGAAAATGTTTGATAAAGCGTGAAATTAAAGAGAAAATTGGAATACACGCTGTTAAGCAAGGCTCTGGTACGACAAATTCAGGAAATACGTCACGAAGATTCTTTGCTAATCCTGCTTTGATTGTCGAAATCACGGGTCTAGATGAAGACATAATCAAGAGGTTTTCAACAATTCTCGAAGCTATAACCATTACCGAGGCACAAGATCCGAAAAAATTTGGTGGTTTTTGTCTGGAGACGGCAAAAAAGTTTGTTGCACTGTACGAATGGTACAATATGCCACCAGCACTCCACAAAATTCTGATTCATGGAAAATATATAATTGAAAAGTGTATTTTTCCTATAGGCT
Organism: Pollenia angustigena; assembly: GCA_930367215.1. Taxonomy (NCBI): domain Eukaryota; kingdom Metazoa; phylum Arthropoda; class Insecta; order Diptera; family Polleniidae; genus Pollenia; species Pollenia angustigena. The sequence continues at coordinate 108,673,766 of OV884059.1, read as the reverse complement.
TATTATCCGAAGAGGCTCAGGAAAGTCGTTACAAAGACTATAAAAAATATCGCCTTAGACACTCCAGAAAATGCAGTCGAATTGCCACGAACGAAGATATTATGCACCGAATGATATTAACATCAGATCCCATGATCTCACACTTGACTCCTTCATTTAGCCAGAAAAAGCATAGTGATATAATCGACGAAGTTAAGGCTCTTTTAGAATAATAAATTAAAAAGCAGATTTAAAATAAATAATAAATTAAAAAAATCATTTAAATTATCAAAAAGTAATTTAAATTTTTGGGACTACAAAATTTTTATTTCAAAAGATTTTGCTATTCGTGCTTAATTCCCAGTTTTTATTATTGATAAAAACACTTGAAATTTATTGTTGATGGGATAAGCTATTCCAATGCGCATTTCACAGGTTGCTTAGGCAAGATCATCAGGAAACTTCATCCATAAAGATTTTAGAAAAACTAAAGATATTAAACCAAATAAAACTGTTAAACGTATAAGACTTATAGCAACAGTTCTATTTGTAATAATATCAAAGTTTAAACAAAACACATCAGTGGGTTTATCTCATCTTACATTCCCCACTTTGATTGATGTGTTTTGTTTAAACTTCGATATTATTACAAATAAACTGTTGCTATAAGTCTTATACGTTTAACAGTTTTATTTGGTTTAATATCTTTAGTTTTTCTAAAATCTTTATGGATGAAGTTTCCTGATGATCTGGCCTAAGCAACCAGTGGAATGCATAGGAATAGCTTATCCCATCAACAATAAATTTCAAATGTTTTTATCAATAATAAAAACTGGGAATTAAGCACGAATAGCAAAATCTTTTGAATCATTTAAATTTTTTGTTAGTTAGGGCTTTTTACATTGTAGATAACGATATACATTTTTCTAGCGTTCTTTATTTTGATTACTTTTGTGTATAACTATATAAACAAAACTAAGTTTGTGATGAAATTAAAAATAGATTTAAAATAAATAATGAATTAAAAATTAAAAAATCACTTAAATTTTTTTGTTAGTTAGGGCTTTTTACATTGTAGGTAACGATATACATTTCTCTAACTTTCTTTATTTTGATTACTTTTGTGTATTACTATATAAATAAAACAAAATTTGTGATGAAATCATTTTATTTTTTGACAAATATATTTTTTTCCTCACCTCCATACAAAAATCCCCAGTGTGTGGTGGGTTGGCTGTACATTTCTGTGGTTAGTCCTATTCTAACGTATGTAAGCTGTGTTTGTTGGAGGCATTGAGGCTGGCTAATCGAAGGGACCTTCTGTATAAAGTATGCTTGGATCGTCACGACAGGGGCCCTGAGAAGTACTCAGGCGGCCCTGGATGTTATTCTAAATCTTCTGCCTATTAAGCAGTACTTTGTGGGAATGGGAGCCAGAAGCATTCTTAGCCTGAGGGAGATATGACTTTTAGAAAATTTCACCCAGGATCACTTGCGGATCTTGGGAAAGATTAGCGCTAGTGGGTTTTGCCTGGGCTCGCTAGGCTCCTCGAACTATGTAGGCACTACGGTCGACTTTGGGTGCTTTCCGGGGTTTCCGGTCAGGGCGGACTGTTAAGCGGATTTGCTATTTTCACTGGTAGTTTGACGATGAAGGGCACGGATGCGGGGTCTATATTGAGGGTATGAACATTAGAATGTCATATAGGCTTCCTGACGACTGCAGTGTATTTCGGGCGGAGGTTCTATGGATCTAAAAGAGCTGCCTGGCTCTTAAGGCCTTGATGGGCTGTTTTTTAAACTTCAAGCTAGTGGAAGAATGTAGGAGGGCTCTAGGAGAAATCTTAGGGGAGTATGTGGTGAGGCTGTGCTGGGTACCAGCTCACTGATATATAATCGGCAGTGAGATAACTGATGATTTGGCGAGACTGGGCTCGGAGATGGAGGATCCCAACTGTGTGGAGGTGGTCAGGCCTCCAAAGCAGTTCTATTTTGGAAGAATCAGGGAATGGGTTTTGAGCTGGACTCATCGAATCTAGGGGGACAAAACGGGCCGATTCGGATTCGCTGCAGGGTAGGAGTAGGGTCTGTGTAAGAGTTTTTTCCTTAATTATTATTATGAAATGATTAACGCAAGAACAATGCTTGCAAGTTTTGTCAATTTTTTGTGGAAAATATTGGCTTAAATCCATGAACCAATAATTAAATTCTTAGTTTGTTACATTGGTCGTCTTCGAGTAACTGATTGATTAAAAGTAATTTTTCAGAGATTCATGACAAGTTGTTGAAACCATATGAAAACACTGCTTAAAAAAGTTGTGTTGTTTGCTATTTCTCTTCTTCCTCTTGAAAAGTTTTGTACGTAGTTACTATTCAGGTTGCTGGTGTTGTTCTTGCTCTCCTGCTTTTCGACCGGCCTTGGCGGGTGTAAGAACAATATTTACCAATTCTACTTACTTATTAATATTACTTGAAAAATGCTTAAAAGCAGAAACAAACTAAAAAATTATTAAAGCACATGTTAAAAGTTTTACTCATGATGAAAATGTATGCTAAAAGAAAAATTTTCCAATGAATGAACAAACCAGGCATATAAACGAAAAGTTTTCCTGGAACATAAATTTTTTGCTAGAAGTAACTTTAAAAGTTTGTTTCAAAAATAAAAAAGGGTAAAAATATTTGTTTTTTGTTTGTTTATTATCACTATTAATAAATATGTTCCTTCAAGAAAATGTTTTCTTCCGCTACTAATTACATCGGGAAAAGAAAACCTATTTTTCATTTAACATACTAAAGTCTTAAAATCATAATAGAACAAGAAGAAGGGGAATAATAAAATAATAAGAACAACAGCAACTTGAAAATAAGACAAGATAGAAGAAACAGACGTCAAGAAAAAAATAGAAAGTGAAATTTTGCACTTAGCTTATATTCTCGAAAAATAATTCAGTTCTTTTTGTGCGAGCATGGAATAATGAAAGTGTTCTTTGCAAAAAACAAATGAAACAAGTAATTTCAAAAAGTACAAGGCCTACTTTTAGGCTTCATAAGAAAATTGTTAACTAAAGTCTACATTTAGTATAGTTTTTTTTTTTTTTTTTTTTTTTTTTGTTTAAACAAATCTGCACAACTCTCAACATTTCTAACCTCATTTTACAACTCTTTAGAGCCTGCCAATTAAATAAAAAGTTACAAACTGCTTTTGTATTCTGCGTCTTTGCCACTTGTACGTGTTTTTTTATTTGTTCTTTTGCTTTAACATGCACAATTTATCAAATTAAAATTAAGCACAAAATGACTGTAAATGCATTAAATGCATGAATTGTTCATTGTTGTACATTTCCCCATGTCTTGACATAAAATTTACCACACTTGAAACATTCTCTAGTTGGTTTGTTTGTAAAGAATATATCGTCGTCTTAAATGGAATCGGACTTAGATTAGGTTCGGTTTGGTAGAAATGGGAGTCAGTACTTATCAGACACAGTTAGATCCAGTGCTCCATTTTTATACTACGGGGTTCTACTAAACAGAACTTTCACCGTGAAACCAACCCGAATTTCTAACGAAGTTCCATATGCTCTTTAGTTAGATGTGAGAGATATCATACAATCCGTCAATAGTGGCAAACCTTATTTCAGTCAGCCACTTTCTCGTCAGTGCCAGATAGCTACTAAGCAGTTGTTCTACGTTCTTCTGCTCATTTTCGTCATGGCAACTAGGCCAGTAATTAAAATGTCTGGCTCCCAGATTCAGTGCCTGCCTTCCTATGATAAAGTTCCCCCCGATAACAGATACCAAAACTAACACGTTCCTTTTTGTCGTGTATAGTAGAGACATGGCACGCCCGTCGGCTATGCGTAACCATAACTGCCAATCATTTAATAAGTATTCGCAGCAAATCTGTCCTTAGCAAAGTTGATAGTTAATTGCCGAGGTTCAAGTTTACAGAGGAGGAAAGGTACCCCAACGTCTTCCAAATCCAATGGAACCCGTAAGGTAGTAAAATGTCTAGCAAGTTCCACCTTAATGTTCGCCAGTATATTCCTCAGTCTGGTGACCATATGATCCTGATGTCAAATTTCTAAGCAGTCCCGTTTAGAGATAAGCGAAAGTCAAGGCATGTTCTTATTCTCAGGGAGGGGGAATCCAAGTCCATATTGGCGGAACGACTATCATTGTAAATATCCACAGTAGTAGTTGACATAAAATATAATCTGAAATGGTCCGCGGTTTCCTTAGTCGCAATTATTTCCGCCTAAAAAGGCTTCCGCAATTTGGAAGTCTTCGCGGGTTGAGCTCTCTTGATAGAAGCCCATTCCGTCTTTTAACTACACAAAAATTCGAAATCGAGTTTTTTATTGATTATGGTTTGTTTTATTAAACTTAACAAAGCCCTTTAATCAAGAACGGCGACTTTATAAAAGAAATAAAAATGTTTTTGCTTTTCTTCTAAAAAATAATAAAAGGGTTGTTACATCTGCTTCTTTTAAAGATGACGATATGCATGTTTTGTAACTTGGCTGGTGTCCCTCAGGTGAACGCCTTAAATATATGCTGTGCTTGTTTAACGTTATTATATGCTTTAGTTTAGCTGCATACAGGTAATAAAAACCATGTTGTAACCTGTAACATCCTTTCAATTTGCCTTATGGCTTGCAAAAGTTTCACAGTAGCCTCAAGACTTAATGGCAATAAATTTTAAAAATCCATTGTCTTTGGAACAAGATCAAAAAAGAATTTTTATTTCATAAAATTGTTTAAACACGATATCTTGATTGTTACCGCTGCAAAATAAGAATTATGAATTTTATATAAATTGACTTTTATTCGACCTTTATAAAATTTATTATTATTATTATTTTATTAAGCTTGAGGTCTCTTTTTTTTTATAAAAAAGAAGGCACACAACGGAGTGCCGAAATATTGGTTCAATAAATTTAATATTTTTTTATAAAAAAAAGAGACCTCAAGCTTAATAAAATAATAATAATAATAAATTATGAATTTTAATATTTTTATAAAAAGAAAACTTAATATTTTTCTTTCTCTGTCATCTACTAAAAATTAAGATTTTGCACTGAAAAAAATATTACAAAAATGTAATTGATGTTTTGCCTAAAAAACGTGTCTTTTTTTATTCCAATTAAAAGGAGAAAGGTATTTTATTGCTAAAATTACACAAAACGTATAAAGAAAATTAAGTAAAAAAAATTATTTCAATTATTTTCATTTCATTTTTAAAAGTAGATAAAAGTATGAAACAGAATCCACTTATAAGCTCAATCTGAGAAATGTCATAAACACTCGTTTAGCATGAGAAAAAAAAGATAGAAAATATTACAAAAAGGGAAACACACATGACAAGTTAAAAAAAAGATATAACTATAACGTTTAAATGGGGAATCAGGAAAGATGTAGTAAAATAATTAATTCAGCATAAATAAAAGCATAAAACAAACACATAAACATGTGGGCAAAAATAGGTTAAAACCGTTTTCAAAAAAACATCGCATGCTAAAAAAAATATATTATAAAGTAAAAGACTGCATAAATATGTTCAAAAATCAAACATAAAAACCAAAATCATATGTTTATGTACAACTACAAAGACAAATGCTATGCGGTACTTTTCATCGCGCAATTGAAATAGTGTTGTGAGAGTACAAAAACTCAAAACACTCCAAACAGTACTTGTTTTTTTCAAAACCTTTCAATATATTTACTCCTGGTATTCAAAAATTACCCATGCAGTCTGCGAGAATTCGTTACGTTTACTTGTGTGTCGTATGTAGCGGCCCCATGCAAAGAATTTGTGTTTTTTACTTGTGTGACGTACGCATACAAAAAACTGATTTTGCAAGAACTGTTGCTGCAATATTGTTTAAAAGTTAACACACACAACATTTCGTACATATATAACGCAAATTAACATTAAAATAAGAAATGTGAGTATTTTTTGTTCCCACTTCAATTGCTGCGTGTAATTTTCATTCTCTTGTTAATTACACTGCTTTACAAATTTTTAATTTGAAAAAATACCAAGAACAGCACATGCCTAGATAAGTTAATTGGGACCTCCTGAACACGAAAATCACTGTAATTTTTTTTTCCTAAGTACCGTTTTTTAGATAACGGTACTTTTGCGTTTTTCGGTGTATGGTCCCACTCAAACCCTTGTGGAGCCCAACCAAAAGTCCGAAATAAATGGCATATCGTTAGAAAGGTAATCGAATGTTCAAAGTTCAAAAAATGTCAATTTTTTACGTTTTTTTTCAAAATGTTTCATTTTTATTTCGTTTTTTTACTAGATAGAAACTTGTAGCATATCGATGGAAAAGGCATTCGATTACCTTTCTAACGATATGCCTTTTATTTCGACCGGACTTTTTGGTTGGGCTCCACAAGGGTTTGAGTGGGACCATACACTGAAAAACGCAAAAGTACCGTTATCTAAAATACGGTACTTAGGAAAAAAAAATTACAGTGATTTTCGTGTTCAGGAGGTCCCAATTAACTTATCTAGGCATGTGGTGTTCTTGGTATTTTTTGGCTGTAAGCCAGTGTTATTGAGAGTATTTATAATACCTGCACTTTCGCTATAACAAAGCATTTGTTTTTTGCTTCTAAATATTCCCACACTTACGTTAATTAGTCGCTTACACTTATTTTAACTATTTGTTTGTGACAGCGAAACTACAGTATAGGAAGGCTTCTATTACAAAGTATATATGAATTTTTACACTAAATTTTAACTTTTAATGAAAAATCATACATTTTTATGATTTTTTTAAACAGTGTAAAGGTATTGAATGTTTTACAAGTAGTTTAATATAAAAAATTTATGAATTTAAAAAATTTTACTTACACAAAAAAATTTTGCACCAACAAAGAAACTATCAGTTTTAATTAAAAATTTAATCAAGTGAATTAAATGTTTAATTAAGTGAATTTAATTTTTAATCAAGTGTATTAAACTTTTAATTGACAATATTAATTTGCACCAGAAAGCAAAATAATAATAATATCAATAATTCACTTGATTAAACGTTTAATTCAATTAATTAAACTTTTAATTGAAACTAATTTAATTTTTGATTAATGCTTTTACTGTTGCAAAATTTTTTTCTGTGTAACGAAATTGTCATGAACGAGTTCTCTGAGGGATATGGCACGGTGTCCACATTTTTCCGTCTCAGGGAATAAAACCTGTTGGAAAACAAAATTTATTCAAATTAAATGAGAAGAAAATTATTTTACACTTTTATTTATTAAAAAAAAAGATAAAACTGTTTTTTATTTCACAAAAATTTAAATAATTTAGTACAAATTTTCTTATTTTTCTATTGTTTAAATATTTCGAATGTGCTTCTTATAAATTTAAATTTATAAAGCTTTTTTGTAATAGTGCTATTTCCTCAATATTACAAATAGTGAAAAAAAAATTTTATTATGTAATTTTTCAAAATTTTTTTTATTTTTCGAATTTATTCTATTAGCTTTATTTCAGGTATGAATTTTTTAAAGCTTTTTTTTTGTAATGGTCCTATTCCTTTAATGACTTTTTATACACTACCAGACTATTATCTTGTATCTTCTTTTTGAATATAATAAAGTAACTTATGAGAAGAAATAATTCCCAGATTCTATTTAAGCTTTCAATAACTTTTTCTAGAAAAGGCCATTTTCAAAAAATATTAACAATATATCGATATTAAAATTGGTATAGTATTCAATAAAAAAACTTTTAAGTTTCCACATGAGGTACATTTTCTAAATTTGTTCTATTAAATGTCAGATTGACTTGAGATTACATATGCAGAATTTAAATATATCGCAATTATCATTTCGTTTCGCTTAATAAGGAGTTTCTGCACTGACAGCCGTCGGCGCGGTAGGTACTCTACGTTCTATTGAATGTTAAACACAGGCTTCGTTCTGCACTGATGGCCTTTGGTCGTGCGAAAGGTTTTTAAACTCTTTTTTATGCCGAATACTGACATCGCTGAATAAAATCTTCCCACATTCTAATTTTTTTAACTGTCTTAAAATCTTTTTGATGATTTTAAACAAGAAAATCCAAAATCGCCAATAATAGTAATAATTTAAAACGTTTACACAATTAATTAAAAATTTCGGAAATATTTAACACAACATTTAATATAAAATTTATTACTGATTTTTTTTTTATAAAAATTTCAATCATATTTTCTCTTTCTCATTTGTCTGCCAATCACAAAATCAACGATTTTTTTTTAACTTTCGTCGCTTTTTACTCATTTTGTCACTTATTGATTCATACTTATCTGTCATTTCTTGTTAAATGTAGTTGTCTTTCCATCGGCATCATTATAAATGATTCTTTACTATCATTCACTTTTCTGTCAGGTCATGAAACGTTGTGAAACATCATGATGCTTTACGTCATTTGACGTTATTTGATAAGTAATTTTTATTGGTCTTAACTTTTTATACAAAAATTATTAATTTTATAGCAAAAAAAATATATTATTGTGAAATTTCCTTCATTGCAATTGCAAAAATTAATAATAGTAAAAGATTAAAAGGTATTACAAATAGCTCCGATATTGATAGGCGTCATCTTGCGGAAAATATAGTCGGGATGGAGTCGAAATGGAAGACAACTTAGATTTCTCTTAACCTAGATAACGATTACAGAAAAAGTATATAAACCTGATCTTAATTACATCATTATCAATAAACTTCCTTAATCGAAAAGCGAGCGGTATCGGACATAATTTTCTTTTTATTATTCCCTAAGCTAATCCCACGAAGTTCTAAGCTTGTCTGCAGGAAAGAAACCAGAGTCTCTGAAGGGAATCGAATCCGCAACCCCGGCGCTGATAGACTAGCTAACTACCTGCTAGCCTTCCGGGCACTCACCTATTTAAAAGACATTCCTGAAAATTCTATAAACCTCCGTTATATAAATAAAAATTTTTATTTTTTAATAAAATTATTTTAGCTTCATTCCATTTTTTTTTAAATAAAATTTGTATTGTTTTATTTTGTTTTTCTTAACCTACTTACAACTACAATTAATGTTGAGAGAATTTCAACTAATTGTAGTGGGGAATGTAAGATGAGATAGACCCACTGTTGTTTATTGTTGATGTGTTTTGTTTAAACTTTGATATCATTACAAGTAGAACTGTTGCTATAATTCTTATACGTTTAACAGTTTTATTTGGTTTAATATCTTTAGTTTTTCTAAAATCTTTGTGGATGAAGTTTCCTGATGATCTGGCCTAAGAAGCCAGTGAAATGCGCATAGGAATAGCTTATCCCATCAACAATAAATTTCAAGTGTTTTTGTCAAGAATAAAAACTGGGAATTAAGCACGAATAACAAAATCTTTTGAAATTATTTTTATTGTTTTTTATATTTTAATAATAACAACTCATTATTCGCCTTTCAAAATTCTGCTTAGTTGCCTTGTAGTTTTAGTTTGAAAACAATTTCAAAAACATTTCGAGCCCTAATAGCAAAAATAATGTAACCAACAAAAATAAAATTTTACAGGAGAGTGTTTTTTTAAATTATTTCATATAAATTGTGTATGAAATTTGTCGGTTATCTCAAAAATGTTCCTGCTATAAAATCGTAACGGTGCCTAATGTGACCACGACATTTTAGGAGATGATGCAAGTGTTGCCAATAAAGTATTTTATTAGAAAAAACTAAAATTGAAAATGATGTCGGTTACATCATTTTTGCTATTAGGGCTCGATTTATTAAATTTAAGTTTGTAGCTTTTATAATATAAAATAAAATTTTTTAAATTTTCAGAATTTTTAACCATTTTCCTCGCCTTAATGTCCGCCACAATTGTGTGATTTTTTTTTTTTTGTTCTTGTATGTGTGCATTTCATGATAATGAAAAATAATTTAAACTTAACAGAGAGAAACTGCAAAAAAATATTCTAAATCTTTTTTTTTAATGTTGACAAACACTCAAAAAAATATAAAGCAAAAAAGAGTGGGGGAAAAAAGTCAACTAAAATCACTCTAGTACGTACTTCAATTAAAATAAAAAGGAACGTGGTATTGTGTTTTTAGCATAATAAGTACCATAGCTGTTGTGCTCAAAGTCAGAGTACCTTATGAAATCCGTTTTTAACAATGGCTTTCTATTTCATAAAACTAGAGAGAAAAAAAATTTAAATATTTTTCCTGTTTTCGTAAAATTAAAAACCCTTAAGCTTTTTCTAGGTAGTTAAAAGGTACTTTTTCCTTTTATTTTCTTTTTTTATTATATATTTTCATACTTTTTTTTTACTTTACCATAAGCAGATTGCGTACTAATACGTAGTAGTATTCGTAGTTGTAGAAAGAATGGACAAATATTTCTAGTAAAATGATTAAATAGGGAAAGAATTTTTTAAGCAAATACAATGTTAGTTTTCTTATTGCAACAAAGAAAAAAAAATCTTGCAACATAGTTAGGGGAAAAGGGAATTTTTGCTTTATTTTTTAATAAGAAAAACTTCAAGAACATTTGCAAGTGGTTAATATAGAAAAAACCAAACAACCAAATATTTGTTTGTTTGTGTGGTGTTTATTTTGCATGAGTTTGTCTGTCTGTCTCTCCGCCTAACAGTATGCAATACTTAACTTTGTAGAACTGTTTAGTACTTCACGTGTCCACGAATAAACACAGTCATACTTTTACTTACAGTATTTACTTTTTATACCCTCCACCACAATTAGTTGTGGTTTTATTATTCATCTCAGACCCCATAAAGTATATATATTCTGGGTCCTTGAGTAATTCTAAGTCGATTTAGCCATGTCCGTCTGTCTGTCCGTCTCTCCATCTGTTGAAAACACGCTCACTTTCGAACAACTCAAAAGAAATGAACAAACTTAGTGACAAATTGCTTGTAGTTATCCTAAGCAGTTTGGGATTGAAATCCAGCAAAATCGGTTCAGTAGGACCAGACCTATGAATCAAAATGTGGAACCACCACCTAAAAAAATTGATAATTTTGTTACAAAAAATAACATAAATGCTGGAACAAGGCATGGAATGAGATAAGATTTTGCAAAAATTTATTTCATTTGACTGGAAATCACGCTGTTAAATTTCGTGAAGATCCGTCTATAATTTACGCTAAGCCCCATATAAGCAATACTCCCGGAAAACAGTTTTGTACCCCTAAAACCGTAAAAAATAACGCTAGCGTAACAAAATTTCGTACGTTACAGTTTTTTAGGACTAGAAATAACACTGTGAAATTTCGTGACGATCCGTCCATAATTTACCTTGGGCCCCATATAAATCCTACTACCGGAAAACAGTTTAGTCGCCTAAAACCATAATTAATAACAAATCGTCACAGTTAGAGATAATAATAACATCATACAGATATTACTCCTTAAACATTCGAACTGTCGTAGGAGGGTATCAAAGATTCGGCACAGCCGAATAAAGCACTCTAACTTGCTTTTTTTTTCAAATATTTCTAGGTAGTAGTCTATAGTGAGAGCGTGTTGTTGCTTGTATCTGTTGATGGCTTTAATTGTAGAGACTCGATGGGGGGAATCTTATATTCCACAATATTCCAGACCAGAAGTATTCTAAAGTCTACAATACAGTGGATTGAAATTGATACCAATACGACATAAATTATAATTTACAAGATAACTTATAACTAAAACTATAAAGTATTCTTAGATGCATGTAATTTCGTAACAATATAAATATTAAATTGTAAAGTTAATGACTGACTGACTGATTCATCATTAATCCATTAAAATGCTGACCGGAGGTTGGTCTCCCTACAAATCGGTCCACGAAGACAGGATTTATGGAAATTTGTATATTTGTAAAAACGTGTTAATTTGGTAACCTTATATCTCCTAAAATTAATCCTTATCGTTGTTCATTAAAATAATTAGACCTTTTAAGATGTATATGGGTAAAACAAGTAATTTGGAACTTTTTTGTCACCTCATGTATCTTTTATTCCAATTAGCATAGAAATAAAAGTTATATCGCATTCGCAAGTGATCTTAAAAATACAAATATGGTCCTTTTTCGAAATTTTTAACGTTTAAGTAACCAAATTGAACCTGTGTTTTGTACTTTTTATACACATATTTTTCTTCATGCATTGACATATGGGCACTTGCACAAAGAACTTCTCTTTTTGTCACGTAACGCAATTAGGCTTGCATTTAAGGCACATGTTGTTAAAAATTTTTACTTTCCTTCACTTAAAAAAAATGCAAGCTGCTTTTAACAGCAAACTACAAGAAAGTAAATACTTTATAAATGTTTGTTTGAGATACAATCTAAAATTCTCTGTGCAATATTGAAATTTTTGATCCTTCAATGCGGAGAACAAAAGTATTAAAAAGGGGAATTACGGTAAATTACACTTCTTTTTTTACTTTTCTGTTCTACAGGTGATACTTATTTTATATTTTCTATAAAATTAAACATAGAAACAAAAAATATTAAGTGCAGGGTCCGGAGTGCATAAGAACCTATAAGAAAAAGCGGGGTTAATTCTAGTAAAATATGACTTAACCAATTTAAGTATTCAGATTAATCAGAAGTAGTGAAATTAAACGTTAATTTTTATTATTTGGCAATTATATTATTCAGCAAAATAACTTTTTGAAGTGCTCCAAGAAGATTTTGCATAATGTTGACTGAGATGATGATTTGATTACCTCCTCGGAAAAATAGATAGTTGGGAAATTCGTCAAAACTTACTTTTCTTCTGTATATGTGCATTAATGTAGGTCTCTTTAATGAAAAACCTTGTCTTTTTATGTTTTAATGTATTATTAAATTCATTTATTTGGTTATTTTTTAAAAGAACTTATGATTATCATTATTGTTAAAAATAGAATTTATTATAATTATTATTATTGTTATAAAATAGTATTTATTATTATTATTGTCCGCTCTGTTCGTGCATCTAAGCTCAACTCTACGCAACTAACTCCCAGACGCCCGTCTACTCGTTGTCCAGCCTACTCGCCACTCAGTCCCATACAGAGTTGCATGCCTCAGTAAGTGTTACCACTCCTAGTTGTTCGTCCGTCAATACCCAATCCCACATTCGGCCGTCCTGCGCGGTCATTCGACCCGAATGACGGGTTCCATTTCTTCATAAATTCCGCAACAGTATTCGTTTGCCTAGGACCTTCGCCGCCACCAATCTTCTCGACCTCATACCTATCATGCTTTAGTGCCCTTACTATCTTGTATGGACCAAGATATTTTGCCTTCAATTTCAGCCCCGTTCCGTATTGGGTCCGTTTAATGGCCACCAACTCATTTTCCCTATATATCTGTGCATCCCTTCTCTTTTTGTTGAATGTACGCCTATTTTCCAATTGTATTTTAGATATGTTCTCCCTTGCTACATCACGTATTTCATGTCTTTCCTGATCTAGTTCCTCAATGGCCGATTCTTCTATTAACTTTCGAATATCGTCATGCCCCTCAACACGCATATCCAAACCAGTAATTATCTTGAATGGCGAAATTTTAGTGCTTCGTGGTGGAGTGTTATTGATACATTGTTGAACTCTATTAACATTCTTGTACCACTGTTGAGGATTATCCACACATAGTTTAGACAATAACGAAACCACAGTCCTATTAAGCCTCTCAACTTGACCATTTCCCCTAGGGACACCAGTCGCGATTAATAAATGCTGAATATTCCGCCTTTCGCAATAATCCTTAAACGAATTAGACGTAAATGCCGTTCCCCTATCCGATATTATTCTTTCCGGATTACCAAAAATTGTTGATTGACGCTCCAATCTATCTATTACCTCTTCTGTGCCAGTACTTTTAGTTGGATATAACCACACAAATTTGGAAAACGCGTCCACTACTACCATTATGTGGTTGTATCGCTTACGTGTATCCTCCATAGGACCGACGTGATCAATATGATAGGTTCTTAATGGCCTATCCGACTTATCAATTGGTTCCAGTAATCCTTCAGCTTTACCAGCTTTTCTTTCGCTCATAATACATTCAATACAGCTTCGTACGATCTTATTTACCTTTGGCATTATATTAGGTATAAAAACTCCCTTTCCGCGAGTTCCTTAGTTTTCTTGGTTCCAAAATGACCCTCACGGTGAGCAATTTTGATTACCTCCTCTTCCATACTAGCGGGAATTACTATCATTTCCCGATTTGGATCTTTGTGAAGTAAATCATGCTTCATATAAAAATCTTCATACGTTTCCTTCTGAATTATATTTCGAATAGCTTTAACCCATTCATCAGTCAATTGTGCCTCTTTAAGTCGGTGTTTGATGGAATCTTCAACCAATAAACAAGACACCCTGCTCAGAGCATCTACATGACGCATTCTACTTCCAGATCTATGTTCTATTGTGTAATCGAATTCCTGCAAGAACATTGCCCATCTGGAGACTCTCAAGGGTATATCATTCTTTTTGATGGTCATCGTAAACGCGTTACAATCCGTTACTATTTTGATCTTAATACCCATTAGATAAACTCGCCACTTCTTAAGTGCCTCGATGATGGCCAGTACCTCCAGTTCATACGAGTGGTATTTTTGTTGAGCGCATGATGTCTTCCGGCTCATATACTCTATTGGATGTAATTGTTGATCATCTGAGTTCTTCTGCAATAAAACACCTCCATAACCATACATACACGCATCTGTATGCACCTCTGTTATGGCCGCAGGATTGTACAAATTTAGCACCGGCGCATTGATTAAATTCGACTTCAGCTGATTAAATGCAATCATCTGCGTGTCACCCATTTCAAACACCATATTCTTCTTCAGCATATCAGATAACGGTCGTGCAATCATTGCAAAATTACCAACAAATCTCCTAAAATACGAAACTAGGCCCAAAAAACGTTGAAGCGCTTTTTTGTCCCTAGGAACCGAAAAATTTGATACTGCCGACGTTTTCTCAGATGAAGGTTTAATCGTCGAATTTTCCACTATGTAACCCAAAAAGTTAACTCTTGTCCTTAAAAACTGGCACTTCTCCCACTTAATTTTTAAATCGTGATCCTCAGCCACTTTAAGTACCCTCCTTAAACTCTCCATACCTTCCTCTACGCTCGCTGATGGAATAATTATGTCATCAATATACACAACAATAGTTCCATCCTGAATTAGTTCCCTATATACCGAAGAAATAAACCTGGAGAATACAGCAGGGGAATTTGAAATTCCAAAAGGCACATAATTAAACTCATACTGGCCGTTGTGCGTTACAAAAGATTATATTTCTTTGATCCTTGCTCCACGGGCACATGAAAAAACCCATTTCTCAAGTCCAATGTCGTGTACACCTTAGCGGATTGTAACTTATGTAGAACGTCGTCCATTAAAACCATCGGAAAATTATCTCTTAAAACCTTTTCATTCAACTTACGAAAATCACAGCATAGCCGTTTACTGCCGTCTTTCTTGTCCACTAGCACAATAGGCGATGAATATTCAGATGTACTCGGTTGTACAATACCGTCACGTATCCACTCTTTAATTTGCTGTTCAACTACGATTTGATCTGCATAAGATAACCGTCGTGGTCTTTGATAAACTGGTATCTCATCTGTTAAAATTAACTTCATACTTATTGGTGATGTTTTTCGCCTCTCGGGAGTATACTCATCAATTAAACGCTTTACCTCAACTTCGTTCTCCTTTGGTAAGTATGACAAATCATATTTGACATTCTCCTCAATTACGACCGTAGCGCAAAATTTTTCAAATTCACTTTCGCAATTTTGCAAGTTTAAGCCACTATCCTTTTTTGATTCCTCACGGTCTCCCTTTTTTACAAACGTTGCGCCAGTCGCGGTCATTATTATATCAGCCTGTTCCAAAATGTCGTTACCGATTGCCGCCATGTAAACAAAATTCCTAACGATATAAAACTTAACCTTGAAATTAATACCATCGATATTTATTAGCGTCTCGAAATAGCCCATCGTCACCAACCGGTAGTCTCCCGCAGTAATAAAATCTTGCTCCTTTCTAATAAATGGTAGATCTCCCAAGCTCTGATACACATCATACCGAATTATAGAAACATCGCTTCCCGAATCTACAATCGCCGAAAATCTCACACCATTAACCTTAATTTCCTTAAAATTCCGATACGCCACAGCTTTAACTTCCTGTTTTAAATCACCAAAATGTTTTACCATGCACGAATTATTCGGCTCCTTCTTTACCACCTGTGGCTGTGTTTTGCACTCTAACGATTTGTGGCCTGGTTTTCCACACTTAAAACATTTAATAGTAGCAGCCTTACAATCCTTGGCTATATGATTTTCCTCACCACATTTATAACATTTCCTCTGCTTTGAACCGACATCCTTTTTAGTTATTTCCCCAGAAGGCTTAGATGTTGACGGCTGCTGAACGGTTCCTCGGATTTTCTCATAAATTTTCAACTTTTCTTTTAAATCTTGAATATCAGTAGCCTGGTACAAAAGGCTTTTACCGAATTTGGAATCTGGAATTCCGTCGACAAAATACTGGATTAAACTCTCATTATCTAATTTAATTGGCTTTCCTATCTCCATCATTGCATAAAGATACTCTCTAAAACTTTCGTTAGTTTTCTTCTTACGATTTTTCAGCATTCTGTGAACATCGACAGTAGCTAGCCTAGCTCCAAACTCACCGATTAATTCAATTTTAAGTAAACTCCAGGAATTAACACCACTTAGACTACGTACGAACATACGAGCTGCTCCCTTCAAAAGCTGTTTGGCATAAATAAATCTTTGAAGTTCATTCCAGCCAACCGCATCTGCGTTGTCCTCAAACTCTTCAATCCAGTGGCGTATTTCAATATTGTCCGTCCCACTGAACATTGTGAGGGAATCTTCTATATCGCGAAGAGTAAACATACTCCTAGGCAGCATATCGGCAACTGCCCCCCGTTGCGATGCAACATCATCATATACGGAACCCGATTCATCATCATTCAGGCCGAAGTGTTCCCTAAGTCTATCGCGCAACGTCGCCTTAAGCCCCCCCGTAGGCAAACCCAACTCAACCAACTTCGCCCTTAAACCCTCTACGCTCAAATCCAAGATAGCCCGTAAATCCATTCCGTCCGTTTACAAAATACAAAAGTAAAAAATTCAATACACCAATATACAATATCCAAACAAAGTAAATTAATTTTCAATTAATCATAAAATATCCTATATAAAATTTCACAGAATGACTTATCAATTTTAAAATTCTTTTCCATATACACCCAAAGTTACGTTAAAAATTTATTTAGATTTTACCGAATTCAAAAAAAAATTTAAAGCGAAATACAGATCCAAATTTACGTTACAATTTTAATTCTCTGAAATTCAAACACTAATTCGCAATTTCAAAAATAAATGTATCGAGTTACGTTACTATTCAAATTTAAAAATTTTAATTATCGTTACACATATTCTCATTAAATTTCACATAAACGTTTACAAAATGTATTAGTTCAAATTTGATTTAGTTTAATCAATTTAAGCACAAACATGAGTATTTAAATACAACTCTCAAAATTAATTTACCAAACAACAACAAATGTGAACTCTTACATATAATTTACACATACATATATATTATAAAACTTAGCTCTACAGAACTCCAACTCTGGCTGCCGAATTTTTCTCCTTCATTAGCCTCACTCACTCAATAGACTTCACTTCTCAAAGTTCTAGGCAAATTTTCTCCAAGCTAATGTTATTTAACAATAAATTTGATTACTTATCGCTGCGGCACATCAATCAATCTTCAACCACGTTGTTGTTGTAAAATGTTTGGTATTTTATTCTTGTTTAGTTTTTATTTCTCCTTCTTATAATCTCTCGATCAAAGTAAATTACTCAATATGCTTTAATGTCTCTTTTTCCCTTATTCAGTTCACTATTATTGTTTTTCATCTGCTTACATTAATCGCTCACGCGTATTAAAACTTTTTAATTTTAAAATAAACGTCTTTTTCAATTTATTTTCTCTTTCTCACTTGTATTTAGCTCGTTATTTTTTATGTTGAGCGTTTACTCCTTTTGCGGCTTGTAAAGTTCAGTTTTCTCTTTCTCACTTTCATTCAGTTATTTAGAACCTTATGGTTACGAACACGAGTATTGAATATTTATGTTGTCTACAAGATAGTTTCTCTTTTGCTCTTTCTTGTTTTGATTCATTTCATTAGATATTTTACTTTTTAGTTTAAAGTAACGAACACACACAAGTATTGTACATATTTTTGTCTGCCTATAATGAGAACAAACATATACAAAAATATTTTACACGATAGTTTCTCTTTTGCTCTTTCTCGTTTTGATTAATTTCATTAGAGATTTTACTTTTTAGTTTAAAGTAACGAACACACACAAGTTTCGTACATATCTTTTGTCTGCCTATAATGAGAACAAACATATACAAAAATATTTTACAAGATAGTTTCTCTTTTGCTCTTTCTCGTTTTGATTCATTTCATTAGATATTTTACTTTTTAGTTTAAAGTAACGAACACACACAAGTATTGTACATATTTTTTGTCTGCCTATAATGAAAACAAACATATACAAAAATATTTTACACGATAGTTTCTCTTTTGCTCTTTCTCGTTTTGATTAATTTCATTAGAGATTTTACTTTTTAGTTTAAAGTAACGAACACACACAAGTATTGTACATATTTTTTGTCTGCCTATAATGAAAACAAACATATACAAAAATATTTTACACGATAGTTTCTCTTTTGCTCTTTCTCGTTTTGATTAATTTCATTAGAGATTTTACTTTTTAGTTTAAAGTAACGAACACACACAAGTATTGTACATTTTTTATTTTTTTTTTTTTTCTGCCTATAATGAGAGCAAACATACACAAAAATATTTAACACATTGGTTTCTCTCTTGCTTTTTTCGTTTTTATTCAGTTCGTTATTTTTCAAATTAACGTCTGTTGAATTGCGCAAGTTTTTTTTTTCATCGAAGCGTCTCTTTTACTACGACGAAATATTTTATTTCAACACAAAACTTTTCTACACGTTAGATCTATCTGCCGTTTTGATCTTTTTGTTTTTGAGCTTTTGAATTAATGACTTTGTTTTATTTGCTCAAGGGTTTTTTCTCGATGCGTCTCTTTTACTATGACGCAATATTTTATTTAAATTATATAATATATAATTTTTTTTTTTCTCTCTTTTCTGCAAAATACTCAGTTTATTTCTGTTATTTTCACTCAGTTTTCTTTTTTTTTATATCCAGTCCGCGTTTAAAACAACACAATGTTTTGTACGAGTTTTCAATATCTCTAATCTCTAGAAATTATCACTTTTCTGTAGCACTCAGCACACAGACTCCAACGCTCACAACATGCTCGATTCCGGTTGAGCCCCCAAAATTGTAGGTCTCTTTAATGAAAAACCTTGTCTTTTTATGTTTTAATGTATTATTAAATTCATTTATTTGGTTATTTTTTAAAAGAACTTATGATTATCATTATTGTTAAAAATAGAATTTATTATAATTATTATTATTGTTATAAAATAGTATTTATTATTATTATTGTCCGCTCTGTTCGTGCATCTAAGCTCAACTCTACGCAACTAACTCCCAGACGCCCGTCTACTCGTTGTCCAGCCTACTCGCCACTCAGTCCCATACAGAGTTGCATGCCTCAGTAAGTGTTACCACTCCTAGTTGTTCGTCCGTCAATACCCAATCCCACATTAATTGATGCTTTATTTGATAGAAACGACCTATTTGTCTGTTTTTCTTAGTCTAGCACAAATATCAGCCACTAATGAAACATCTTGAAGATTCCGATACCGTGATATTTCTAAAGCCCAGACATCATGACGCGTCATAAGATTTTAGTTCTTCACCTTTAAATTGTTTAAAATTGCCTAATCTCTGGGGATTTGGGAATGATGTTAAAAGCAAGATCCTGTTTTGGCAATTAAATACAAAAATTCAGCTCCCTAGATTCCGCAAAAATGCGGTTCTTAAATTTCTGTCAAAAAATTTGCAAAGAATGTTTTTTACCAATAGCCATCCTTAATACTTCCAAACATTTTCCAAGATCCTCTTATGTCTAGCAATAGGTTTTGAGCGGTTTTTGCTCATTTAAGTTTAAGAAAACTTCAAACATTTATTAGTTTCTTAAGATCACTTTAATTGTTGTAAATCTCTTTAAGAGCTTAAGCTTTTAAAAAAATTTGATTTAATAGCCAGCTCCAGATTTTTTGGAAGCTGTTTTGAGGCTTGCATGTTGCAATTGAAGTAACGTTCTCAAGTTATTTTTATGAAACTCCCCCTAAATTTGTGTGTACCTTTTGTTTAGTGTTTGTACTTGTATCTATTTGCATATGTGCAAAATCCCTAGGATTAAACAAATAATAGAAATGGTTAAAAGTGGATAACAGGAAGCTAAACTAAGCATATGAATGGCAACATGAGAATAGGATGAAATTGCATAAAACGGGAGTAGTAAGTAGCGAGTTTTTTTTACAAATGTTGCAACAAAAGTACAAAAAAAAAAAAACATGGAAAAACTATATTTTCTATGCACGAGTTAAACGAACAATTATTTTTCTTTTTTTTTTTATAACAAAAAGTGGCAGCAGACATTTATGTGTTTTCCCTAGACAAAAATGTGACATGGTATGTGTAGTATTTTGATATGTTTGTGTGTTTATTTAATGCATATGTAATAAACAGAGCAAGTTTTTCTATGCACTTTTATAAGGAAAAAAAGAATTAACAATTAAAAAAATAGGTAACTCACTTCACAAGTTGCACCCTCTCGAAAAAGCTAAATTGAGAAAACTTAACAACAACCGTATGGACAATTATTTGCGCGAAATAACCTGTTCATGTGGTTCTTCTTATATTTTTGCAAATTTGTGGGTATTGGTAAACCATGTACTTAAACATCTTTAGTAAGGCGAAGGCTAAAACGATTGAAAATGTTTGACTATATTCCTCACAAACTTTCCTTTATTTAAATTCAAAGCTAGGACGCAGTTAGTAAAAGTACATGCAGTAAAATATTAATTACATTTGTTTCTTTATTATTTTGGTAAATTATCGACCGAAAATTTGATAATTGTGTTTTTCTACTCTTGTAGATTTATGCCCACTTTTTCAAACTAGTCGTTTATTTATATTTTCGCAAAAATTTTTATTTTATTCTTTAATTGTAAAATGTGTGATTATTTGCAAATAAAGTTGATTCAACAAATTTTGCAAAATATGCAAAAACTAATTTTCAAGTAAAAATCTTTAAAAACCTTGCCTGGTCACAAGTATTACTGTGTATATATATCGTCAACTGAAATGCAAAAAGGCTCTTGCAAACTTTCAGTTACTTTCGGGGAGCAGGATTATTATGGTTACCATATCAGTTGATCTTTAGATACAAAGTTAGAAAAGAGAAGAGAAGAGAAGAGAAGATAAGATAAGAGAAAAGAAGAGAAGAGAAGAGGAGAGAAGAGAAGAGAAGAGAAGAGAAGAGAAGAGACAACAAACTCCAAACTTATAAGAAAGAAATCTTTCTTTCTAAAAGTCTTTTAAAACGTTAATATATTACGCTAAAATTAAAAAACCGTTATAATTATAGAACTTCGAAAGTGTTTAGACGATCTGTATAAAAGGAAAGATACTTTGTGGCTACTGATCTAACCTTCTTCAATCACACAGGAAAAAATACCAATGTTTAATTAACATGGCGAAATTTTGGTTGAGAATAATGGTAAATTTCTGCAAAAGTATGCACTTTATTTAAATTTATCATTATTTCATATTAATTTTAAATGAAAAATATTAAAATAACCTTAGATCACGTTTATTTAATATGGTATGGTATGGTATGGTATGGTATGGTATGGTATGGTATGGTATGGTATGGTATGGTATGGTATGGTATGGTATGGTATGGTATGGTATGGTATGGTATGGTATGGTATGGTATGGTATGGTATGGTATGGTATGGTATGGTATGGTATGGTATGGTATGGTATGGTATGGTATGGTATGGTATGGTATGGTATGGTATGGTATGGTATGGTATGGTATGGTATGGTATGGTATGGTATGGTATGGTATGGTATGGTATGGTATGGTATGGTATGGTATGGTATGGTATGGTATGGTATGGTATGGTATGGTATGGTATGGTATGGTATGGTATGGTATGGTATGGTATGGTATGGTATGGTATGGTATGGTATGGTATGGTATGGTATGGTATGGTATGGTATGGTATGGTATGGTATGGTATGGTATGGTATGGTATGGTATGGTATGGTATGGTATGGTATGGTATGGTATGGTATGGTATGGTATGGTATGGTATGGTATGGTATGGTATGGTATGGTATGGTATGGTATGGTATGGTATGTAATGGTATGGTATGGTATGGTATGGTATGGTATGGTATGGTATGGTATGGTATGGTATGGTATGGTATGGTATGGTATGGTATGGTATGGTATGGTATGATATGGTGAGGTATGGTATGGTATGGTATGGTATGGTATGGTATGGTATGGTATGGTATGGTATGGTATGGTATGGTATGGTATGGTATGGTATGGTATGGTATGGTATGGTATGGTATGGTATGGTAGAGGTATGAGCATACAAACACGACTGCCTCTAATTTTACCAATATATCTCTAATTTTTGCTCATAAACTACAAAAAAACTAAAAAAAAATTGGTTAACAAATGACCCAGTCTTAGAAAAAAGTCCTTTTTCCTAAAATAATCGTTTTGGCACAATAATAAGCTTTTTAAAAGTTTCGAATTTTGCGCCTTCGAATAAAGTACTTTTACTTGATGTTTCTTAATTTTGTGTTTACCCGAATTTGAAGTTGAAAATTACGGGATTCCTGTAAACTTTGTTTTTAGCTGCGCCTCATGTAACTTAGATTTTCCGACTATCGAAAACCGATTTATACTGTACTGTGCCCATATTTTTAAAACAAACAAAAAAGAACACAAAAACTTGATGTTGCGCAAATAGATTAAATTCAAATATGTACATTGGCTTTACGGTAAACGATCAACCACTAGTTTATCTTTTAAATTTTGGCATTTTTGTAACCAAAAATATTTTTAAAAATTACATTTCATTTAAGAAAAAATTAATTATAAAATTCTTTTTCTTTTCAGGTACGTTTCCAAATAAGCTTATAAGGTTTTTCAATTATTCATGTAAGTAAAACGACTTAAAGTACAATAGAATTTCAGGTCGAAAAAAAACTAGAATCGCGAATTGGCGTGAGTGTTAACGATATTATAGAATTGATTGATTCAAAGGTCTGCTAAGATGCTAAAAAATCAATTGCGGAACCAAGGAAAAATACTCCCCCTTGGCTGCTCGAGCACTGGTATTTTTAAGCAAATAAATAAGGATCTAACCCCGCCTTCTCCCCACCCTTAAACACAATAATGGTTCCACCCTTGTTCACAATTGTTTCTTTTTTTTTATTTTTTTTTATATTATTAAATTTGAAATTTTTTTTCTCATATTTCCGTAATTCCCGGGCCATGTTTCTAGGATAATGTTAAAGAAAAGATTCGGGAAATTTCTAGACTCATTTCCCTTTCAAATATTTGAAAAAAATTACCTTTTTTACTAATTTATATTTATTTCATTTATTAAATACATATAATAATTCTTATGTTTCCCTTGATTAAATATTTAAAATTTCAAAATTTTTAATTTTTCGAATTTATTCTATGAGCAAAATTTCAGTTATATATTTTATAAAGCTTTTTTTTTTGTTTCCTTATAATTTTTCAGTCTGGTAGTGTATAAAGTCATTTCTGAAAAATTTAAGGAATAGAACTACATATTACAAAAAAAAGCTATATAAAATATTTAAAATTTCTTTAAAAAAAAAATGTTTATGGGAATGTCCTTTCATACAACCAGGAAGTTGTGTCATTCTGTTCTAATAGACAAAACAAACCAGACCCACTAACAAAAAGAGTTTCTTGTCATTAACAAGGAGGCATGTCCTTGTTCTAGTTTCATTTCCATTTTGTTTGTCGACTAAAAATACATTTGAATGCTATTTGAACAAATCATATGAATAAAAAAAAAATATTAACACTCATTGTACTAAAACAGAAAGGAGAACAAAAAATATTACGTAAATAATTGTTAACAGCTTTAAAGTTAAAGAGAGTGCAGGAAAGTTCAAACATAATATATTGAACAAACATAAATAAAAATAACAAAAAAAAAAAAAAAAAATGAAAAGCCTCGTTTCATTGAATACGTTGTACTTTATACGTGGCTTTTTTCAACTGAGAACTAAGTTGATGTACAGGATTCTTATGCATTTTGAACCACTTCGTTCGTCTCCGTAAACGCAAAGTGTAAGACGGCAAATCCATCTGAGGAGATTTAGTGGTTGCAATCGAAACATGTCATGGTAACCTGCCGGCCGGGGTTCGAGCCCCAGCCACGCCAAGAATGAAAGATTATCAATAACAATTTTAATTACTTTTCATGTTGTAAAATTCCTTTCTTCATAAAAATAATTTAATGAAAAATTAAATTTCATGAACTTAAGCCTAATTAAAAATATTAAGAATTTGGTTTAATACTATGTTCACACTTGGGTTCTTAAACGCGTTTAAGCAACTTGAACGTGATTAAGCTCTAATCACATCAAAATCGAGATGATTATTCATACATTGATTTGATTTATTAATAACTTCAAATTGACATGATTACAACTTAATCACTTCATTAATCACATAGAATTCTCTGAACATACCTCAAACTGAGTATAATGTAGAATCGGCCAACATGAACGTGTACAACCGGCCACGACTTTTGGTTAATGTTTTTATTTTTTTCCTTTATTAATTCATACATTTTCACAATTTCATCCTTAATATGTTTAAAATAATCTTCTGATAATTTTATAAAAGGATTTGTATCCATTTTTAATAATTTAAAGAAATATACTTTTTTTTTTTGTGTTTTTTCTTAATCATCTGTCATCTTAATCATCTCAAATGTAATGTGAACGGCTTTGATAAACTAAATCAACATATTGCTTAAACGCGATTAAAAACCCAAGTGTGAACATAAAATAAGATTGTTTTTTGATTTGTTTTAATTTAGTTTTTTGTGTTGTGTGTCAGCAAAAATAAATTAAAATACCAAATAAAATAAAAATATTATTTTGAAAAAAATTAAATGGAAAACAAACTTATTGTCTTGGTTTTGATAAAGAGGTCTGGCCTAGAACCTTCGACCACTTTCTGTTACATCAAGACTAGTTCGAGCTTTACAAAGCAAAATTAATTTAAAAAAATCGAATTCCATTGAAAATGTGAGTATTTTAATAAAATTTTGTTTCATATACGTCTAATTAAATATCCATCATCAATTCTAAGAGACTCGTCCGTAATTACGATATTTTGTTTATCCCTTTACGTTGCGTTGCTTTAGGAAATATGGGAATAAGAAAAATTTTTACTGTTAGAAATAAAATAAAAATTTTGTAAATAATTTTTCTAGCTCATTCTATAAATATCATATTTATACCCACACCACAATAGTGGAGAGGGTATTATGCATTTGTGCTGATGTATGTAACGCCTTAAAATATTGGTCCTAGACCCACCTTAAAGTATACCGATCGACTCAGAATAATTTTCTGAGTCGAACTAACGATGTCCGTCCGGCTGGCTGGCTGGCTGTCCATGTAACCTTGTGCGCAAAGCACAGGTCGCAATTTTGGATATAATTTGATAAAATTTGGAAAATAGGTTCTTATTGACACAAGGAACAAGCCAATTGAAAATAAGCCAAATCGTGGGACCATGAGGGAAGATAGGGGGAAATTTCTTCCTCTCAGAAACTATCAAACCGATTTTAATGAAATTTAAAACATAAATAGAACCACATCTTTATGGACACATAAGCTATATATTTTTTAAAAAATAGGACCACGAGGGGAGTTAGGGGCAATTTCTCCCTCTCAAACCGATTTTAATGAAATTTAAAACATAGATAGATCCATATCTAAATGGACACTTAAGCTATACAGTTTTTCAAAAATAGGATCACAAGTGGAGGTAGGGGGCAATTCTGCCTCTCACAAACTTTCAAACCGATTTTCATGAAGTTTATAAACATAGATAAATCTATATTTATATGGACACATAAGCATGATGTGTTTTTAAATACTGTGGTGTAGGGTATCATATGACCGGGCTTGACCGACTATACTTTCTTACTTGTTTTTTTATGTGTGGGCACGTACATATAAAAATTGTTTTTATGAATTCAGGCAAAAATTCTATGAATGTCATGAGTGTGTCTGTGAAGCCTTCTTCCTTTTTGCTCACCCGTATTTTCTAAACATCCGTTTCCTTTTTATGAGCCATTCTTTTTTTTTAAGAAATTCCATGCAATTTTTCTCCATTTTAGATTCATTAAAAACATGTATAAAACTTTTGTAATATTTCGTCATCAACTCATAGACAAAGTACAACAAACAAACAAAAGAAAAAGCAACTGCAACAACATTGGAAAAAAACATTAATAATAAAAATAATTACACGAAAAGGAAACAAACTTTAAATTGGTTGGAGTAGAGACTTGAAATGCAAAACATTTGTTTTTAAACCCAGCAAACAATTGTGCTTGAATTTATAAAATTAGTTTTCCGTATATAAAACCAATAGACGAAGAGAGTATGATCTAAAATTACTTCTGACGCGCCTTTGTGTATGCTAACTTAATTTATAAAAGCAACTTTAAAATAAAATAATAAAAAGTGTATTTCGTTCTAACGAACGTTTAATACCCTTCAACCAAGAATTAAAATTTTTTCAAAGGGTACTCGATATGGGATCTGAAACTAATTACGAATGAATCATTATAAATTTGTGATCAAATTTTATTAATTGTAAACATTTACTTTTGGCAAAATTGAATGACACTTTTTTAACTATTCGTCACGAATTTAGAAGTAATGGGTCGATTACGGATGGCAACACAACTGAAGTTGAAGTGGAGCGAAAGCAGGCAACGCTAATCATGTTTAAATATACAAATATTTTTTTTTCTCTATTTTTTTTTAACATGAACTGCTTTGCCTGATTTCGCTGCTGTCTACTCAACTTCAATTCAGTTGTCATCAGTAATCGACCCATAAGTGTATTCCGAGTATGGAATTTATGTTAGACTTTATGTGGGTAAATTTTAAGCGGATTATTTCAAGGATTTATGCTGAGATTCTAGTCATATTATTAGTATTATTTAATTGTGTTGACTTTATGTGGACATATTTGGGAACTATGGACTGATTATCACAAAATTTGTTAGTGTATTTTATTGTCTCATAGACTAGACCAAATTTTGATTACAATAAAATTATTTGTAAGCGTTTACATTTACATGCAGATATAACCAATTTTTCTATATGGTAACCTCCACCAAAACTATTTTCTTAAACGTATTATGGTTAAATTAGACCTCCATTAAGAACCCACAACCATATTATAGTTGCGTTAAAATATGTTATGTTTAATAATAACAATAATATGTTTACCAAAAATAATGAAAGTATGGTTGTGGTTGGTGGAAAATTATCCTGTAAATTTAACACCATTAAATTATAACGGTAAACAAATTATTATTAACATGGTTGGAGGCAACCATTATACAGTTGTAAGTCATCTTTGGAGGACCAATTTAACCATAAAATGGTTGTCGGTACAAAATATATGGTTGTGGGTTCTTTATGGACTAATTTAATTATAATATGGTTACCGGAGACATTTATGTTTTGTTAGAGGTATTTTATCTGCGTGTATTAACGTGATTTTTGAACTAATCATCATAAGATTTGGGTGTTTGATTTCTAGTCTTATAAAACTAACCTAAGCCAAACTGCATTGCAATTTTATTATTTTTATGCATTTAAAGCATCAGTTATTCTTGGAACGGGCCTTTATATGGGACTTATGGTAAATTATGGACCGATCGGCATGGAAATTTGTCACATTCTTTATCACCTAGATGGATTTCATTATTCGCACATCTTTTGGTGCATTTTAACGAGAAATGTATCCATAAAAACTCGTTTATTTGCATATTTCTAAGAAAAACACTCAGTTTAAAAATATTTTCCATATTAAATTCTATACGAACTTTTACGTTCGAAATCGTTCAATAGGCAGTAAAAACCATTTGGCATCAAAATCTTGTATCGTTTTTAGTCATTTGGAAGTTAGCATGCTGTCAATAGACAGACAGACGGACAGAAGTAGCTCAATCCACGAAGATTTTCTTAAGATCCCAGGGGGAAGAAATCGAAAGTGAAAATATCCATATCTTCAACAATACAGAATGAAGTATTTGATTGTTGATTCAGAACATAGCTCCAGCTCCAAGGAGAAGTGAACGTTTAGCAAAGAAAGCTCAGTAGTGCAATTCACTAACTTTTAACACTTTAAAAAGTGTTTACTTTAACCACACATTTTGATGTTTGCAATAACCACTATGTGATTCACTAACTTATTTATAACCACAGTAAAAAGTTGTATATATCTCTCTATTCAAATTGATATATTGTGGCAACTCTGCCAAGAGAAACATCAAAATAGGATAAAATAACAAAGAAGAATGAAAAAAACAAAACAAAAACTTTTTTATTTATAGATTTTAAATGATATTATGCAAAGTGCGTTAAGCATTACTTATTTTTATTATTTTATTTTATTATTTTATTAATTTAACCCTCGGTCTTACACATGTTTTTATTTTCACATTCGTAACGCATGAGTCTAGCCAGACCCAACCAACTTTTGAATAAATAAAACCAATTTTTTTAACTAAATGTTATACTATATACATTTTTAATTTAAATAAAATATGAAATTCATCATATGAAATAATATGCGAACATATTCATATTATTTTTATTTTTAATATACAAATTAATATATTTTGAGTATTTCTAAAAACTGAAAAATAAGATCGTTTTATGTTACGATTGTATTTGTAAAAAAAGAGAAATAAAATAAATATATTAGCTTTATAGATTTTGTAAATTTTCAAACATCGTACCTTTTCAAGCAAATACAATAGACAGCCAGTGCCAAAATACTGCAAAAAAGGCCAAAGTTCATCTTTTGGTGGATAGTTTTGTTGTAAAATATAGTTGACTCTGCATTTATTTACGTCGTTAAACCGGATTACTTCAGGTTTAATCGCTTCGCCTTCAGTCTTTACCATAGAAATAATCATGGGCAGAGTATTGTTGACAATTTTGTACATGTGCCTCTTCTTCATTGTCCTTAGAAGCAAACGATTCATTTGGTTTTATGACCAATTTATTTTCAGTACCGGATGAATCGTTCTTATTTGGAACGCAATCCACATCATCATTGCGTTCAGTTGTGAAGGTTGAATTTCATAACTTTTCTCAGCATCTTTATTATGCTCTAAGTTATTAGCCTGTACTCTTCACATGTAAAACTCAACTTCTGAAAGTGAGTTACTAGTTGATGTGGTTATTGTCTTTTTCCAAATTAAGAACTAGATGGAGCAATAGTTTGTGTGTTTAATAAAATTAAATAAATAAAAGATAATTTAACAAAAAATAATTAAAAACAGCAAGAAAGAAAGTTAAAAATACGGCATCTTCTGTACAAAATATATATGGGTCTGGCCAGACCACATGTGTTACGAATGTGATGTGTGCAGTAAAATATTCGAACACGTTTCCTTATATATCCTTTCCAGGATATATTTTTCCATCTTTTTATAGAAAACTTAATTCTAGAAGGGTACCTGAAATTTCAAGTCTCTACCTGAGTTTTTAATATACTAAAATTATATTTAAAATCGAAAAAGGTCTGGCCAGACTCATGAGTAAGACGAAGGGTTAAATTTAATTTGGCTCAAATGGTTGGCTTTAGGATAAATAAATAAGAAGCACCACGGAAAATTGGTGTGTGGCAAGTAGTGGATAAGTTGTAGGCTAAATACCTCAAATCCATGTTATTTATGGACTATAAATAAACACATTTTTAGGCGGATTTAACCACACTAAAAATGTTGGTGTTAATAAACCACAATTTGTTTTGTTAAAAATAACAGCTGACTAAACCAGCTGGCTTTAAACACCAGCAGCTGTCGTTAAAAGTGTTAGTAAATAGCAAAATGGTCATCATGTCATTAATAGATAACCGATGGACAGAAGTAGCTAAATAGACGAAGGTTCCAAAATGTATGTACCTTATGGGTAGGGATGAAACGATACGAGTAAATACAAGTACATATTCGATTCTTTTATATAAGTACCAAGTATTTTTGTAATCGATACTTAGCAACCGAGTACCAAGTAGTATCGGTAAAAAAATACTCGGTATCGGTCAAAAGTAATCGCTTTACTTTGGTATTAAAATTTATCTTACATTTTTGATTATTTTCCAAAGCTGGAGCAGCAGTTACGGGTTAGATATCGTCTAGGTCCATTTCCTCGATTTCTCGCTATAGGAAGTCCGTTATCATCTCGCGATAGCGAACTCCATTCACGGTAATTGCTTGGTCGACCTCATTTTCGAAGAAGTACGGACCGATAACGCCGCCACCCGCAGAACTAACTGGGCTAGCATGCACAGATGTTTTCCCATTTCCTACAGACTCGGTTTGCTGAAATTTGCGCACAATTCTCCCGATTGTGGAAACATTTGGTCGATTATGCTGAACAAAAAAATCACGATGTGCACGAATGATTTTTGATTGAATGCCCATTTTCGTAAAAGGCTTTAACAATCCTAACGCGCTGCACAATTGTGTACC
Source organism: Pollenia angustigena (assembly GCA_930367215.1). NCBI lineage: Eukaryota > Metazoa > Arthropoda > Insecta > Diptera > Polleniidae > Pollenia > Pollenia angustigena. The sequence continues at coordinate 108,642,920 of OV884059.1, read as the reverse complement.
TCAAAATTATAGAAGTTGTCAAATACTGAAACAAAGAAAGGTCAATTTAAGTTGCGAAAAAACCTTGCCGTTAAGGTGACTCACAATTATCGTGGATTATGGTTATAGCACCGTTTATTATATGGAGGGCTCCCATCTGAACCGAACCCAGTCATTTGATATAATGTATATAAATAGTTTAAAGCTGGTGCGAAATTCTGCGTAAAGTTTAACTCTATTTAGTTTTGTAATAGACTTAACCAAAAAGTGTTTCGTTCCTAAGGTAACAGTAATAAACTCATGTCAACGGCTCCCGAAATCAATGACAGTCCACTTACGCAACCTCAAAATATTTTGGAATAATATTTTTTGACTTGGTTCGCTTTAGCTTTGAGCGCTCCATATATTTATCGTGGTTGTGTAGGGTTTCTATTTTTTCTGATATCAAACGTATTCGTCGTTTTATTTAAGACATGAAAAACACCAGATAAATTACACAAGTATACAAATTTTGATTTTCAAAAAGTATTTTTTAGGGTAAGTCGATTTTTTTATTTATGTTTACATACTGCATACAAAAATAACAATTATATTTTAAAATTAGTTACCATTTCTTAGAAAAAAATTTTCAAGTTTTTTGAAAAAATAACAGAAATTACACCGTTCTTCTATTCGTTGGTAGAATTGCGACGTGGTTTCTTTGCCGCCCTATTATAGTGTGCTTCTGGAGCATCTCGATAAATAATCCGACAGTAATCCGCTAACATTGAAACGTTCAACTTGCCCTGATACTGTTTTTCCATGCTTGCAATGTCCTGGTAGAAGCGCTCCCCGTGTTCATCGCTAAAGGCCCCACAGTTATCCGGAAAAAATACCAGTTTTTGGTAAGATGAAAACATATTTTCAATAAGTTTAGGGACCAACGAATATACCCTATTTAAACTTAGCCTTACTTAATCTTGGAAATATCCGGCGAAGGTATTGAAAAGCAGTTCCATTTTTGTTAATTGCTTTAAGGAAATTTTCCATATGCCCTAGTTATATGTGCAGTGGTGGAAGTAACACTTTTTGTTGGTCAACTAAAGGGTTATTTTAACATTTTGTTACCAGGTTGAAATGACAGATGATGAGGCCACACCTTTTTTGTATAACGCTGCTTCCTGTCATGACTATCCCATTCGAAAAGAAAGCAACAAAATTTCGTGTAGCCTATGTGTAGTCCAAGTAGAATAGCTATGACATTTAAATCTTCGCAAATTTGCTATTTGTGTTCATCATATTTTATCACCAGCAAGCGGGTTTACATATTATCACAAGATTATTTCTATCGACTGCATAACCAATAGGAATCGATGGTAAAATATTATTGTTATGTAACAATAAAGCTTTTAAACTTAATTTAGAGCCATCTATAAAAAGTCTCCATTCGTCCCGTTTATATGTAATGTTAAGAGATTCCATCACACCCCGGATATCTTTACAAAAAACTAAACTTTCAGCCATTTCAAAATATTGCATCAACAGTTTTTGTCTGGTACCGAAACATGTTATAACCACACCACTTTCTTAAAGGTTCCATTGTTGTAATGTCGAACCTAAAAGTTCTGCTTTATTCTTTGGACGTTTCGGGATCGTAGAGGACGAGTAGCCGATGGTATATTTGGATATGTTATGACACTCTTATTTTTTTTTAGAAACACCTTTCCTTTTTCCAAATATATGAGTCATCATATATTGATGTTTTTTTTGCCATTCAGCCAATTTCTCAAACCTGTAGCACATGGATTGCAGCAGAAATTTGGAACCCAGCATTTATCTTGGTGTTGAACGTTTTCGTTCAAGTAGTAATAACAGGCTTTTTTATTATAGGCGATATCCAACACATTTTTTTACTAAATATCACCTCACCGCAAATATAACAAAAATTGTCGGAATTATTAACACATTTTCGAGACATTTTGCTATAAATCAATATTATACTTTTTACTTTTAACACTTTTCTCGCTTAATTATAGAGAAAATATCTCTAAAACGCAATATTTTGGATATTTGATACCAACTAACTAAGTAAATATCAACACTATGAAGTAAAATGTGGGTACTCTCGTCAAATTCGAAAGATATTAGGGATCGTAAAAACTAAAACTAATAAATGAATTTTACTTTTCAATTCGTATTTTGTATGGACAGAGAAGCAGAAATTAGTTAAAATTATTTCGGATACTTTTCCTTGTATACTACACTCAAAATATTATGTAGTTAAATTCAAACGAAAATTCATTTGAAACAAATTAAAATTCATTTAAAAAACGGATCATTTACATTTCATTTAAAACAAATGATTTTTTCAGTAATTTCTAAGTTTTTTATTTATTGAACATCATATTCGTTAAAATTGAATAGTTTTTACTTTTAAAAAATATATTTTAACCGATAAAAATCAAACAAATTAACAAAAAAAAATACGGAAAACATTATTTTTTGGTAGTTTGTTTTTTTAATAACAAACATAAATGTTGAAAAATAAATTTATTCGTAAAATAACTATATTTTTATTCAATTTTAACAGTACCGAAAACGAATTTAATAACCTACAATCAGTTACTGTAATAATTTTATGAGTGTAGTGTTATTTACCAGTGTGTACAAAATTACGTCTTTCTTTCTAAAAATGTACAATCAAATTTTTTTTAAAAAAACGTTTAACTTACGTAGATTTTTTCTAGCGTAAACGCAAAATGAAAAGGATTTTAGTATTTATAAACTTAAATCGCTGTTGGAATACGTTAACTTTCTAGTGTTTTTATTTATAGTTTCCAAATATATTTTCCTTTATATGAATAATTTTATTTTGATGAATATTGTTATCAGTGGCATTTTAAATGGCTTTTGCCATTTGTGCATTCAAAACCAATTTACTCAATCATGTGTGATGATCAAATTATTTTATTTACACAGACAAAAGAGAGCAAATGCTAAAAATTGACTGACACAGGGGAAATTGTTAATCGAAAAAAGTGGAAAATAAATTGGTTTTGAAAATGAAAAAATAAAACATTCGAATTTTGAGCAATAGAAGGTGTTAAAAGTCAAAGTGTCTGTATAAAAGTTTGAAGATTCAAAGAGAATTAAAAAAATAAATTTAAAATTTGTGGGAAAGCTCTGTTTTTTAGAGTAAATTAAATTGAAGTTCAAATCTTAAGCTAATAAAAATTAATACAAAAATTTCTGTATTGCCAAATATATCACTCCTTTTTGTTCCCTAATATATATACATTTTTCACATACATATACGATCTTTAGCAAGAATCGAATATCCAGATTTTAATATAGAACAAACTCCCTACCGAAAGAGTATTTTTTATGAGAACAGAAGTAAAAAATCTGACACGATCCAATCAGTTTTTAAAAATTATATCTAATCTCTTCTTAAAAATACTTTTTAAAGAATAAAACTATTAAACTCTCAAATTGTATCATTTTTGAAAATGCAGACATAAATGCTTTTTTTAGCTGAATTCGCTTGTTTAAATATTTAATATTTAGGTCATCGCCAAAACACTTTTTCTAAAGAGTGCCGTAAATATAAATAGGCGGAAAATGCATTCAAGTTTAATAAAATTTGTGAGAAATTTGCGCTTCCTCCACTCCATCCTGTTTTACATGTAATTTAGTGCTTCTATAATTTATTTAATGGTGAAGAGTACTTTAATTTAACATTTCCGGAAAGTTAGAGCAAAATCACATTCATATTGAAATAGCACTCCGAATCACGTTGAATGAAGGTGATTTCAAGTTGAAACAATGAGAATTTCATGTAGAATCCTATTGGGTTGAGTTTGATATAACAGTGAGAAGAAGCTTCAGAGGCAATAAAAACATTGTGCCATGTTAATTCAACATTGATATTTTTTTCTGTGTACAAATAACCACTGGTTTAATTAAAAAATTATTTGCTTTTGCAGAACGATTGGTTAGATCAAACACCATTTAACAGTTTCTAAATTCCATTATGCAGTTATTTTCTTACAAATAAAGTTTGGCAAATCAATGCTAAAGCTTGATCAATTTACTTCTTACGCTTTTTTGGATTTTTTTTCGCCAAATATTTCTTAGATCCGAACATACTACCTCAAGAAGATATAGAAACGATTGCTTGTTTATTTTTGCTTCTTTGCGACAGTCGTTGCATTAATACGAAGATAAACCACCCTAGTCAATGAATTAAGCGTAGAGTGTAATGGAGTTTCTTATGTTCCCTCTAAGCTTAAACATTACCGCAAAAACTAATGGAAAAATTTTTATTCTGTTTGCATAAGAAAATCTCTGTAATCAAATCCTACTAAAAGAAGTCAAGAAAAAGATTGTCTTAGCCAGATCCCTTGAATTCAAACTTTATATCAGCGTTTTATAAAAGTGTTATCAATTTGCCAGTTCAAGTCCTGTCCTTTGACTCCCCCAGACTGACTGATCATCTTTGTACTTAAACATTGCGCCCCTTCTTCATGTAATCATTGAAGTCTTAAATTAGTTTAAACAAATTTCCTTTAATATTTTTTTTACTAGGCTTCACTTGCTAAGAAGTGTATTATTCAAAAAGGGTACCTTTTACATTGTGGGTGTATTGCGGATTTTTATATTTAAAAAAGAACGGAGCTTTGTACAGTTTATTTAATATCATAAATACCCTAGTGATGTATTCATATTTCAAATTATTTTCCACATTTAATTCTTATAACCATTTTCTTAAATAATTTTTTTGGTTTTCTCTAGCAGAAGTTCTAAACAATTTTCGAAATTTGAAAATTAAATCAGACTGTTTGTAGACGACTTTTACCTTTTGCAAATGTTTTTGGACAATTTTGAAAAGTTTTAAAACTTTGAAATAACTTGTGGGAAAAGTCAAGCCTGACCGAGTTTGTCTGCGAATGTTGAATTGTGTAAAATAAATAATAAATGAAAATCCATCTATTTTGCAACAAGTTTCCTGTAAAAAATAAAATAAAATAAAACAAAACAATTTACTTTAAAAATAGATTTCTTTGTACAAGAACTGTAAGGAAATAAACGAAAGGATGTCTATCAAAAGATAATAATTGCAAACAAAGGAATAGGAAGAAAAAAAATACAATAAAACATATTTGTGTCCTTTGGCTGTTCTTGTAGTTTTATGAAATATAGATTAAGTTCTGTTTGACCTTTGTGTAGGTTTATAGCTGAAGAAAAATGTATTATGTTTTATGTATGTGTGTATATAAAAAAAGTTAATAAAATTTTATTAAATATTAAAAATTGTTTGTATATTTTTATAAAAAAAAAATATTTCCAAAGAGTTTCAGCACATTTCGTTGAAATCATTTTTATATTTTAGAAGTGCTAAGTTAAACTTTTTAGCAGAACGTGTACGTTTATTTTCTAGCTTTCAACAAATATATGCATACAAACATATAAACAAATTGCGTGCCAATTTATTTGTTTACCAGTGCTTTTCATTTAAGTGTATGTATGTATGTATGTATGTATGTATGTTTACCATTAACTAAAAAATGTTCGTGTGCTTGAAAAATTATCTGCACAATTTTGTTTCTGTGTCTATTTCGTAGTGTGTTTACATAAATTTTTTTTTAAATGTTTGCTGTAAACAAATATTGAACCCCAGACAATTGTTGACATACGTGCAAATTAACTTACTTAAAAGGCATTCAATTTAACAACAAGATGATTTAAATTCAATTTTTCGAATTCAAAGTTTAAACATAATTTAATTAATGGTCATATTTTAGAAATTTATTTCTAGTAAAAAATTAGGTAGAATGTTTTGTTTTAAAAGCATATAAAATTTTCCTCTTTTATTTTACTTTAAGTAACACTGTGTTTCTAACACAGGGTGGGCCATAAGTCACTGAACATCGCAAAACCTTAAGCGGGTTGCAAAGTCTTGTGGCACCAAGTACCATTTATATCTTGCAAGGAAACAGATTTTTTTTTACATTCTCCGCAGTAGAGTTCTTTCAATCAAAGCGAAGTGCCACGTTTGCGAATCGATGTTTCATGGTTCTCAGTTAAACTCTCCCGAACTCGTTAGATATTATCTTCGTATTTCAAGCGGTCTTCTTCTCAGACATAAGTCACTAACAGATTCTTATGGCTGAAAACGATAGACTAGATTGCGTTCTAGATTTCCTGATGGTGCATTTCTGGTGTTAAAAAATTTTTCGAAATTTTCTTTGGGTTTGAATTGTTGATTTTCGACTAGCGAAATAAATCTCAACAATTTTTGCTCATTCCTCAGCATGTGTCATATACATGGCTTCTGAATCTCTCATGCGTTGTCTCTTTTGCTTAAAAATAACAAAGGCAAAAGTTGCAAAACAAAAAAAAAAAAAAAATATATTAAAACTACAATGCTCAGTGACTTCTGGCCCACCCTATATTATTTTACGTCAGCATTTATTAGAGTTTAAACCATAGTTTTAAAATATGTTCACATTATGTTTTAAAGAAAACATCTTTAAAACGGCCCCATTGTTTGCTTTGACCTGATGAGTTTTTCAAGAGCATTTCCCTTAACTCTTCTCAGAGTTTTGAGCCACAGTGCCCACAATTCTTTTCGGATATTCGCCTTAAGCTGTTGGATTGTTCTTGACTTACTGGCATAAACCTTATCCTTAGGGTAGCACCAACGAAAAAAACAGGAAGCGTTAAATCGACCGAACGTCATGCCACGTTAAAATAAGAAAACCCGATGTTATTCGAACGTTAAAAATTTCGCGCAGGAGAGCCTGCCATAGTTTGACAAGCTGTGATTGCATCTTGTTCTCTTGCAAACGGAATAACGAAATCGGTACTACCCTTTCCCGTTAGTGTTTGGTATACAAAAAAACCATGACTTAGATTGTAAAAATTTATTGCACTGTTGAATTTTTAATTAATTGGTCCTGGGCTCAAATTTTGTTTAAATTTCTCCAACAAGTATAAGCGAATGTCCATATAGAGAGGTTAATTCCAAAACATGCTAAGTCGAATTATAAAGTTATTGTTCCACTTAGATTTAGAACTTTTAGAATTAAGCTGTCGTCCATATACCAACAATAACACAACCTCGATATTTAGAACATCATAGCGTATGCGTTATAAAGAATTCATTCATATACAAAAAATTAATCACACGCCTGGTATTTTATTTTATTTTAATTTTCAGTATTTTTGCATATTTTCTTCTTCCACATTTTGGTTATAACATAGACTCAGTTTAAATTTTTTATGTCAAAATTGCATGACTGCAAATATGTTATCGTGATCTTCAAAGCTGTAAGTCATTTAAATTTATAGCACGTCTAAACATGCAACAAGCTTTAATGTTTAATTTGCAGGCCATAAAAAAATACTTAAAAAATACGTAAAATGTTTGAATATTATATACGCAGTTTACTCTTAGGAAACTGTAATAAATTTTAATATTAATGTAAAAAATTGTTCTCATTTTTATAAATTTTCTTTTCTCAAGTAACCTTCATATATGACCTGTTTTCTCATATTTTTTACTAATATTTATGTGTATAAATACATTTTTTGCCTTTCTTGTTGCTTTTTTTATTGTTTGAAAACTAAAAATTATTTAAATTTTTTTTTTTTTAATAAGACACACATACAGGACCTTAAGAAACCTACTACCACAAAGACTGAACTGGAAATTTGTAACAAGAAATATTTATAATAAGCACAAGGATATCTAGTAAGTGCGAGAGAGGGGAGTGAGGAAGGGAAAGCGCAAAGGATTATTCATAATAAACATGATAAGGGCACCGATGACTATTTTAGTCACCTGAACTGAAAACGTCAACAAAATATCAGTATCATGACATGAAACACACAAAAGCACAAGGCTAAAAACTTTTTTTTTTGTTTCAAATACCAAAGGGCATTAACAATGTTCTAAAAAAAACAAAGCAAATAGGGCAGAATTGCTTAGGTGCATTAATAAAAAAAAATCAAAAAGAAATATTGCAATTATACAAAGGGATTTTGGTATCTTTAAACAAAATGTCACTCTGATTTAAGCTTTAATCATTTTTTAAAGGGATATTATCAAAGGGTTTCTATTAATTTTTTTTTGTGAGTAAAGATCTTGCCGCTGATAAATTTACCCAGAATTTTGCGTTACCCATAGCCACCAATTTTGTTTATTGCAGAAATCATTCAAATGAAAATGAGGTTTGTCACTCACTAGCCGGTTGTTTAAGTTTAAGTATCTCAGTTCGCTGTTCTATTAGGTAACTTTCCCAGTCTGAACGTTTGAATACAATCTCAAAATTTAGAGGAAAGCCTTAAAAATGTAATCGTAATCGTAACTTATAGGCCACCCAGTACGTCTTCTAGTAACTTGATCTCTTGTTTGAACTGTAACCTGTAAAATCGTGAATATTGGTGGTAGGATTCTCTACCAGTACAAACTCTTATTGAGCAACTCGTGCAGACGGAGATCAGAACGCGCGGGTTGCATTTATAGCCTTTATCTTTTCTAAATAGTTACTATAAATAAATGAAGTTGGCCGTGCAGTTGAAAAGAAATAAGTTCTTCAAAATCAGTTCAAGAATAAATAAAGGCGTCTATTGCAAATAAAAAGTAAACAATTTCTTCACTTGAAATTTCTTGCTGGTCTCCGCTGACCCTATTCCAGGACAAGAGGCGTCGGTAAAACTATCCTTAAAGTATCATAGAAGATTGATTGGTATTGGGCGCAAATGACAGCCATTGGAGTACGAAGATTGGTGCTTGTTAAAGTTAGTTGTTTTTCAATGACGATTTAGGTAAATCCAATTTACGATTTTTTCCTCAAAATTTTACGATTTTCAACTAATTTTATCTGGCACCTATGCTCCCTAGACTTTACTCGTCCTGCAACCATTTCGGTTCCCTGCTCAAATAAAAGATGGACCTCAGTCCTAATTTACATAGAATATCCAAACATGGCAATTCTGGTCGCCCATAATGATCATCCAGATATCCCTGGGACCAGGGCATTAGCATAGAAAGTGAAACGCCGTTTCCTCCTCTTGCTCTTCACCCTGACAACTTCTACAGTAGTAATTTTAACCAAGGCACATCCTTATCGCATGGCTCCATATCAACCAGTGACCCACAATGACCGATATCACTATCCTTATCTGGTCCTTACTAGCCTCAAGTAGCATGCTAATCATTCCGACTTCATAACCAGGTCATAGAGTCGTGGCCAACGAGCAAATATTCTTGCCCTGCCATCGAAGGGCATTGAAACTAAAATAATATAATGTTGAGAATTAAAGTATATTTTTCCCAAATTTGCTGTAATTTCTTTGCTTGGTCGGCTTATTTTGGAACACGCATTTATGAAAGATTTTCTTTTATTGAATTTTAACAATTTTATTAAACTGAGAATTTCTTAGATTTTTCCAATAACTTGATATATCTTTCCCTCTTCAAGTAAACAACATTTTGTTTAACTAGCAAAACATAAATTAAAATTAGTAAAAAAGTTTATAAATTTCACACTTATTTTAATCGTTGTGTTTGTTTTCTTCGATTTTGTTGAGAGAATAAGCAAAATTTTTTAAGTCATGTTGATTTAACAAAAAAAAAAAAAAAATCATATTATGTTAATTTACTTTGCCTAAAATAATTCTTTAATTTTGTTAAATATATAATTAGTCCTAAAAAAAATACAAATTTATGTTTTTCTTTGTAAGCTTTTCCACTTAAGGTGTTATTAAATCTCTAAAACTGAACTGAAGGATTTTTTATACAATTTATGTGTTTTGTTTTATTTATAAATTAAATTTATCAGAAATTTCGTTGTAAATTCTTTCCTGTTATTTTATTGTTTTTTTTTAATTTTCTTTTACTGGGAAAAATAAATAAAAATTTAACAAATTTACAAGTGTAAATAAAAATATATGTTCCAGTAAATGTGAAAAATTACAGCTACAACGGAGAAGAATAAAAAAGAAACGTTAAATATTTAACACTCCAATATAAATAAAGGAAACTTTAAGAACGAGGGATAAAATTTTTATGTGCGAACACCTTTAAGAATTTATGTATATTTTTTAAAGTCATAGAGCGTTGTAAAGGTGAACTGGGGTAACTTTAATGATACATTTTTCATACTAATCTCCTGTAAATGTTGCTACGTTTCAGTTGTACTTAAATAAGTAATTTCACTACTGGTTCAAACATTTTTCGCTTTTTTATTACAATTCATAAATATTTTATGAAAGTAAAGGAAATAATGCAGGTTGTTTGCACTTCTTGGGAATTGCTTAACAAATTACACGGATTTGTTTTATCTGCACAGTGGTGATAAATTATGAACTATATTTTTTGCAGAAAAAAAATTCGTGTAATGAATTTATGAATATGGATATAAAAAATAGGTATTTAAGTTCTCAGTTACTGTTTAAAATCATTTTTTCTCCAGCTGTATTTACAAATGAGCCGATAGGTTTTTGTTACTTATTTTGTAACAAAAACAAAATGAACACAAAAACAACTTGCAGAAGCATATTGCCAGTTTAAGTTTTTTTAAGGCGTGCAGTTGACGGTTTATTATCAAAGTAATTTTTTGGAATACAAAATTTTAATTTAAAAGATTGTTACAAGTAGAACTGCTGCTTACAATTCTTATACGCTTAACAGTTTTATTTGGTTTAATATCTTAAGTTTTTTTAAAACATTTTTTGATGAAGTTTCCTGACGATCTGGCCTAAGCAACAAGTGAAATGCGCATAGGAATAGCTTTTCCCATCAACAATAAATTTCAGTTTTTTTTATCAAGAATAAAAATCGGGAATTAAGCACGAATAACAAAATCTTTTCAATTAAACTTTTGTATTCCCAAAAAATACTTTGATATTATCTTTTTATTTAATTAAAAAAAAAATTAAGAAAACCGTTTAACCAGTTATTTTTAAATGCTTTACCGATACCAGTTTTTTTTAAATAGCAACAAATCGGAATATTCGAAACCCGGTTTTTGGAAAAAGACGAATAATCGATCTCCCTAAAAATGAGATAAAATTTGAAGTTACTGCCGTCGATTTAATTATGGACTTTGTTGAAAAACCAGTAATTTGGCTTGAAGTTGAACACTTATTCTCTTTCTTATTATCATATAAATCCTTCAAATCTTTATTATATAAATACTTCAACGTTATTAAAATTATTTCTTTTAACAAAAAGTTTATGGGAATTATTTTAATTACATAAATTAAAAGATATTCTGGTAGTGTATAGAATTATTCCTTAAGCATAAAGTATGTGAATTATTAAGGGAACTGGACTATTGTAAAAAGCTTTTCAAATTAAGATTTGACTTATAAAAGCATATTCGAAAATATCTTTAATATGAGTATTTCTTTTATTTATCCTTTAAATACCACCCTACCAGAAAAATATCCTACAACCACTTATTGTTTGTGTCATAAATTTTTTTTTATTCTTAATTATTTAAACTCATTCATGAATAATTTTATTTTCTTTAATGATGTCATTGAAAATATTTATGTATTTTAAAAATATTAAAAAAGGATTTATTTATTTTGTGTTTAAATTCGTATGTTTGTATTTGTGTTAATATTTATATGCGTTTTTGTTGAAATCCTTAAAACATTTATCATTTTTATTTTATGACGCGAAAAGCCTTCTTGGGCAAGTATTTAAAATGGAGCATAATTATAAATATTTTGCACTTTTAAAAATGTTTTAATTTATATTTTTTAATACTTCGCTCAGAATTATACGCAGTGTCCTGTATGTCATATTTACGGTTTATTTATGTATTTGTTAAATTAAAATATTTTTTGTTTTAAAATGTTTTAAAGATTTATGAAATTGTTTTAAATTAGATGTCTAAGCTGTACAAATCCTTTCATGTACAAAAAAGGTATGTTTCCGCATGGAACATTTAGTTTTATTTTTTAAGATTAATAAACGTACACATTTTTTTTACATCGCCCACATTTTTATCGCATCTTAGTTTATAGTGTACGAAATAAAAGTGGGAAAATAACAACAGGTTGCAGATTTTTTACATAAGGTTTGTGTCATAAATAATTTCTACGACGCTTTACAGCTTAAACAGCCATCATTTTCTTTCATTACACAAAATAGTCAAAATAACAAATTTTGTTTTGCCTTAAACAATGTCTATATGAACCTCGCAAACTAACGGCCAAGAAAAAAATAAATGACGTAAATCTAGTAGAACCAGATTTTTTTGCGTAATATGTATCATTAATTATATTTAGTGTATACAAAGTTTTTGAAGTTTTTTTTTGTCAAATGAAACCATTTCCGTAAAATAAAAAAATATTATTTTTCTTACAGAAAATTAGTCCATTTGTCACCACGATTTCAATAATTTATTAATGTCAATTATTTCGAGAACATGACTTTGCACTAAAAACACACAATAGATTTTACCACAAGGACGATAAATCCTGTCGATTTTTTCTAGGAAATCTAACGTTAATTAAAGTTGTCTATGATTAATCACAAGCTGATTTAATTTACTATTCCAAATGACACAGTTAGAGTTTTCCTTGTTTTTTTTGACAGTGAAATTAAACGTATTTCCTTTTTTTTATTCTTTAAATTTATTTCCAAAATCCAAGTTTCTTTGTTTTATTTCTTTTTTTTGTTTTTGATGTTTAATTAAAATTAATTGCGATTTCTTGTTAAAAACCAAAATAAAAAATAATTAAAGAAAGCAAAACAAAAGCAATAAAAGTTAAAGGGATTAAAATTCATTATTTATGTCATGTAAAGTGAGTTCCACTGAGTGTGTGTGCGCGAAAGAAAGCTTTCCTTCGTATAAGTATGTCTCTGTGTTGTGTCCTTTATATTTTATCATTGCCAAAAGTTCTATTGTTTCTAACATGAACAGAAAACGAGAGAAAGAGAGACGAAAACAAGAGAGTAAGAGGTTTGGAATGTGTGAATTTTTACAAGTGTTTGTGTTAAGTTTATGAAGAAGCAGAGTTCAATGAACTTTTTTTTAACTTAAAGCTAAGTGACGGAAATGGAAATTTGTTTATTTCTTAAACAAAATCTTTATAAATCTTAAAATAAGACAAACTTAAAATATCTTTAAGCACTATTAAATGTTTTAAGCTTAAAGAAAAATAAAAGGACTTATTGCCTTAAAGGACTAAAACACCAAAAACAATGACACACACATTCACACTCAAAAATACATCCACCAGGAGTTCACACGTTTAGAAATAAAATTAAGAAATTTATTGTTGAAAGTAGAACACCGACATATTGAGTTCAGCACAAAAATTCTTTGCAAGCACATAAACGTTCGTAGAAGGGTATAATTTATAATTCTTCTTTTAAAGTTCAGTTTTACTTGTTAAAATATGAAAATATAAAATAATTTTAAGGACTTTTCAGCAAAAAAGAAGTGATTCTAAGAAATTAAGAATTTTAGGCCAACAAGCAGAAAAACATAAAGGTTTTTTTTTTATTCTTAAATAACAAAAATAATCTTGAAAAATCTTTATGTCATCGTTTATTTTTTTACAAAAAAACACTTTGAAAAAATATTTAGGTGAAGTTTTTTTTTAAGTTTTTATTTATAAGGTATGAAAGAAAAAATGAAAAATTAAATAAATTGAATATTTTAAGCCACTTTATATCATGACACTGGGAAATAAGACCAATCTAATGGGGGGAAAATCATATCTGCTAAACTAATAATCTGATCCATTAAAAATTTATGAAAAAGTTAACCTAGTTTGAAAGGAAACTAGAACTAAACACGTCTCGTGACAGTTCTAAAGTGATAGGTAGGAGGTTTTAGGTCGAACACTTTACATGAAGGGGACTTGTCACTTTAACATGTCGATGTCATACTTGACACTTTGTAACAGATCACTGAAGCAACCTTAATGAACACATTTAATTTCGGTTAAATTAATGCCTGTTGCAGCTATTGTCCCGAGCGAACCATATTAATATCATAGATGTCTTTCATATATAGTAATATAAACAGATAGTATCAGCCCACACAAAATCCAGTCCCATGACTTGTGTCAATTAGCTTTCCTCTGGAGTAACTACACTTTGAACACATTATCACCAGCTCCTCCTGCGAAATCCCACTATAGTATCGCTACAGTACCTTATCAGAGCGCTTTTACAAATTCCCTTAATAGATTGAATAAACAAATTTCATTATACCATTGCAATTCGAAAGCCAGTTAAAACCCAATACTGTTAAAACAATAAGACGTGGGTTCTCAAAATAATTCTATTAAATCTTTTTGTTTGTCAATTTCCCAAGTCGAGTTTACGAGTATAACAAAAGACAATCCAAATCCCACGGCTTTTTTTGCCAACCTTTACACAAATTAAATAATGTTTGATTTTTTTATAAAAATAAATTGATTTAATGCAACAGCCAAAAATAAAATCTGTTAATTATCAAGCGAACACAAATGTATCAGAAAATAAACTTTATTTGCGAAAGTAATTGATTGAAAACAAGGGTCAACCGCATCATTAAATGCAACAGTAAACCATATCGCAGACATGTACGCATTGGCACTAGAAATACTACATACTAAATGTTAAATAACTACACGTGTAAGTCCTACTACATGCAGCGAAGAACAATGAGTGGTCAGGACTAGCGAGTAAAATTGCAAAATTATATTTTTTTAATCCAAATTTTTAATATTTTTAATTAGGCTTAAGTTCATGAAATTTAATTTTTATTAAATTATTTTTATGAAGAAAGGAATTTTTACAACATGAAAATCAATTAAAATTGTTATTGATAATCTTTCATTCTTGACGTGGCTCGGGCTCGAACCCTGGCCGGCAGGTTACCATGACATGTTTCGATCGCAACCACTCGATCTCCTCAGATGGATTTGCCGTCTTACACTCGCAGCCATCGACGACTGCTGACGTCACTAGTCAAACATCAATCCTTAAACCAAATTGTATTTTTAACATTTGGTAGATCGAAATTTGCTTTCCTGAATGATTATCCATTTTAATTGATTTTTCATGTTTTTTCCTTTACTTCTGTTTTTTCGTACTTTCGTCAAGAATTTTTCTTGAAGTCCAAGTACATTTTTTTTTGTTTTTTCACTTTGTCTTTCTCTTTTCTGTTGACCTTTTTCAGCACAACTTGAAGGACAAATGTACACATAGAGTGGTTGCGATCGAAACATGTCATGGTAACCTGCCGGCCAGGGTTCGAGCCCGAGCCACGTCAAGAATGAAAGATTATCAATAACAATTTTAATTGATTTTCATGTTGTAAAAATTCCTTTCTTCATAAAAATAATTTAATAAAAATTAAATTTCATGAACTTAAGCCTAATTAAAAATATTAAAAATTTGGATTAAAAACCATAAATAGTTCAACAAAATAACCACAATACTAATTATAATTATATTTTTTGGTATTCAGATTCGACCTCAAAATACAACGTCGCAGCATACTATGATTACAATAGTGACGGAAACAAGAAATATTTATAAAGAATATATTCAGTGTCTCTACTATTTTTCAACTAAGAGATTAACTTTTTAAGGTATGGAGCTTTGCATACTAGAAACAGCCAACTAAACAATCATGATGTCAATGAACAGTAAACAGTCTGATATCAGTAGTTTGCAAAGAACAGAAGTTGTAATTCCTTCATAGATGCCAATTTAGAATTTACTGAATACAGGCTGACTATAACAGCTCAAAGTAAACCAATTAAAATCTAATGAAACGAAGGGAAACGCACACAAAACTCTTTAGCATCCTTTTTTCTGCTTGAATATAAATCTGATGACGATGGTGATGCCAATAAATGTTGTAAATGACAAAGTTGTCATAAAAAGGGGTTCCTTTGCTTTTTGTTTGTAGTTGAATGTATATTAAGGGGTTAAAAAAAGAGGACTTAACCTTTTTTTCTCCATAATTTGAGGTTAAAGTATCATAACCGGCTAAAGTTGTAGAATCAGCAAAAATTAACTTGGAAAACATTGTCATATTTGCTGACAGCAGTTTTTCTGATTTTTATCTTTTTTTTTAACTGCTCTTTCCCTTTTATGCCATTTTCTTAGGGACAAAAAACATTAATGGAATTCTTCATATTATCCAAGGAATACGATCTTTTCTTTTTTCCCCTTTACAAAAAAAAAAAAAAAAAAAAATTACACATGTTTGCCTTTTGCATAATTCTAATTAAAATGAATGGCAGCGACAGCGTTTTTAATTATTACAACTCAGCAGTTTCTTTGATATTTTCTTATGAGAAAATTTTCAAGCTAAAAAGGTACAAAGAAATCTTCAAAAAGAAAACAAATCAAGGGAAAGTTTAAATATTTTATCTTGATGCATATTATCGTCAGGTTTTTTTTTTTTAACGCGTGGATTGCTAAGCGTAAAATAATTTGCGTTAATACTTGTTTGTCTTTTGTTTTGCTTGAAATGGGGTATAAAAATGTTTGGCAAAGAAAATCTTGACCTGTGCCCATGTTCTGTAACTCTCGCGTCAAGAAACTTTTCGATTGAAATGTGTGAAATGAAACAAAAATGCCATATATTGAAACAAACAGCTGTTTTTCTCACTAAACTGTGTCTGTAACTTTTTTTGGCGAGTACAAGCTATCACGTAAGGAAATTTCTCGCCAATTTACAGAAAAAATGTGTCTGTAACATTTTTGGAGAAAAGTTCCCGCTTTAAACTCACGAATAAAAATGGGGCGAGAAAACATTTTAACACTAAAAAACAATTAAAAATGCAAAATTCGAAGAACAATAAAAATAGTATTTTGTTCTTGGCACATTTTTTCATTGTTTTATTATTTTGCTTTAAGCAATTTTATAAAATACAAGAATGTTTTCAAAGCTCGTTTGCAAACAGAAAACATTAAAGTCGCTCTTTACACAATTTGGTATAGCCGACGGTTGTATTTTCGCCGCTGTCGTTGCAAAAATTTCGATTTTTGTAAATTTTGGTCGCCGTCAACGATATGTGTTAGTGGCGTCCTCAACGTCTGCAACGTCACATCGGCTTTGAGTGCAATGTTATGACATTTATAACGTAACGACGTAATCTCTTTTGATATTTTTCGACATGAGTTACAGACACAGTTTTTTTTTTCACTTTTCGAGAAACGATGGAATATTTTGTTTCACATCTTTTCGATGCGAGAAGTTCTCACTAAAGTTACAGAACATGGGTACTGGTAACCTATCTACTAAATACTTATAGCAATTTTGTTATCGTTGGCTAATCAGCAGTTTCGTACAACTTTTCTGTGGTATACTTTATCTCCATTGGTAAATAGCGTTAAATGTTGCATAGATTAGGGCAAAAGAAAAAAAGCCATATTCTTAAAAAATATTTCAGGCTTATCACAGGTTTATTAAACAAATTTTCATAGAAAATACGTTTCAATATTTTGTATGAATAAAAGGGAAAATATTTTCAACAACTAGTTGCTCGGTCATCAGTTGGGATAAAATTATGTATTAAAATAATTTCTTAACTTGATGAAAAACTTGCAAGAAATTGGCAGAATCTTGGGTTCATAAAGTCATTTAAAGGGGCACAATTTATATGTTTGCCACCTTTTATGAATGATTCTAGTTTACTAGATGTTAAATAAATTACTTTCTTCTAGTTTTCTTTTAATTCGTGTTCACGTTTTGTAAAATGCAGTAAATCAGAAATAAAAAGAGGTAGAATTCTTCACTACAACATAACTTAATCCTTAACTCTTAAAACGAAACACAGGTTTTTAAATAAAAAATTTTTTTTTATTATCAATGTAAAGGGAAAATAAACTACACAAACGTCTGCCAAATTTTAAAAATTTTTAATATTTCAAGAAGAACATGCATCACAATTTGCCCAAATCAGCGTTGCCATATATTTATTTAAAAAAAATTCTTATATCTGAAAAAAAACTTTTTTCTGTAAAATTTTTAAAGAAAACATAAAAATGGATTTCAAATTAATTTTTAAATAAAATTCGATTTTATTTTAAGACTTTTCTTTGGCTCCTTGTTTGTACAATTGCTTTTATTTTGATAGCCTTCACGGAAGTTGAAAGGGTTTATATAAGTTTGTCATTCCATTTGTAATTTCTACAATATTGATTTTAGACCCTGTAAAGTACATATTATATATATATATTCTGGGTCCTTGTGAGTATCGAAATTGATTTAAGGATGTCCATCACCTTAAATATGAAGGGGACTTCTTTATTATTTATTGCTGTCTCATTCGCTTCGTTAGTTTTGCTATTTCAATTCAGACGGATCGGTCAATAAATGGCTAAAATATGACCAAACAACCACGATTATCACTTGTGTGATAGTCCAAAGTACCCTAATATTTTTAGTCCACCCATCAAAAAAAGAAGATGATACGCCCTTGGATGATAAATACAGGGTTTCCCAAATCCGATTTTGAATTGCAAATTTTGGCATTCATTCTTATAAAGATTTAAGATCTGTTTATTAGAATATTTTTAATCGTGTTCCACTTATGGCAGATGCAAAACATAAGTATGTATGCATCACTGACTACATTGAATGGACATACACAAGAAGTATAATTATCATAGTGCCCAAAGGTCTCATTATCAAATGAACATTTCACACTTTGAATAATCCGCCGAAATCCAACATCATGAAATTGTATAAAACAGTGAAAATTCCAAAGAAAAGAAACTGAAAGATTTAAAATTGAGTAAACCCGAACTTTTATGGAAATTAAATTTTTTTAATGATTTTTAATGATTACTAAAAAAAATATAAAGGAACACAATTTTTTGGACACAATACTTTTTCAAACCTTTTTCTTTGCCACCTTCCACTGTCTTTCACAGTTTATGTTCATGTAGGGTAAACTTGCATGTTGAAGTGCTGACTTTAATGACATCTAATGATAAAAATGTTAATAATGATGGCCATGTAAGGTTAATAACAAAAAAAAAAAAAAAAAATGTTAAAGTGTGATGATTAACTTACGGCCAAAGTACTGTTTGAGGTTATGTGAAAAAAGAATTCTTGCCCACATTTAAATTAAAGTAGACTGGTACTTTGGAGACTGCAGATAAAAAACTGCACCACTATGTATTATAAAAAAAGGAAATAGCTAAATGAGTAAAGGAGGTTAAATTAAGCTAATACTGTAACTGGCTGAGTAAATAACTTGTTAATGTAAAACTTGTAATAAAAAATAGTTTAAATGGCAAGCAATTTTCAATTATACCGGTTTAACTGTAATTGTGCCGAAATTTGCTTGAAATGAAAAAATCGTTGACATAGAGTTTGATTTTCGAGAGGCCAGTTCTGCTTCTGTTCAATTCGTCCATATTCTCGAAATTAATGGAGATTAGCAGTTATTTTTTTTTGTGGAAAAGTTGTTAGATTTCAATTCCAAAACATAACAGATTATCAATGCTATTTCTGTTATAAATGCTATTTACAGCTTGGCCTAAGCAAGACCTGCTGTGGTCGTTGTTTCTTCGGCAGCAGTGCTTGCACAATTTGCAATTTGTATGTGTGCATCTTAAGATCTAACTTTAAAATTGTTTTCCTGAAAATGCCCAAGTGGCCGAAACGACGACGAGTTGAGACAGATAGATAATTTTCAACACTTTACCACACAGCTTTCACGTTGCCGTGCAAACATTTCTATGGGCTCCACTTGCAGGACCGTCGATCACTCAAGCCCGTTTCACATATATTTCTTATCATGAACGCTACGTGCGCTAATCTTGAATAAAATATAGATGACATTTTTGCTGCGTCATAACAACTGATGGTTGACAAGAATAGAAAAATTTGATTATTTTAACGTGTTGTTGTGTACTTCCTGCATTTTTATACATTTTCAAAAATTTTGTTGTAACCTGCAAAAAACCAGTTATATTTATCTATCAAACGGCAAACTATCGTTTAAAATTATATGTTTAGGAGTTTTGCTTTCAGCAAGTTAGTTATAAAAAAAAATGTGATTTTGGTTTCCTTTTTTTCGAAATTCAAGTTTATGACTTCAGCAGTTTGAGGTACTCGAAATAGTACCAATTTAACCGTTTAATTCCATTTTTTGACACATCATAAACAAATTATAAAACAGTACCAAGCACGTACTAGCTCTTTCTACAGTGGATCACAAAAATTAAAAAAAGGACTATTTAAGTTGCTCTAGTCAATGTAAAATATGTAAGAAAAAAGTTATAGAATTCGTCAATATTTAGCAACAAATTTGATATTAAGCAAATTTAAAGAAAATTTATGTCACAATGAAAATGGTCCACGATTAAATTTATAAAAAATAACGGAACTTTTTCATATTTAACCTAAAATGTTTATTTCTTATTTCTTATTAAGTGATTAATATGGAAAAATGACTAACAAGGTTCTATTTGCACCTAAACTACATGTTATCTTAAGATCGCGAAGTGGAAAAAGTCATAAAGAAAATGCAAAAATTGTTAAGAAAGGTTAAACGTCTGGACAAAACCCAACCAAGAAATGAATCCAAAACATTTATGTCCGACAGTCAAACAAGAATGTCGCATTCATAAGATTATAGCATATACAATCAATATGACACAGTAGAACAATCAGTGAATTGCCTTAGTGCTTTTCAATATTTTAAACATATACAGTCAAATCCGGATAATTCGTATCACGAAAAATCGTAATTCCCGATGAATCGTAATTTCCGATAATTCGTAATTCCCGATAAATCGTTATTCCCGATAGTTCGTAATAAACTGTCGCTCCCTTGAAAAAATCTCGTTAATTCGTAAAATTAACGTAAATTTTGGCCCCCTTAGTATTTTTTTTTTTTTCAAAGAAAATGTTCTTTACCTCTTATAAATCGTAATCGCTTGCTAACTACCACTTATAATTCTTAATAAAAACAACACAAACATGGAAAGAATGATTTTTTTGTTTGCTATAAAAATTACACGTTATTTACGCTAAGTAAATGAACTTGCTATTTTATTTTATGTATTTATTTGTATTTTATTTTTAACAATTGTTTTTTATGTTTTTTTTTTATCGTTTTAGTAAATAAATTGAAAAACCCCGTTAATTAGTATTCACTTTATTTTAACCCCGTTAAATCGATATCCCACTAAATCGAAAACCCTTATAATTCGTAAGAAATGGCCGGTCCCTTGCGATTACAAATTATCGGGAGTCCACTGTACATTAGTGTGGTTACAAGAAATCAATGTTGGATTTTCAATCGGCGCAACTCCCTAATATGTGACAATTGCATAGAAAATGCGATTCACAAAGTTTCAGCCTAAGCGGATAACGGTAACATTTGCCTCATTGAGAATAAATTAAGGAAAAACAGCGATTTTTCACTAAAATTCGTATTTCTAGGAACCTGAGTCGACTCTTGTTTTATAGGAAATTTTATTCTTATTAATTTTGAAATTGATAGTTTTGTTCCTTATACCAATAGATAAAGTGATATTTAGCATTATTTAAGGACAAAGAAATACGAATTTTAGTGAAAAATCACTGTTTTTGCACGTGTTGACGTTATCTGATTGGGCTTAAACTTTGTCAATCGGATTTTATAGGCTATTGGGACATTTTAGAGTGGAGCACCAAAAGATAGCCCCCAAAAAAAATTTACCATATCATGTAACGACCCTAATAGGGTGGTTACCAGAAATCAATGCTGGATTTTCCGTCGGGGCAATCCCGTAATGTGTGCCAATAGGATAGAAAATGCGATTGATGAAGTTTCAGCCTAATCCGTTAAAGTTTACATGTGTCTCATTGAGCATTAATTAAGAAAAACAGATTTTCACTAAAATCCGCATTTCTTTATCTTTATAACCGAAACCATTCATTCTAGGAACCTGAGTCGAGTCTTGTTTGATAGGAAATTTTCTTATTTATTTTGACTTTGATAGTTTTGTTTTTTTTTTTTACCAATAAATAAAGAGATATTTATCATTAAATAAGGACAAAAAAATACGATTTTCCTCTAAAATTTGTCGCATTTTCTATGCTATTGGCACATATTAGGGGGTTGCCGCGATGGAAAAATCAACATTAATTTCTTGTAACCACCCTACTGTCCATACATATTTTAAAAAGGATATCACTCTTTTCCTCTAAAACAAAAATCGCTAAAATCCATTTTTTCTAGATCGAGCTGTCGTAAAAAATTGTAAAGCTTAAAATCTTAGTTTATTTTTTATTATAACGATTGACTCAAAATCAAATTCTGAATCGATCTAGCGATGTGCTGCCGTCCGTCTAACTCTCCTTTGCAACTTTTCAGACCTTATTGTACCCACTATCATAGGTGGAGGGTATTCCTTTGGCAACTGGCAGAATAAGCTGCAGCACGCATACATATGTATGTTGTATGGCTAAACTAATGTGCTGTTTCCAGGTGACAAACAATTGGTTGTGTAGAAAAATACACTTAGAAAAATTAGGTAATTTCGAAAACTCAATTTACAATACAATACAATGCAAAACTACATTTTTACGTAGCTCGACCTTAGTGATACTGCAATGATCCGGCAGCCTTAGGGGAATGCTCTAGTTGAATGCCAGGTATTTAGGAACCGTCGATGAATATTAGTAACGCATTCGTGGGAATTTGTAGGTCATCGTAGTGATGCTATCCAAAATGCTTACTGTGGTGCCAAGTTCAAAAATTGGCCTCAGGTGTGCAAAATCAACGTCCATTCGCCAATTATCATATAGATTTTTTGCATATCCGATGTTGTAATGCCTTCATGCTCTAATGCCCCTTAGTCTTACCGTTATATATTTAATGATGTATAATATCAGATAATGAAGATAAGTTCATTCTGAAAATATTCCTTTTTTACCGCAATTGAAGACAATACTGGCGAAAACGAAAAATCATTGATTTTTAAAAGGGAACACCAAAATAAAATGCTTTCTTTGTCAAACGATAAGCTTATTAAGGCTTAACAATATTTTAAAACATGTTTTATGGATTTATGTGTGAATTAACTTATAGTACAACTTATTTTTTTGCGGATTACGTTAAAGCTTTAATTTTCGTCGGATCCCGAAGATGACGTGTAAAAAAGCGGGATCCATTTGAAATTTATTTTTACCATAGAGAAATTAGTTGATTCTTTTTTGGATTGTTTAGCATTTTGCAAAAATGTTTTTTTTGCTTACATTTTCTTAAAAGTATTGTATTGCAAAACATTTAATTGAGTTTTCAGAACACTGAAAACATAATTTCGATTTGCTTAGTATCGACTGACAGAATTAGAAATAAGACCACTTATAACAAGTAAGAGTGCTATATTCGGCTGTGCCGAATCTTATATACCCTTCACCATTTTGCGAGCAGAATACAGAGCAACTAGACAAAAACTAAATAAAACTGGTAAATATTTTTTTTTTTAAATAAGAGACAACCGGTTTTGAACTTCGCTTTTCATAAGGGCCCAGAATATGTATACTTTATACGGTGTAGGATAAATATTGTAGAAATTACAGTTATATATGTATATCTATTTTACCTTCGGTGAAGGGTATAAAAAGAGTAATTTTCGGGAATTCAGGGGTCTAATCACAGCATTCGATACTATCGTATCGAATAAACTATTGAATTTTTTTGCAAACGATAGACAGTGGCGTATCGAATGAAAACTCGATAAATGTAATGTCGAGTTACTCGATGTCGAATGCTATTATCTCAAATTCAATACATTTCATTCCATATCGAGTTTCAAGATACCAAAATAAATAATTTCGATGAATTTTGCTCGATATCGTATGCGGTGATTAGACCCCAGTATTTCGGTTATAACCCATACAAATTTCCGACATTTTGGTATATAAGGCATATACATAGGACATATGGCAGCCCTAAAATTTAGGTTTTTATAAAATTTTTAATTTTTTTTTTACGGGAGGTACCACGCCCACTTCTCCAATCCCGCCCACATTTTGTAGAATGGTGTGTATTGGCAACCTAAATGTGTGTACATAATTTGGAAACTTTGGCTTTTGCCGTTCTCAAGATATACGGAAATAAAAAAAATACAACAACAAGGGATTTTTGGAAAAATTGAGAGGTAGTCGTGGTTTTTTGCTCATATCTCCGTCATTTTTGGACCGATCTGGCTGAATTTCAATAGCAAACTTAAACGGAGTATGTGTGACATAAGTATACATTAACCTAGTCCACATCATTTCTGGGGTTTTCGGTGAAGGGTATAAAAATGACTTTCGATCACGTCTACCAGAATAAGCTACCAGTACTTGATTACTGTATTATTTCGAATAAACGATTAACTGCCGTATTCATAAAAAAATTTTTCATTTAAAAAAAGGCATATAAAACAAACTTACTATGAACATTTTACTTAATTAACGTTTGTCAAATTTATTAATCGTTTCTGAATATGGGGTTAATGTTAAAAATGTTGTTTCAAAGGCAGCTTTATTTTTTCCTTTATTTAAACCAATTAATTTCTTTGTGTGTACCTTATTTTTTTCAATGTTTGTGGAAGAACTTTTAATTCAATGTGTATTTTTATTTGCCAGTAAGTTAACATTTCATAATTTATCGAAAATATGTGCATTTGTGGTTTTATCTGGTTGTGAATTGTAACTTTCTTCTTTTCAATCAATGCAGAAGTTTTACTCAATTGTTTTTTTGAACTATTATTTAAATAATACTAGAGAATAATAATGAAATGGATATTAAATTATGTTACTGAAATTGTTTTCGAAAGTATTTTGTGCTTTATCTCTGCCAGGGTTTTCTGTTGGAAACAACGTTCTTTAAACATCTCAAATTTTAGAAAAAAATGTTTTAAAAAAACTTTGCCATAGAATTTTAAATAATGATGATTTTTGCAGTTAGGTGACTATAGCGGATCAAATATTTATAGCGGTTATTCAGGAAAAAAAATTTCCATTTGTTGCATAGTGTAATTAATGTTTTGAGAATTTCAACTAATTGAAGTAGGGAATGTAAGAAAAGATAAACTCACTGTTAACTGGTGGTATTTTGTTTTAGCTTTGATATTGTTGCAAACAAAAATTTTGTGTGCTTGTAGTTCCCTTTCTCTCTACAGTTTTGTTGGCATATCTATTATCTTTAGCATTTCTAAAGATTTTTGTGTAAAGGTTTCCTGATGATCTGGCTTAAGCAAACTTGTTTCTCCTACAACAAACAATTTCAGGTCATTTATCAAGCACGAACACAATAGTTAACTTAAATTTTTCCAATATCAAGCTAGGATTAAAAGAAACCAAAAATATTATTTAATACTACATGAATATTTTATTTCCCTTATTACTTAAATCGTCACCTAAAAACTTTTATTTGTTTTCTTAAAAATTCTTAAGAAAATTTTTTATGTTAAAACTTTATTTCTTTTACTATTGCACAAAAATACGAGAAAAAAACATCATAAATCCTCAATAGTTTCTTAAAGACAAATATAATTTACGTAAAAGACTCATCATAGAAACTTCGACTGGATTTTATTGTATTTGAAATAATTTTTTGCTGGCATATTTGCAGATGCATAGAATGAAGAAGTAAAATTTAATAAAAAATTTATTTATCCAGAATGTCGTAATGCAAACATAAAAGAAAAAACCTTTGGGATAAATGAAAAATAGTTTTTAAGCATAAAATTGTTAGTTTCCTTAGAAACTAAATTTTTGTGTTTTTCTTTTGTTCTTTTCTGATATCAATTTATTAAAATATGAAACTGAAAGAAAACGTTTAATTTTGACGTCAGGTTAAATGGTGTTTTTTTTATACCAATATAAATGTTTTCTTCCTAAGAAGTTTGTAAAGCTTAAATGTGTTATTTACTATAGTATTTAGTTTTCGCTTTGTAAGTGGCTTGAAGGTGTAGAACTAATAAGTAGAGTAAACGTTCATTACACTCAGTTAATCACAGTCAGAATTTGCTTTAGTTTGAAGAGTCTTTTGTAGGAGAAAATAGAATAAAGAAAAGATATTACAGAGGAAAAAATGCAACAAACAACTACTAACCAGAACACAATATGGAAAAATTCAAATATTTATTATTTATTTTATTTTTTTACAAATTATCATACAATATTTAAATAAATATTGCTGTATTTTAAATGTTATGTCATCCTGATGCTACAGTATCTTCAAGTATAGAAATATGAACTGATAAGCCTACATTGCAAAAATACCTTTGAAAAGTCCCAAAACGCAGTGCACAGTTGTGTCAAAGTCATTGCTAAACACCTGTCACAAACAATTGTATTATCCAAAACAAAGACTCAAAGAGTAAGTTGTATCATAACAAACACCACAAAATACTCACGTGCATGTTAAAGACAAATATTTGGCTTGACATACATTTCTATTACTTTGAGGTTTGACTTTGATGTAGATTTCTGTTAAGATTAAAAGTGTTGAATTAGTTTTTAAGATTAGGTGTTAATTTAGGTTGATTTAAGACACAAGTAGGTTCAAGCGAAGCGATGCGAGTTGCTTTAATATTTGTGCTGTAGCAAATACAAGACGATAGATAAGAACTATAATTTGCAAAACAAACACATTTATAATTAGAATACATAAAAAAAAGTAACTTTTAATTAAAAATAATGTTATATTTTTTAAAAAATTAATTAAATTTGCTCCAGTAAACAAATTAATAGTATCAAATAAATATTTTTTGATTTTAACAACATTTTCTGCAGTAGAATTGCTGATATAAGAAAACGTTTCATTCAATTATTTTTATTTTTATTAATGGTTTAATTGAAAAAAAAATTGCAAGAATTTTTCTGTTAAAAAAATAAACATTGCGACGATGCGATAAGAAACTTGAAACCCTAGCGAAACGACTAGACTAGTAACTGTTTCAAAACAATATAAAACAAGTAAGAAAGTATTGTCGGTCAAGTGCACTTGATAACATTCACAGAATTTGTAAGACATTTTTTGAGAGTGTACACTATTTGGTACCCATGGTCAATCAGGGACCCGCCAGAACAAAATTATATTATGAGGTTAAGATTCACGTAAAAGCTCATTGTGCCGAATATTGTTTAGATATCTTCATCCACAAAATCCTTAATAAAAACTTTATTTTTCATCCGATTTTTCAAATTACGCTTAAAATGTTGGTAATTAAATATACTATTTGGTTAAAAAATAAAACATTCCAGATATTTAATATAACGTAGAAAAAAAACGAAATAAAAATGAAAAATTTTGAAAAAAAACGTAAAAATAGGCCAATTTTCTGAGGTGCCATTACTCAGCCATTTCTTATCAGATAGAAATTTGTAGCATATCGACGGGACCATACACCGAAAAGCAAAAAAGTACCGATATTTAGGAAATTTTAGGTATTTTTTGGTTGTAAACCAGTGTTATATAATAATATTCATGTAACATTTTCTAATGTTACCTAAATTGCTTGAAGTGTTACATTTTGTGCAATTTCGATAGAAGACAATTAGCTGATTTTATTAACAAATATTACACTTTTATTATTAATGTACTTCATGAGCGGTATTTGAGCGGTTTCTGCACGCTATTACGGGTTGGAAACAAATATTGACATCACAAATGGCTTTGAAAAATTAAAACGATTATAATATAAATAGAATTTTTTTGATATTAATGTGTAAATATATTTATATATTATTTTAAAACAATTTTGTTTTTACAAAATTATGAGCGTTATGAATTATGACAAACAAAATAAAACATTGGCTGTACAAACAAAGTAGTAAGTACCAAAGTTGTAAAACAGGGCAGTATAAACACCTTTAGTAAAGTGAGGGTAAAATATGCAACGTGTTTTTCATCAACATATTTACAAAAGAACTTGAAAATTTTTCCCATAGTTTTATTTTTTGTACAAACGAACCAAAAAAGAAGAAAAATTTCTCAGAAAACAAATCGCCATAAGGTTCCAATTAGTTCTCGTAAGACAATTTAGATTGCAATAAAATATGCTTGGACCAAATTTAATCTAAATATCAACGTAAGTAGATTATTAACAGGCTCAAAGTCTCTATCCTAAAAGGAAACTTGTGTGGAGGCCATGTGAAACTATCGACCGATGCTCACCATTTTGAATAGGCTTGTCCATAGGAAGATCTAAATCCTACGTACAAATTTTCATTAAATTGTTGGACGGAGAATATAAGATCGTTTCAAAAAGTTATTCGCAGTCGATCGGCATACTGAAAGACGGGTCCAATTAGATTCAATATTTTAATGTGTAGCACATATCAGCATTATATGCTCTTCATTATTGTGGTGTGGATATATTAATGCTTTAACACTTAAGTTAAATTAGATGATAGTTAGAATTAAAAGTTTATTTCACTTCAGATTAAACGAAAAATTTTACAAATATTAACTTGTTTTATTTCTCTTTTCTTCCAATTCCCATTTAACGTATGATGATAGTTAGAATTAAAAGTTTATTTCACTTCAGATTAAACGAAAAATTTTACAAATATTAACTTGTTTTATTTCTCTTTTCTTCCAATTCCCATTTAACGTATTCCAAGATAGTATTGTGTTCTTGAATATTCCTATTATATTGCTTTCATAAAATAAGTTTAAACTGAGAAATTCTTGGAGTCAAATAGTAAAAAAACATTTTATTGAATTATGCAGTGTGACAGAAATACAAGTTAACAATACAGTTTTTTAGTTAAAAGCAAAAGGCAAACTGCCATATTCATAAAATATCAAGCCCTTAAAGCAAAAATGATGTAACCAATAAAATTTTACAGGAGAAGGTTTTTTAAAAATATTTTTGCTTCAAGTCTAGGGTTTTGTTTTGATATTGCTTTTGCTCCTATTTCGTTACGGTACTTCCCAGAGATATGAGATTTTAAGAGATGGTGCAAATGATCAAAAATTACCGATTTTTATCAAAAAACCAAAATCTAAAATGTTGTTGGTTACATCATTTTTGCTATTAGGGCTCGATATGTTTAATTTAATGTAGTTAAGGGTGGGCCAACCAAAACGTTCGATGTTAATTGTAAATTACACCAAAAGTTTTCGGAGAATTATCGTAATATTATTTATTATGATAGAAGGATCTATGACAGTTATGTTTGAATCAAAATATCGGCCAAATGCTCGCCACGGCTCCGGTGCATACCTCTATCTGTTTGTTCCTATTTTCAATGACTCTGAGGCATAATTGAGGTTACATTTTGTCTATGTCCTAAGCTCTTGAATTGTTCCTTGTTTATTGAAGCACACATTTTCTGTCAAATCTGATGATCGTGACGGCCAATTAACATCGCCACGACCTGAGATAATACGGCCAATGAACCTCTTGTGCAAAAGATCCATTGTTTTGTTGGCTGTGTGGCAAATGGCATCATACTGTTGGAACCACATGTCGTCCATGTAAATATCCTTAATTTCTGGCCACAAGAAGTCCGTTATTATCTCGGTACGACGATGAGTCGAGGTTGTAGGTTTTTCTGCTACAAAGTCGCGAAGAACAAAAATTTTTTCTGCAGAACGAGCTGGTTGAGCATGCACAGGTGTTTTCACATTTTCTTTAGACCCGGTTTGCTAAAATTTGGGCACAATTCTCTCAATTGTAAACGCTTTTGGTCGATTATGCTGACCAAAGAAATCACGAAGCCCCCGAAATGCATTTTTATTTGAACGACCATTTTCGTAAAAAGCTTCAGCAGTCTTAACGGGCTACTTTATGTTTTACCTCTCCATGGTTGCATTTCTAAAAAACTCAAACAAAGAAATGTTAAACTAAGTTGGAAAAAAACTTGTGACTCCCAATTAACATCGTGTATTATTGTTATTTTCTGATGTGTTTTATTTATTTAATGTCGCTCTGTTTCTTAAATATTTTATCTATGTTTTATTGCCAGTACATGTTGTTACATATTATCAGTCAAATGTAACAATTTCAGCTTCATTTCAACACTGATTTCTACATAATTTTTCATTAACTGCCTGTTAAAAATATAAATATTGCTGTCAATAGTTTTGAAAAGACATGCAAATAAAGTAAATTCGTAAATTAGTTTACACTCTTAAAGGCAAAACAAGGGGGCTCATTGAATTCAGAGGTGCAATAAATAATGGGACAAATAACATTTAAAGCTCTATAAGATAAAGATCATTTCGAAAAATACCTAAATCACTGCTTGAAACCCTACAATTTAAAAATCTGTGATAATTTTAGCAAAATAAAAACAAAACTTACAAACCCAACTTTTATAGAAACTGGATATTTTGTTAGATCTGATAAAAAAATAGGATGACACAAAACAATTCTAAATAGCAAGGGAAACCCTTAAATTACCAAAAGTCCCAGTACTTGTTCACATTTGTAGTGATACTAAAAAATCGAATTGATGCCACCTATTTTTCCCTTCAAGAGGTTAATAATTTAAAATAGAAATAGGCAGTGTTACAAAAAAAAAAAAAAAACACAAATCTGATTCAAAATTATTGAATTATGCATTACAACACTTGACACACATAGAAAAAAGTGGAAAAGAAAATCCAATATTTCTTTGAACAACGTTCAAATCAAACGGAGTATGAAAAACCTGAAGTCTGGGGAAAGCTGGAAATCAAACCCAATGAAAACGAACAAAGTGAACTTAATGCAACCTACATGATGTACAAACATGGTTTGAATACTTATGGATTTAAATAAGCATAGAAAATAATATTAAAAGAAGAAAAAAAATATGTAAATGATTTATGTTTGCTAAAAAAAGAGAAAAAAATACTTTTAAAGGGGAAAAATCGATAAGGCATGTTTTTATTTCTTCTCTATATGGGTTACACATGGATTTTTTTTTATCTTTTATTTTTTGTAAGTAAAAATTAAATATTCCTACACTGATAAGCAAAAGAGGTCTGTTTTCAAGGCATTGCCCTAAAAAGCTATAACTTCACTTAAAACAACTTAATTTAGGCAGAAATTCCTAATTTTAGTTTTGCAACAAGTTTTAAATTTCTATATATGTTTAAAAATTTCTTCTTTTCATTGAAATGTTATTTTTTTTAATTCATAAGCATATTTCTCGGGGCATTGAACAAATCAAATAAATTTCTAGTTTACAGTTTAAGAGGAAAATGTTTTTCTTAAAGGTTTGAAAAGGCTTTTCTAGGTCATCGTGTAAAAAATTTATATGAACTAAAACTTTTTGTATACATATAAATATAATAAAAAAAATTTGAAGTGGTCTTTTAGGCGTTAAGGATAATGTAATGCATACTTGTGCAGTTGTCTTCTAGATTATAAACGTTAGCTTTAGTCTAACAAAATCGTGCTCTTAATACCGAGAGAGCGCAGTACTTCTAAGAAGCATCCCTAACTTATTATACAAAAAGTAGAAGATTTAGAATAGGATTGCATAGATTAAGCACTTATTTCTTGCATTGAATTTAAAGCCCTCTAACTTTAACTGCTAAAATAAGCTAATAGCAACAGCTCAGACGGATATTAATCGGCATGATGAACTTGATTATTATGGCCACAAAAAATTAGTTTACCTGGCATATTTTCAGATCTCCTTAAATATCAACACTAAACTAATGCCACTTTGCGTGGCATCATTCAGCGAACACAGGTAGTCCTTTAGTGTATCATAAGGCATATTTTTACACACGCTAGAGCTGAAGCTATCTTAAAATAGAAGCAGTTTTTAGCTTTTTAAAATATTTCTTCACTATGTGATCCCCGAAGGTTCCTGGCTGTAGTAAGACTGGAATTGAAGGTAGCAGATAGGATCAATGGTCAGCCACGATCTCAAGACACAATAACGTTTTCTCCGTGGGATGTAACACTAAATAGTGATATATCTTTCAGATGTCCTTCCACATACCCCGGTGGTTATACCTTGGAACAGGTGAAAAAGTAGCATCACTGGCTGATGGACCATTTTTGAGGACATAAAATTTGTTGTACATTAATAAATAGATCAGAAAAGTCTAGGAGATAAAAAGGGTAAAACGTTTTCCCTTATAACCTCAAATTTAAAAAAACCAGAATAATACCTATATATAATTGGTACTTATTTGTGTTTTTTTTGCGATTTCGAATGTTTACAGTACAGAAGGAGAGAAAAACGATTGAAATGGCTACCTTTAAAATCTTTTAACCCTTTGCCTATCCCCATACAAAAAAAAAAAAAAAAACATTTATGCCGTACGTCCAAAATTTTAATTTTGTTTGAAACGGTTTTTATGCACTGCTTGTTGTTTCTTCAATTATATTATGTAATTAAGTAATGTAGAAACCGTTTTTGTTTAAAAAAAAGTGTGAATCATATGTGATGCGCAGACATTTTTTTATCATAGTTTTTAACCAGACGTTCTGTGCATCACATATGATTTACATAATTTACTAAAAAAAGCAAATAACAATGATTTCACACAAAGGAAGACTCCTATTCAAACAATATAATCCTGGAAAAGCTCATAATATGGCATTAAAATATTTAAACTGTGCGAGATGAGTGGCTATGTTTGGAATTTCTCGATATATTGTGGCAAGGGATCATCTGAAAAAATTCCAGAACTTGATTATTCTGGAACCATTGTTGCTTCACTAGTCGAGAATTTATTGAATGAGGGAAGACTTCTAGTGGCAGTTTTTAATAAAGAAAAGTTGATTTCCTATTTTTTTCGTTATTAAAAAAACGTCGTCTTTATTTCCATATGACTTCTAAAGTAGAAGTCAGGCATGTGGGGACTTGACACAATATAAAATAATGCCATCTTCACACGTTTAGTTTATTAAATTCATTATTTCTCTCACGTCCATTAAAAAAAAAACCTTAAAAAATGCACATATGATGCACAGCAAGTTGCTTTCATACGCTTGTGCATCACATATGATTCACAAATGGCATTTTTTTTTCAAGGTTTTTACTTTAATGGACGTGAGAGAAATAATGAATTTAATAAACTAAACGTGTGAAGATGGCATTATTTTATATTGTGTCAAGTCCCCACATGCCTGACTTCTACTTTAGAAGTTATATGGAAATAAAGACGACGTTTTTTAATAACGAAAAAAATAGGAAATCAACTTTTCTTTAGGACAGGGAAAGGGTTAAGGTTTTAAATGGTAAAGAAAAACATTTATTATTTGCTAACTAAAAAATTTTAACATATTTGCTTTAACAGGGTAAAGAGAAACATTTATCATTAGCTTAGTTTAAAAAATTTGAGGCCTGTACCGAAAATCACTTAATGTCAAATCAATTGATTAAAAATCGAATTTGTCTTTTAAAATTACATGTGTGATATTGTGGTGTTCCGTTGTTGTGTTTTGCGGTATGATTTTCAATTGCTTTTATTGATTTTAAAGCACGTGATTTGAAATCACGTACTTTTCAGAACAGGCCTGTATATGTGAGTTTATATCGTTCTATGCACAGGAATATAAATCGTAGAGAGCTTCTAGGCGTTTCGTTGTTTCTGTTTATATTTATATCTTTAAGCAGAATCGCCTTTTGGTTAAAAAAAATAGCATTATAAGCCATTTTCTTGTAAGTGCATTCTAAATATTTTTCTAGTATTTTTATTTCTAAGAACTTTTCTATAAGTTTTAAATGCATATCCTTTGCATTTACTTTTATATATAATTGAAATTTTCTCTTCTTCCCTTAAGACATTTTCTTTAAAGTACTTCCTTTGACAGACAAATATGGTAATTTAAAGGGAATATATTTTCCTTTTTACTCTTTTTTTTCTCCATCTATTTTGTTCATAAAATAAATGGCTGTGGCAGCATATGTTGAATTTCATTTTAACCATCCATCTTGCAGGTTAAATTTATGTGTGCACAATTTTGCCAACGCAAAGAAAGACCTTTTTTATTAAATATTTTTTTTTTTTATTTTCTTTTGTAGTTATATTCATATTTTTAAATAATGCAAATTGAAATAGACTATAGAAAAATATTTAAAAAAATTGTTTTTGGGTTAATTTAAGTAAATATCTTTTTTAAATAAAAAAAATTGCGGTAACAGCTGAAAAGTAAAATAAACTGGTTGTTATTCTGTTCACCTATACGTATGAGTAATATTTATACAAATTAAATATTCATCATACACAGTTTTCGTCAGCAGATATAATGGTACAAAAGAATTTTGAATGATCATTAAAGCTATATACGAGGGCGGGTCAATTAGTCCGCTGAACGACCAGCTGTTGCTCACTTATAAATGAAAAATGATAAACGTTTCGGTAATTGATTTACAAACTTATAAAAAGTTGAAATAAATAAACATTTTATATTTCCATCTATATAAGTTTCTATCTAAACACATCGCCACCGCAGAAGAACAAACAGAGTACACACAAAAAAGTGACATGTGAAAAAGTCCCAAATCAGTTCCGAAGGTAGCTTTCGAAGAAAGAGGCAGAAAAAGTGTGTTTTTTTTTTTTTTTTGTAGTGCAGAGGCAATGGGTAAAAACAGGCCAGTAAAATCAACACAATTTTCACGATCGAAACAAAAATAACGAAACACAAACCACTTAAAAAGGATTAGTTCAGCAAGCAGTTTGTTTAGTTCAAAAAAATTAATTTAGTAATATTTTTTGTAATGTGATAGACAGTTTTGCAAACAAATCTCGACCTTGATAAATTTGTGTTTAATGTATTGCGGCATAAAAGATGGTGCAAAGAGAAATGAAAAAAAACGCCAGTTTTCGAAAAAAGGGACATAAAATAACGCAATGTTTACGTTTAATGATCTGAGGAAAATTTATGGTACGACAATCATAAAAAACAACAATAAGAATCAAGATGGCGTTTGTTGTTATGCCAAAGTCGCTTACAAACGCTTTTTGAACAAAATATCAAGAACAGCAGTCTTCAAGATTCAAATTTATGTATATAAATTAGTATTGCGCAAAATTTAAACTATCGTTCTATTGCTGCACATTAGTCTTAGCAAAGAGAGCGAGATTACCCACCAAACATAAAGACAAGCGTTTGAGATGTGATGCTGCATTAATTTACCTAGGTAATCCTTTAAGCCTTCAAACTAAAAAAAAATTATAAATAGCTAAATCAGGCACCGTAACGATTAGAAGCAATATCATAAAAATTAAAATTAGTTGTGTCGAACTTGAATTTTTAGCCAAGCAAATTAAACACTAAAAATAAACCTAAGAATTCAAAGAGAGCATTGCCAAAACCATTCATAGACATGAAATTCCTTTCAAATTGCATCATTATATTATTTCTCCAAATATGAATTAAGGCCCGTGTGTTTGCTGGGAAAGTATTTCCGAAAAATATAAAAACATTTGCCGTATGTGCACTAGTCGCTGGTTAATTGACTTTTGAATGAAAGTAAAAAGAAAACGTGAGAACAATGTGTGTAATTTAATCGAAACAATTGTTTTATGGCGTGCGCTTCAATGGTGTAGATGAAATTATTTGCTTTTTTAACATAGCGATGGCTGGTCAAAACGGGGTGTAAATTCCAAAAAATACAGTGCATTTCTATTCAAAAATAACTTAAAATCTCTGAGCAAACTAAGTTTTGCTAAGTATGTTAATCATTATTGCTGCGCCGTCTGGAAGTTTGGTAATATTGAATGTTTTTAGAAATTAGCTTTACAAATGATCTACTGTTTTCTGTTTTGCAAAAAAGCCATACATAAATGACACGTTTAACAACTGGCCAACGCCTGATGAAAGGCTTTTAAAATTTAATAAAAAATAGACGTGAAACTCTTGTATTATTTTTCAATAAATTCATTATTGTCTAAATTGCCAAAAAAAAAAAACAAAAAATCATTTAACGAATCGTAAAATACAGCTGAAACAAACGCATACATAAAAACATGTCGACTAGAAATTTAGGAAACACATGAAAACAAGTTGCTGCTTTTGTTTTTATTTTTTATTTTAGGATAATTGAATGGTCACATTGATTTCCGTTTAAAAAAATTTAAGCCAATAGGAAAATACGTTAATTTTTGTAAAAAAAAAGAATTCTTAGAATTTCTTATTTAGTGCTTAATTTCTTTATAAAATATAACAATTAATAAAGAGCTTTGTGTTTTATTTTTTTATTATTTATTTTTGTTTTTTAATTATTTATTTCAATTTATCGCTCTAGTTGTTGCTGTCGTTAGTAAATAGAGCAAAATGATTAAAATTTATTTTTAGATTTCGTATTGTAAATTTATAGTTCTTTCATTTTATTTCCATTTTTCTTGTTCACAATTTTTTGTATCTTTGTTTATGTCATTAAGAATTGTAATGAATAAATAAAGAATTTTAAATTCTTGTTGTTGTTGTGTTGTTATATAGCTCACAAAAATGTAATAAAAACTTTGCAAACAAAATTTAGAAAAAGAATAATATTGAAATATTTTTCCAAAAAAACTATCTTGTTTGTTTTCTGTTGCTTTCTCTGTTGGATATTTCTAAGTTTTTAACTTTTAGGGGGAGTGTAAATAAAAAAGATACTGGTGTGTGTATGTATATGTGGTGTTGATATTTCTCACTCAATTATGGTATAGTTTTAAAGTGTTTATTTATTAACACCCATTCAAAAACATTATCAACACTTTAGGTTTCAATGACATGTTGTTGATATTTACTGAAGCACCCTGCAGCATCAGAGTGTTAGTTTTCATGCAAGGCATATAGTTGTCTGGTCCAAATAAGCGAAAAGGTATAAGTAATGACTTACGCATATTAGCGTCTTAAAATATTTGATTAACCTTTGTATACATTGACTTAATTCAATGCTTTCAATTGAAAGGTATTAGTCCAACTAATTTCAAAGCCGAGCTATATTAGATACTAGGCTAGTCAACAAAATATTAGGTGAGGTGGAATAGCTTAATCGAGGCCGCGAAAGCAGCCGTTGGTATCCATGTCCATGCCGTGGAAAAGATGAAAAAAATGCTCACTGTTATGTACTCCAACACATACTTTTATTTGAAAATTCTTGGTTCAAACAATATTAAGGCCCAGCTTTATTCTATTCTAAGTGAGCTTGCTCCTATGTTTAAGCTTTAAAGCATTAGGTGGCGGAGTTTAAACGAGGTCGTATGAGCTGCTTAGACGAAAACCATAGTTGTCGACCAATTGATGTGTCCATGCCAGAAGCGGCTAAGAATATCTACAAATGAGTATTTGGTAGGTCTGATTTATGGAATTTGACTTTTGACAACCAAAAGAAGTCTAGTGCAGTTAAATTGGGCGATCTTGCCGGCCAATGCAATCACCCAAAACGGGAGATAAGGCGAACCGGAAATGCAGCTTTCAGAAAATCGAAACACTTATTCCGCGATCTTGAAATTAATTTCAGGAGTATAGTACTTCATTTAATATGTCAAAGCAGAACTGACATTTAATTTGCAAAATTCATAGCATCTCCCGATTGGGGCTATGACTTTTGTGCCCATGTTATATATGTGGCTAGCTAGGAAGACTGTATCGAGCTCAAGAGGAGATTCTATTAAATAATAAAGACACTCTTAGGGACCGCCCTCGTAAATTTACGATATGCCATCAAATTCTTCTACTCGTGTGAATACAGCTTAAACTAAATATTCTACAGGGATCATCTCAAGGATATTTTCACTTTTGTTGTTACATCCTCCTGGTTAAATGAGATGCGATAAACACCCACAATGACAAGGTTCTTAAAATCTTTTTTGATTTTTTGAGTCCGGATACTCACCAGAGTACCCTTCTATCTAGTACTGCGGGTGTTGTTATCTAGCACTCGGTGACTGCAACGCATTGGTTTGACTACTGGTTATGGGCTCTGTTAGTATGCTTCTTGCAAGAAATGTTTCTACTAACATAAGGGAACTCTTTTAATGAAAGAATACTTTCGAGGATCATGACTTTCACATCGAAGACTGATTTTTCACGCTTGTAGGAAAGTTCGGCCTGTGGAGGTTCTCTCTTGTTGCTGCTGCTATTCGACAGATCCTGTTGGATTTTAATATAGGAGCAGAGTAGAAAGCTCCAGCAGGTGTACAAGTTTTGTCGCTCTTAACACTCAAAATTTCTATCTGTGTGAGCGGTATCCATGCGCACAAAGGGCCGTTTGTACATTAACTCACGATTATAAACGAAATTGGATCTACGAATTGAATAAATAGTTAGACTGTAAAATAGACAATACTTGAATTTATAAGTTTAATAGAACTTTTTGTAATCAATTACTGTATTTCATAATCCCCCACAATGATTAACATAATTTTTACCTTTCAGAACAAAATAGAAAATTAAAGCAAACCCGTTATTTAAACAGTTTCAAAGGTCATTGACTTTTACACTCAAGTGTTTACGTGATTTTTTTTACTTTTGTTTTCTTGTATTAATAATTATGTTCTATTTTATTTTCCAATTTATTTTATTTCGTATATACGAGTATTTTTTGTTGACACTGATCACGTACTGCCGCAAAGGATTTTTGATTTTCTTCCTTTGTGTGCCTTGTTTCCACTATTGTTTGAAATTTGTCCGTATCCCAGTATACAATTAATTAGAAAAAGAAGTCAATGAAAAGAAGAACAAATTTTAGTGAATTTAGTGTTAAGAAATACATGTTTCCATAGCAATACTCTTCAAGCATATTAGAAAAATTCTTCTGGCATTGTCGCAAAATAATCTTTTGAGAGAAAATTAAAAAAATTATAGTCTGGGTTCACACTGTGCAAGTTTTCTTTCAGAAAGTCTGAGGTTATAGGTGAGAGGCAAAGAGAACATGCTATTTTTCTCTCCTATCTTAATAATAAACTTAAGCCTCAACCATAATATGCATAGTCTTGCTTAACCTACTGTCAAAAATTAACAAAAGTCTCTCAAATGTATTTAAGCAAACAAAAACAAAATAAAAAAACATTTGATTCCGTATGGAATATGCGATTTGATTCGCACCTTGCTTAAGCAAATGACAGTTTCATTAAACTTAGCAAAAAGTTTCCTTAAGTTCAATATGGTTTGCCTCATATACATTTCATGTATTCGCTCATTCGCTTAAGCCACATAAGGACATTATGGTTGGGCCTTTAGACTTTCTGAAAGAAAACTTTTATGGTGTGGGCCCAAAGGTAGACAACTTATAAAAATATTTCAAAAATGGTTATAAAATTTTGACTTTTTTTAAATTTCTAAAATTGCCTTTAAATTTTTTTAATGTATGTCTTCTAAATTGTTTGCTAAATTGTTTGCTGGGCTATATTTTTAGGTTAATATACATGTTGTGTGTATTTTTGTTGTTGTTTTTATTGTATTATTAAGTATATTTTATTGTTACGTGTATGAACAAAGGGTGTATGAAAAGTGTCAGGAAGTTGTTTTTATCCTTCAAGTACTTACGCTGTGTATTCTACTGGGGTGTTTGTTTTTAATCTTTGTTCTCTTTATGTCTGTTTGTGTTGACTTTCATAAAAGGTGGCTGAAACGCATCATTTAGAAGACTGACTGACAGCAACTATAACAAGAACTAATTCAGCAACAATAACAAAAGATAATGTGATTAGGACCCCTTTAAAGAGGTCAATTACTACAGAGGTTAAAAAAGCAAATGAAAGCAAACAAACAAAAGTGTTTTTGTGAGAACAAGTAGTGTATAAATTGTGGGAAATCGCTAAGTTATAAAAACAATAATGCCTGTGTTCATAAAAATTTTGTAAATTTACAAAACAAATTTTATGAAAATTTCCTTTAATAAATGTTTGTTAAATTTAATAATCGCTTATGTTATTGGGTGAAGCAGCCCCAAGCGCCCTGTTCCAATAGATTTTTAACATCAAATAATAGTTTTGAATTTACAAAATTTTATTGATATACATATGTAGTTGTTGATGATGTTTAAATTCCTACAAAATTAGGGTTTACATAAATAATTTCTTTCTTTTGTTAAAATGAATACAAACTTTTTTAGTTTGGAATGGGAGCAAGCTTCAGTGACTATCCACGCACAAGTTTTTTATTTCTCTCTTTCTTAAAACCCGCCTGGGAAATATAACTTTAGGTTTTATTTCAAGTAAGTAAATAAAGTCAGACTGACATTAGCATAAAGCTCACTCCTATAGCCAATTACTATCGATAAATACACAAAGAAAAATAATTGGTATTAAATATACTTAGGATTAACAAAGCTGTATAACAAGTGGCGATAACACTCCCCCTCAGTAAGATGAGAAATCTTCGAGGCTTACTCTAGCTTATGAGCCACGTCTAATAGCGCTAACTTTGCAGCAGGCCTTTCTAGAACACCAGATTTTACCATCACTTTGGCTCTTCTCACTTGACCATCATCAGCACGGAAGACTTCAATATCTTTTCCACGGGGCCACACGTTCCTTGGGCTCATAGGGTCAACCACAATCACCAGATCCCCAACTTCTAATGGTTTCACCTTTTCATGCCATTTAGATCGGCATGTTAACGTTGGCCGAAACTCTGCTACCCACCGCTTCCAAAATTTTTCAGCAAATAACTGGGAAGATAAATAATTTTGCCGTAACACTACTCCTGTGTCGTCATACAAAGCCAATGGCTTCAAACCATTGGAGCTGCCAACCAAAAAATGATTTGGAGTAAGGGCTTCCTCGTTTTCACTGTCGATAGGAATATATGTTAGCGGACGAGAGTTGATAATATTTTCTATCTCAGACATCATACTTCTTAAAACTTCGTCATTTGGGCACCTTCCTTCAGAAATTTTATATAACACATTTTTTACGGTTCGCAACATTCGCTCCCACGCACCCCCCATATGTGGAGCAGCAGTTTCGCACCAGTTCATTGGAGTCAACTTCTTTTAAAGATTGTTTCAGTTCACGATCAGCACCCACGAAATTTGTGCCATTATCACTGAAGAACTCCCTAGGGGTTCCCCTTCTAGCGGTAACATTTCTGATGGCCATTATGCACGAACTGGTATTTAAGGAGTGCACGATTTCAATATGAATAGCTCTGATCGTGAGGCAAGTGAAAAGGGCACCATATCTTTTTTCTGTATGTCTATTAACTACGACAGAAATTGGACCGAAATAATCTAACCCTGTAAACGTAAATGGGGCTGTATACGCAGAGAGTCTAGCTCGGGGCAGTTTAGCCATTTGGGGTGTTTGAGGTGCAGCATTTCGTATCTTACACATTTGGCAGCGTTTCAAAACTGATTTAAAGATCGTTCTAAGTTGTGGTATATAATACTTCTGACGTATTTCATTTACGGATGTTTCATTGTTTGCGTGATGAAATTTACTGTGGTAATATAGAATTAGAAGTTCAGTTAAAAGGCTATATTTTGGAAGTATCGCCGGGTGCTTCGTTTCATATTGTATTGTATTGGCATTATCGATACGTCCACTTATCCGTAAAACCATGTTTTCATCTAGAAAAGGAGAGAGCTTATAAAGCGAACTTGATTTAGACATTCCTTTTTCTTGTTTTAAGGCTTTTATTTCATCTGCAAAATATTCCGATTGAGCTTGCCTTAGAATTAAATTCTCAGCCATTATAAATTCATTTTGAGTAAGTTCTTTTTCTATTTGGCATTTTTTAAGTTTATTTTTCAAAATATCATAAAATTTCACAACGTATGCAACAGTTCTTAATAATCTTGACCACTTGGAAAAACGTTTAAAATTTATAATTATTGGCACAACTTCCATGGTTAAACATCTGTGCTTAATTTCTATATCAGTACATACTTCATCTTTCTTATCAGTAGGCCATGAGTCTGTGGGCAATCTTAGGAAATCTGGTCCTTTAAACCATCGACTAGATTCAGATAAATTGGGATTAGTGGTCCACTTCGTGGCGTCATCAGCTACATTCAGTTTTCCTGGGATCCATCGCCATTCTTCTATCTCAGTGAGATCTAAAATTTCACTCACACGTACTGCAACGAATTGATGATATCTCCTGTGATCAGAACGTATCCAGCTAAGTACGGTTCTTGAATCTGACCAGAATATCCTTTTGTTTATTGTTATAGTGTGGTTTTCTATTATGTGTTTTACAAAACGTGATCCAATGAGGGCTGCCATCAGTTCCAGTCTAGGTATTGTAGTTAATTTCAACGGCGACACGCGAGTTTTCGATCCAACCAACGATATGACTATACTTTCACCAGATTTTATTCTTAGATATGATACAGTTGAGTAAGCGTTTTCGCTTGCGTCAACGAAGGTGTGGATTTCTACAACTGTATGAGAATAATGAGGTATATGTTTTAAATAACATCTGGGTATTTTTAACTCTTTTATCTGAGGTAGGAACGACAGCCACCTTTCCCAGTTTTTTGCTTGTGGGTCCAAAATTGGCTCATCCCATCCTACGCCACTTCGCCATATATCTTGCAATGTTATTTTTAAGTACATTAAAAAATGACCTACCAGTCCTAAGGGATCATAAACACTCATTAGTATTTTTAAAATTTGCCTTTTCGTAGGATGTTTTTTGCCATTGAAAATATCGCTTTCTAAAATTGATGGTGAAATTTTAAAAGTTATGTAGTCATTACTGGTTTGCCAGATTATGCCAAGTATCTTTTCAGAGTCTTCATTCCCGATGCTGAGGCATTTCCCTGAGGATTGATACGTGTTCATGCTTTCTAAAAGATTATTGTTATTAGAAGCCCAGTTTCTCAGATTGAATCCCGCTAAGCTATGAATGTGGTAAACTTCCCTGGCCAACTTACGTGCTTGTTCTATGGTATCTGTAGAATACAGAAAGTCATCAACATAATGATTTCTTTCTATAGCATCTGCAGCCTCTGGATATGAGTTTTTATATTTAGCAGCATTTAAGTTTTTAACAAACTGGGAGGTACAAGGGGAGAATGTAGCACCAAAAGTCATTACATTCATGACATAAACGTCGGGATCCTTTGTTGTATCACAACCACGCCATAAAAATCTCTGTGCATGGCGATCTTCCTCCCTGATGTAAAATCTGTGAAACATTTGTTCTATATCTGCGGAGAAAGCAACTTGCCTTTGCCGAAATTTAAAAAGTATACCTGGAAGTGAACTTAGTAAATCGGGGCCTTTTAAAAGAGTTGAGTTCAAAGATATACCATGGGACCGGGCAGCGGCATCCCAAACTATACGCGTCTTGGCTGGCTTATTTTTATTGAACACTGGAAAGACCGGCAAATACCAAACAGGTTTTCCATCTTCACAAAAATTATTAATTCTGGTAACGTAATCTTTTTCAAGATAAGCTTCAATAGTTTTCTCAAAAATTTTAAAAAGTTCTGGATTTCTTTGTAGAGTTTTTTCCAACGATATTAACCTTTTCATAGCCATGGTATAACTTTCAGGAAGATGTAAATCATCACAACGCCATAACAGAGCGGTCTCATATCGCCCGTCAGGCCTTTGAATCGTATGTTTTTTTAATATGTCCATGGCTCGTTGATCCTCAGCACTAAGAACTTGACGTGTCTCGGTTATACCATTAGTTTCTAATGCATAAAATTGTTTAATTAGGTTATTTAAATTCGAATCATTACAGTCGCATACATGACAGCAGGTAAATGTTCACCACTTTGTTCTCCGCTCATACTTCCACATAAAACCCATCCTAAGTGGGTACGAATGGCTAAAGGTTCTCCTTTACACCCTTCTTTAACACGGTTGGGAGTACATACATTTATGTTATTT
This sequence comes from Pollenia angustigena, assembly GCA_930367215.1. Lineage (NCBI taxonomy): Eukaryota > Metazoa > Arthropoda > Insecta > Diptera > Polleniidae > Pollenia > Pollenia angustigena. The sequence continues at coordinate 108,599,237 of OV884059.1, read as the reverse complement.
AGTCCAATTAAAACTTCAGGTACAGCATTTGTATAATTTTCAATGGGTAAGCCCTTTAAATGTGGAAACATTTGACTTATATTTTTGTAATGTATACTTTCGGATGGTAAAGATAAATATTTTACAGAACGAACTTCTACAAAATGATTCTTTTTGTTTGGCCCCGACAACTTAATCGACAATTTCTTGAAAGAATTTTCATTTCTTTGCATATTGTTAGTCTATTTCAAACAAAGGGGTTCTGTTTCACCATCTAAGTTTAATTCGTTTATTATCTTTTCATTAATAAGGCTCACAGAAGAACCTTCATCTATGAAAGCAAAAGTTTTAATACATTTATTGTTCTGCCCAAATATTGTGACTGGTAAAATTTTAAAAAGTACTTGACTGAACATACTACGATGTGCATTAACATTGTGAGTTTGACTGACTGTGCTTGTGTTATCAGAGTTGCCAATTTAGCGCCTTTGGCGCTAGATTTAGCGCTTTTCAACTGTCGAAAAGGCGCATATTTTTTCCCTAGCGCTTTTTTTGAAAAGAGCGCTAAATTAGCGCTTTACTTGATACCCAACATTTTTGTACTTTTATTTGTATACATTAAAATCAAGACACATTAAACCAAAATTTGTTTCCGTTTTGTTAATACTTTACTCTGAAAAGCATTCTATACAAAGAAAGAAGTTTATTTTCTAAAGAAATCCATTTCGTTTCTTTAAACAAGAAAATCCAAAAATAAATAACTGATTTTTTTTAACTTGTTTTGTTCGTATTAAGTAAAAGTTTCTTAAATAAAGAAACATTTTCTCATGATTAAAAAATTCACGTTTGTGGTATATGATCAAAAATTTCAAGAAGCATTTATTTAATATTAGTCTGATTTTAAAAAAGATTCAAGAAACAAATGCTAGCGATTTCTTTAAATTTTTCAGAAAATGCTCAAGAAAACTTGGCTTGATTCAATTAGTTTTTATTTGGATCGACATGTTACCAAATCAATCAAAAGCGTGGTCAAGACATATTTTCTGCTGATTAAGTAAATAATTCTTTCCGTGTATAACTTTAAATTTCCTCAAATATCAGAAAAGGCTTTTTAAAAATATTTGTGTTTTATTAACATAGCTCGGCAAAAAAAAGTCGATCTAGGGAACTTGATTATGTGATTTTAATTCACTTTAGCGTGCTGAATCCAAATAGTTCATTCAATCACGTCTAGTTAGCATTTTGTTTACTGATTTCTTGTCTTATTTTATTCATAATATACCTGGATTTCTGATAAATGATAAAAATACAAATTTTAATGGAAAAATGGCCGCCACTAATTAAGAAATAATTTTGAAAATAATTATTTGTAAAAGATCAATATCGTTCTCAAGTTATGATAAAATGTATGTAGCCTAAATGCCTTATTTCGGTCAAAATATAAATCTAGCCCATAAAAAACAAGACATGATAGCAAAAACTGAAAACGGATTTGAATTTAGCGCAATAGAATCGAGCTCTAATAGCAAAAATTATTAAAGCAACAACATTTTAGATTTTTGTTTTTTGATGAAAATCGGTAATTTTTATTATTTGTATCATCTCTAAAAATCTCATATCTCTGGGAAGTACCGTTACGAAATAAGAGCATAAGCAATTTCAAACGAAACCCTAGACTTGAAGCAAAATTATTAAAAAAAAAACCTTCTCCTGTAAAATTTGATTTTTGTTGGTTACATAATTTTTGCTATAAGGCCTCGGTATCTTTGTTTTTCATAGATTTTCATTTAAAACGATTTTTTTTGACGGTCAGTGTAATTAATAAAACTTAAGTTTTTTATTTAAATTTTATTTAGCGCTTTTTAGCGCTTTTTGATTGGCGACACGGCGCTTTTTGATTAGAAATAGTTCACAACCCTGTGTGTTATTATTTGATGTATCTACATCTGTTAACATTTCTTCAATTTTATGTAAAAGAGAATTGTGTTTTATACGACAATTATTGATGCCACATATAATATTGCTTTTGCAGAGCCCATAGTGTTTTCGCAAACATAATTTACAGAGGTTCAATTCTCTTACCATGTTCCATCTCCCATTTCGATCTTCTGACAGAAAGCTCTCACAATTAGAAACAGATTTACAGTCGCCGTCACATACTAAACATTTGTTTTGATTTTGATCCGAATGTGTATGTATCAGAGAACCTCAAAATACACTATTTTTGTGCATTTATTCATACGCTAAAATTTACAATAACTCTATACATGCAAAACAAAGTTCAACGTTGGTAATTTTTTTTTCCTTTCTTACACATTTGATATTTTCATTTATTCGTTTTTTATTGAAAGTGCTTTATTTGCATTTTTGTTGCTCACGCAATATAACACAACTGAGTAAATTCAAAAGAGCACATTCTCTATACTTTTGTTTACATTAACAACAACAACAATAAACAACGATGAGACGCTTTTTCAAAATTAACAACAATAAAAACAACAATAACAAAAATACATTGTACCTACTACTACTACTACTGTACTTTTTGTTTCTATGGAAATTGTGTGTACCTACATACATAAGTATGTGTGTTTAGTTTCATTTAAATTTTTTTTTTCTTGTACTACATAGTTAATGCTGGATAAATACATGAGTAATGTTTGTTTGATTTCTGGCTCTTTCGTTTGTATTTTTTGTTTCTTTAAGGCCAGTTTACACGGTAATACAATGTATTACGACTTTGTAGAATCAAAATATTACGAAATTCTCTCCGTGTTTAAAAGAAAAAAATAAAAATCTTTTGTAAGTATAATTCATGTTCACACGGTTGGTATAAGTAAAATCAAAAATAATAACAAAAAAGCAGATGGTTGCAGTTTTAAATATTTACAAAAACAACATGAAAATTTCCTGAGTTGAATTAAGTTGTTTTTGTAATTGTATAAAAATGCTATCACCTTTAATGTACTCCGTTAAAATACACCTCTGGTGTGATGAGAATACATAAGTTTCTAAAATGGTTTAGAAAAAAACCATTTACCGACCGCTTGTCAGATTTTGTATCCGTATTCTCTCTTACTCAATACATTTTGCTTTTACATGATAAGATTTTTCTCATTCTACATAATCTTTCGACATGTCGTAATACATTATATTACCGTGTAAACTGGCCTTTACCAAACAATCATTTGCGCTCAGAACACTTAGAATCTTTATAAAAAAAACGAAGGCAACGATTGTATAAATAACAAAGCACGATGTGTGTTATTTTAATGACTGCAAACCAGCAGCGAATATTTGCGGTTGCGCGAGTTTGACTGTATGACCGTAAGCGTGTGTATTTGTTGTCGTTAATTAAATGCGATTTTTTTTCAATTGCAAAAAGCTATTCTCTGGTATGTATGTATGCATTTCTTGCTTTACCTCGTGAGAACGGTTGTGTTGATGTGGATGCTGCGCTGCTTTCGGTTATGTTAATGCTACTAGCAGAAACGCCGACGTTAAAAAGCCAATCAGCAAAAGCAGAAAGATTTGTTTTCTTGTTTTCTTTTAACAACTGCATTTTAAACGTACCCCACATTAATTGTAAATCTGGTGACATTTTACCTATTAAATCTTGTAAGAGAGATGAGTTATTTAATTCTTCATATAAACCACAGGCCTCTATTATTGTTTTGAAGCCTTTTACCTCCACGGCAAAACAGGTAATTGATTCCAATCTGTTACTAAAGGCAGGAGAAATTAATTTTATTTTGTTTCTTATAGCATTCAATATTTTTTCCGGCTGTCCAAATAGAAGTTTGAGAGTTGAAATCGCTTCAGGCACACAGGTGGGATGGATCAGAATATGTTGAACGGATCTCAATGCTTCTCCACATAGAGCTCTTTGAAGTCTAACTAAGTTTTCGGCGTCTGTCAAACCGCATACAGAAGTAGACCAGTCGTACGTGGATATAAACAGAGGCCATTCTTCCGGATTGCCTGAAAACTTAGGAAGCTCCTTTGGCACAGTTTGTCTGGCATTAATTTGTTGTGACGTAGGATTTATTTGGGTGCTATTGGCGAAATGGCCGTTAATAAATGTTGGTGTTGAGTTAAATGCCTGTTGATTAAGTAAACTCTGGGAATACTGGTTTGTATTTGAACAACTTGCGATTTGAGGGCCGGTGGTGCAACCAGTAGGACAAGTGGATGGATTATTGAAAGTATATGTAGTTGCTAGATGTGGGATTTTCTGTTGGCAAATAGTTCGGTGGTTGATGAAAAGTGTTGTTGTTGTTACAAGATGAAGAACTTGTTGCTACTATTGGTTGTGTTAATGTTGAATAAACTATTGTTGAGGTTATGTTATCGTTGACGGCAGTGACTGGCATACATTGATTTGATTGTTCCGGTAAGGCAAATGTTGTTGCACTTACGCTTTCAATGTTGTTAGTTAGGGTGGTGTTTGGCGCTGTTACTATTGCGTTAGGTACATTTTGTTCTGTTAATGGCTGGTGTACAGATTTATCTAGTGCAGTTGTAATGTACTCATCATCTTGCGGTTGCTCTCATATTTCGTATTTCCTGCGCAAATATTCCCTTTCAAGAAGCCTTTCTTCTTCTAGTTGCCGTAATTTTAAACGTTTCTTAGCGTTTACAATTGCTGAAGAATCTGAAGAATGGCTGTCTCGACTGCAGTCTGAAACAGGTGATATTTGTGGGGCATTTATTGTACAGCCAATCTGAAGAATGGCTGTCTCGACTGCAGTCTGAAACAGGTGATATTTGTGGGGCATTTATTGTACAGTCTCTTTGTGTTGGGTTCCCGGACATGAGGGCCATACGGGCAATGAAAGGGCTGATTGCTTAGCAAACAGGGGCGCCCGTCGCCCGTTTATAGGCCCTGAGCCTTTCTTTGGCGTCCCTGTGGGTCACATCAGGGGAACGTTACAAAAATGGGCTGAGCGTGAATTCCTTCACGCATGGACGTCCACTCCTGGACTAAGACAGTCCAGGAGATTTGTGTCACTGTCCCGGTGCAGGGCAGGAAGGTTCCTGCTGCTTGAGAAAGCGGAACTTAGACTGCTTGTGGGCCTATTCACGGGACACTGTGGTTTCAGATACCATCAGTTTAAGTTGGGTAATACACCTTCAAAAACATGTAGATTCTGCGGGATGGATGACGAGACATCGGAACATCTGCTCTGCTGCTGTCCCTCCTTGGGGACTTCTAGACGGAGATTTTTCGGGGGGCAAATAGTGGGCCCGACTGAGATTTATAATCTTTCACCGGGCAGGATAGTGGGCTTTATACGTAGCCTAAATCTGACTTGGTGAGACACGGGCTGCACAAAAGATCCTCTGGGTCGTGGTGCTTATGGCCTTCACGTATATACAATATACAATTGTACAGTCTCTGCAATACCAAATTTCCCTGTCGCGTGTTATTTTTGCGCATTCAAGATGGAATGGTGAGTGGCAGTTTCTGCATTTGACGATATGGTTAGATGCATGCTGGTGACAAATTTGGCAAATTTCAGAATTGCTTACAGCAGCAGTGTTATTGTCGTTAGTCTGTGGTGGTTGACCCTGTGAAATTGAAGAATCCATATTAGCGTACTTACGTATGGGGTAGGAACTCGATCAAAGTTTTCTGAGTTGAGCGTTTTGTTCAAAGAACAAACTTAAAGCCAATTAAAAAAGAATTTAAATGTTATTGGGTGAAGCAGCCCCAAGCACCCTGTTCCAATAGATTTTTAACATCAAATAATAGTTTTGAATTTACAAAATTTTATTGATATACATATGTAGTTGTTGATGATGTTTAAATTCCTACAAAATTAGGGTTTACATAAATAATTTCTTTCTTTTGTTAAAATGAATACAAACTTTTTTAGTTTGGAATGGGAGCAAGCTTCAGTGACTATCCACGCACAAGTTTTTTATTTCTCTCTTTCTTAAAACCCGCCTGGGAAATATAACTTTAGGTTTTATTTCAAGTAAGTAAATAAAGTCAGACTGACATTAGCATAAAGCTCACTCCTATAGCCAATTACTATCGATAAATACACAAAGAAAAATAATTGGTATTAAATATACTTAGGATTAACAAAGCTGTATAACAAGTGGCGATAACAGCTTATGAATACGGGGGTAAAACATTACTTAATATAAACAAAGTTTATTTTAAATTAATTTTATTATTTGTGAAGCTATTTTAATATTCACCTAAGACAAAAAGTTTTTATATTCTGGCTCCTTTAATAATTCAAAGTCGATGTAGCCATGTCCGTCTGTCTGTCCGTCTATTAAAACTGCGGTCACTTTCGAAACACTCTACAAAATAGAGCAATATTGTTATCAATTTCTTTCTAGTTCCCTTATGCAGCATTGGATTGAAATCTATTATAATCGATTCAGTAGGAAAAGCGGTATGATCCGAAATGGGGAAACCCCTCCTTAAAAAAATGTATTACTGACACGCACAATGCACCAATTATCCGAAATTTGTGTACAAATTTGTTTTATACGACTGAAAATTATGCTTCAACATTTAATGGAGATTAGTCGATCCATTAGTTACCATAGGCACAATATAAATTCCACTCTCAGTAAAAACTTAAGTACGCTTTAAGCATAGCAAACAATGTAACTTTAGGCCTGTCATAGTTTGAAAAGTTATTTGCTATTTCGATCGATATCGAATACCATAATTAGACCTGAGGATTTCAACGATATCTTACTAGAAATTTTATTTTGATTCGTATTTTGCCTGTTGGAAACTATGACATTTTGTATGACTGTTTCCCTTGTTTCATTTATAATTTTTTCGATCTCTTATAAAAGATTATTAAAAGACAAGTTACAAGTTTTCATTTACCCCTTTAATTTTTTTGCTTTTATTAAAATTTTTCGTGATTTTTTTTTTTGTGATTTAAGCAAAAAATTAGTTTTTATGGCACGATGATTAACTGCAGTTGGGAAACAAACTGAACTTTTCATATTGTGTATTGTTTATCTATTTTTTTTTTTTTTTTTCAAAAAGCAACTCTTACTTTGTTAAGCTTTTGAGAATAAAAGTTAAAGAAATTTTATGTTACTTGGTTTTTGATTTTTGCATCGAAACTAAAATTGTATTTTATAACTTGCAGTTTTTAAAAAACAATAATTAAAATTAAAACTGAACTGTATTGATGCCAAATTAAAACCCGTTAAAAAGTTAATATGGAATATAAAAATAAACTCTATATTTCTGTGATTGATGTAAAGCTGGTGATCGACATCCCGCGTTTAAAGCGTTGATGCTTTTAAGTCATCTATCAAAAAACTAGAATCAGTGTAGTTGTATTACCCAGTTACGCAGCAAACGCGTAACTGGGTAAAATGTTTAATTTTAACATTATGTATGTGTTTAAGTTTAAAAATATGTTTTTGTGATCAAGAATAAATTTCAATTTCGACAAGCAAGAGTGCTACATTTGGCTATGCCGAATCTTATATACCCTTGGTACTGTAAGAACTGACGGTAATATAAATACCGTTCTTTAGATATGAGTTAAACTATTTGTGCCTCGCCCACTTCTCCAATCCCATAACGATTTACGGTAAATTTGAAGCTGAAAATGACCTCTTAAAACATAGATTTTTGATTTGACAATTACTAACTGTAATCAGATTAAAACTAAAGACAAACACCGATATACAAAACTTATTAAGAACGGCAAAATTACAATAAAACTAAAAACTGTTTAAATTTTTGTATTGTCCCAGTTGGCGTTTTGGCTATTCTTTTACAGCGAGACTTGCAGGTTTTATTTGTGCCATAAGTTCTGGTGTGTTTGACTACAACGATCTGAAGGTCTCACTTACGATTGTTCGGTAGATTAAGTTAGAATATAATTTGGAATTCTATTTGTAACTCCTTACCCAGTTAAAACTTGGACTACAAAATAAGATGTTGAGTAACCAGAAAAACATAAAGGCACAACTTAAAATTCCAATGAAAGAATCAATGAATTTTACAAGAGATGTCCTAAAATGAACGCATTTAAAAGTAAGTCATTACTTTTTGGCCTACATACGTCCACAAAAAAGAAGTTATAGAAGTAGTTACAGAAGAAAGCTGCTGAATAATTAATTTTGAAAAAGTAAGCGAAGCTTTTACTGTGCAATACCCAGTAATAAAAAAAAAAATCATGACTTACTTTTGAATGCGCTCGTTTTGGGACATCCCTTGTAATATTCATTGGTTCTTCAGTAGAATTGTAAGTAGTGCTTTTAAGTTTTTCTGATTACTTAACACATTGCTTTGTAGGCGAAGTTTTTACTGGGTAATAAATTTAATAATTTTGCTTGTTATTATCGTTTATAAAAGAACACGCGGAATAGGTATATTCGTTTACACAACAAATGTATTTTATATGGTTTTATATTTCTGTTGCATTTTGACAAAACACCTTAAGTCGAAATAAGATAGCAAAAGCTTTGAAAAAAAAACTTGATGAAAAAATCATTTTTTGCAAATAATAAAAAAAACCAAAATTAAAGAAAAATTTTGATTATAATACAAAATTTTGAGAACGTAAACAAAAATGTTTTTTTAATGCAAATTCGTATGATCAACAATATTTTTTTTAACATTTTTAATTTGACTTGAGATCTTTTATCAAAATATGACAGTTTTGTATTCTTTAAATTTTATTAAAACTTTAATTTCAAATAAACCCATACCGTTACCTTTATTAAATTCCATTCTCTTTTTCTTTTATATCTTTACAGGTAAATACTGGCGTAAAATGTTATTCTGCACCGATTGTCGCTAGTGTAAGTAATTAAACCTCTTACATTGCAATAATGACTCTGTTGTTCTGTTGGAAATCTATATGATTTTATCTTATTGCCAAAGACTTTAATGTGTTTGCTACTTTTGTCTAAAAATTATTATGGCCATTAACTTTATTACATTTTGCTCGAATACACACACAAATATTGTTCTGTATGGCAGCAGGATTTTGAACAATGAGTTTGAAATGTTTGCAATTGCAGCAAATACTAATACAAACTTACTGGGTTGGTTATAGCGAGTCTGCTGTTCCAAAAGACCAGGCAATATTTCATTACCAATGATAGAACAAGCTCCATCAAAATACAAACTTAATGTTAATGCCTTGCAGTTGAACAAAAGTGTACTGAGACAATTGAAGTATGTAGTGGAGTATAGAGGCAAACAACTGTCATAAGGACATGTTAACATGGTCAGGAAACACAAAACATTATTCAAAGGATTTGCTTAATTCCATAGAATCTTGTGTTTGTAAATTTAATGTTGCTTAATGAACTCTAATGGTTAAATGTCTGCTTGTAACTAATTATTTAAATTCTCTGTGTGTATTTTAGACCAGCAATAACTATTTAAGCAATAATCCTTTCAAGTTTAACCTTTTAGTTAAAATTTCAATTTGGATTATTTTACTTTAAAGATATTTTTCTAATAAAAAACAAAAATAATCAAAAAATCCATAAATGTGTTTATCTTCTACTTTCATTTTGTTACTTCCCTTAATGTCCTTCTTTATTTCCTAACATCATTAAAGCTTGCTTAATGTTTCTAAGTCCTTATTATCATTCCTTTCATTACGTTTTCTGTTAGTGCAATGGGGATGTAAAATACTATTTCCTTCATTATATCGGGTTATCCATTTTTCGATTTTAAAAGTTAATTTAAGGCCCAAAATTTGTAAAACGCAAAAGCAACGCCAAAAATTATATTGAAAGCAAAAACAAAATCGAAAATATTTCATAATTTTGTTGTTGTTTTCTATAGAAATGAATATTGAATTTTTAAATTTTAAACGCTGCATATCTTGTGGCGTTGATAATTTTTAAACGCAATATGTATTTCTGTAGAAAGCAACAACAAAATTTTGAAACATTTTTGACATTGTTTTTGCTTTCAATGTTATTTTCGGGATTGTGTTGCGTTCTACAAATTCAGGGCCTAAATAAAACACACATTAAACTATGATTCAAAGAAACTTTTGTTCATTATAATGCTTGCACATTGCCATTCCGTACGAAATACAATGTAATTTAAATAGTTGCAGCGGTTGATACTTTTGAAGTTTCTATTACTTTTTCGGCTGATATATAGGCGATTTCTTGACGAATGTTGGTTTTCAAATGCTTCAATTTTAGGGGATTATCCGCGTAGACGCGGTCATTGACGTAGGCCACCGAACAAATCCTTGGACGTCAAATCGCTTGATCTTGAGTGCCAATTGACTTCGCCAAAAGGTGTAACTAGACTTTCTGGAAACTTGATATGCAATAAAACCAAAATTTTTTGTGTTGTATGACTCGTGGCACAGTCCTGTAGAAACCGCATATCGTCCAGTTCATAATCTTCAATTGCCATAATTACCAAAGGCCATATACAGTGGGTTATCATACGGTCATAGCCGTGATCGACATATTGGGATTATCCGCCACACTTTCGTTAATAGAAGCGATATTTTCGGCAGTGCGCAAAATTACAATAATAAACAGGCCTGACCGTTTCTGTAGAACCAGCATTTTTTTTTTTTTTTTTTTGTTAATTTTTACCTATTTCTTCGAGTTTTTCGGCTGCTAAACGATCCATATTCGTAAGTTCTAAATATTTCACTAATTAAATTCAGACGTCACAAATTTATAAACCTTGCCAGAACGCCGATTTTGAAACCACATAAGGGATGACCTGTTCTTAAAACCGTTTGTGTTTTTAAGGTCTGTTTTTTACGATTTTTTTTTATTTGTTTATTATTTTTATATTCATGTTCAATTCTTCGTATTAAACTTTTGAATAGCAATTTTTAAATAATCGTTTTCATATTTTCCAATTTTTGTTTTAATACATACAAGAAATCATCATCATTTCGATTCAATTGAGATATTTTTATGTAGTTGTTTGTTCAGATGATAAGATAGAGAAGGAATATAAAAAGCTTGGGCGACAAAATGTTAAGTGTTGTTTTTTTTTGGCAATCGGCTGTTATATTAAAAATCAGCTACAACCAAGTTAATAGCGGTGTTGTACTTTTTTTTATTTGTAAGTGTATAAGAAGGTTTGTTATCCAAAATGGTTTTCTCTTTTTTACAACTTAATTTAAAGTTTGAAATTGCAGTCGAGTTTTTGTTTTTTCTGTTTGTACATTGATATAACTTTAAAGTTTGGCAAAAAGTTCTTAAGCCAGAAAGTGTAGTTTTTCATAATGTTTAGTTGAAAATTATTTAATTGACTTATTGCCTAAAGAGCAAAAGGTTACGATTGGAAGTAGTTTTGCTGGACTGGATTTCTTGATACCAATCGCCAGAGAAAAAAATTGAGTTATGCCCAATCAAAAACTATAGATATATTTTTTTGACTTAATACCTTTTTGCCTAACGACAAAGGTAAATGCCTTGAAACTCAACTAACAACTAGGTCTGAAATTTTTTCTGATAATATTAAGTATCTGGGCAAAGTCCTTATTAGTAAATTTTAAAGATTCATAAGAAAATGAATGGTGGAGTCAAATTCTATGTGAATATTTAAATTATAATCTCATAACTAGAGAAGTTGTATAAACCGCTTTTTAATCTTGTAACTGAGAAAGTCTTTAAAAACGCCGATTACGTCTTGTGGTGGTCCGGACGAAACGACAATACGTTTCGTGGAGTGTGGACTGTATATAGGGGTGGATTTGGGCTACAGCTCCAGAATACCAGCCAAGGATCCAAACACCTTGGTATATTTCCCGAGAGAACGACGATTGCGTTTCTGGGTTTATGGAGTGTATAGGAGGGCTTCGGGATTTAGCGCTTAAATATCAACCAAGTATCCAAACAACTTGGTGATATTGTAAAGGCTGGAAAGAGAACCAGAAAAAAGGCACAACTATTTAAACGAAAAAAGCACTTCTAACCATATAAAAACACTTTCCTGTTTTTTTATAAAAACATTACAAAATTTCCATTTATTTTTATTAACAAAAAATTAAATCTCCACAATAATTAATTAAACTACCAAAAAGATTTGAATTTACTTATTTGATTGAAAAAACCGAGATCAAAACAAACAGCCGTCCAAATGGCTTTCAAACAACGATTCGACTTGAAAATTTGTAATTTACAACAATAAAAAATTAACCAAAACTACATATCGTCGGTTTAGAGTGTAACTCCATTTCAACAAATTTTATAGGAGAGACAAAAAACTTTTCATTTTTCCTATTTGCTGCTTGAGAGGAAAACCAAAAATATTGTTGATTTGACACACTTCAGGACTGAAATTGAAGAAAAACTGAGTGCTGGTCGACGAGGCATATCTTTCTCTACCATACGGCATTAAAATCTCAATTTACTCAAAAGTGGATTTAGCAGGTTTACCCTCTAAGCCGACGATACGTAAAACGTAAAGAAAATTTTAAAATATAATACATGATGACAGTGGCGCCTCAAGTTGTCAACTCCCTTCACACGCAATTGACACCAGAGATGGGATATCCGCTGCCTTCTGTTCAGACGTGAACAGTCTTAATAAAATAATTTAAAGAATATCCAAGAATGATTGGCATCAGACATATCTTATCTAAGAAATAGTTTAGGCAACTATTTCTTTTACCAGTACCAAATAGTAGCATTGTTCTCTTACGACCTTTGTAACAAAAAAAAACCAAAGAACTTAAGCGGGCTTACAACAACCGATAACATTAAAGGTATTTGCCATCATTAGCCGTTCTTTCCCCTTTTTCCTTTTACTTTAAAGGCCAGTTTTCGAAAGCTTAAGCTAAAGTGGGACAACCTTGACACGCGAGAAAACACTTTTCTCTATATGGTCTTGTATGTTTAGGAAGATTTAAATAAAGATCCCATATTAAAAAGAGTAGTTCTCATTTTGTCATTTTCACAAAAACTTGAGTTTTTTTACAACCTTTTTTCGATAAGCCACTTTTTGACTTCAAATACATTTTCATTTGTCTATGAGACTTTATGTCCATGAATACCAAAGCGATACTTTTTGTAAAAAAAGGAACAACAGAAAAAACAGTTAACAAAAGATAAAAAATAATCAATTGTCTATATCCTATGAAATAACGCGCTTTTGTTTCCGCTTCCTTTTATATTCTTCCGTCGCTGTTTACAGCATGATGGATACTATCTTGCTTGTTGTTTGCTGTAAGCCGCCACTTATTGTTGTTGTTGCTGATGTTGATATTGCTTTTGTCATGCTTAATATACGCTTAAGATTTTCGTTTCTTCCGCAAAATTTTCCAACAACACTTACTTATTTACTTACAACCTGTAAATTATTGTGTGCAGTGGTGAAGAAAAACACTTCGCAATTCAAAACAACGAAGTTGTATGAAAAGCAAAAAAGAAACAATAAAAACGAAACGATTTTCCTGCTGTTAAACACGCACACCAACAAACACTTCAATACTACCATCTCTTTATATGGAAATACTAAAGGATTTTAAATGTTAAGCCATGACCACAACAAAGGAAATTGCAAAGGAGAAGTTTTGCTATACCTTCGGATATTGAAACAATTTTTGTTCAAAGAAAATTAAAAATTTTTTGGAGAAAGTTAAATTTAAAAAAAATTGCTGTAATTGGAATTTTTCCATTTTGTGACAAAAAATCAGTTAAGGATTTGAAGAAATCAAATATATCCTTGCTAGAGGTCTAGATTTAGTGTAAATTTTTTGTTAACGTCTAAGCTAATTCCCTTATCAATGTTGTTTTTTTTCTAAGCTTGAAGTTGTTAAAAGTAATACCAAAAATTAAATATCAAACAAAAAACTTTTATTTAAATGTTCAATACATGGCATTAACATTTAAATATTATTTCGGGAATATGAGGGCATTATGGACCTCCAATTTTTGGCATACTTTTCAAGCGCAGCTGGCCACATGTCACGAATAACATACACAATATTGGCCTCCAAGACATCAGTTCTTGATGGCTTATAAGCATAAACCAGTAACTTTACGTAGCCCCACATGATATTTTCAAGAAGTGTTAAATCGCACTGTCTTGGAAGGCAATTGAAAAGGTCCCTTTGTAGAAAACAACTTATTGTCAAATTGTGATTTCATCAAGCAGATGGTTGCCGTCTGTATATATGGCGTATTACGTCTTCCTGTTGATACCACATCTCACCCGTAACACGGCTATCCATATTTTCAAATAAAAAGTCGTTCTAATCATCTTCATTGACCGTAACGCGATAAAATGTAATTTGTCTGAATGTAATGGAGTCTTTAACGTCTGTTGTGGATTGATCAAACTCAATATGCGCAATTTTGTTAACTAACAAACCCGAGTAGCTAAAAACGAGTTAAATCGATGACTGATTTTCAAATTAAATTTGAATAATTTTGGTTGAGGTGTTAATATATGAATTATGAGCGCTTTGTTAACAAATTTATTAAAGCTAATTTTATTTACCATTTTAGGGCATTAAGAAAGCAGTTTATGATCTGACAACTGAAGGAATTCATTTTGTTAATACCTTGCTTTGTTTCATTTTTTATAGGCTATCTGATTGCCGAACTGAACCTAACTAACACTAATAGTTGTTTGTTTTAAGATGACCAGTAGTAGTTTCCTTTTTTCCTAGAGCAATATGCTATTGTAAAAAAAATCATGCTTTTATAAGTGTCAAATATTTGGTTTTATTATTCATAACTTTTTTGTGAGTAATCAGGTTTTTCATCCACGCACTTTCAACACGTAATTTTTGAGAAAAATAAAACATAATTAGATTAACATCAGAAAATCAAAGAAAAATTTAATCCTTCGCAGACGTACTACCATCTTGTAAAATAACTGGATTTGGATACATAAACCGAAAACTTTAATTTTTTGACAATGTTTCACATTATGCAAACTGATTGCTAGGTCCTTTAGCATTTATCGTATACGATTCCGAATTTGTGGACGTTTGTGTTGATGCAATTCATCAGAATTAATGAAAAACACGATTTTATTTTTTGTTAGGTTATTTAGGGCCTCTTAAGTTGTTGGTAAAGATATTTTGCTGACAAAGTTTTTTTTCAACCATAATATTTTTTAAGCATCCGAAAGAAATTGTAAAGTATCCTATTTCTTTTTCATACTTTTCTTTAGATAAACAACATTTTTTCGTACTAATATTTATACACACTATTTTTATTAATAAATTGGCTATTTTGTTACTTGAACGTGAAGTAAATACAAGCAGAAAAAAGCTTTTTTAATGCTAACAATTCGCACTTCTGACCATATCGACCAGTATTTTTTGTTTGTGTGTTTTTGACAGCGTTTAAAAAACTGTGGTCAAAAACTGCTTATAAAAACTGCAGTCAAAGAAGAAAACTGCCATTAGCCAAAAAAAACTGTTGCTTTTACTTCTGATTCATCAAATGTAAACATTCGCTATTAAACCAACTCAAAAAACGCAAAGTTGTACACAAATTTTCGTTTTCTGTTTGACAGTTTTGGGTTAGTACTGCAGTTTTTAAACCCTGGTTTTTGATTTATTCGTTAAAACTTTCCATGTAAACGTATGATTAATGTAAATTAATTAGATGAAGTATACTTCTGTAGTTTTAGTGGACAAGCATGCCTTTTGACATACATCAACTTAAATGGTAAAGGTGATATCTAAAAGTTTAGATGCTTAATCCACTTTAAAGTCACTTTCCATCTAAGTGTAACAGGCCGTCCGTCCGTCCGTCCGTCCTTCCGATATCTGTGTGTCAGTGTAATTAACTACAGGTCCCAAATTTATGATTACCTAAAAAAATTTGGCCTACAACTGTTTTGAGACAAAGGTTAAATCTATTTAATTTAGTTAAATTTGGTTCAAGATTATAAGTCTCTTATATATGCAGAGATTTATACATGATGCTGCTTAAATGAGCTTTTACATAAGCTCTTCTATACTTCCCTCCTAATAAAGAAAGTTTCATCTCCTTTTTTAAAGTTCAAAGCAGGGTCAATTCTCTCGTTTTAAAATTTGTGCGTGTGAGTTTTATTTATAAGCTCGCCAGCACAAATTTTTTAGGGGGCAGTATAAGTCCTATTCCTAAAAATCACTTTTATCGCCACTCATTTAAAAAGTATTTTCATCAAAATAAAATCAACCACCACGAGAGTTGAAACCCCTTCAACAATTAACGTTTGTCTAACGGCATTCGCGAAGATCATGTTTAATGCCAAAAACTTTAAAAAGTTTTAAGTGCAAAGAGAAAATTAAAAGCGATCTTCTGTTCATTGATCATGAAACTTGGCTGTTAATCGATAAATTATGTCAAAAAGGGTATTTGTATTATGTTTTTAATCTTAAATGTAGTTTAAAAAGAAACATTTGCAAATAATCAACAACAAAAAATACAAAAATAAAAATACAAACACCAACACGAGGTTACAAAATTTTAATACATTATTTAACTGTAAAACACGTCCAGAGTTGTTGAGTGGTCCTTAACACCGGTACAGACACGCATACATACATTAACACTTAATCAGTAGCCACATTCAAGCATCTGCTGAAAATAAAAGTCCTATAAAAAATCTGTGTTAATGTGAATTTTTTCTAGGTTATTCCTTTAATTTGTTGGGTTCCTATTAGAGAAATACTTCCCGGAAATGTCCTCAAAAGTATTTAAAAATATCCCGGGAATTTTAAGTGTTTCACTTAAACTTAAGGGTTTTTGCATTAAACTGTATTTACTGTTTATTTATCAAGAAACTGAAGCAAAGCTGCCAAACTTGGCAAAAAACTTAAAAATATAAGATAAACTTGGAACCAATGATGTGATATTTTACTTGTATTGGTATGTGGCATGGGCACCCTTGGAAAATAATCTTCTCCTGGATGGTGGAAAGGGTGAAATGTAAACGGTGGGCTCTCAAGGGGTAGTTTAATATTAGCGGTGCTATCTTATGAAAGTTCCTGCAATATTGCACACTACGAGAAGCATATAAAGTTTGTGCAAAATATAAAGAAATTCATAAAACAGAAAATAAATTTAATTTAAGAAAATTAAATTATTCAAATAACTGATTAATCAATTAATCATGATTTTGATTAATCAAAATAACAATTAATCGATAAATGAAGAACATTCCTAACAAAAATCGATCAAACAGCCATAATGTTCATGAGCTGGCTGAACCACCTGTGCAAATACATACAAATCATATCTGTAAAACCATATTCAACGTATGGCAAATCTTTGTAAAGTTTTTTAAATCTGTCATTTGGTTATGCAAAGTGCGAAATTTATTGCACATTTTATGCTGAGTCAGATGATTTTAACATTGCCAAATTGTTTTTGATGAATAAACAATCTGTTGATGCTTGTTTAAAAGTAAGTTAAATTTATTTCGACAAATTTATTTTTCTACAATATCAATAACGTGTTTTCACCACCGGCATTAGATGTCTGCACTGTGTGTTATTTCGCACAAAAAAAAAAATCAAGACTATAATTAGTCCTCCGAAAAAAAGTAAAATTTCCTGCCTGATTTTTAAAATAAAATAAAAAATTTCGCTTGGAAATTTATATTGAAACAATAATAAAAAAGTAAAATTTCCTGCCTGATTTTTAAAATAAAATAAAAAATTTCGCTTGGAAATTTATATTGAAACAATAATAAAAAAATTCAAATTTGTTTTTGATTTCAGTATTAATTCTTAAATGCAAATGTTTTCTTTATTTTGAAAAACAGGCAGCAAGTTTTATTTTTTTCTGAGGATCAATCTCAATCTTAATTTTATTTCGTGCGAAATGACATTTCGAGTCGGAAAAACCCCAACCATTGCACATTGGTCTGGCGAGCCACATTTTTTGGCCAAAACTAAAATATTCACTTATATACATGAATTCAAATAAAAGACATAATTAATAACAAAAAAAAAACATAAATTTATTAAGTTTTTAATAATTTAAATCAATTTTTCAACCCATCTAGAGCCAAAGGAAAATTTTTTTACTTCATGTTTTACTATTTTTTAACTATAATTAAATAATCACCCTTATTGTGTTTGGAGTATTTAAAATACGCCTACGAATGTTTGGTAATAGATTAAAGGAAAAAAGTTCACGTTCTCTTTAATCTATTACCAAACGGTCGTTGGCGTATTTCAAATACGCCAAACACAATAAGGGTGAATATTATTTGTACTTTTTTGTTCATTATAATGATATATTTAAAATTTATATATTTAAATTTAAAAATTATTTTCTTACATAAACTATGTCAAAAACCAAAAAACAAACTTATTGACTAATTTGCATATGTGTTATAAAAGTACTTTTTACCTAATAAACCACTGAAGATTTCCAGACCATGCTTAAGTAATACTTGAATTGCACTTTAATTCAATAGCAATCTTCAGCAAAAAAAATATTAATAATTCAGTTTCATTTGCTGTAGACTTTTATAGCTCCGCCGCCGCTCTTCTTTTACTGAGTTCAGACAGGCCCGAAAAATGCATACGAGGACGTCCACACAATGATGAAGGTTTGTTTTCTTCACTTGAGTCACATGTTTTGGTATTTTTAAATAGAATGTCATTTTGAAGCCAGATATCATTTTGTTTATTAAATTGATCTAGCAGATTTCTGCCATTTCACATCCAGTCTCACGCAATACACCCGAAGTTTTTTATTAAGATATTTCTTATATTCATTAGAAACATTTGTTTCTCCGATTTTTTCCAAAATATAATTAATAACACGTTCGGTTTTTTCCTGTTTTTTACTTCCACTCTGCCAAACTCTGAATAAATCACAATTTTTGAAGCAAACGTTTCGTGAAACAAAAATTGATTTCTTAAAAACAAGCAATAACTAGCAAAAAGTTATTGATGATTTGTAAGCACCAAATATCACTGTACTTTTGTGTGCTTTTGTTTCGTTGAAATCACTTGAAATTTTTATGTTATATACTATATTTTTTTTTTTATAAAAAGATAAAATCACTGATTTTGAGGTTATGAAAGTTTTTGTGTAATTTCTTATTACCATAATCTTTATTAAATATTTCACTATTAAAAATGTAAATACTTACCATCGTCATTAATATCTATAATTAATAGATTTGAAAAGTTTTTTTTTATTTTCGTGTAACCTGTGACTCAAATAAAACAAAAAAGTACACCACGTGTTTCAGTTTACCACTGCACTTAAAGCATTGAACTTTCTCACTTCATAGAATAACGGTTAATTGAATTTTGCAAAAACAAATTATTTTTTTTTGTTTATCTGAAGTGTTTGCTACAACATTAAAACAACAAATATAAGAAAAAAAGTTCTGAGTTTGGGTCTTGGAGACCAATGTGCATTGTAGCAGGGAAAGTAAGAAAGGATAAACACACTGCTTATTATTGCGGTTTTGTCTAAGGTTTGATACCGTTGCAAATAAGACTTGAGTGTTGTAATTCTCATTCGCTTTACTTTTTTGTTTGTATAATAAACTTATCTTGTCCAAAGTCCTTGGGAAAAAAGTTCTGATGATTTGGCCTAAGCAACCAGTGAAAGGCATATAGGAACTAGCTTATTCTCAACAATTTCAATGGATTTATCAATAATAAAAACACAACAAAATCTTGCTAGTGAATAATGAAATAATAATGGAATTCATAAAGAGAGACCAGAAAACATTAGTTTTTTTATTCAGTTATTTAAAAAGCTTAAAACTTTCGTAAACTAGGTTTTTGCATTTTCTGAATTGTAGACAGGCGTTAATAAAAAATATCCATCATTTAACTTTTTCGTTAAACAAAGCGAACGTTTTTATAATTTTTTTTTTTCAAGAAAATGTGCTTTTTTTAACAAATCATACTTTTTCCAAAGCAAAATTGGTTCGACATCAAACATCCTTTAAAGTTAATGTGGTGACTTTTGGTAGTTTAATGTATCTATGGATAAGTAAAAACCTTTGAAACATTTCTATTTGCACGCACGTTTTTAAGGGGGCGAAATAAATTATCATTTATTTGATTAAAAATTTTAAATAAGCAAAAATTATGTGTTGTTCTGCGGCTCCGCATACTTGGATAACATATATCTTATATTATTTTATACTTCTTTCCCTTACGGGCATTGATGACAAATTTTATACTTTCCAAAAAAAAAAAAAAAAATTAAGAACCCTATCCATATGTTTTGTTGTTGTATTTTTATTATTTATACATACATATTTATGTTTCCTTTAATTGTTGCTATAAATTGTTGCAGTGCTTGTACGTGTTTTTATGTCGATGTCCCTCGGAAGTGATATAAATCTTATGGATGTTTGTGCTGAAGGCATGTTTATTCTTTCCATAAATCCTTTTCTCTTCTTTGTGGTTTTACTAATAAGAGCCATCGTTTTAGGTGGTTGTATCTACAAATGCATATACATTTTACTTTTAATATATAGAAACATATCCTTCTGAAGGTGTTAGTTTACTATGTTAGTGGTATCTTATGGGGAGTAAAAGTTGTGGCAGAATTAGTCAGTAACCATATCGTACATAAAATTTTAACGAACAAAGTTAAAAAGTTACTAATTGGTATTAGGAACTCAGCAAGGACTAAGCGTTTGACAGCTGAATAAAAAAGATTTAGGGTTGCTTTAAATGTTAAACAAAATTTTCCAAATTCCGGACAGTGCTCAACGAAGTCTGTTTCGTAAGACTGGAGCTTCGATATTACGTTTTTACTTAGGGAAAAATGTAGGCATGACTTTTAATTTTTAAGGAAAAAGTAATACAGGGTACTCTCTCTTCTCTATAAAAGTCATGTCTATCATCGAGTCGAAATTACTTTTATAGTGGGCTTAAATGATTTTGATTGTTTTTGAGTGAAATTTGTTAATTTTACATTTTCTTCTCAATACCTGACAAAAAAAAAATTAAGTAGATTTGTTTTATGGAGAACTAAAAAAATTGTTTTGTTCTTTGTTTTAACAGTAAATATTTCATGAACTTTATTATAAAAAAAATTATGTAAACATTTCTATTACTTCCCAAATTTCTAATCAATACACTTAAATATCCTGGTTTTCTGTCCAGCTTCTCAAAGAAGCAACATACAATTTAAATTATTTATTTAAGAATCCTTTTTAAACTTTTCTTAAATAAATAATTGATGAGATTTGTAAAAAGGCTTGAATTTTTTAAAATGCATATAAGTGACCCTTATCAATTCATCCGTTTGTTAAATAATTGAAACATATTTTAACATGTTTTTCGTAAAATTAACAAATGTTTTCCCTCTTTAAAAATTTTTTTAAAGTTCATTCACTTTCAATGTGCTTGATTTCACAATTTCCTTACGCTTCCTTTACTCAATCAAAAAGCTTTTGAAACCTTTGTTCGAAAAAGTTTGCAATCGAAAACCATATGAATAATAAAAGTACATATGTATACTAATAAAATATAAAAGGTCTTACACATTTCTTACATCTTTAATCCTTGAAAAACCACAAAATGATTTATTAAGACACTTAACTTGTAGTTTTTACTACATGCGAGTGCACTATTGTTACAACATTAGTAAACAAATACCCATGGGCCTAATAAATAGACATTAAACCCAGTAAATACATCGAAAGGAAGAAAATCGCTGAAAGTAATTAGTGAATAATTTTGTTCTTCCAAAAAATTAATTTTAAAAATCGAAAGCAGGAGGAGCTAATCTCTATTGGGATGCGGAAAAAACTGGCGGCAAATCGAATGATTGTTGCTGTTTAATGCGTTTGGGTATTTGTCTTTTGCATATTTTTGTTTCTTTTCGCAAATCTTCACTTTATTTTATATAAATTTTCCAAAAAATTTTCTTTTTAATTTTTTTTTAGCATATTTTGTGGTTTCTTTACTATCAACAGTTCAACCACAATACTAATAAATCTGCGCCATCTTTAAATTTTATTCCCAGTGTAGCCGTGTTTTCAAAAAATTTTGCTAAATGGTCTGTAAAAGCGATTGGGAGTACTGAATTTGCCTTTTATCGGATTAAGATTTCGCATCGAAAATGCATTTCCATTGCAATAGAGAGTACCCCTACAGGTTTTGATTGTAACGCTATAAAGACTGCCTTTTTATTAAGACTTTTATGATGTAAGAAATCTTTAATTCTTTTCATTATTTTTAAAACGACTGCGCATATTAAAATTAAATTTAGCCTTTTTTCGGAATTTCGATTTTTTTAAGTTTATTCGTTAAACTTACCCGTTTTTGAGTTACACAAATGTATGTTGTGCAACCTCCTCCATATTCAAAATAACGGAATGTATCGAAAACATGATCCCGGCGTGTGCCCGCTTGTCACAATAAAAGTGTTAAATTCTAGCGCAGTGTAAACTTAAACATTTGACGAATCTATATTTTAATCAGTAAATGCAAAGCAGTTAACCCTTCTGCATCCCTTGGATATGTGCCCTTCCTATGATCCTTTGGGTCAATATGACCCAACAATAAAATGTTAACAGCATTTTATATTTAAGTGTAATAAAAACAAAAGCGATTCTATTGATTATTTGACCGAAAAAATTATTGATCGATGATTCTGAATGAAGATGAACTCAATTCAATAGAAAACAAATTTTTAAAGTGGAATTAAACTTGCAATATCGCATGTTGGGTCATATTGACCCAAAGGATATTAAATGTGTGTAAATCGTGTTTTTTGGAGGGGGAAGGAAAAACTAAAATTTTATTATTTTCATTTAAATTTATAATATTTGTCCCTGTAATGGATAAATTGAAGTTTCACGTCCATATCTTATATTAAAAGGGACAAATTTTGCGTTTGAAAACCAAAATTGGGTCAAATTGACCCAAGGAGTGCAGAAGGGTTAAGAACACTTTCCTCCTTAGTTCGTCAACCGATTTGAACAAACAGTACACCATTTGAATGATATTTACTTACGGAAGTGCACAATATATATTTTATTAAAATCTGAGGGGCAAAAAGAGTAAATTCGGTAGGTTCATATCTCCAAAACTGAAAGAGTTACAACAAAATTAATACCAATATTTTTTCACTAGAAAAATAAGTGGATAAGTATCTGGTACTACACATTTTGAAATTCGGCCCTTTTGGGAGTTCTTTGTCACCCCTTCTATCGTTTTATACCAAATTCGTAACAAATATAAATATAAAGGGTGGTTAAATTGTAAGGCCCGATGTTGAATGTGAACCACACCTAAACGCCAAGTTTTTTTCCGAATTTTATTTGACATTTCTCTATTTCAGACTTACTCAATTTGAACCATGGAGAGATACACAATCCAACAACGTGTTAAAGTTATCCAGACTTATTATGAAAATGGGCGTTCAAATCAAAATGCATATCGTGCACTTCGTGATTTTTTTGGTCAATTTTATCGTCCAAATGTGCGTACAATCGCAAAAATCGTGGAAAAATTCGAGCAAACCGGGTCTGTAGAAGATGTGAGAACACCAGTGCATGCTCGTACAGCTCGTACTGCAGAAAATATTGCTGCTGTTCGCGATAGTGTGGCTGAAGAGCCGTCCACCTCAACTCGTTGTCGTGCCCAACAATTGCACCTCTCACGCTCGTCGTTGATGAACATTATGCATAAAGACTTGCATTTACACGCTTACAAGGTGCAATTGGCTCAAGAACTAAAGCCTCTTGACCATTCCAAACGTCGTGAATGGGCAGAATGGTGGCAAGAAATGGCAACAGTGGATGATAAATTTTCGAAGAAAATCATCTTCAGTGATGAGGCACATTTTCACCTCAGTGGATTCGTCAATAAACAGAATTGTCGCATTTTGGCGAATGATAATCCAAGAGTGATTGTCGAAAAACCAATGCACCCACAAAGAGTGACTGTTTGGTGCGGTTTATGGGCTGGCGGCTTCATCGGGCCGTATTTTTCCAAAATGAGGCCGGTCAGGCAGTTACTGTGAATGGTGTTCGCTATCGTGAGATGATAACGAACTTTTTATGGCCCGAATTGGAAGATATGGATGTGGACGATATGTGGCTTCAGCAGGACGGTGCCACTTGCCACACAGCTAACAAAACAATGGCTCTTTTGCGCAACAAATTCAATGGCCGTGTTATCTCACGTAATGGCGATGTCAATTGGCCGCCAAGATCATGTGATTTGACACCGTTGGACTTCTTTCTTTGGGGTTATTTGAAAGAAAAGGTGTACGTCGATAAGCCAGCAACAATTCAAGAGCTAAAGGATGAGATAATTCGGCACATTAATGGCATAGAACCTCCATTATGCCTCAGGGTCATCAAAAATTTGAACTATCGGATGGAGGTGTGCCGCCGTGGTCGCGGCGCCCATTTGGCCGATATTTTGTACCATACATAATTGAGTAATACCAATATATCATAATAAAATAAAATTACAATAATTTCCTAAATAGTTTGTGTTTTATTCAAAATCAACATCGGCCCTTGAAATTTAACCACCCTTTATAATAAATATAGATTCGTAAGAAACAAAAACTTTGCACTTTTTCAAAATTCGAACGTTTAAGAGGTGAAAATTTTAAATTTATTTGGTACTTTTTTAAAAACCACTTTTCTCCTTGTATTAACATATACATACGTATTAACCCATGTGTTAATACCCGGGTACCATGATACCCACCTACGTATATTAACATGGAAAAAATGTACTAAGAATCAAAATTTTTAAGCAAGCTTCCGGATCGTCGTTATTTAAGAAAGCGAATTCAAATTCTAGATTTATTTTTTTAATTCTTTAATACTCCAAAAAATGTGCTAAAACTTCAGCCGTCGCAATATGCGCACCCGGATACCCCGGTACCCAATACAATACAATACACTTCATGGGATAATAAAAACACGTTTGAACTGCTCAAAAAATTCAATAAACTAAATTCTGTATCAAATAATTACATAAGTTTAGGTCCCAAAGCGTTAGTATTATAATACGGGGAAGCCTCACTTACATATCATGTATGACCAAAAATGATCAACTGTTATACTAAAAAATACTGTCCTGTATAAAAAAATTAAAATTTTAGCCGTTATGCAAATAAAGTAAAAAAAAATCATATTTTAACATAAATATAATTTAATGCGCTTTTAATAAGTTTAAAAATTTAATTTTATTGTGGTTATTTTGTTGAACTATTTATGGTTTAATCCAAATTTTTAATATTTTCAATTAGGCTTAAGTTCATCAAATTTAATTTTCATTAAATTATTTTTATGAAGAAAGGAATTTTACAACATGAAAATTAATTAAAATTGTTATTGACAATCTTTCATTCTTGGCCGTGGCCTGGTCGGCAGGTTACCACGACATGTTTTGATCGCAACCACTCGATCGCTTCAGATGGATATGCCGTCTTAGGCCGAGGCCACGCAATGAGCGGCTAAGCGTCAAGCGGCTGAGCGATGAGCGTCAAAGGGTCAAGTTTGAGCGGCAAGTGACTTATTACTGAGCGTCACTTCTGAGCGGTTAGTTGTTAAAATGCCATTGTAAAGAGTGGCTTGTTCAATGTTATTACGCGAATATCGTATTCATAAAAATGTAATGCGTTTTTTAAGAAAAAAAAAATTGCAGCCTGTTCGTCGATTTCGAGCGAAGACTTCGTTCGCTTAACTTACATTTAAAACAAATTATAAACAAGTAAGAAAGTATAGTCGGTCAAGCCCGACCATATGGCACCCTACAACACAATATTAATAAACACATCATGCTAATGTTTCCATATTTATCAAGCAAAGGGAATTAAACCATTTATAAACAAATCTACCCAATACAATTCTGCCGTATGTCTGTGAAATGCTTTGATTTGCTGTTGCTAAAAGTTAACACCAAATTGACAAAAGAAAAAAATAATTTCTCGGTCATATTTTTATTTTTAAAATTTGATAATCTGTCTTGCCATAATTCGGTCGGCTTTGTGCGGATGAAATCATAAGCTCCATATTAACTTTTGCCATGTTTATTTTTTGACGCTCAGAAAACAACTAAAAATTAGAACAAGTTTTATTCCTGAGCGACGCCGCTTAGCCGGTCAAAAATTTCGCTCGAATGCCGCTCATTTCGTGGCCACTTCAATAGTATTTCATATGTTTTAATTTTTTGACGCTCATCGCTCAGCCGCTTGACGCTTAGCCGCTCATTGCGTGGCCTCGGTCTTACACTCGCAGCCATCGACCACTGCTGACGTCAATAGTCAAACATCAATCCTTAAACCAAATTGTATTTTCACCTTTGGTAGAACCAAATTTCCTTTTCTGAATGATTATCCATTGTAATTGATTTTACATGTTTTCTCCTTACTTTCTCCTTACTAAGATTGGCTGACTTCCAAAACGTCAAATGCTTTGTATAAGAACAAAGTATAGTGTTTCATTATGCCGCAGTACAATATATATGCAATGCAAACCCTTCCAAAACATCAATGGTAAGTATTAGTAACGCAGCAAAAAGCAATCAGAGCATCGGTTTTAAAGTTGATGCTTTGTGATATTTGACATTTAATTTGCAAAAAATACAGATTTATTTTAATATTATGCATTGCATCACTTACATTTCAAAACGTTTTAATAGACAGAACACATAGTTGCATTGATTCGGTACTTTGTACATGTGCATGGTTGAAATACAGTATAAAAACTGTATACAAACTTTGTATTAGTACGTTTTGGAAGTCAGCCATTATCAATAGCAATTTTAATTAATTTAAATTCCTTTCTTCATAAAAATAATTTAATGAAAATTAAATTTGATGAACTTAAGCCTATTTAAAAATTTAATTTTATTTCATAAAAATATGGATTATTAATACATTATAGTATACGGGTACCCGGGTACCCCGGGTGCTATTAGCACAAGGTTTAAATAATCGGCTCCGACTACAATATTGAAATTTTTAATTCTTCAAAGGGGGAAAAGAAATGCATGTGGTACTTTTAGAATTTTCTATAATATTGATCTTAGAAAGATTGTTCTCTTCTATATTTCTGTTGCAATATATTTTCCACATTTACTAAAACGTTTGCTCTCAACCGCACTCATGTCAATTCTTCATATGTGTCATTTGTGTATGTATTTCTGATTGTTCAAGTATTAAATACAATCACGTTTTATGGTGAAAATTCGGAAAGTTGTGTGACATTTCAATTTCCCTGATACGTGTTGGCAAAAGGGAGCAGGCGGCAAATTAAACAATTTATAATGGAATTATAAAACTTAAAAGTTTTAAACAATACGAATAGTATTTAGTGAATTGCATATACAAACAAGTACACTCATATATTTATATAACTAAACATATGAGTAAACATAAGTTTTGTGCTTAGTTATAATTGCAATTACGGAATAAAGTTTGCGAAATACAAAACGGTTCACTACATGTTTAAAAATGGTTAATATGTATAAATTTTTATTGTGTTGCTAATTTTAACAACATTCGTTTAAGTAAAGCACATATTTATATGTATTAATTTCTCATAGGGTGTTTATTAAAAGATGTTCGTCTGTTTATTTGTTAGGTGAAAAAAGTTTCCCCAAAGTTAGAGAATCGATAAGGACTTGGTTATAACACATTTATGTCACGTATAGTTAAGAAAGATTTTGGTTTAAAAATTCGAGCTAATCGTATTCTAAATGACTGATATACAAGCAAAAAAAATCTAACGAAGTCAATTCACACGGTCTCGGTTACCAGTTCACAATACCTGCAAGTGAGATGACAATGGGTCTCATGCATAAAAACGAGTAAAAGCGCTGAGTTGAAGCAGGTGAGCAATTGCTCATAAAGTCGAGTTCTATCAAACAGCAACAGCTTTTGCTCAATTTCGTATGCATAAAAAAGAGTTCAAACCAATTGCAATTACTTGAGCAAAGGGAGTTCAAACGTGTAACTGTTATTGAAGTGTAAACATGTCGTCAAGTGAAAGTGAAGTAGAAATAGAACTTAATAATAATAATAAAGTAGAAAATGACGACATTTCTAAATTTTTAGTGGAAAAAATAAAACAAAATAAATATTTATTAGAAAAGAGTCAATTACCAAGTATAAAAAATAAAAAAAAACAAACTATAGAAGAATGTGTAAAAGAAATTAAGCAGAAATTTGGAATTGAATTAACGGGGAAAAATATAATAAAAAAAATAGCTAATATGAAATGTCGTATAAAAAATAAAATAGACATAAATAAAACAGGCAATAAAAAAATAAATTTAAAAAACTGGGAAACTGATTTGTCACAACTGCTTTGTGCTAATTCAAATCCCTCAACAAACAAACTTCCAGGTAAGTGTAACGTTATCGAATTCAAATTTTGTTGTTGATTTCGCTCTTCGTTTATTTTTTTACAGTTCATCTCTCTCTTGGAACTAATGATGACAACTGTACGTTTGATACATTAGAAGAGATATCAGCAACAACATCCTCAGAAACAAAAAGAACAGCAACACCAGTAGCAAAACAACAAAGAAAGCGCCGTTGCACTGATAATGATGACCAACCTGTAATATTTTTTTTAAATTTTATTTTACATTTTGCTATATGTTGTTTATTTTGAAGGTTAACAAAAAGTCAACAGCAGTTTTGAGTCGCTATGAAACTGATGAGACAAGAGATTTGAATTTTCAAAGTCTGCAAAGGCTTGTTTTGTTAAAACAAAACAAAGTCCTTTCTGCAAAATTACAAATTTTGCAAGAAAAACTTGTGGAAAGAAACTTGCAATTACATGAATTTTGATTTTTATTAATATATATTTAATGCCTAAAATTTAATTACATATATTTTATTTTTGTATAAAACAATGAAATGTATTTACGTTTTTTTATTTTTATAGACCAAAAAAATATTTAAGATTTCCATTTATATTATTTGTATAATAAACTAATTTGATAACAAATTTGCGATCATCATCCTTTTGTTTTTTCCAGCTTCTGAATTTCTTGCTCTTTGTTGTTCGATATAATTTTCTAATTGGCATACATCATTATTGTTGTAATCGTCATTGATAAGGATATAATCGTCTTTTAAAAATTTAGCTATGTTATGCAAAATGAAACAACTGGCTATTACGTAGGGCGCTAACTCTGTCGATACACGAATTTTGTATTGAAGTATCGAAAATCTTTGCTTCAATTGCCCAAAACACCGTTCTATAATGACACGTTCCCTTGTAAACACTTTGTTGAATGTTTTTTCAATGTCAGTTGTTGGGTTCCGGAATGGTGTCATTAGCCAAGGGCATATTCCATAGCCCTCATCCCCTAGAAGCAATGCATCGTTTGTGGCATTTTGCATAATTCTACATAACTCGCTATTTCGTAAGATATGTGAGTCATGAACTGAACCAGGCCAGGATATGTCAACGCTTGTAAAAAGTTCTTTTCCATCACAAGTTGCCTGCACATTTATAGAGTGGAAGCCTTTTCTACAAATATACTCATCGCTTTGATTTGAGGGTTTTTTTATTTTTATATGCGTACAATCAATCACTCCAATTGCAAATGGAAAGCAATAATTTGCTTGCCATTTCATTTGAGCATCTTTTATTTCATCAGCATCTTTCGGGAATTTTATCCACTCGCTTGCTTTGGCAGATATAAGTTTCGCAACTTCCGCAATAGTTCGCGACACAGTTGATTGATGGACTCCAATATCTGTGGCTATACCATTTTGGAATCCAGGATCGGCACAAAATCTTAAATACAGTTTAATTTTATCATAGTTGCTGAGGGCACCACCACGTGTTTCTTCTGACTCCTCAAAAAAGTAATTAGCCAACCAGCAGATGCTACTATCATCAAACCTATGTATTTATCATTTTATTATTAATTAAATAAAAAAATAATAATAATTACGAATACAAACCTGTACAATTTTTTATCCTCACTTGCTAAATTTTTTTTACGCTGTTGATAACATTTTTTATTTATTTGCGGTACAAAATATTCAGCCATGATTCCTTTTTAGTGGACGCGAGTCAACTATAAGGCATGCTCAACAAAATTTGAGCAAGAGCTCACAAAAGGAAGCAAAAGCTTGTTTTTATGCATATGAAAATGAGCACATGCTCATCTAACTTAGTTCAAACTGAGCAAGACGAGTTCAAACGTAAGCAGTGAGTAAAAGCAAATTCATAAAATTTTATTATGCATACGACAAGCACCTTTTACTCAAAAAAACGAGTCAGAGCTCAAGCTCACGGTTTATGCATGAGGCCCAATGTCCGCCAATTGCTAGTGCAGAATGTCTGATGTTGCATGAGCTATGTGGAACGTTGCGTCGTCCTGTTAAACCAACATATTGATGTGTCCATCAGAGAACAGCTTTATGCGATTGAAAAAAATCGCATTTAATCAACAACAACAAATACACCCGCTTGCGGTCATACAATCAAACTTGAGCAACCGCAAATATTCGCTGCTGGTTTGCAGTCATTCAAATATTGCACATCGTGCTTTGTTATTTATACAATCGTTAGCTTCGTTTTTTAATAAAGATGTTTGTGTGTTCTTTGCGACAATGATTGTTTTGGTAAAGAAAAAAAAATACAAACAAAAAAGCCAGAAATTAAGCAATTATTTCTCATGTATTCATTCAGCATTAACTATGTAGTACAAGAAAAAAAAATTTAAATGAAACTAAACGCACATATGTAGGTACGTACATACAAACAATTTCCATAGAAACAGTCTTTTTTTTATCTTAAAAAGTACAGTAGTTCTGTATGTAGGTACAATGTATTCTTGTTATTGTTGTTTTTATTGTTGTTAATTTTAACAAAGCATGAGAGTGGGGCTCCACGAAAAGCCCCCCAATGAAATAACGCCCAAACGAGAAATGAAATATTCCCCAATTTTTTTTTCATACATTTTTGGGTGTTATTTCATATTAAAAAACTCCCAATTTTTTTGGGCCGTTTTTCATTTTTTTGGGAATTATTTCATTCTTCATTTGGGGTTTTCAAATTATGAAATAATCTCCAATGAAAAACCACCCAACAAATTTTTAAAATTCGGGGATTGTTTCATAGCGTGTTTAATTTGGGTGTTATTTAATTTTTAATTCGGAGGTTATTTCATTTTTAACACTAAATCTGGCTTCGCATACTAAAGTTTTTATGCGTGACGGCCTGCGGCCGTGCTTAGGGATTTTTTTCTCCAGTTGGACGCGGCAGGTGGCTTCGCTGAATGAAGTTTTCCTGCGTGCGTCACAAGAATAAAAAAATGTTTTTCAATGATAACTAAGGATTTTCCCTTTTACAGAATGTTGACACCATGCGTAACACTATTCTGGAAAAGTATGGCTTTGTCTCTCATTTGTGAAAAAAAATATGGCTATATCTCTCATTTCGCAAAATTTTAAATATGACCTTACCTCTCAATGATTGGGCGATAAGACCATAACGGCTTTATCTCCCGTTCAATTGAGCAATAAAGCCATTATGGCCTTACCTCCCATGGTTAAAAAGCACCCCCCACGCCCCCCCCCCCCCCCCCCGTGTAAAGGCCAAACGTAGAAGGCAAATTGTCTTCCGAACTGCAAAAATAGAGCAGGGCTACAAGGATCTACGGGCGGGTAAAATAACTACAGCAATATTTTTGAACCGAATATATCCTTATTAATAAGAAGACGCCTGCGGGCCTCCACACGATTCATTTCAATAATTTTGCGACTTTGCTGTTGGTCCATAATGACTTCATGGAATCCTTGGTGAAACTGACTCTTTTATGAATTTTGGGCATAATTTCATTTTTGTTGCTGATGGGGTTAATTTCATTGGGGGTTATTTCATTTTCATCATTGGGTGTTATTTCATATGAAATAACATCAAAATATTGGGGGTTGTTTCGTTTTCGTTTTGGGGTTTATTTCATTTATTTTTCGATGTTATTTCATTCACTGCTTTTGGGTGTTATTTCCTATTTTTGGGGATTATTTCATTGGGGGCTATTTCCTGGGCGTTATTTCATTGGGGGACTTTTCGTGGAGCCTGAGAGTGGTTTATTGTTGTTAATGTTAACAAGCGTCTCATCGTGTGGACAATGACTACTTGACTGCAAAAGTATAAGTATGTGTTCCTTTTGAATTTACACAGTTGTGTTATATTGCGTGAGCAACAAAAATGCATATAAAGCACTTTCAATAAAAAACGAATAAATGCAAAAATCAAATGTGTACGAAACGATGTAAAAATTACCAACGTTGAACTTTGTTTTGCAAGCAAAGAGTGAATGTAAATTTTAGCGTATGAATAAATCAAGAAAAATTGTGATTTTGCAGTTCTCTGGTGTCCATACCATAAAATTCAGATCTTAAGAAGTAGGTAATCATAATAAAGTGCTTACCTTTGACGTTGATGACCTGTCTAACGTCGTTCGCAAAGAACTATAGACCGATGACACCGCTATCCCAAAGTCTACATTAAACAATGACTTTTTCGGGATGAATTTAAAGCTTTTGGATCTTTTAGGAATTGGTATTCTCGCAGTCTCAAAAATTTTATTTTAATTCATCCAGAAATGGGCTACATAACGAGCATAGTTTTCCGTTGAAAATTTAAAAATGTTTAAAACGTTTTTCGCATAGAAAAATAAGGCAAGGTCTCTAAGATTTTTTTGTTAAAAAAATTAAATAAGATTTCTGCATATTTTGCATAAATAAAAACATACATTAATTTCATATTTACTTAGAAAAATATGACTTTTATTTGCATGGCTATAATATTGGGATTTAAGCAACAATTCCTCATAACACTGTATAACAATTTCAAACATTTTCCAAATTAAAGGGGTACAACTTTAACTTGATCCTTTAAAATGCCGATATACGTATATGGGCAAATCCCAGAAACAGTCCACCAACAAAAAATTTTTCAAATGATTTTTTTTTTAAATGGAATTTAAGACTATGTATTTCAATAATCTTTAATGCATTCATTTTTACTAAATCCTACCACACTGCTGATTTCTTAATGTTATTCGTGAATTTAGCATTATTTTAGGTGATGTTTGTACTTAAAATAGCACTTACAGTTGACTTATCAAAATATTAATTTCGTTAAAAAAAAGTTGACATTCATTAGTTAAGAAATTAGTTTAAGAAATGCAATTCATAAAAATATAATTTGTTTTGTTAAAATAAATAAAATATAATAATAATATACTACTGGAAAAACTGTAGCGTGCTTCGAAAAAGTGCGTTTAGAATTCTCTTATAGTCATCTTTCTTTTAGGAATTAGATTTTGTATACCTTATCTTGCCAAATTCGCTAAAAATTAGGAAAACGCACTTCAAACTTTAAAGTTACTTCCACTTTTTGTAGCGTGCGTCACGAAACTTTGTGATCATTTATTTCGCAACAAATACTTGCAAAGAAATTATGATATATGCCATTCGTAAGTACATATTAATGCCACTAAATACTATATATAAGTTGAAGCTATCTTTTTTGAAAGACCAAAAAATTTTTATATTTCAATCAGAAAACGCGTGCGAATGTAGCGTTCGTCACGCAGGATTTGCCCATATTTTATTTTTGTCTCCTCTACCAGAATCCATTGCCAGAACTTCGTTATTTCTTATTTTTTTTGTGTTGTAGTCCCTTTATTTTAAGCAATAATTGATCATTTATGTATCTGTAGCCTGGTGCTAAAAGAGCCAATGTCGAAATATTCACTTCCCAGCACATTTAAATGTAAGCTTTTTTCTAAGTTTTGTTCTAGGTTTTCGGAATGAATAATGCCGTTTTGTATATTTTTGAGCATATTTTTTGCCATAAAAAAACCAGTGATATAACCGACACTGATAACGATATATCGGCGATACTTCGGTCTTGCCGATATTTCGGTATCTGCGATATTTTACTGTATATACGACGATACTTTTTACATTTTTTTTTTTACAAACTTTTTAATTTTCAATGTTAATTTTTTGCATAACAACTAAGAGAAATAAAAAATTTTAAAGCAGATAATAAAATTAAAGCAGAATAAAGAAATTGTATATTGAATTCTAAGCCGTTTAGCGTTGCCACATAGTAGTGAAATTCTCTCTCACTGCTTAATCTTGTATGTTTTTTACGTTTTAAGTTGTTTGCTGAAAATTTTGGGGTTCTTTGAAGAGGCTACACAATTCATTAGCAAAGCCTTTGCAATTCCGCTGCATAGCAGTATTCAAATATTATTAAAAACATATAATAATTGAATTAGCCTAGATGGAAAATAGTAGAGTCCAGATAATTGCCGATTTGCTTAGCATTAGCTCTGAATGAAAGATTTGAGGGTTAAGAGAATAGTGAAACCTGTTGTTTAGCAACAATTCTTGACCCATACAAAGCTCGAATATTTCAAAGACTTCCTTCAATCGTATGGAAAATAACATGTCTCTGCATTCCGAAAGAACTGAAAGAAGTCTGCGATAACTGGCTTTTGGAGCATTTGTAAAAAAATTATATAAGAATCCGCGGAGGAGCCTCTGTCCATTCTAGACTGTGGTTCAGTTTAACAAGAAGTCTAGAGATACCTTAGATCTCCTTATTATAGGGACGCAGATAGGCCAGTTTACTGGCGCAGTGACATGGTATACACAAACTTAAAGAAAACAATATTATTGGGCCCCACAACCATATTATGGTTAAATAAGTCCTTCAACAATAAGCCACAACCATATTATGGTTGCCTTTAAACATGTTTTGGTTAACTATGACAATAATTTGTTTTTAAATTAACAATGGTATTTGCATATTTTCCAAGAGCAACCTACTATGGGGCGATTCTATTCTACACAGAAAAATTATTGCCGAATTATTTTCAAACAAACGCTTGTTTGAAAATTTTTTTAATTTCTATAAATATTTTTTTACTGATTCAGTCAATATTTTTGTTTGATTTTTATTTAACC
This sequence comes from Pollenia angustigena, assembly GCA_930367215.1. NCBI lineage: Eukaryota > Metazoa > Arthropoda > Insecta > Diptera > Polleniidae > Pollenia > Pollenia angustigena. Next base: position 108,564,374 of record OV884059.1, on the reverse strand, counting down.
AACTAAAATGTGGAAAACTCTCTAAAAATATAATAAACGCGTTATTGGTGTCAAGTTTTCATAATTTTGTATGAAATATTTAACGCTCTTTAATGTTGTCGTCTTTTTGCATTTTTTTATTTGATCGTAAGCAACACTTCTTTATGTGAAATATAAGAACAACAACAAAAAACACACACATAATAATTAAAATTATACACACACAGTCTATTTTTGGACGCTTTAAAAAGTGCAACTATAAGAAAAACAATAGCAGGTAAAAAACGTTTCACTCTTTTTAAACAAGAGAAACAATATTATAATAATAAGGCGTGGGAGAAAAATTTTTTTTCCCAATTTTGGCAAATGAGGGGGTCCAAAAATATGCCTTTTGATGTGTTTTATCCCAATTTGAAAGGTTTTTGCGTATTGATAAACATTAAGCTTGGTAAATTTGCGTTTGATAAAAATGTATATTGAAATTGCTGAAAAAAGTGATTACTTGTTATAAACTTCAAAAAAATGTTGCTTAAATGAACTTAAGCCATTTTATTTATATATTTACTTTATTAAAAAACAGTAAAAACCTTAAAAAACATTTAAAGAGTTTAAACCAACAATATTCATTAAATCTTGCTTCGATTCATTCCTAGACATCATTGTTCTGCTTGCTTCCTGACCTCTAATGAATCCATTCCGTTTTTCATGAGTGTACACTTTGGCAGAAGCCTCTGTTACTTGCACGCAAAGAAAAAACATGGTTGTGGTAAACATATTCTAAGAGCAACATATTATGATAAGAATTATGATTGTAGTCACCATATTAGATTATTATTGAATCATATTATGACTAAATATACATATTATGAGTCATCATAATATATTTCCCTTAATCATATTATTATTCTGTTAATCATACTAAGTTAAGAAGTAATCAAATTATTGTCATGTTAATCATAATAAGCTAAGAAATTAATATTGTTATTGTCATGTTAATCATAATAAGCTAAGAAGTAATCATATTATCATCATGTTAATCATAATAAATTTAGAAGCAATCATATTATGATACAGCACCTTTTATAGCTTTCATAAAAATACAAAATAAATTAAAATATTTTTGCATCGATTTTTTATTTTGTGGCTTTTTACAATTTTTCTTAATGTTAATCATATAGGGAAGTTCAATATAAGGCTTGCAAAAGAGCAAATGAAAAATCTGTGGTTTTCATGGGCAACCGCGTGTGTCCATTTTTTCGATTTTAAGATGTTGATGAAATATCGTAGCACTTTTATAAAATATAACGAAATCTCTGTGTGTTTTGTTGTTGGATTTTACAAAAAAACTATGATATCACTATGGAACATTTTTGGGATTATTGTCTGGGGGGTGAGAAATTCCAAGTCAGGGTGATGGTACTAGGTCAGTATAGTAAAACCCTCAAAGGGTTTGGCGTTCGTATGTGTCAGTTTTTTTATGACATTTTAATTTTTTTCCTTATCTTGATGTTTTTTTGTTTAACACTCGAGAACCACTTGTCCGATTTTGCTAAAACAAACTCAAAAAAATTTAGAATTACAATTTCTTTAATCCGTTCATATAACGTTTTTCTTTATAATCGACAGTTTTGCCGGTAAAAATAAATTTGTGGAGAATTATAATTGATAAGTGCAAAAAAATGTTCAAGCCTGGATGTATGCAGCAGATTTTTTCACAAACCTGCACTGCAATTTTTGTGACTTTTGTTTGTTATTTGAAAGAATACACCCACATTCAGTGATGCCAACAGTAGGGGATTTCCCCTTTTCTAGGGATTTTTTTTCGGAAAATTTCAACCGTAGGGGAAAGAGGACACAATTTTTTATTATAGGGCATATTTATTTATTTATTTATTTAATCAATGGATATTATCCTTACTGACTAATAACAATATTGAATTAAAATTAATGAATAACAATAAGCATTTTAAAATATACTACAAATTTACAGAATATATGTAGTACATAAACATTTACGAATAAAGAAAAACAATAAGAAAAATCAACAAATTGTGACATAGAATTAAATTGTCTACATAACCTCGAAAAGGATCAGCAATAGCGTAATTTTCTCTAAAAAAAATTTAACAAAAAGCAGATTATAATGACGCATATTGCGACAAGGTATATTAAATTTAAATTTATTAATAAGATTAACCATAAAAGAAACATTTAACATTGTACGACGACTTTTGAGCGATGGTAATTTTATTAATGCCAGTCTTCTAGCATAGGAAGGAAAGTTTGTCGAGTAACTCCAATGAAGATCACGTAAACAGAATAATAAAAATTGTTTTTGGACCGATTCAATACGAGAATTGTGAATGTTGTAAAATGGATCCCAAATGATTGACCCATATTCTAAGATTGGTCTAACGAGTGATACGTAAAGTTGCTTCGTTATGTATGGATCGGTGAATTTTTAACCCAGCGCTTAACCCTTATGTGTGTGGACAGGTACCTGTGTACCTATTGCGTTTTCAAATCGAAATTTTTTATATAAGATTTTAGTCTACAATTCTACAATTTCATGAGAACTCCTAACTTTTTGTTATTATTATATTTTCATAGGTGTTTATATACAATATGAGTTTGGGGGGGCGTGGCATACCAATTTGCTTTTTGCACCCTTAATAGGGTGAATAGGTACCTGGGTACCTGTATACGTTTTATATTACAAATTTTTTTTTTTGGGTGTAGGATTTTAAAAAATATATGAAAAGGAGAAAACCAGAGTAAAATTCTAATATTATTTCATTAACCATCGATTGTTTGTACGATACAAGACAAAAAATTAGATTTCTCATACAATTTCCATGAAGGTACCCAGGTACCTATCTACCCTATAGAAGGTGTTTTATATTCCAAATTTTTTTTTTTGGGTGTAGAATTTTAAAAAATATATGAAAAGGAGAAAACCAGAGTAAAATTCTAATATTATATCATTAACCATCGATTGTTTGTACAATACAAGACAAAAAATTAGATTTCTCATACAATTTGCATGAAGGTACCCAGGTACCTATCCACCCTATAGAAGGTGTTTTTTTTCCACACACATAAGGGTTAATAAAGCCAAGAACGCCTCGAGCTTTATTAACAGTAAATGTAATATGAGAAACAAAGTTTAGTTTAGGATCCAGTAAGACTCCAATATCAAGAAACGAATCAACCAACTCCAGTTGATGACCACCAAAAGCATAATTAACAGCAATACAGTTATTTCTATAAAAACGCATGCTTTTGCATTTCACAAGATTCAGCTCCATCATATTATGATTACACCATAAAAAGAAGTTATTAAGATCCGATTGAAGATAAAAATGATCCGAAAAAAATCCCTAGAAAAGGGGAAATCCCCTACTGTTGGCATCACTGAATGTGGGTGTATTCTTTCAAATAACAAACAAAAGTCCGACGATTTTCACCGATCGCTTAAAAAAAGTCACAAAAATTGCAGTGCAGGTCTGTGATAAAATCTGCTGCATACATCCAGGCTTGAACATTTTTTTGCACTTATCAATTATAATTCTCCACAAATTTATTTTTACCGGCAAAACTGTTGATTATAAAGAAAAACGTTATATAAACGGATTAAAGAAATTGTAATTCTAAATTTTTTTGAGTTTGTTTTAGCAAAATCGGACAAGTGGTTCTCGAGTTATGTTAAACAAAAAAACATCAAGATAAGGAAAAAATTTAAAATGTCATAAAAAAAAAACTGACACATACGAACGCCAAACCCTTTGAGGGTTTTACTATACTGACCTAGTACCATCACCCTGACTTGGAATTTCTCACCCCCCAGATTGGCTGTTGTACTGTGTATTTTGCATTTGCACTATTACATCACTAATACTTGAATGAACTCCGCTAATATTTTAATTTTTTAATTTCATTCAACATTTATCATTTTTCGAATTTATTCTATGAGCTAAATTTCAGTTATGTATTTTATAAAGCTTTTTTGTAATAGTTCTATTCCTACAATTTTTCAGAAATTACTTTATACACTATCAGACTATTATATTGTATTTTCTTTAAACTTATTTTTTTATGGAATTTTATCTTTTAATTGTTTAACCGCTCACAAATAAAAAAAAACGACACAACTGCTTCAAAATTATTTTACAAATGGCGCTAACATAATATGATTAGAGTAAAAATAGTTTGATTGCATCTTTAACATAATATGGTAAATGTATAGAAAGTTATCATGTTATGGCTATTAAATATCATGATATGGTTGTGAGAAATATAATAAGTTTAGAAAGTTATCATAATTAAGTTGTTAGAAAAATAATTATTTTTCGGTCAACAATACTCAAATTTATAAATGCGATAAACATTTATATGTTTATAGTAACTATAATATTGTTGATATGAAATAAAAATAACAATTATTTGTGTACGACAACAATATATTGTTACATTAAACATAGTGTTGTTGCCGTAACCATGCCCAACCATATTTTTTCTCTGCGTGTAATCCTGACAAAAGAGTTCAATATAAGCCGTGTTGCATAAATACTTCTTTTGTTATACTTAATATTTCTATTGTTATAGAAAATTCTTCTAAAATCTGTTAAAATTATTATAAAATCGTTAAATCAACGGTTCTTAAATCAAAAAATAAAAACATTACAAAATGACAACATTGAATGTAAGGAACATGGTTTAATACAGCCCTGTAGTGTCAAAGCTCAAGCCAGACAGGTATGTATATATGATTAAAAGAGAAGAAAAATGTACGGTGTAGTAGTTTTGCCGACCTCCGTTTCAAGGCATTTGTTTATTATAACTTTTGAAGCTTCGACCTTATGATTTTAAGTAAAATAATTGTTTTTACCAATTCAGTCGTATAAAAAAAGAAAACATAAGCTAAATTTAAACGATGCACCTATTCTTTTCTAAACATATTCGGCACAAACTCGATTTCGTCTTGCCTATTTTAATGGGGACAAGGTTAAATAATAGGTCGACTTGGCTCATTTTTAATATCAAACAAATGATACACATAAGAAATATAAAAGCCGCATTTCATCATCTGTATGGCTTCGTATGACTGCGGAAGTCCCTGAAATTGAGGAGGACCTGTAAACTGACTCATTGGAGCTAAAGATATATATGTATTTGTAAAATTGAATAAAAATAAATAAGCATTAAGTATCAAAGCAAAAAAAAAATTTATTTTTAAAACGTCTTGTTTATGTTTGCTGGGGTTGTTTACCTCTACATATGACATGTATTAGTTCTGCAAGATGTCTTTTGTTGACTTCGAAAAAATATCAGATTCCATTCAGTTTAAACTTTTTCCCGTTTTACTTTGCTCTCTTTTAACTTCGCAAAACATCTATCCCTGTAAAATAAAACAAAATGTGAAAGAAAAGAAAATAAACAACAAATATTGGTAGTGACGAAAAGAATCTGGGAAATATTTTAATAATATCTTGGCTTATTGCCATATATGAATTTCAAATAAATTTCAACTTCATTTATTTGAAATGAAATTCTTTTCTGTCTTGCAACTGCAATAACAGCAGTAGTTATTTAGAAGTAAATAAACCTTCAAATTTAATGTAATACGAACGAGTACTTTAAGTTTTCACATCATCGCCCTAATATTTTAACTTGACTTTGATTGTGGTAATAAAGTTGCTTATAGAGAAACTGCATTACAAGTGATGAAATGATTCGCTTTCTTAAAAAAACTGATTTTGTGTTGAAATACGATTTGACAGGAATACATTTATGATAAATTGCTAATGAACTGTATCAAATGAAATTAGCATTTTTATTGCATTTGTGTGATTTCTTACAGAAAAGGGTCATAAGAAGTTGTTAAATTTTAGGAAAAAAAAATATATATCAAAATATTAGAAGTGAAGCGAAAAACACCATTTAAAAATAATGAGTTGAGAAACTAAAAAATATGAAGAAAGAATTGAAAACACCTTCTTTCATCATACAAACATAGACATGTCCCAATATGCAAACTGAGATGAATTCATATCGAGAGTGAAATGTGTTGAAAAATGCAATTTGACTGGAATAAATTTATGATAAATTACTAGTGAACTGTATCAAAATAAATTGGCATTATTGATGTATTTTTTTAAATTCTTAAAGAAAAAGAAAAAAATCAAAGGTCAGTTAATTATAAAAAACAAATAATTCTTCTTCTAATTTCCGTAGAAATAGAATCAAAATGTTTTTAGTTGGTTTTTCCATATAGGCTCCTAACGTACCAAATCGATTTTTTCGAGACAGTATTTTCCTGATTAACCGGCGCACAGACAGGTATTTGGCCTCAAAAGTCTCTCAAAATTAATTTTTTTTATTAGCACAACACCCTTTTTACTGTTACCTTAATGGTTGAGCTCTTCAAATGTAAAAAAAGAACACACACATCTTATTTCACAAAGGTTTCAAACTATTTCTGTTCATTTCTGAGCTTTAAATTTGGTAGTATTTTGTAGAATAGATCCTCCAGAAATTTAAGAAATTTTTTAATACATGGGCTTTAAAAACTAGGTTAATCAAGAATTTCAATAAAATTTCATTTCTTCAACGTTAATATTGAAAATAAATACGATACTGTAAAAAATGACGAATAAATAAGATTTAATATAATGTTTTTTTCCTTTTTCTACACTGAAATACCCTAACCTACCCTTAAATCCAATAAAATACTAATGAAAAATTTTAAATGAAAAAAAAAAAAAACAATACTTCTGAGCGACTTTTAGGGCCAAATACCTGTCTGTGCGGCGCTTAAGAGAGTTCATAAATATTTGTAAAATTCCAATTCGTATACAAAACCAATAAAAATTATCTAGAGAACGGTTAAAATTAAATTTTCCAAATTTAGAGCAAACTTTTTGGTTACCAATACACATCTGCAAAAAAGTGAGATATATTGGAAAAGTGGGCGTCGTACTTCCCGTACAAAGACAATCTAGATTTCTGGAATTTAAGTATGTCTACAGAACGGTTAGAGTAACGGCCTTAAAATTTGGAACAAATAACTTGTTTTTTAATACACATCATCTGTCAAAAAGTGAGCTGGACTGGAGAAGTGGGCGTGGCACCTGCCACACAAAGATCTATTTATACTACTGAGGTGTATTTGTAGTAACCGACCGTTGTCCTTTCCATTAAATCCGCTAATCAAATTTCTCTAAGACCTAATGCAGAAAGGAACTGCTAACCGTATATCTTTTTTTCTGCGTTTTAAGTTGTTTTACTGATTTGTATTCTACTTTGTCTAAACCGTTTCTATCAATACATGGATTACCCATACGTTTTGGCATTTATCCATTTTTATGATGCCTATTAGAATTTGTATTGAATTTTTATCATAAACCATAGAAATCTTAATTTTCTAAAATTTGCCACGTTTATATCTACAAAAGTACAATACTTTCCTCACATACCAGAAAAGGTATTGTCAAGGTATTGTCAAGCAAACGAAAGGGCCGTCAAATGCATTCAAAAAGTCTAAAACAGCCACCTCTTGATTTTTAAAGGTCCCTTGCCTTTAAAGTAGTGATAACCAAGCCCCGAACTAACCAAGACCCGAACGTACGCACACAGAGATATTATGTGTTTGTGTGCGGTCGCAGAGACTGATGATAGTCTGATGTTTTGAAACGAACAAAGTTGTTGTATACATGTGAATTGCCGACCGTGTCTGTTTGAAAAATTCGGTTATGGACTGCCTCGCGAAACTAGCAAAGTTCAGCCTAGATATCTTAAGCATTTGCAACCCTAAGATAAGCGCAGGAGTTTATTTTTTACAAAATAAGACTGCCGTCAGACTGTACATAAAAGGCTAATGGACGAATTTTTGGTCCATTAGCTTTTTGCTGGTAAGAAAGGGTTTGGGTTTTCACCTTCCTTTATTGTGAAGTCCTCCGCCGGTTTCTGTGGCTATATCTTCCTCCAACTTTTAATACGAATAACCGCCTTGTTTTGTAAGACGCTTCACCTCACTTAAAAAATATGTTTATCCACAGTTTTGAACATTTTAAAAATTTTATATGAAAAATGTCTCAACGTTTGTTGGAAGTGTTTCACAAAATAACCCCTTAACTTTTAACAAATTATTCATAAAAATAATTTTTTGTTTCCTCCTTTTTGCCGTGTTATTTAAAATGCTAATACTGCTATTAATTTAATATCTATAAATATTATGACACCATATGCGGCCGTAATAACAACATTAAATATTATAAATAATAAAAATAAATAAAACAAATAAAAATATGCCATAAATTTAAATTTATTGAAAATAAATAGAACACTTTTTACAATATAAATTAAAAACAAAAAATGTAATAAATAAAAAAAACAACATTTTAAGATCCCACATGCAAACAAAAACACATTAAATACACAAAAAAGATATGAATATAGAAAAACAAACAATTTTCGTAAAATTCTCCAGGGCAGCCATGTTTCTTACCAGTCAAGTGATCAATAAAACTTAAACACTCGCACCTACAAAGGACTACAAGGAATTGTAATGTCTACATATTTATACGGAATAAAAAATACTCATACACACAGAAAACCAATTGGTTGGAAAACGGTTGCAGTAGTAAAATATTGATCAGGAGATATAATTTATTATTGCAACTATTAAAAATGTGTAACTCTAACTGATTTTTAATACTAATGATTACTAAACCGTGATTCTAACTGAAATATGATTCCTTGAATTATTTTATTAGTTATGATAACTAATTTTATTTAATACTAAAAATTAGTACGAATAGTGTCAATCACAACCAAATTTATTGCAGTGCAATACTAAATATTGGTTATTACAATTAATAATTTGCTTTTGTCAATAAATTTTATAATATAATTGCTTATTCATTTATTGCAGCTAATTATTGATTGTTAGTATGGTTACAATTCGTGTACAACACACGAAAATATAATTATTTGGTATTCACAACCAAAAAAAGCTATATTTCCCAATTGTTTATTGTGAGTACTAAACTAATTATAAGCTGAATTTTCTGTCAAAAGTAAAAAACAAATTATTTAATTAAATAAGTTTTAATATCATATTTAAAAAATATTTGGTCCGATCAACAACGTACATATGGGCTAACTCTCAAGCACGCTCTATAGACTCCAATAGATCACTAGTCCCGGCGGCTATAGATACTATCGAGGGGTGAGTCATCTTATTACTCCTCTACCGGTGATTTTACCACTTTATTCAGCTCCGGCGTCACTAGGCATTTGGGCGAGGATATGCCACCTATTGCTTCCTGCTTCATTTGAATTTCTTAAAGGCGCTGTGTTTCAAGCTCGTCATGTTCACCACTAATGAATTTAGCTCAATGCTTTCTCAGTTCTTTAACACTGCCCGCTTGGTCTAATTGGAACTCTTTTAGGTGCGATAAGAATTCTTTCCGTTTAAGGAAGTAGCTCCACGATGTTCTAAAATTGGGAACCCCGGATACTGAAACTTTTAAAAATTCCCCAAAGATATGCTTCAATGTTTGGGTTATCTCCTTTGCTTTTAGAGATATTCGGATCAAACGAATAATTTGGGTTGATTTTGTTAAAGATTTTTCGAGTTTTTTCATCGGGTGGATAGCGTTCTCTATCAAACTGTTATCAATAGTGGATTACACATTTTTAATATTGGTAGTAACCAGTATTTTAGAAATGGTATGTTGCATTACTGTACTGCTTATACCTGTTGTGTAATTAACTGTTTTTTCGGGTTCTATAGTTTAGCCAAATTGAAATTAAGAAGAATATAAATTTTGAGGGTCAAAATCTTAGAGATTTTACTATCTGTTAGAAGGTAAAAGTATTATCTTTAAGCCCATAAACCTGTCTGGACCCTCCTCTTCACACGACTGAAATATAAGTGTACCAAGCCAAATTGTGCTAGGTATTTTAAATTATATGATAACCAATGTCTGTGAGATTTTTTACGTATTCTACTTAAATCCTTTCTAGTAAAAAATTCTGATAATTCAACATACCGATTTTTATAAAATAAGAACAGTAAGGTTTTCAAATGTGTTCATCATTTTCTAGTGGTAAATAGAGACAGAATATCACTGTGGTATCTCTTTTTATGTCAGATTCATAGAATATCAAACAGTAAAATAATTCTTTCTATAGTGTTAATAAATGACAGTGCTTTAAATATGAGTGAAAAATAATAATTTTAAGGCTTAACATTCTATAAATCTGACATGAATAAAGATATCATAATAAAATTTGTCAGTTATGTAGATTAAAAAGTTCTTAACTAAAAAATATTCCCTTTTTTAATTTTTTTAATTAGGCTTAAGTTCATGAAATTTAATTTTTCATTAAATTATTTTTATGAAGAAATGAATTTTACAACATGAAAATTAATTAAAATTGTTATTGATAATCTTTCATTCTTGACGTGGCTAGGGCTCGAACCCCGGCCGGCAGGTTACCATGACATGTTTCGATCGCAACCACTCGATCTCCTCAGATGGATATGCAGTCTTAGACTCGCAGCCATCCACGACTGCTGACGTCAAAAGTCAAACATCAATCCTTAAACCAAATTGTATTCTAACATTTGGTAGTCTGTAACGATTTTTAGACTCTGTGTGTCGTACACTTCCACGTTCAAACGGTGCAATAACATTCCCACGATAATTTATTTTTTACTCAAATTTTGCCTAATCAAATAACAATTCAATTAAGTTAATGCTAAATATTTCCGCCCTCCCCAATATTTCATTTATTTATTTCAATACAAGAATGAAAGAAAAAAAAAACGTGACATACTTTCTTTTCTTCCCAAAATCAAATTACTCGCGGCAATTGTGCGGGTTTAAAAAAAATACAAACTTATTTTCAATTTCTTACTCTATTTACTTGCCTACACCCTCTTCTTAACTCCAAAAAAATGGGCGATTTTTTCGAATTACGTTTTTCACCATACCTCTAGAACATGTTTCTAGCATAGCAAAAAAATCCCTAATTTTGTTGAAATTGTTAAATAAAGAAAGAAACCAAATGCACAAGAATTCTTGAAATAGTTTATGCAAATGCCATAAAGATTTGGTTAATTCGCGGTTGTGTCATTTGCCTCAAATTTTCTTATACAAAACTTATTTTTTTCTGTTTTTACAGAAAAAGCTTTTATATTCTTTTCTTAGTATTTTTTTTTAATCCTGATGTACATATTACCAGAGTGCAATTTAGAAAATTGAAACTGATATAAAAAAGAATTCAAATTTTAAATAAGAAATTATATATGTACATATTAAATTTATAAAAATATATTTATGCAATGCTATATAATAAACGTTGATTGCCTAAGAGTATGCAATACGTTTGCATAATGCAAATAGAAGTCTTAAGTTATACTTTGGTTTGGTTATTTACATTAAAAGTAAATCAAACCTTAGTGCAATGCTTTGTGCCGTGCCTTAAGTAATTTTATTTTTAATCAAAAAAGGGGGAAATTTTTTTAAAATTTTAGAAACAATTGGGGCATTTAAACGAAGTGATAACATAATAACAGACAAAAAATATGGCTGCTGTGAGCAACACTTTATAACTTTGATTTTAACTGTGTAGCTATGACAAAACCATTAAGACAGCATCAAAAGTCTTATTATTTTATGACCTTTTTGGTTTGAAACAAAACAAAAATTTTTTTCAACTATTGTAAATGACAATATATATATATAATATGACAATATGACTTGATAGCATACCGTTCGAATCTACAAAATATGCATCAATAAGATTTTGGTATTCTAATTTTATATTTAAATGTATACAATCTTTAATTACTAAAGATTGTATGTTTTTTGTTTTAGGTATGGTTTCAAATTGAATATAAAGTGCTTCCATTATCTGGAAGTGTCTACAAATTTACGTAATTTTTAGTACTAATTAGTATTTCTAATTTAAAATTTATTTAATTTACTAGACTTGTTTCGAAATTAAATTTATTTTTTGTAGTTTAGGTTGTCTTATTGGTTTAAATCTGCCATCGGCAACCTATACTATTACATTTTGCGATTATATGCGTTATATGAATTTTACATATGTTGTTGTTAATGTTGTTAAATTCTCTGCAATATGTGTGCACATGTACGTAATAAAAGAGCATACAAGAGAATAAAAGAGAAAAGAGAAAACGCGGCGCCCTGATTTTGCCGATGGCTGGTTTAAATCATTGATGTCAAATTCATTCAATTTCATAGCACAATTGTGCTAGCTCAAAATTCACACACATTCTTACGCTCTTTCATTTAGTCCACGAGAGTACACAATTCAGTCGTCGATTATCAAGCGACGAGTACACATGTGGCGGATGCTTACGTACTTTTGTTATTTTTATTAAGAAAACTTGTCTCTTTATTCACTAATACTAATATAAAGCACTACAACCACAATTTTCATTTTTGACATCACTGGTTTAAATTGTGAACAGATTGTTCCAGTTAAAGTGTTATGACAAAGTATTCGTTATGCCTAAAAGTAGTCTTTATTTTTTAAATTTATTTGTCAACAAGTTTTGTGTCATACTTGACTAAGTACCCCAAAAGAATGTTGTTTTTAACAGTGTTCGAAAATAAACACTTAATATCGCTCCTTAGTGTTCGGTTCAGTAAATTTGTGGAAAATACAAAATCTAAAAGGTTTGCGTAGAAAATCATTAAAAAAAAATAAAGTTTCCCTGTTTTTATCTGACTCAACAAAAGATGAGAACATATAATTCCGTTCGGTTCTGCTCATTACCAGGAAAAGCAGAAATATGCTCTAAAAAAAGTGTTTTATGCGCATTAAATATGTAGTAAAAACTTGAAAATATGCTCTTAAAACTCTTTATATTTACCCTAAAAAAACCAACACTGAGTTATTAAAAACAAAAAAATATGTTTTTTTTAACAATTTAATAATATTTGCATACAAAAAAAAAATAAAAAAATTTAATATATGTAACTAACTGAATAAAATCAAATTGTGTACTTCAATTTCGAGATAATGGAATTAAAATTAAAGATTAAAAAAGGCAAAGTCTTATTGGCAATTGTTATTGCAATAAATAACAAAATATTGACATAAACTTTTAAATACAAAACGATGTCTATTACATCTGAATAGACTTTTATACATTAAAAATGTGCGTTCAACGTCGACTGATGTAATAGGAGCACATTTAAAAGATAACGATTCTTGAACATTATATTTAAAAACTTCTTTTGAAGCAGAAGCATTAACTTCCTTAATACAATTTTTACACAGACTTTTTACAACATTTAAGCCTTCGTTTTTTGAAATAATTTGTTGAAGTTTAGTTTTAATGTTATGCTTTGCAATCCTCCATCTTGTTAATATTTTCCACAGTCTTCGTTAATATTGCGTACTGCTCAACATGTGTGAGACCAGTAGTTTTTGATTTTTTTTTAATAATTTTTCAATGAAACAATGAAAGTTTAAAAAAATATTAAAACGTGGTGCAACAGCAAAGGCGAATTCACAAGTGCCAAAGAAAACGTAAACCAAGGCGAATTAATTTTTCAGGTGGCGTTGAAAGCACAGCTGTGCTACTTTTTTTTCCTAATTAGAGAGAGGAATGTCAAAAGTTACTTGTGTTCTTGACATATCGACCAACAAAAGCAACAAAAAAATACATGGTTATGTTTTTAGTGTTGTTACTTGTTGTAGTATCGACAATTCGCCCTTGCAGCCATAAATAAATTCGCCTTGGGTTAAATTAGCGTAAAAATAAAAAAAATTAAGCAATTATCAAAATATACTTCAAAATGTTAAAATATGCGCTAAAAACTTAAAAAATGCTGCCGAAATTCATAAAAAGCAGCGTTTAAAAAGCTGCAGTTGAGATAGTAAACGTCATAAGATTGTGCTGTAACTTCTACATCTTCATTTGTCATTAGACAAAAATAAACCGTTGACTTTACTTCTGATTCATTAAATGAAAACAGTCGCAGTGAAGGCAAAAGCAAAAAACGAAAAGTTGTTCGCAACAACGAACATCAGCAGTCGACATGTTCGGAAGTGTTTGGTTTGACCGACTTATGGCCATTTTCTCAATCTATCGACAAACTGCCTGTTACTTATTGTCAACATAAATTTATTGGACCGATAAACTGTTCGTTAACGATTTTGGGTTTCTCAATATACCGACAAAAAACATTGTTTTCAGCTGGCAACGCCACTCAAAATACATGTAAAAGTTGGGAGTCAGCTGATTGAATTTATCTGTACGGCAAATAAAAGGAAAATAAATAATTGGCAGATGAGTGCCGGTTAGCTTTGCGATAAAATCGAAGCAAATGAGACATTGAGAAAACTAAATTTCTTTAATGTGCAGTTTTTCGTTGGGAAAAAAGATAATTGCCTAATGAGAAAATGGCCATTAAACTTTCAATAAATCCCGAAGTTAACGAAGATGGGATGTTGTGTTTGTTTATTTTTTTTTTTTTATTTATTTTTTATGTTGCAAATAACTCAGTTTTGTGGTTATCTGTAGTTCAATAAATACTTGAAAACGAAGCACAATGCCGCGGAGTAAGCCAAATGAAGTTTTTAACTTTTTGACAATAATGAGGATAAGGGTTTCGCTATATGTAAAACATGTAAAATTAGACTTAAAAATAGTAGAGTGTCAAACTTAAAAAACCATTTACGGAGACTGCATAATATAAACATTGACAGTAATATCGAAACGTCTAAAAGTTTATCGGTAAGTTTTCCAAAAGTGATACGCAAAAAAAAATAAAAATTTAAGTTAATAAGAAGCAGTTCCTACGCACTTTAAACTGCAAAATCAAAAAAAAAAAAAAAAAAAAACACAACATCCCATCCCATCTTCGTTAAATTCGGAATTTATTAAAAGTTTAAGTCGGTCAAACCAAACACTTCCGTTCCTACGCACTTCAAACTGCAAAATCAAAACAAAAAAAAAAAAAAACAAAAAAAAAACACAACATCCCATCCCATCTTCGTTGAATTCGGGATTTATTAACAGTTTAAGTCGGTCAAACCAAACACTTCCGAACATGTCGACTGCCGATGTTCGTTGTTGCGAACAACTTTTCGTTTTTGCTTTTTTTTGTCCAATTAAAAATCAGAAAGTGGAACAAAAAGCAATTTTTTGATTTTGACTGCAGCTTTTTAAACCCTGATAAAAAGTTCTAAGACAGATAAATATATTGCTTTTACCTTCATTGGTCGCACATGGAAAAACATGCAATTGCATATTTGTGGTTTCCCTGCTCATTACTGTTCGTGTACTTCTGTTGTGCGTAGCGCCGTTTTGGCTGGCAAAAAAAACCAAAAATTTTTACAAAAACAAAATACACATACGAAAAAACAACAAAAAGCCAGCAAATTAATAATTACATAAACAAAACAATAAACACACAAGCTCTTTGTGCTGCGGTCGTTGCTAAAAATGTTTTGTTTGTTCATTTCTTTATCTATGTGAAAAAGAACTACTATAGAACAATTAAATGTAATGTTTGTCTATAGTATCAGAACACAATATAATATTCAGCTCTGTCTTGAAAATAGAAACGAACAGTAAAAATTTATATCGTTCCTTTGTGTGTGCACCGAACGCTAAATAATGTTCTGTTTATTTTCGAACACTGGTTTTTATTTTAACTACATACTCAAGTGATTGATTGTGTACAACACTGAAATGTTTTATTTTATTTAAGAAATGTTAATGCATTGTTAATTTCTAGAAGCGCTTTTAAAAATATTTGTATAATATTTCTAAAAATAGAATGTTCTAATTCTCACTTGACTTCTTGCCCAAAAGTATGTTGTTTTAAATTTCACTTCATAATTAATCACTCATCATCATCATTTTATTTTATTTTAAAATTAAGCCAGTTTGTAATTCTTTTTTTATTGCTTAACTTTTCTTTTAATTTATACTAGAGATATGAAGAAGCTCAAAAATCAATACTTGGCATCGACATTTTCAAACAATAATTTTTCACCGCAGTTAAACCAGTCAATGTCACACAATGTTCAAAACATTATATGAGACTCTGGTTGTTTTGCTTTAGTTTTCAGTTAACTGACATTGAGCTACATACGAAAATTGCCATGCAGGATACATATTTTTTAGTAGAAGATGATTCTGTAAAAATGGGACAGAAAATTTGTTTTGCCGTTGAAAATGGAAATGCTGCAGAATTTTTATTAAACATTTATGAAGAGACTTTGATTATTTTAATAGTAAGTAACGCATCAAAATAGTTCAAACCATTAATATTTAATTCATTTCATACAAAAACGTTATTGTACATAATTTTTATTAACCTCGAAAGTTTTAATTTTAAAAATTTTTTACCAAAATTTTCTTTTTCTTTGCTGTCTCGATGCAAACTTTGCCACTCTTGGTCGAAATATAAAGCCATTTTTTATATTTCCATTACAAACTGTACAGGCCAAAGTGCATTAAATAAATATTTATTCAATCAGAAACACCACCTACATCTACATACATACTTAAACAAGACATGGAAATGTTGGTTTCTATGCAAAATATTCATATTATATGCCACATTTGCAACATCCAACCTTTTACATTTACAAGATTGTAGTTGTAGTGAGTGTTACTCGATGTGCTGTTGTGTTATTTTCGAAGCATGCTCACGCATTTTATGCACGTTGAAGGCATGATATAAACAAAGAGAAAAAAAGACATTAGCATACATTTAGGAGAAATGCAGTTCAAGGATATAAGAAATGTAGGTTTTGTTGTTAAAGTGAAACACACGAATTAGTATTATACGTGTTAAATTATGTGTTAATGTTTGCAAATTCTTGTTTGTGTTAGTTACATAATGGAAAATGCAAAATTTATATATTTTTGAAGATGAAGAGTTGGGTGACTTTTTCATAAGTAAAGAGAATGAATAAAAAATATAACGTTTAATAAATAAATATGTATAATTTAAGTGTTGTTGTTTAATTTTAATCTATTATCTTTTAAGTTTTTCCCCTTTATATCTTTATTTCTAGTAAGATTTCTAAATAAATTTTGCAAAATTAAATGCGCAAAAAAGTAAAAAATTTTCCAGATATTCATGATAATTATACAGTCGAAATTTGCTATAGGGGGATTCTGTGTAATGAAGCTTGCCATATTATAAATTAGTATTAAAAAAAGTGATTTTACGATTAAATTGTAGTGTAATTTAATCTCCTTATAATTAGAAATAAAATAAATATTTCGCGACATTAGGACAACATGGTTCTTTTTGAATCTAAACTACATGTTAGATTGAAACTCGCTGTCCTTAGGTCGCGATTTGTCAAACCTAAAGGCCTCGTTACTCATATGACGGATCAGCTGTCCCGTTTTCCGTACCAAGCTGGCTTATTATGGGTTCTCTTACATAAACCTGCAGCCGAATTCTGTAATTCGCTTAGCTAAAGCTAAATCTCGATCGCATAATTGCCTTAGAGAACACAAAATTGAAAAATTTTAGCGATGCCATTTAAAGCTAAAATTGCGGCGAATTAAATTTGTATGGCATTGCCAAATTTAGCAATGTACGTTACAGAATTGCATTCGTAGCCAAAAACCGCTAAATCAGTTTTTTCGATTTTTAGTGATATAGATTTAGCTTTAGCGAATTACAGAATACGGCCACTGATGTTACTTTGTGGATGAACCTGACTTAATTAAAAGTTTTCGCCGCTTTTACGTATCAGTTGTTAAATAATTTTATGTTTATTGACAGTGCAAACATTTTATCGATGTACACAACGTTTTCTTTTTATATTTTTATTAAAATATATAACAAAATATTAAAATTTATGAGCGGTCTTTTTTTGTTATCATCGTTACAAATATTTTGACTAGTTTTTAACACATTTCAACAGCACATCACACGTTTACGTGTTTAAAGTATCTACCGACGATTAAAGTTGATCGCAACGTTGACGTGTACAACATATTTACGTTTGTGTAAAGAGAACTGTACTATTTTTCGTAAATTCCTTTATTTCATCTTTTCTTCTTCTTCAATACCCATTATATGTTTTATTACATAAAGAAATGAAATATAAAAATAATAAATTCTCATAAAATGAAATAAAAGTATCGTTTAAAAAATGTTGCTAACATTTTTTTCGAAACAAAATACGAAGTCTCTGAGAAAATTTTTTACCATTAAATTTTGAGGAAAAGATTTATGTGCTGAAGTAGATCTACAAGAAGAAATTTTTAAATTATTACTTAAATTGAAGCAAAATAAAAAGTTCAAATATGTATGTATTTAAAAAATATATTAAACTAAAGTCACTAAATCTTTAAGGATAATATATAATTATAAATTGAGCATTTTGAATATTCAGCAACAAAACGCATTTGTTACTATGTTTTTGATTTGAATAGTAGCATGTGATAATAATTGCACTGTGCCACATAACAAATATGTAGACGTTCTTATTTAGCAATTCTGTGTGGTTTTTTAAGCCAAAAAAATATTAATTTTTTTTGTATTAACGAAAAAGATTTTAATTCTTTTTATTTGCACGATGTGAATTCAACTTTTTCAAAAACATTTATAAAATTGTTCCGTCTCATTTAAAACTATTTTCAATGTGTGGTTTTTACTCACTAGTGATGAGTGCGGGAATACTACGTTTGTATGTCTTTTTGAAACTTTTTAAATTTTCATCTAAAGTTTATATGTTCTGGATCCTTGACATACACTAAGTCGATTTAGCCATGCAGATCTGACCGTTTGTTTAAATCACGCTAACTTCCGAATAACCCAATAGAAACGAACAATTTCAGTTTCAAATTCTTTAAAGTTCTTCTAAGCATTGAAATCCAGCACAACCGGTTCAGTAGGAAAAGAGCGTGGGGACAGCCTCCCTAAAAAATGAATATTTCTTATACAAAAGCTAACCCAAATGGAATGGAATGGAATGGACCTGGAATCATACAACAAAATTTCGTGTAGAACGGGCCATAATTTAGACTTGGTGCCATATAAAGCACAGTCTCGAAAAACACTCAAGTACGCCTGAAACCGAAAGAAGTAATGAATTTTGGAGTGACCTTTGGTACGATAGAGCTTTGTATGGCTAGAACTAACACCATGCAGTCGGAATGTATTTCGCTACAGCACTTTGTGTAATATATTCAATTTTTTTTGGCCAAAATTAATAACAGCTAGAATGGAAAGTATTTCGAATTGCAAAAGACGTTTTGGAGTAAGAAGGCCTTTACAATGTTGTCACACTTTTGTCACTCTTTCTTTCCCTGTCTCTCTCTCTCTCTCTCTCATACTCTTTCTTTTCTTATTTATTTTATTTTTCTTTTCTAACGCCTTCAGCGTAACAATGTACCATACCGGCCTCTGGGTGAGGGTGTCAGGATCAACTTTCTACCTTACCTAACCTGAGAAGGCCTTTAGCAAAAGATTTGGGTTTATCTTAAAAACATTAACCCTAGCATTACCAATTTTACAACCTTAGATTTGACATTTTTTGTTTTAAACTAAGAATTGATAAAATGCAGATTTAGTGTTCGATCAGAATTCAACTTCAGGCAAAAAACCTATAATTAAAACGTCGGCAGTATGGTATCATTGCTGGGAGAAAAAGTGGGTATATCGTCACCTTAAATCAAATATCGTTTTCTTCTGCACAGATACGAGTTCGATCAAAACTAAAAACAAATGCTTTTTTCCTACTTAATTGTAATATGGTTTTCATTTTGTTAATTAATATCATCCAAAATATTTGTCGTTCGGATTGCTAGAGTTTTTTTTTAAGGACCGCCGGTAAATCTAGCAGTTTTTTCTTCGGAGCATATCTTGTTGCTGCACGAGCAAAACGGCTCAAAACGTTTCGTTGTATACTGATTGTAAAATGATGTTGATTCTTTTAGAACGTTCAAACTTATCTGCATATTTTTCCTAACCTTTGAACGGAATGCTTTTTAACCTTAATTTAGAACTGAGAACTAAACCATTCGTAATTTTTTTTTAACTCAATTTAGTCTTACTAAAACTAGAAATCAATCCACCAAGTTTTGTAATGATTGGTTCATATTTCACCATAGGTTTAATATAAAACCCCTGCCAGGAGATCACTTTGACACGAATAAAACCTAAACGAAGCATGATATGCGGGAAATTATGTTCAACTCAGCTAAGTATGTTTAGAGATTCAATTAAGTATTATCCGCCTAGAGTTAAAACTTAATTGCCGGCATAATTATCATGATTCGCTCCGGTTTCCGGCATAATAAAGGAATTATAATTGCACCGTTAATTAAATAAGTCTTTTATATAAAGCGTACTCCCGAATTAACTTTAAACTACAACCGCATCTTATTTGTTAAACTGCCGTTCATTATTTATCGAAGATTTTGTATCAAGCCTTCTACAATATCTAATTCTCGTTAGAGATTCGGCACAGCCGAATATAAAACTTTTCCTTGTTTCTGGTTTACTTTGTACCTAAAAGCTATGGCGGATACTCCATTTTTTTAAATGAATTGAAATAATATTAATCATACGTACAAGTGTGCAAGTAGCCATCAATTTAGTTCCTAAAGCTGGCGATTCACTATTCAATTAAGTCCGTATGTAGTCATAAATTATAAAAGTTTGGCTTTAAAATTAAATTAAGTGACAGACTTTTTTGTAAAATTTCCATGTGAAAAAATTATTTTTAAAATTCAAACAAAAATTTGTGGAATCAAAAAATTTTTTCAAAGTTATTTTCGGGAATACAAAGTTTATCATTATGATTTTTGTATGACGTGTATTTGAATAATATTCAGCCAACTTATTTTGCATTTCGAATTTTTTCAAACAAAAAAAAAAAAAAAAATAAATTTATTTGCAACAAAAATAAAATTTTTCTTGAAAAATTACAACAACCTCTTTTTTTTTATATCATTTCTCTAGTATAAAATTAGTTTTTTCAAAAATAACCTACAATTGAAATAATTAAAAAAATCAGCCCAATTTTCTTTACGCTGCTCTTTTAGTAAAGAAACAACCTACATGTAGGGAATTTTGCCCTCTGCTGCCAGCACTGGTTGCATAAATATAAAAGAAGATTTTTTTAAATAAAAAACTTTAATCTTTAATATTTTTTTAAAATTTATTTGTTTAGTCATGTCATTTACCAATTAGTTCACTTTTAAAAAACTTAAAGTATAATGCCTAATTTTCTTAAAAATTAAAATGTACTATTTAAATAACAATTTAAATAAAATGTAAATATTTGCACAAAGGAAAAATAAAATAAAGCAATATATTTGCAATTAAATAAATACTCCTTAATTCAAAACAAGCACAAAACTAGAAAAAATTTTTTAGCAAAAACAAATTCTACCTGCAATAGAAAACCTGTATTTAAACGAAAATTCTAATCCACCTTATTTTGTTTAATTTTGCTTGTATTCTGCACACAAATAGTTAAATAAAAATAAAATACCCTTTTTATTTTCAGCAAACATTTAACTGCATACAAGTATGTGTGTGATAATCATCAAATGCCATCATCATTGTCGGCATCATCATCAGTTTGCATTTAAGTAAATATTAACACAAAAGCAACAAGAAAAACTTAAAAAGTAACAATAACAACATGTAAAAATAAATACATTCGTACACAAAAACAACAGCAAACATAGATATTTTTGTTGCAGTGATCCTTGTTGTAATATTTCCAAACCAGCAACTGCTCTTCTTACTGCAGTTGCAGCCAATGTGTCGTCTAAACGATTGTGTTTACACCAAACAGCAGCATTTTCTGTTTTTATGCTTCTTTTTGAAATGTTCCAATAACATTGCATATGTGTGGGCCCACCAGTTTTAGTTCAAATAACTTCTTTGGAAACTAATGCAATTTTGAAATTTTTTATAGCCTGCTAAACTCAGCATAGGTTTCGTGTTTGGTGTACAATATTGTTGTGCATTTTGTAAAATAAAAACCCCAAGGCTTGCAATTGTGAAAATATTATGTGGCTCGCATTAATAGAGTATAACTTTTATTACTAAATTCAAAAGATGCTTAAATGGAACATAAGGCAGAAGCAATATTCCTTTGAA
Organism: Pollenia angustigena; assembly: GCA_930367215.1. Classification (NCBI taxonomy): domain Eukaryota; kingdom Metazoa; phylum Arthropoda; class Insecta; order Diptera; family Polleniidae; genus Pollenia; species Pollenia angustigena. The sequence continues at coordinate 108,542,247 of OV884059.1, read as the reverse complement.
GGATATAAGCAGAAAATGGATTTCCCTTTTTTTTAAAAGATTTTTTTTTTAATATTTTTAGTGGTTTTTAGACCTTATATCAGACTATAGATTGAATAGAATACTTAAACTATTTCACTGCACATTTCAGCTGATGACATACATAGAATATTTCTGGAAAAAGTATTCAATATCGACAAGAACTTAAAGGAAATTTAATCCTTAGATCTGAATACAAGCAGGTTTAAATAGCAAAGGAGTTTGGAAAAATTCCTAAAAAGAAGATGACGCACACAGGTTAATTCCTGTAACAAGAACAGAACGTAAATATGGCAAGGTAAAGTTAACCAGTTTCTAATGGACCGCAGGGATATAGAAGGCATCTATTTAAATTTGGACCTGATGTTTCACCAAATTTTCCAATATACATTGAGCCAAAGGACGCTGAACATGCTTTTTTAGATGCAACAGATTTTACAAGGGTTGGCGTGAGCCAAAGGACGCTGAACATGTGTTTTTTAGGTGCAACAGATTTGACAACGGTTGGCGTGTACTTGATAATAAATTTGTCTATGCTAAACTCCCGAGAACATAATGACCATTATCTTGCCCTCAGAGAAAAAGTGACAGTTTATTTTAAGCTTTATTATTGAAATAAATACCTATATATGACTTTAAATCGAGGAGAAGATATGCAAACTTGCACGAATTTTGGAACAAGCATAAAAGCTGACCTGACTTGCAACGTAAGACTAAGAACAGTAATTGGCGATGTTAACGTACAGCATCTAGTGTATTCTCACATAATGAAATGCAAAAATTCACATCTTTTGAAGATTGGGCTTAAAAGACTAGACTGTATATGAATATTAGACTGAGTATGATATACCCCAAATTCGACCAGTGCTGCCAACTCTTTACCATTAAAAATTTATAAATAAGATATAATTAAAAAAACGCATCAATATTATAAAACAAATTAAAAAAAAAACGTATTTATTTCACTGAAATTGCACATAAGAGATTATTTTATTAATGCATTTTTAGTTACATAACAAAAATCTTTGGATAACGAAAAACTCAAGTTATCGATGAAATTTATTGTTTTTTCTATTGTAAAAGTCATTTGCGTGTTTAACGTTAAAACACAAAAAATGCAGCATCTATGGAATTTTTTGCTCAAAAATTTTTTAAAATTTAAAGAAAATTTGGCTTAATAAAAATGGCTAACGATTAAATTGATTTTGTTTTGGGGGTAAACGATATCAAAAATGGATTAATTGACAACACTTATAAACCCAAAGAAAAAGTATGGTTCGATATGGTTACTGACAACTTAATTAGTATGATTGCAAATTACCAAATTACTATCTTTGTATATAAACTAGATTAAACTAGGAGTAAGAATAGACTTAATATTACATTTAAGACTAGGCTTTAAACTAGAATGTAGACCCGGTTATAGACTTGACTGAACATAACACAAGAGCCGACTATACTATAGACGACTGGGCAAAAGAAGATTTGACTATAGACTATCAGATTATAAACGTCTACATTAAATACGACTAGAAAACTGGACAGAAGACCAGATAGACTAGTCAACATATTTAAATCCATACATTTTTATTATCATTTGTTAAAGGATACTCGAACCCTCATAATGTGTTACATTTTTAACGATCACTACAAAGAATATAACTGAAATTTAAAGAATTTAATTATTTTTATTAATAACCGACCACAATACATATTGACTCCACTTTGTTTTAATAAGATTATTGCCTTACTAGACTTCATTCTTGTAAACTAGGCTATTATACACCATAGCCTGACTAGACTAGTGTGACTTTAAAGTCTTACTGTGCTATATATTGCTATACTATCTATTGACTAGACTTTAGATAGACTAGACTTAAGGCTGACTAAACCTTAGGTTCATTCGATTATGGATTGACTAGACTCTAAATTGTCTAAACTACGGTATAGAGTTATAAATAAACAAGGCCTTAACTATAAGTTTTAAAATTTTATTTCCGTTACTTCTGATTTAAATATATAAATTGTTCTTTGTATTATTTTCATATATTTTTTAATTTTCTTTATACATACGTTGAACTCTAATTGGATATGCTGTCAAATTTCATTGTCAGCAATTTTTTTTTATTATTTTGTTTTCTTGTTATGTTGAAATTGTCTGCATGGCATTTTATACTTCTTAATCACACATTTGCAAGTAAACAAGCAAACTACAAAACTTTGTTCCTTAATAATTGTTTAAATGTCATAGGCTTTTCTTTATATTCAAATGCTGCTTTCTTTATTGTAAACTTGATAAACAAACTAAGTTCTGCTTTTGACGAGTAAATTTTACTTCAAGAGAAATGTACATAAAATCTGGCAATTAAGTTTGAATGTGTCTTTTTCGTTTTAAAACTGCAAAGATATAAAAAACACAAGAAAATATGCAGAATAAGAACTCTTTTAAATATCAAATACTTTTGTGCAATTATCTTCACGATTTTTTCAAAAATTTATGTTGCAGTAGTTTAAATTGGCTTATGCCTTGTTTACTATAATTTGTATAACAATTTTATAACATTCCATTTTTCAGCTTTAATTTGATTAAATACAATTTAAATGCAGCTTCAGAGAAGGAACTCCTAGCAATACCGTTTTGTGGATAATATTTTGTTTTATGCTCCGAATCACCAGGCCTGCAATCAACGTCCAATAATGCTGGAGAAATACATTTGGATTGTTCACGGACGGCTGGTTATCAGATTACATGGATATTTAGTTTTAATACGAATAAAATAGATTTATTTAATTTGTTTTTAATAAATTTTGTTTCTGGTAATATAACTATATAACCTGATAAGCCGTCTTCCGTGAACAATCCTTATAATTTTATTCAGCAAAGAGTTCCCTTGTTACCTGAAACCCTTCTCTTTTATCCGGGCTTGGGACAGACCGGGTTAGTCAGGCGGAGCATTTAATATTTATTTTTATGCAAATTATGATAGATTATTACATTTTTAACTCATTCTTTTTGTATAAATGTTATTTGTATAAAATGTTAATATTAATGTTCATTTATTTTTCTTCTTTATTTGCAGGTGAGATAATCTATTAATAATTAATACAAATCTATTTAGAGACGCGAAAGTATGTAAGTCAATAAATATTTTCATTCGTTTAAAATATTAAATTTTTAAGAAATAAGGCATTACAAATTTACCGTAAAATATTTAATTTACTTTTATTTTATTACATGTTACAAACACAAATTAATGCGAGAATTGTTTCGCAGACCTTCGTACGAAAAAAATTATGAGGGATATCTTCGAGTCGCTTTCAGTTTTTGCAGCTAAAAGAAATCCTTGCGAACAAACTTGGTTCCCCATTTAGGTCATATTGTCGTAGCTGAATGAAATGTAATAGAGCGCTTTTGATTCTTCAACTACTTAATGACTTAAAGAGACATTTTCGATAACATTTCAGCAGAATTGTGCCTCCACCTAGACAATTTCACGCCAATAGTTTATTTTCTAGGCTTCAATTATCTAGTTGGCTTCATTCAAATGGTTTCAGAAATGAAGAAGCTTTTTTATCAAAAACAAAAACAAAATATTGTTTCGTTGCTTGTGTAGTACAACGAAAGAAAAGTGCATTTTAGCTACATTCATCGCTAAACGAAAACCCATATACTCCAATTTTGTTTACAAAGTAGTTCGTTAACGCTATCACCCGATGTTCTGTGACTGGAATTTTTAATAATTGAAAAATTTCAGTTTTGTTTTGAGTCGTTCTTGAAAATAATAAAAATAAACACTGCACCATATATTATTTTGAGCGTGTGTAATGGCTTTTCATGTTTTATCCGCGAATTTTCGGTGCTTCACACGCGATAGTTCTGTTTTTTCCCATTTTCCGTTGGGCTTCGTCGCTCATAATAATGTTTGCAGAGAAAATCGCAAAAAAATAAAAATAATTATAAGACGTTTTGAGGAGTTTAGCGCTTTATTTCTTATTAAAGTTTATTTAGTATATGTTTACTTCACAAATGTCAAAGCAGAACTGACCTTTACCGCCACTTGCAAAAAATATAGCATCATCTTACGCCACCTTGAATGAGCTTTGCCAAAAAGCAAAACGACTTGTGCAGTTAATAATTCGGTTGTTCTTCAAAGTTATTAGAGAAGACGTTGTTGAAAATCGCCGCATGGTGGTCGCAAATGCGCTAACAGCCCTCCGACAAAGAAATATGCACTTGCGGTTTTCTTCCTGTATCTCAAATATTTCGTTTAACTTATCGATGTAATAACTTCCATTATTATTCAAATTCAAGTTTTTTCAGATTTTTAGGTTATATTTTATCTTAAAATAAAGAAAACAATATACAAATCTATTAAAAAGAAACCTCTATTGAAAAAACCAAAACTTAAAGACCCTGTGCTTATGAAATCATTTAACATTTGAACTGTAAAATATGAACTCATACATTTTCTATTGCTACATGTGCAAACAAATTTTAAACACAAACAAAAAAGTTTCTAACTAACAAACCTTCTCAAACAAGGAAGAGTAGGAAACAGTTAACATGCCATCATGCTTTCTACATTGAACAACAACAACTAACCATCGGAATCTCCAAGAACAATAATTGTAACAAGTGTTTGGGAAGCAAATTAATTGTTAGGACTGTTCTTACGGCTAATACTCATACAACAACAATACTCTCCACAGAAACAAAATACAACACAACAAGACACAACCAATATTAAGAAATAACAACAACAGCCTTAACTCGCAATAGCAATAACAACAATAAGCAAAAGTAAACAAACACAGTTGGGCCGAACAAGATGCGATGTGAAACGACAGATAAAAATCCTTATAGTTGTTATTTCTGTGTTGTTATTATAGCTAAAATGGGGGAAATTCCAAAAAAAAGTTCTTTATAACTAAAAAAAATTTAAAATTAAAATAAAAGATAAACATTTCCTTAACATAATTTCTTAAGAGTCAGAAAAAAATGTTAAAAATAATTTTTTTTATTCAGAAGAAAAATAAAAAGCAACAAAAATATGTACCAAAACTGTCAATATGTATTTTTATTCTTAAAAGATGGCAGACATTTCCCTATACTAGACATTTTCTAACCAATTTTTGTTGTCGAGCACAAATATATTTTAAGAAAAACGGTGGGCGGGGGAGGGCGGGGGGGGGGGGGGTGGGAGTTAAATCAATGCTCAGTGTCCAGATACAAATGGGTATAAATAAGCTCCTTAAGGAGTTTTTGTTAATGTTTGCAAAATTGATAAAATTGTAGTCTTTGCGGAAGCAAAAGAATGTTAGGAAATTTATTTATAAAAAAAAAAATAATACTACATTTTATAAATTTACAATCATTTTAGCTTTCTAAGAAAAACACGATTGATATTATAAAGAACTACCCATTACTCAAATTCAACGAGAGTGACTGACTTTCGATCTGAATTTGGGCAATTTCGATTACTAGGTCTTATTGACAGCGAATACACCATTTTCACATACATACACGTTACATTAAACCAGATCGATTCCTATACAAAATAAAAATAAAAAAATCCACCTGTCCACAGTAGGAGATTTTAGCCAAATTCCGTTAACTTTATTTCTTTTCGTAAACCAATCAAACTTAGTACGTTGTTTGAAGGGTTTGTACTGACGACTATAAATAACGGCTCTTACGATGTTGTCCCCATTACGCCACCAGTTGTTGTTCAATATTGAAGATGCATATATCATTGTAAATGGTCTTACGACTGTTATACTTCTCAGATTAGTGATTTAAAAATCTGTCGCAGCATCACTTTTGATTTTCTTTTCATAAACCAATTTTTCATAAGTCACCAAATTAGAAATTTTTGCTTATATTGTTTTTATTATTTCTTTAAAAAAATCAATATTATTTAAATATTTTTTGAGTTTTCTCGATTTTTTCAATAATAACTATTACTATTTCATAAATTTTGCCGCTTGTGCTTTCCACACATTTAAAAGTTTAAAATTTGTAATAATAGTGATCACTTAAAAGATCATAATTTAAAAGGTCGACCGAAGATGGTTGTGAAACTCTTAGTACGTACTTGTGAGCCTTTGTTCTCTCCTATGGTGAGGTATTTCGGCCTCTAATAACCCCTAAAAAAAATCCTGCAAGTTTGTATTGATGCTAAGTATATTTTTTTTTTCAAGAAAATTGTATGAGCCTGAAATTGTAAAAGAACGATGCACTCAGAACCGTCAAAAATATTCTGGTTGACTTAAAAGACTGTCAGTTTTCAAAGGTTGAAGAAAAAACTAAATTAATATGACAATATCAAAAATTACCCTACCAGGATATCTTTGCTAATAATGTCAAATAATTGAACACTCTGCAGTCAAAGGAGGCTGTAGTTTGTGATCGAAATGTGTAATTACATGTTTTGAAGGGTAAGCTCTAATATTTCATCAAAATAAAAAAAAATTTTGAGCTTTTTTCAGAAATATCTCTCTGTGCAGTAACGCCACAGAATTAAAGGTATATCAATGTAGCTTCTATAACTTTAAATAACGCCTGCAAGTACACAACTTTGTATTCTTTTTGAACCCATTAAGGCCCTGTGTTGCGTTTTCGCAACGTTCACTTAAACCTCCCCTCAGGCATATTGTTGTTACGTGATATTGTTATAAAGCACAAATCCTGTTTTTGGATTTGTATCATACATAAGTTTTTTTTAAAAAAATTTTTAATTTAAATTTTTAATTTTTCCTGTTTTTTGGGTATTTTTGGAAAAAGTTTAAAAAAATAAAGTAAAATATAATATACCTATCTTAGACTTTTGAAGGAGATAGCTAACATACGAACATTATTATTTCTACTCAAAAATCCAATCATCGTAGACATTTGAGACTTTTTTTATGATTGTATATATCCGTGATGCGAAAACGCAACACTGGGCCTAAACCATATACAAATTACATAAAATTATCAAATAAAATATATTTATACAATCACATGCTATTTAAATAAAACATGTAAATTATAAGTTGTTGTTATTACGCAGTAGGTAAATTCTCTATGTCAAGTGTGCTATTTTCCTAAAGGGAAGCGAACTTCCACCAAAGTAGTCCCGTGATAGGTCTTTGGGGGAAGAGACCGGTTCCAGTTCTAACAGTTTATATGAATAAGATCTATCACTTTTACATGGGTTTGTCATTGGTTAGTTGACACCATTTGACCAGTCACACATCTATTCCCAATGAACGTGTTAAGTGTTAGTTAGAACAATGTAAGATTATTTCGATACAATGTAGTATTTACCGTAATTCATTAATTTTTATACCCTCCACCACAATTAGTTGTGAAGAGGGTATATTCAGTTTGTCATTCCGTGTGAAACTTTTTTACTATTCATCTCAGACCCTATAAAGTATATATATTCTGGGTCCTTGAGTAATTTTAAGACGATTTAGCCATGTCCGTCTGTCTGTCCGTCTGTCCGTCTGTCCGTCTGTCCGTCTGTTGAAAACACGCTCACTTTCGAAAAACTCAAAAGAAATCAACAAACTTGGTGTCAAATTGCTTGTAGTTATCCTAAGCAGTTTTGGATTGAAATTCAGCAAAATCTGTTCAATAGGATCTGAGCTATGAATCAAAATGTGGAACCACCACCTAAAAAAAATTGATAATTTTGTTACAAAAACTAACATAAATGGTGGAAAAATGCACAGAATGATATAAGATTTCGCAACAGTTCGTTTTATTCAACTGGAAATCACGCTGTGAAATTTCGTGAAGATCCGTCAATAATTTACCCTAGGCCCCATATAAGCCCTACTCCCGGAAAACAGTATATTAAGCCTAAAACCCTAACTAACAATGCTATCATTACAAATTTTGGCAAGCCCCATATAAAACCTACTTCCGGAAAACAACTTAGTACGCCTAAAAACGTAAAAAATAGTGCTATCATAACAAAATTTGGTACATCAAAGTTTTATAGAACTAAAAATAAATCTTTGAATTTTCGTGAAGATCGGTTCATAATTTACCATAGGCCCTATATAAACTTTACTCCCGGAAAACAACTTAGTACGCCTAAAAACGTAAAAAATAATGCTATCATAACAAAATTTGGTACATCAAAGTTTTATTGGACAAGAAATAAAATTGTGTTATTTCGTGAAGATCGGTCCATAACTTAGCCTGGGCCCCATATAAACCTTACTCCCGGAAAACAGTTTAGTACGCCTAAATCCGTAAAAAATAATGCTATCATAACAAAATTTGGTACATCAAAGTTTTATAGGACAAGAAATAAAACTGTGTAATTTCGTGAAGATCGGTCCATAATTTACCCTGGGCCCCATATAAACCCTTCTCCCGGAAAACAGTTTAGTACGCCTAAATCCGTAAAAAAAAATGCTATCATAACAAAATTTGGTACATCAAAGTTTTATAGAACTGGGAAAAAGATTGTGAAATTTCGTGAAGATCGGTCCATAATTTACCCTAGGCCCCATACAAACCCTACTACCGGAAAACAGTTTAGTCGCCTAAATCCATAATTAATAACAAATCGTCACAGTTTAAGATAATAATAACAGCATACAGATATTACTCCTTAAACATTCGAACTGTCGGTGGAGGGTATCAAAGATTCGGCACAGCCGAATATAGCACTCTAACTTGTTTTACCTTCTTGTTCTTTCTGCACCAGTTAGATGATTAGTTCTCCTTTCACTGGTCATGAGTTCTATCTTTTTGGATTTGTTCTATTTTCACAAATCCAGGAACAATTGACACAAATTTCCAGCAGGGTTACTTCAATATTTGAAACCTCCACTGATAGCTAGGATATTTCAGGAGTGGGCATTATGTGGTAAATTATGAACCGATCTTTACGAAAGTTGACAGTGTGATTTCTAGTCATTTAAAACTGTGACAGAACAAAATTTATAACAATAGAATTATTTTTTGTGGTTTTAGGCCTACCAAAGTGTTTTTCGAGAGTGGGTTTTATATGGGTCCTATGGTAAATTATGGACCGATCAATTTACAAATGTGAAAATGTGACGTAGCAGTGCACCCAAAGTGCCTTGGAGCATATCATAATTAAATTAAAAATAAAATGTAAATGAATATCTTTTTTAATTTTTTTTCCTAAAGACATGAATAAAATATTTTAATTTAAAATTTTTACAAATTCGCTTAATTTGTATATCGTTAAGGCCCAACGTTGCGTTTTCGCAACGGGAGTTATCTGGGCTCCCACGTATCCGATTTGCCCAAAATTTGTTTTCTTTCATATTTAGGTATAAACAATTAAATTGTAAAAGTTTCATCATTATAGCTCAATGGGAACATGGTTCGGGCCTTAATGGGTTAAAAAGCGCCGCCACTTGAAGTCCAATCGCACCGTATCGCATATCATTATTTGTGTTGTCTTCACCGTGGTTTAACAATGTTATACACTACATGTAAGATCCAACCTTGTTGTCCGAAGGTCGCAAAGTGTTAAAATGCATCTTTAATATTTTGTACGACTGGCTTTACTTTGAAGATAAATTGGTTGTCAGTCGCAACCATATTCATAAGTCTCAACTGATCATAAGACAAATATTTAAATACTCTTAATATATTTTTGTAATGTTTAGAGTATATTATACAAATATATTTCTATTCTATTATCGGCTACCTAAAGAAACAAAACGATACATTTCAATAAAACCCCAATTCAGGAATAAAAAACTTAAATTTAAAAACTTTGGAAAAGGTTTTCTGATGATCTGGCCTAAGCAACCAGTGAAATGCGCATAGAAGCTAGCTTTCCCTCAACAATAAATTTCAGTTTATATATCAAATATGAAAAATTGTGAATTTAGCAAAAATCTTGATATAATTATTTAAGTTCGAATTGTGGTCACACTACTGTTGTAAAAGAATAGATTAAAGTAAATATGCGCACTGAACTCTAAGTTAAACTGGCGTTTTTTTTTTCAATATTTATGTATACTGTACCCATGTTCTGTAACTCTCGCGTCGATAAATTTTTTTGTTTGAAATGTGTGAAATGAAACAAAAATGCCATAAATTGAAACAAACAGCTGTTTTACTCACTTAACTGTGTCTGTAGCTTTGTTGGCGAGTACAAGCTGTCACGTAAGGAAATTACTCGCCAATTTACAGAAAAAGTGTGTCTGAAAAAAAAGCTTTATAAAATACATAACTGAAATTTAGCTCATAGAATAAATTCGAAAAATGAAAAATTTTGAATACAATATAAAGTAACCTTCGGAAGGAAATAATTCCCAGTTTCTATTTGTTAAAATAGTTTAGTTAAATACATTCAATTTATAAAGTAACACTATCCAGTGAGACACAAAGAATGCTGACGAAGGCCGTAGCGGGCCAGAAAATGCATTACATTTTGCTGGTGTCTAATAATTGTAAATTTTTCTGTACATACAATATACCTCATTGCTTTTCAAAGGAAGGCTAAGGTAAAATGTAAAAAGAAAATACAATATAATAGTCTGGTAGTGTATAAAGTCATTTCTGAAAAATTTAAGGAATAGAACTATTACAAAAAAGCTTTATAAAATACATAACTGAAATTTAGCTCATAGAATAAATTCGAAAAATGAAAAATGTGGAATCTTTCTAGCATATCGAGATTTAGTTTCTGTCAAAAAAGAGTGCTTACCTTCACAAACGGCTATTAGTGTAACTTCAAGTTCAGCAGAAGTAAAATTGCAGGCCCTTCTCGAACACAATGCAGAACGATTGTTAAATACACTTGATGCTGACTGTTTAAAAAAACTTCAAAATTGCAGCATCACTTTATTTTCTAAATGGGGATGTGATGGAAGCTCTGGTCAGAAACAACACAAGCAATGTAATTCAGAAAACTCATCTGATGCTAACTTATTCATGGTATCGTTAGTTCCATTACGTTTAAGAAAAACTTATATTGGCTTAGAGCCGTCAACCAGTAGAGTTACAGAAATGGATGTATGGAAAAATTAAATACCCTCTTCAACAAAGTATTGCAGAGCAAAAAAAAGTTTGTTAACAAAAAGGAAACTAAAGATTTCATAACTGAAGAAGTTCGAAAAATAAAAGATCGAATTAAAGAACTTCAACCGGCAATATTTAAATTTGATGACCAATGCATTGAAATTAATTTTCAAATGTTCCTTACAATGATCGATGGAAAAGTTGCACAAGCATTAACCAAAACAAAGTCTTCGTCAAGCTGTACCATATGCCAAAAGACATCAAGTCAATTAAGCCAACCCCCATCACAAGACAATAGTTTCAATGAAGAATACGAATTTGTAATTCATTCATACCAGAATTCGTTTTATGGAGCATATTCTTAAATTGGGTTATGGTTTGGAATTTGGCCCGTTAGGCGAAACAGTAAGAAAAAACAAAGAAAATGTGGAAAAAAGGAAGCAAACAAAAAAACAAATTCAAGAAAAATACCTTCACCTAGGCCTTATTATTGATCAGCCAAAACAAGGAGAAGGAAATTCAAATGATGGAAACACTGCAAGGAGATTCTTTTCCGATCCAGAAACTGCAGCATCTATCACAGGAGTACATTTTGAATTAATAAGACGATTCCAGATCATTTTACAAGTTATATCATGTAGCAGAAAGATAAATGCAAAAAAATTTGGCCAGTATGCAAATGAAAGAGCAATTCTTTATAACAAAAAATACTCTTGGAGACATATGCCAACCACAGTTCATCAAATTTTAAGCCATGGGGAACAAATAGTTCAACACAATATGCTACCAATTGGAGATCTATCTAAAAAGAAGCGCAAGAATGCTATTTGGGCATTTTTGAAAACATTCCTTTTCAGTTTTATCCTTATAACAACTCGTCTCGTCCCAAAAAAGCCAACATTTTGTTCCTGTGAATATTGGGGCTAAAAAATTTACAGGGGCCAAATATTGGCATTTTCTGACAGGATCTAAGTTCGACAATAAAAAATAAGTATCAGTTGTAAAATACAAGAGAAATAATGATAAATTAAAAAAAAATTATATTTGAAATATTCAGTTTTTACACCGAAACTCAACAAAAAAATGAAAATGCATTTTGAACTCCCCATAACTTTTGCTCCTATCAGTCGAATTTTACGTTTTATAGCGCAAATTAAAGCCTAACATTGCACCTATCGAGCAAAAAAATCGCATAAAAAAATACCGATCCAGTCAAAAGCTATGTAAAATTTCCCATTGTGTGCCGTCAACGATATGTGTTACTGGCGTTCTGAACGTCTGCAATGTCACATCGGCTTCGAGTGCAATATTATGACATTGATAACGTAACGACGTAATCTCTTTTGATTGTTTTTGGCATGAGTATATTTTTTCTCACTTTTCGAGAAACGATGGAATATTTTGTTTCACATCTTTTCGATGCAAGAAGTTCTCACTAAAGTTACAGAACATGGGTACTGGCTTCACTAAAAACAATTGCTATGTTTACAGAAACACTTACTGGATTCTTAACTACGATTCAATTTTCACCAAAATTTATTTTCACTTTGCTTTTGTTTGAAATACCTTCCTTATTAGTTTAAACTATTTACTGTGCTTCACTCAAAACTTGCTTATACCAAGTTTTTAAATTCACTTACATAAGGCCTAGTTTTTTTTTTTTTTTTTTTGTACAAAATATTTTTTAATATGCTACAACTGTTGTATTTCGACGCAAATGTAAGAAACTATGTTTTTGCTTAATCAAAATATACATAAATATGCAAAATATTTATTCTCTGATCGGCATTACCTAAAAATAAATTACATTCTATTAAATAAATTCTAATCATTTCAACTACATTTACTGTAAATTTATATTTTCTGAATTTTCAACTGACCCTTTTTTACCCATTTAAATGGTATTTGAGATAGCATTAATATTCCTGTATTTTTGTATAAATATTTGTAAAGAGATGTGTGTGTCGCGTATTTTACGACTTTGTCCTTAATGTATAAGTAGTTAAATTTATCGACATATACGATTACTCAGACATGCCCATACACAGTCACAGATTCACATGAGCGCGCTTACTTTCACATACCGACAAATAAATAAGCAAACATTCGTACGTCATTCATAAGTATTCTCTATGTATAATTTCTCTCTTGCCAATAAAGTTTAGGTACTACCTGTGTCCCTAGGGTTTTAATAAATAAAATACCTAAATATTATTAAAGAAATTCTTGATTGGTTTTGTTTGATATCAATTGATGTTGTTTAACAGAGACTTTTTTCTTTTACTTCAGTTTAAGGGGAAAAAACTTTGTTTTATAAATATGAAAATTTAATAAAAACTTTTTAAGTGATTTCCAAAATAGTTTTAATTCTTTATAAAAAAACAAAAAACTTTTGTCACTGCTGTATTAAATAAGAAAGGAAATTTGGGGATGAATACAAGTTTGAAACCACAAGAATTTTACCTCCAACATTTGGGCAAATTATTAATAAAATTAATTAGATTTTAGAAAAAATTGACTTTTCTGTTGTACTTATGGCCAATTTTCAGGATTGAGATTAAAACACATTTATGTTTAAAATCATTTTAAATACAAAATTGTCTTCTTCACTAAGCACTTAAATGAAGCTAAATTCACCGATGTAGTACATTTAAATTAAACTTAAGTTTCCATTGCAATAAGTTAGCAAGGTCGCCTCAACATCACAACAATACAACAACAACAGGCAAAGCATTAGCAGTAAGCTGTTTTTTTCAGACCTACACTTTCTTTTGATTTTTTTGTCTTTAGTAATGCCACCATACTTTTATCTTAATTAAATAAAACTTTTCAAAGAAAACTCAAAAAATCAATCTGTATATAAAAATATATATGAAAATTAACTTCCCAATAAAAAATGGAGCTTCCAACGAAGCAGGTTTGTAAGGGAGAAACATAAGAGTTGCGCTTACCATTGCGCATACGGAAGACATGAATTTTATATGGCGAGTTCCCACTTTGAAGCAATACATTTTTGACACATGAAGCGCATTATTCAGCGCATAAAAAAATGTTGGATGTAACGATCAGCTTTACACACTGAATGTTTTGATACAGTTATTTTTTAGTATTTTCCCTTACAAACCTGCTTCTTAGTAAGGGAATGCCGTAGCACTTGAAATGTTATTTTTTTTTATAAAAGTTGTTGAGAGTTTTATCACTTACTTTACTGCATTTCTGTATGTCTTATTGCGTAGCGCATAATTCTGCGCTTATTTTTTTAAATGTACCATTAGTGCTTCGCAATATGATAAAATTTTTTATTGGGTTAATACTATCCTGAAAATTGGGCATCACACATTTATTGATGGAGGCGTATAATTGTTTTCTGTTTCGGGTTTTGTGTAATAAATATTGATCATACGTACGAAGTTCGAGTCTTCAAATTTAATACATATTGGAACTTTTTATCACACAACACACACAACATTGGGAATCGCAACTTACATCGACATTATAGATAAATTTTAATTTATGCGACATGTTAGACAGAAAAAATAAGCAATAACAGCCATTGGGAGTAAGTGCATTTTTTTATGCTATCGCCTGACACCATAGTCTATCTGTACAATACATTCGTTTTGCCAAACCAAACAAATATTGCGAGAGTATTTGCTAAACCTTTAAAAATTTAGAAAACTGTCGGCTTACCCTGATGGTTTTTATTAATTGTGTCCTTTTTTCTTAAGCTCTGCTTTAAAAAAAAAATGATTAGTTGGCATTTACAATAGATTTCAAAGTTTTACACACATTTTGGGCTCTTTCTGTATTTTTGCAAAAGCGTTTTACATATTTTTTTGTGTTACGTAAACCACAGATTTTTCGAATTGAATTTTGAAATTAAAAAACAGAAATACCCAGTAAAACAGCTCACTTATTTAAGTCGAAAGCACACAAAAAAACTCTCATAAATATTCAAGCATAACCTTTAAAAACAACACCAAATGCACATGCCAACATATTTCTGCTGTATACCTCAAATAATAGTTCTGGCATATTTTTATTGCTTTGCTTAGGAAACAATAGTTTATGTTTATTGCAGCATTTATATTGTTTTATTGTTTTTATTTCATTAGAACTCCGTCCTGTTTGTACCAATTTAGTTGACTTTTTTTGCTTTCAGAGGTTTCATTAGATTTTTATGGTTCTCTTTGAAAGTGTTTATGATTTCTATACTCTGAACCACCATAACTAGTTAATGAGGGTATTTAAAGTTTGTCATTGCGTGTATAACACCAACTCTTACTTATTTTAAACCCCATTTAGGCCCTTGCACAGTGTCTGTATCTGTCTGTCTGTCGGGATGTCTGTCATCTGTCTGTCTGTTAAAAATAAAAACGTTCGCTTCAAAAAAAAAAAAAAAAAAAAAACTAAAGAGAAATAAATGAGTTTGCTATCGGACTATTTAAAAAAAGAAAATATGTTGTTTCTTAAGCTAGGAGAAGGACCTCTGGCTATTTTCTACTTTCTTTTCTTCAAATGTTTATTGAGACTTGAGCCCCAGGCTTGAAATCCTACACAGGAACATTAAATGATTCCTCTAAGAGTTATCATAATCAAGGTGAAAATTGTATGACAATGTTTGGTATATAGGAGATTATCAGGGGTGTCATGGAAATCAAAAACGTAAAACGAAAGAATTTGTCAGTTGTTTTTAATGAACTTTTAATCTAATTTTTACAATTTTTGTTAAAAACTTCTGTTTAATAGAGCATTATTTGTATAACAATTGTCATAAAATTTTTTTATTACAGAAATCTTATTGAAAAACGACTCTTAAAATTCTTTCGTTTTACGTTTTCGATTTCCATGAATGTTTGTGGCACTTTGAAAATATGGTTATTAAATCAAAATCAAAAAGTACTTTTTAACCCATTTACGCCCAAAAAGAAACTGAAGGTGAAGGTGAATGAATTGTTTTTATTGTTATTTATTTATTCCCTAAAAATTTTAATTCACTTTGTAGAAAAATGGGTATCCTCACTTGGAGCAATGGGTATAAGTGTGAAATTATCTTAAGTAGTTTTTTAAACTTAAAGAGTTTTTATACAAAAAACACATCTTACACTTACAATGCCAAATAACACACCGTAGTTGATTAACTACCCGTTCCGAATTATGTGCGTTAACAGTTGTCGATGACGTTTGACGCTGTTTGATAAAACAAATGTTATTTTCAGCTTAACATTATACAACGTGTTACCGCCAAGCGTTACCCACTGGCATGTCCAAAAGATATATAATCGTTGCCCACCACCACTTTTTCCCTCTTATGGATACTCTATAGAGAACGATTGATGGATTCATTTGATCATCAACTCCCATACAATAATTATGATGTTGATGATGTACAAACAGTTGGTATACTGAAGTCCACCTTCCGAGCCGTTCCTCTATTTTTTTTACTTTCGCAAGCGATCTTTCAAATCAAATTGTGTCTATTATTTTGATTAGCGTATAAAATGCGGCTTTCAACAATCATATCAATAAAATTGATATCAAATATTTTTTCAAATAAAACAAAAAGGCTATAGCCCTTCATTATTTTAACGAAGTCTCTAATGTGAACCGCATCATTCGCAATATGCGTTATTCTATAAGTTGGTATTGCACATCTCCATTAAGGATTAACCTGAGAACCACTGGTTTGACAGTAGCCTTAAGCATCATAACAGTAACGACTATTAAGGACCCAAGTGAGCTTTTTAAATAATGGCTGGCTAGGGGACCTAAAATAAAAAAAAAAAAACATTTCATTGAGCCAAAAAAATTATACTTATTATTAGAGTATTTTGATTTAACATTTCTATTCACAAATTGATTTTCTCAATTTGCAATGTAAATTTGCCAGCGTTATTTAAACGTTTATCTCTTTTTTCATTAATGCTAATTTAAATTGGACTTTAACCGTTTTACGAAAATTTCAATAAAATACTTCTATGGAAATATGTTTGTGTGTTCGACTTTTAAATTAAATATTCTATATTTTATCTTGAGCAAGCAATTTAATCAAGTTTCTCTAAAAAGAACTTAAATTTTTCTTACAGGCTTTGCAGCTTTAAATACTTTCACTTAAATTTAGAAAATTACGTATTCCTTTTGATTAAAAATTTAATTCAAATTCCTTTCACTTTTAAGTTTGTTCTGCTTCAACAGCAATCTTTAGAAAGTTGTTTAAAAAAGCTTAATCGGGCATGTTCTTAATTATTCTGCATAAAAAATGCTGTGCAGAACTTACCTTCTCTTTAAATACTCTTATGCACTTAATACTTATTCACACAAACATTCAGTTACATAAACACTCACACCTTAAACCGTTATTAAACAATTTTTCCTTCATTTAAACGTTCTTTAAGTTTTTTCCTCGCATTTTTTTTTGCTCTCAGTTTGCTTTCTTGCTTTTGACGTAATTTTTGCCTTTTGTTATTGAAGTATACTTAAAGGAGGAGGCTTAACACTTGTTGAAGATTTAAGCAGAGTTCATACTTTTTTAAAACTTAAATTAATTAAAGCAAAATAAAGATATACGAACATTTTTTAAACTACTTTTCTGTTCTAGAAATAAAAAAAGAAAACAGAAACAGAAATACGTGTAAGTTTCGCCAAATCATGGTTCTGCCACCTCCTTTAATCTAGATTATTATTATTTTTATTTTCTTGCTAAAAACAGCGTTAGGAAATTGGGGTTCTTTTATCGGAAGTAGGAGTTGTGATTACGTGAGAGCTTCGTTCTTCAGCTTTGTTCTCTTTGTGTTTCAACTTTAAAATTTAACAATTTTTTGTTCATACAGACAAAAAAAAAACCGCTCACTTTAAAAGAAGGATGGTGAGATTAAATAAATAAAAAAGGTTATTTGATATATTTTTCTTGAAAAATCTCACTTAAATCTGACATAAAAACTTTTTAACTTTTAAACTTTTAAAAATGTACTTACAACACATCCGTCGTTCTCCTACACTGACACCATTACAGTCACTGATGTATTGGTGGTATTTAACAGATGTGTTACTTATTGTCTGATTACAGACTTAATTAATTCCCAGCAAAGAGCACAGAAGAATGCAAAAAAAAAATCTGCTGCATAAAACTAGAAAAAAAAAATCTTCAGCAAAATTCCCAGTCCAAAAAAAGCAGACAAGACAAAAAGGATACTGGCAATATCATGGTAAAATCAAGCAGCTTAATACTTTACACAACAAAAGGGAGCAAAAAAAGAGCAGTTAATAAATAAAACTTTTGATGGTGTTCATGATGAAATTACCAGGAAAGCTGCGCGTCAAAAAAAAAATATAATTACATTTTTATTAATGTTCAAAAACACAGTAAAATTAATAAAAATTAAGAGGCAAAAACTAAAGTTGAAAACATTAAACAAATTTCCTGCTTTGATGCGATATTATATTTTTTTTTTTTTTTTGCTATACTACATTCAAGCCCTCTTGGCAAACTAAAATGTGCTTGTACGTCTACATAAATTTTTCAAGTTGTTTTATACTTCATTTTGATTTAAAGTGTTATCCTTAACACATGCCATGAAATTTTAATTATTTTACGAAGAAGAAGTCAGAAAAACATTTTAAAATTAGCAGTAAAGTAAGGAACTAGCTCGAAATTAATAATTGAAATGCTTAAGTGTGGGTTTTAGCCGCTTTATTGAAACAAAATTACAAACATATTCATTACAACATTTGGATGTTTTTTTATCAATTAAAGTTACACAGCTAAAAAATTTAACCCATATTCGCTTTGATCAAAACTATACAGAAATTTAATAACTTAATAAATAAATCAAATTTGAGTCAAAAAAATGTAAACAAAAGTGTCTGTTTTCAAAATATTAACCAAATTTTTAATGTAATTTTATTAAATCGCCTTTTATTCTTTTTGATAATTCTGGAGATGGTAAGACCGTAGTAAGATTGTAGCTCCAATATTTTAAGGTGTTACATACATCAGTACAAACGCATAATACCCTCTTCACTATTGTGGTGGTTTGGATATACAAATTAAAATGCGTCTGTTTGTTTATTTCACAGTAATTGCATGATTACGCATAACATAGACTATAAATATTTGTAATAAATTTTGAACTTGGCGTGGCAGCTTTCATACAAAGACAACGTTAACGGACTACAACAAAACAGTAAAAGTGTTTCAATTCCACCATAAATATGACAGCACTGTTGAAGACCAAATACACAACGTTGTACGATAATTTATTTACAGGACGGTTACAGTAAAATATTCAAAATTTTGAACAAACATTTTAATTAAACTTTTAATTAAAAGAAATGAACCTGTCAATTTGTCCAGCGATTTGACAGCAATCTGTTATTTTCTGGGCTCCGCAAACTCACTGGTAGGGATGAAACGATACCTCTAAGGTATCGATACTTTTACTCGATGTGGTATCGCTCGTAAAGTATCGATTCCTAATCAGTATCGAAAAAAAAGTATCGATACTTACTTGTATCGGTACTTGTATCGTTTTGTATGATAAAAGAATAGAAAAAAGCATTTATAAACGTTCTTATTAGTGTTTTAGTACTATATAATACAATAAGAACTACGACCCTTTAAAATTTTTGTGCAAAACGAAAAGTTTAAAAATTGAGACCACTTTTTGTTACCACCTAGTACCAATTCCCTTCCGAAAAGTCTTTTTTTATCTTAGGAAACGAAATTTTATAGAACGTTCAGTGGTGCGATTCACTAACTTTTAACGATCCGACAATCGTAATATTTGTCGACATTTATATTCGCTTGCAGTAACGATAGTGTGATTCTGTAATTTTTTTTAACGATAGTACACAGCTGTTTTTTTTTGTAACATCTCTGTCTACAAAATGTTAAATAAAAAACGAAAAGCACAAAAGAGAATAAAATAAAAACATATGAAATTGTTCTTAACCCCCCTTGTTACACATATTTTTTCATTTAAAATGCACTGAAAAAGGTCTGGCCAGACTCATAAGTAAGACGAAGGGTTAATTTGTGGTTTTATATTTTTTTTTTGTGAATTTTACATTTAGAATTTTATTTTTGTTCTTAATTTGCTTTCTTTTTGCAAATTTTAAATTTATTATTTTGTTTTTGTTCATACATTTACATATGAATATATCTTTGTATGTATGTAAGCTATTTTAAACATAAAAAACATTTTATCGATAAAATAAACACAAACTAAATTATTGTCGCTAAGATAACGACAAAAAAATTGCTTAAAGTAACAGCTGACTTTAAACGACAGCGAATATCGTTAAAAATTTTACAGAATAGCATATTCGATAAATTTTCGTTATACTTATTTTAACGATTCGATTATCGTTATAAAAGTTAGTGAATCGCACTACAGGATAACATCCTTCACCTTTTATTCCAGAAATCAACAATGTCACTGTGTATTAATTTTAAATGTAAATATGTTTTTTATTTTTAAATTGGTAAATATATAATAAAGTGTGGTAAAACCATAATCTACGATGTTAATTGTCAGCAGGGTTGTTGTGCTTTTCTCTTAAAAAATCGTCAAAAGTTTTAACAAAATTCGTCAAAATCGTCACAAACAGTTAACAAAATCGTCAACAAATCGTCAAATATTTTAATTTTACAAATCAGAGAGAATTTATTGCATTGATTGGTTCAAAAATATAAATTTTTAGCAAGAAATTCTATTTATGATAAAGAAAGTGATATGGTTAAGTTTTATTCTATTTATTTCAGCAAGTAGGCTGAAATATTTTTAACATTTGAAAATAAATACATAAGAAAAATATATTTTCATAAAAAGATAACATTATTTTTTTATTTTTTCATTTATCCATATTCACAAAATATTAAATAAAAAAGAAAATCTCCTTTTCTATCTACTCGAGCTACCTTAAAATTATTAATTTTTAGCGCTATCACTTTTGCAAATGGTTTTTACAGTTGAAGGTGCTAAACCAAGGGGTCTGTCTGTATCAACATCGTGTTCACTTGACTTGACACGTTTTATTACGTCCAAACTAATGCATTATCTTCTCTTTGAACTCATTTTTCTGCACAGCTTCTTATTAAGAACTAACTTCATACTTCCTTACACGCAACTTTACTTAGAATAATTATAACTTCAGTGAAAAAAACCGATCGTATGTAGCGTCGCAAATCGAAATCATTAAAACGCAAAGCGGATTTAACCAATTTTTAAGAAGCGAAGCAAATCGGGGCTCTAGTGTATATTTTTTGCAGTATCGATGGCATGCATATATGTAATTGAAGCACAGCCGCGAATAACGTTGTAAACGCCACATTTTGGAAAAATTGTTTTTTTGCAGATAACCGTTGACATCAATCTATTACACGGTTTAAACATCAAATCAACCAAAACTATACACCTTAACGCCTTCAAAATGGCATACAAAGTGTCAGCCAGTGGAAGAACATTGCAAGTTACTAACAAAATTATGAAACCGAAATGGTTTTGCAGTGCGGAATAATATTTTAAAAGCCTATTGCATAAAAGTTTTTATTATCATCAAAAAGTAATTTCAATTTTTGGGAATACAAAATTTTAATTTCAAAAGATTTTGTTATTCGTGCTTAATTCCCAGTTTTTATTATTGATAAAAACACTTGAAATTTATTGTTGATGGGATAAGCTATTCCTATGCATTTCACTGGTTGCTTAGGCCAGATCATCAGGAAACTTCATCCATAAAGGTGGGGAAATGTAAGATGAGATGATCCCACTGTTGTTTATTGTTGATGTGTTTTGTTTAAACTTTGATATTGTTACAAGTAGAACTGTTGATATAATTCTTATACGTTTAACAGTTTTATTTGGTTTAATATCTTTAGTTTGTCTAAAACCTTTATGGATGAAGTTTCCTGATGATCTGGCCTAAGCAACCAGTGAAATGCATAGGAATAGCTTATCCCATCAACAATAAATTTCAAGTGTTTTTATCAATAATAAAAACTGGGAATTAAGCACGAATAACAAAATCTTTTGAAATTAAAATTTTGTATTCCCAAAAATTGAAATTACTTTTTGATAATAAACAGGCGGTGCACGGCCTAAAAAACACTTAATTGACAACATCTTTTGTAAGTTGTTGTTTTTTTCATTTTGTTTTTCTTAACCTACTTACAACTACAATTAATGTTGAGAGAATTTCAACTAATTGTAGTGGGGAAATGTAAGATGAGATGATCCCACTGTTGTTTATTGTTGATGTGTTTTGTTTAAACTTTGATATTGTTACAAGTAGAACTGTTGATATAATTCTTATACGTTTAACAGTTTTATTTGGTTTAATATCTTTAGTTTGTCTAAAACCTTTATGGATGAAGTTTCCTGATGATCTGGCCTAAGCAACCAGTGAAATGCATAGGAATAGCTTATCCCATCAACAATAAATTTCAAGTGTTTTTATCAATAATAAAAACTGGGAATTAAGCACGAATAACAAAATCTTTTGAAATTAAAATTTTGTATTCCCAAAAATTGAAATTACTTTTTGATAATAAACAGGCGGTGCACGGCCTAAAAAACACTTAATTGACAACATCTTTTGTAAGTTGTTGTTTTTTTCATTTTGTTTTTCTTAACCTACTTACAACTACAATTAATGTTGAGAGAATTTCAACTAATTGTAGTGGGGAAATGTAAGATGAGATGATCCCACTGTTGTTTATTGTTGATGTGTTTTGTTTAAACTTTGATATTGTTACAAGTAGAACTGTTGATATAATTCTTATACGTTTAACAGTTTTATTTGGTTTAATATCTTTAGTTTGTCTAAAACCTTTATGGATGAAGTTTCCTGATGATCTGGCCTAAGCAACCAGTGAAATGCATAGGAATAGCTTATCCCATCAACAATAAATTTCAAGTGTTTTTATCAATAATAAAAACTGGGAATTAAGCACGAATAACAAAATCTTTTGAAATTAAAATTTTGTATTCCCAAAAATTGAAATTACTTTTTGATAATAAACAGGCGGTGCACGGCCTAAAAAACACTTAATTGACAACATCTTTTGTAAGTTGTTGTTTTTTTCATTTTGTTTTTCTTAACCTACTTACAACTACAATTAATGTTGAGAGAATTTCAACTAATTGTAGTGGGGAAATGTAAGATGAGATGATCCCACTGTTGTTTATTGTTGATGTGTTTTGTTTAAACTTTGATATTGTTACAAGTAGAACTGTTGATATAATTCTTATACGTTTAACAGTTTTATTTGGTTTAATATCTTTAGTTTGTCTAAAACCTTTATGGATGAAGTTTCCTGATGATCTGGCCTAAGCAACCAGTGAAATGCATAGGAATAGCTTATCCCATCAACAATAAATTTCAAGTGTTTTTATCAATAATAAAAACTGGGAATTAAGCACGAATAACAAAATCTTTTGAAATTAAAATTTTGTATTCCCAAAAATTGAAATTACTTTTTGATAATAAACAGGCGGTGCACGGCCTAAAAAACACTTAATTGACAACATCTTTTGTAAGTTGTTGTTTTTTTCATTTTGTTTTTCTTAACCTACTTACAACTACAATTAATGTTGAGAGAATTTCAACTAATTGTAGTGGGGAAATGTAAGATGAGATGATCCCACTGTTGTTTATTGTTGATGTGTTTTGTTTAAACTTTGATATTGTTACAAGTAGAACTGTTGATATAATTCTTATACGTTTAACAGTTTTATTTGGTTTAATATCTTTAGTTTGTCTAAAACCTTTATGGATGAAGTTTCCTGATGATCTGGCCTAAGCAACCAGTGAAATGCATAGGAATAGCTTATCCCATCAACAATAAATTTCAAGTGTTTTTATCAATAATAAAAACTGGGAATTAAGCACGAATAACAAAATCTTTTGAAATTAAAGTTTTTATTATCATTATTTTAAATAATAGAAAAAAAAGAATTTTAAAACAAATAATGCTGCCTGTCAAAAAACGTTTTTTTGCTCTCCTGAAAAATTATTATTTTGTAACTTAAAACGTTATTCGCGGCTGTGCTTCAATTGTAGACTTCGGATTACTTATGCTTCTAATGAAAGCCACCTGGTTCGTGATGGGGGAAGAATTTTTTTTTTGTTTAATTTCCAATAACTTTTGTATTTCGAAATGTTGATTTTACGTTTTGGACTATTCCCAATAAAATTGTAAATTTTTCTTGTGTTTAATTGATGCCAGAAAATCATCATAACACTATTACTTTTAGTAAAAACAATCGTCACATCTAACAACCCTGATTGTCAGTTACACCTTAACGCCAAGTTTTTTGACCTTTCTTTGTTTCAGTATTTAACAGCTTCTACCATTGAGAGATACACAATTCAGCAGCGTGTTAAGATTGTTAAAGCCTTTTACGAAAATGTTTGTTCAATCCAAATGCATTTCGTGCACATCGTGATTTTTTTTGGTCAGCATAATCGACCAAATGTTTCCACAATCGGGAATATTGTGCGCAAATTTCAGCCAACCGGGTCTGAAAAAAATGTAAAAAACAAA
The DNA here is from genome assembly GCA_930367215.1 of Pollenia angustigena. Classification (NCBI taxonomy): domain Eukaryota; kingdom Metazoa; phylum Arthropoda; class Insecta; order Diptera; family Polleniidae; genus Pollenia; species Pollenia angustigena. The sequence goes on along the minus strand of OV884059.1, from coordinate 108,517,675 downwards.
TGTACATGCTCGCCCAGTTAGCTCTGCGGCTGGCGGCGTTATCGTACTTCTTCGAAAATGAGGTCGGCCAAGCAATTACCGTGAATGACGTTCGCTATCGCGAGATGATAACGGACTTCCTATAGCCATAAATTGAGGAAATGGAAAAAATTTTAGATTAATTTCAATACCAAAGTGAAACGATTTCTTTTGACCGATTTAGTATTTAGTATTTATTTATTTATTTGATGTTCCGTACACAAGACTTAGAGTCTCATATTGCAGTACAGAACTGAGCTTTTGTAAAATTGCAGGTTTTGTTATTAAAAACTTAAAAACTAATAACATAAAAATATTACATATTTATTATCAATTTAAAATATTTTCAAATTGGAAACAAAAAACATAAACAAAAAAAAATTTAATTAAACTAAGTATAAAATCTTATAATAATTAATTTAACATAACCGAGTAAAAAAAGGAAAAACAAAAATGCAGTTTCTTCATTTGAATAAGCAAATAATGTTATTTTTGAACTGAAGTGCATTACTTATAACTTGAGAGTCATATGGAAGTTTATTCCAGAGACGAGTAGCGTATATAGAAAGAATTGCCATTCGGATATCAAACTATGATGTCTAAAGAGTATCAATCTTCTTCCCCTATTGGATCTTGAAAAATTCAATCGATCATATAAATGCTGTGGTTGTTTAGTGTAAATAATCTTATGTAGGAATAGTAATATTCTAGTTTTAAGAAGACTATCAAAACTTATGCCATACAACTTTATCGCAAACGCTGAAACCCTATCAAATCGTTTCAAACCATAAACATATCGGGCGATATTATTAAAAACGACGTTAAGTTTTCTTTTACTTTGTGTGTCACAACTAGCAAAAATTTCTCACCCATATATGAGAGTAGGTATTAAATAGGTTTTAGCAAGAAGTATTCTAATATTTATTGGCGTGCAGTGCTGTGTTTGCCAGAGTGTTCTCAACATGGATACCGATACCGAGTATTCTTTTATCGATACTACTTGTTACTCGGTTGCTAAGTATCGATTACAAAAATACTTGGTACTTATATAAAAGTATCGAATATGTACTTGTATTTACTGGTATCGTTTCATCCCTACTCACTGGTGCATTAATTTACGCACTGGGTGCCAAAATTATTATGTGTTAATCGCGGCATACGATCAGCAATGCTCGAAGAATCGAAGAAACCCGTATGCACAAAATCATTTTCAAATGGTTATTCGATATAATTTTTATATATAAAGAAGGATCTATTCAGAAGCTTTAAAATTATACCAATATTGGCATTATACGTTCAGAAATGTAATGGAAAATCGCATATTAACCCTTCTGCATCCCTTGGATATGTGCCCTTCCTATGATCCTTTGGGTCAATATGACCCAACAATAAAATGTTAACAGCATTTCATATTTAAGTGTAATAAAAACAAAAGCGATTCTATTGATTATTTGACCGAAAAAATTATTGATCGATGATTCTGAATGAAGATGAACTCAATTCAATAGAAACCAAATTTTAAAGTGGAATTAAACTTGCAATATCGCATGTTGGGTCATATTGACCCAAAGGATATTAAATGTGTGTAGATCGTGTTTTTTGGAGGGGGAAGGAAAAAATAAAATTTTATTATTTTCATTTAAATTTATAATTTTTGTCCCTGTAATGGATAAATTGAAGTTTCACGTCCATATCTTATATTAAAAGGGACAAATTTTGCGTTTGAAAACCAAAATTGGGTCATATTGACCCAAGGAGTGCAGAAGGGTTAATATAAAAAGTTATGAGGCCCATAAATCGCAAACTATGCGTTTGCGCCACTTTTTTCACTTAATATTTTCTTCTTAGTTTTCAATTTTCTTTCTCCCTAGGTACTTGGAGCTGCGTCTGTTAACTAGATTTAAGCCATGATTTTGTAAATGTAAATTTTCAGACATATTATTGATTTTGTAAACATATTAATGTTATTGTAATCATGTTACTATTAAATTATTCCTCTACATGCCCACCAAAACCATATGATAATTGCCCACGGCCAATTTGTAATTAACATAATCATTTATATGATTATTGACAATAATTTTATGGTGGCTTAAAATATTTTAAAGCAAACATGTATGTTGTTAAAGATAACTATCATATGATTGTGGTAGACATTAGAGTTGTCATTTAATCGCCTTTCAGCTTTGTTCGAATAATTCAAATAATTGTTTTTGTTCGTTCGATCTAACGATTAAATTTGAAAAATTATTCGATGGATCGATGAGAATAACGAATAAAAAAAAATTAAATATTTTAAATAAGATACATCCGTCCGTTAATTTACAACTATGGAAAATCTTCAATTTTCCTCTTTATTTTTTCTCAAATCCACTATGACTTCTTTTTTTGATGCGTACAACTTTTCATCTAAGCTCCATATCGTTGTATTACTTAAAGGAATCGTAAAATCCATAATTCTTAAATAATCCGATACAACTTTTGATTTTCGAAAGGCGTTTGCAGACCTTCCATCTTTAGCCAAACTTCTGCGTACAACTTCTTCTATAAAACAACCGCTGTCTCTCTGTATGTATTTTTCCATTGGAAGAAGTTCGGCAAATTTTGATGACGTTGGATTATCTTCTACTACATCGTTTTCTATTGTAATATTGCGACACCTTAAACGCGGTTAAGCAACTCGAGCGTCAAATCACATCAAAATGATTAACCATATATTGAAGTTATTTGTTAATCACTTCAAATTGACATGATTACAACTTAATCACTTCATTAACCACATCGAATCCTCTGAACAAAACTCAAACTGAGTATAATATAGAATCGGCCACCATGTAAGTAGCCCTCGCGTTTACAACCGACCATGATTTATTCTTAATGTTTTTATTTGACTTTGAATAATTCGTAAATTTTCACAATTCCTTAAATAATATGTTTAAAATGATGTTCTGATCAGTTTATTAAAGTATTTTTTTATCCATTTTTAATAATTTAAAGAAATTTAAATTTGTTTGTTGCATTTTTTTTTCTTTATCATCTTTCATCTAAATCATCTCAAATGTAATGTGAACGGCTCTGATTAACTTAATCAACATGTCATGAAAATTGTTTAACGTTTGATTTAAAAAGAAAACAGCTGTTACAATTGTTAATCAACGATTTGTTTAATACGAACATAAGATACATTTTTGAAATACAATGAATACTTAACACGGTTTTTGCCTACTAAACATTGAGATTAATTACAATGAGGGCTATAGCAACAATATTTTTTACTTTTTCTACATTTTGTATAAAATCGCTAAAAACGTATGAGAATAAATCAAAATCTAACAGCCGTATTCATAAACATTTTAAACATCATTTGAAATCTGTTTTAAACATAAATCGTTAAAATTGTATTCATAAGCGAATATAACCTTAAAACCCCTATTTTAAACCTTGTGTAAATAAGCGAATTTTAAAATTGGTTCGACCCTTGTTTAAACCTATTTTAAAATTACATTTTTGCTTTGTGTATATGCATATTTTGAACATTTTTGCGTGAAATTTTCATTCAATATATTATTATGTATTAATAATAAAATGAAATTCAAAAATATGTATGAATATTATTTATATATTTTTCAATTTCACAAATTAAAGCTCAAAACATTATTAATTTTACAAAATGAACTAGTGCTGTGTAAACGATCAAAACAAATAAAATAAAACTCGTTATTTGAATACTTTTTTTATTAGCAATAAAATCATCCTCTAAATTGCACTTTTACTAAATAATTTTTTAAATCTTTTTATTTTTTTAAATAAAAGAGAAACCACCGTACAATTATTCATTTATAAAAAGCAATTTTTCTCTCACACTCGACAAAACAAATTGTAAATACGAGTACATGTATGAAAAATTAACCACTGTTTTGCATCATTATGATTCAAGTGGCAAATAAAAGAGATAGCGTTGCCACCATCCAATTAAAAAAAAAAAGGTAAAACGTGTATTAGTTAAAATGCTGATTATGAATACGAAATTTAAAAAAAGCGTTTTAAGCTTAAAATGCTTTTTAACTAAAATGTATCTAAAAACTGATTTAAGATTTTTTTATGAATACGGCTGTAAGCTTTTATTTCTTATTAGTCTATATTAATTTATTAAAAAAAAAATTTTTTCGATTAATCGACATAATTTAATCGATTTATTCGTTATTCGAAAATCGCCATTTTAAAATTATTCGAACAAGAGTTTGTTTTTGTTTGATCGATTAATCGAATTATTCTTAATCGGTTGACAACTCTAGTAGACATGCAAAGGACTAATTTAATCATAATATCGATGCGATTAGGATAACAATGACTTTAATATTAAAATTTAAAATTCATTCAAAAAGTCCGTATCGCCTCAAAATTTTGTAGTAAATGAGACTTTTTGTAAATATGAAGCTCATCCAAAATTTTAAGACCACACCTCCCATGTTTATTTGATTCACGCCTGGATTGCGTATTAACAGCCGTATTCATAAACATTTTAAACTCCATTTCAAATCTGTTTTAAGCATAAATCGTTAAAATTGTATTCATAAACGAATATTACCTTAAAAACCCTATTTTAAACCTTGTGTAAATAAGCGAATTTTAAAATTGGTTCGACCCTTGTTTAAACCTATTTTAAAATGACATTTTTGCTTTTTGCTGTGTGTTTATGGTCATTTTGAACAGTTTTGCGAGAAATTTTAAGACAATATATTATTATGTATTTAAACATTAAAAATAAAATGAAATTCAAAAATATGTATGTATGAAAAATGTATATTATTAATATATTTTTCAATTTCACAAATTAAAGCTCAAAAAATTATTAATTGTACATTATGAACTAGTGATGTGTAAACGATCAAAACAAATAAAATAAAACTCGTTATTTGAATACTTTTTGATATCAGCAATAAAATCATCATCTAAATTGCACTTTGTTTTGTTTTGTTTGAACTCTTTATTTTTTTAAATATAAGAGACAACTATTCATATATAAAAAACAATTTTTTTCTCACACACGACAAAAAAAAAATTTTAGATACGAATACGAGTATGAATTAATAACCACTGTTTTACATCATTATGATTCATGTGACAAATAAAAGAGATAGCGTTGCCACCATCAAATTAAAAAAGACGGTAAAACGTTTATTAGTTAAAATGCTGATTATGAATACGAATTTAAAAAAAAGCTTTTTTAGGCTTAAAATGTTTTTTAACTAAAATTCATCTAAAACCTGAATTATGATTTTTTTATGAATACGGCTGTAAATCTTTCATAAATTCATTAAACAAAAACAATTTTTATATTATTGTAATAAAGTTTTTCTGCATATAACTTTTGTGAAAATAATGCAAAAAAATGCTAATAAATTTTTTATTTCCTCTCAAGCATTAAAACAAAGAGAACTTATCAAAAAAATACTGTATAATTTTTATTTAATTAAACAGTGTAAAAGACTGAATATCAATAATAATTTTTTTTATGCTTCCGTTTTTAGTTTTAATTTATTCCTTGATTTTTTATAAGAAGCTTACACTTTGGTCTCTACTCCAAAGATAAAATTCATATAAAACTGAAAAAATGTTAAGAAAGGGTGATCCTTTAAAAACAATTTTAAACAATATATATACAGAAAAAAGTCTATTGATGAAAAAACATCTTAATCTGATCATAAGCCAATTGAGAAAAATCTTTTACAACAAAAAAAAAAAAATTAAAAATTAGATTAAAGATTAAAGGGTTATCCTTAAATTGCCAGAAAACTGAAAAGAGAAAAAAATTTAACTTTAAAAACAAATTTAGTATCATTATTCATGTCACACTGGAAACTGAAAACTGTAAGGAACTTTTACAACGACTGTGATGAAAACAACAAGGACTTTTACGAATACAAAAGAAATAAGAAATAACGCCATCAAAGTAAAAATTATTGGCGCAAATTTACAACAGCAAGAAAATTTTTTATTAAAAAAGAGTAATAGATTTTGTTGCAGATAATGATGATGATGTAAGACGTGATATATACAAGTTTAGAAGAGTATGTTTACAACTTCGCTCACACTATTGCTTAATACCTTTTGCTTGAAGGTCATTCGTATTTTTCTTAAGATGTAGCTATTTCTTTACGCTACTGCTTGGAGGAATAAACGAGTAGCAAACAGTTTTGGATAGTTTTAGTTTTGTAATTCTTGTATTTCTATCAGATTCCAAATGATCAAAGTTCAAATTTGTACAGTGAAAGCCAGCAGTCTCAAGAAAAAGAATTCTTGGCTAGTTATTGGAGTGCCCGTGACTTATGTTGGATAGCAGTTTACTGACAGGCCCTCTTAGTTCTATTGCAATTAAGCAGAAGCTAGTTTGACAACGCAGGCCAGAAACCTCCGGTTTAAAGGAACATGATTCAGGCAATCTATTTATTCACTCAAAGTTAAAATCACCTTATGAGGAGACCGCAGTTCCCCATAATGAGGAGGCCAGTTAGGCAGGATAACGTTACACACATCTGTTTCGTGCATTGTACTGGTTCTTGGTCCAGCTAACGTGTATGCCCAACAATAGTTTCGGCCGAATCTTTGATATCCTCCCCCTAGAGTCAGATTGGATCTATCAGATGGGATCTATAAATTAGTAACCAATCTTTACAAAACCTGACGTCACAGTTTTTTAATTCCTTAATAAATTTTCCAAAAGTACGCTTTGTATAAGGTCTATAGAAAATTTTAGACCGATTATTGACGAAATTCGGTGGTGATTTCTTTTTTTATAAAACTATGACAGAACAAATATACTACAATAGCAGATTGTATAACGGTTGGATGAGTATTTAAATGTTTTCCAATATTTTGCTTTTTATGGACTCTTTAGACAACTACGAAACTTTCTTCCTGAAATTACATATGTACATAAACTTGGGCTTACAAACAATCCTTTTTTTATTTATTTCTATCTATCGCAACATTTTTCCAGTCTGAAACATTAAAAGCTGAACCAACAAAAGACAAAATAGTATTTTGACTAATAAGACAACAGCACATTAGTTTTTATTAGAAAACCCACAACAAACAAAACAACCGTAAAACTGACTTTTTGAATTGCCGCGACAAAACATTGGTAGCAGAAATAACATGCAGTTTGATACAACACATATCTGCACAGAGTAAGACATAATTACATATGATGTAACCCACAAACAAATGATAAAAAACATTGTCGTCGAATTACGGGTGTCTTTTAAGACAAAGACTTAAAAATACGTTTTTTTTTTGGTGTGGGATGGCATGAGAAAACTGTCTTTGACTTTGCCCGAAAGACCAAGTGACCAAGTGCGGCGGATCATGATACCTTCTATAGATGGGTGGTATAATTATTGAATAATCAGAATCTCTTGATGTTCTGGGCATGAGAAGATAATGCGATGTCCGATGGACAAAATATATATTCAAGGTGTCGAAACACACATTTAAGTGAGTGTTTTAAAAATATAAGAGATACTTCACTGCATCTAATCTTTTTACTACTTATACCACCTATATCAGCCTGCGAATGGAATACAACTATCATGTGTGGACCGGTGCTTCAAAATATATTTTCGACCGCGTGTAGGAGAGGGCGAAGGATCTCATTGGTGACAGAAGGGTAGCCCATTTTATTGAATCCCTAGAGCACCGACGCAATGTGGGTTGCGATGGCCTGTTTTATCGTTACTACAATGGCATGTGTTTTGATGAAATTAAGGATCTGGCTCCCAAAACTCGTACGTTTGTCGCAATTCGTGTTTTTTCAAAAGAGCCCATGCACAGCAGGTAATTTGACCCCAAATCTTGGCTAAAAATATATTTGACGTTTTGGTTTTTAATTTATATAATTTTCTTTCAGACAGCCTAAGCTCAAAATATAGCGAACTCACTTTGGTTTAGATTTGCAAAAATCGAAAAAAAAACTAATTCCGTTTACAATTTTTTTCGGTGAAATTGGCTTTAACTGTGTTTCCAAATAAGGTTTGGCTGAAACTAAATTTTTTCAGGGCTTATACACCATTTTATCTCTTGCGCATTTTCATCGTGCCAAATATCATAACAATGTATCCGTTAGTTTTCGAGTTATTAATTTTTTACTTTTTTCATTACTAAATTTGAACTATTACAAAGCAAAAACCGCAGCTTTTCTGTCCCTGAAAAACTCCTAACTTAAAGATGTAAGCTACATCGGTCGAAAACTTTGGCGGAATTTAATATTGGCCTAAAAACTAGCATTTGGCCGAACTGTTCGTAGGTGACCTTCATAAGGAAGTCTTTCCTCTGTCATTCAACATGAATAAGTTTAAATCGAATGTCCGCAAGCACTACTCCCTCTATCCCCCTATAACCTCCCACAACCTATTTTCCTAGTTCCAACGCAATGCAATGAATTAGTAGGTGTCATCCCATTAGTGCTGATACTAACAATAAAAAAAGCATTGTAGAGTCAAATTAAATGAAGACAACAAAATATTGCATTCACTAATATCGGGTGATTTGTTAGCTATTATCTTTAAGGCAACACTGGTTTAAACAGCTGACGCACGTTTCGTTTTTGTTTCACTGTCAAACATCGTCAGTTTGGTCTATAATTTAACCATGAATCGTCTTACAAACGAACAACGCTTGAAAATTATTGAATTTTATTATCAAAACGCGTGCTCTGTTAAGAAAGTTTATTCACTTTTTTATCGAAAAATTGTGTTCAGCGACGAAGCTCATTTTTGGCTCGGTACGTTAATAAGCAGAATTGTCGATTTTGGAGTGAAGATCAGCCAGAAGCATTGCAAGAGCTATCAATGCATCCAGAAAAAGTCACAGTTTGGTGCGGTTTATGGGCTGGTGGCATCATTGGACCGTACATCTTCAAAGATGATGCGAATCGCAACGTAACTGTGAATCGTAAGCGCTACCGTGAGATGATATCCAACTTTTTTTCTGCCCAAAATGCAAGAGCTTGACTTGCATGACATGCGGTTTCAGCAAGAGAGTGCCACATGCCACACAGCACGCTTAACAATTGACTTATTGAGAGGCATGTTCCGTGAACATTATATTTCACGTTCGGGACCGGTCAATTGGCAGCCTAGATCGTGCGATTTAAGGCCTTTAGACTACTTTTTGTGGGGCTATGTTAGAGCTCATGTCTATACTCACATGCCCGCTTCAATTGACGCATTCGAAGACAACATTGAAGCATTTATTCATGAGATATCGGACGAAATGTTGGAAAGAGTATGCCAAAATTGGACTAAGCGGATGGACCATTTGAGGCGCAGTCACGGTCAACATTTGCATGAAATAATCTTTAAACATTAAATTATATGGACCGTACTATCGATTTAAATAAAGATTTCATGCATTTTTCTTAATTGTATGTTTTTTTTTTAAACTTTCCTAAAGCTTTTACAAAAACACCCATTACATGTATTAAATTTAAGTAATTTTATTGTCATTGATTTATAATATTGTTGCAAAAGTGTTTTAGATTCGCGTCGTTTTCAAGCTTTCTCAGTTTTAATTCATGACGTTTGGAGACAATTAAGTTTTCTGTTGGCAAAATAAAATGAAAATGAATTGTTGTTAATGATTAAACAAGTAGACGAAGTCAAATAGCTGTAATTAATTTTAACACTTTTTTGGCAGTTAAATCAACGAAAAATAAAATAAAGAATAAGACGAAATAATTTAAATACAAAAAAGATACAAAATTACACACACAGATACAATCAAAAATATTTCAAAATAATTTTTATTTCCAGGACTTTTGTCTGTAAATGTTTAAATACAAATCGACTTCAACGTTTGATCTTATTTTTTGGTTTTTTATTTCCACATTTAATTCCTAGTGATTTATTTAGTTTTTGCAGTTTCTGTCTTGTATCTTTGGGCTACTGCCGACATTATTGATGTTGCAATTGTAATTTGTTATTTGTTATTATTTGTGCAATTTTTTGTATACATATTTGTATTTTTTTCAACGTTCAAACTCAATCAGGATTTGGTCAAAGGTTGTGAATGGTTAACTTCCCTTTGCAAGTGAATGTTATTGATAAATTTAGGTCAAGAGAAGTTTTATGGCGGGGCTATGTCAATGACTTTGGAAATAAATATTTGCTATAAGGAATAAATAAATTTAAATAATTGGGATTTTATCAAACAATAACACTACGTGACAAAATTTCAACAAAGTTGTGACCAAATGAAAATTGTCCGCTGAATCCGAATATGAATTGTCAAAAGTAGAACAGTTTTTGAGATATACCAAAATAACCGTTATTTGTGTTTTTAAAAAAGATGATGTGACTGAAATGCAAATATCTCAAAAATTTTAAACGGATTATATATTTCTTTATTTGAAGTGAAAGGTAATAAAATTTCTAAAATAACCATGGATTGCTTGTGAAGATTAGTCAAGAAATGACAGAGTTACGGTGACAAAAGTTCAAGCGTCATTGAAAATTTTATGATTTTGTTTAATTTTGCTCTTTTAAAGTTATTTTTTTAAACCAATGATTTAAAAATCCTAATGTTTTATTGCATGCGACATTAGATTATTTTAATATGAACATTTTGCACCCAACGAGACATAGATTGCTAAAATATGACAAAGCTACAGAAGATTTAGTAAATTAACACACATAGAAATTCAATAATTTCAAGCAATTTTTGTTAATTAAAATTTAGCTTTGTATATTTATTTGTTGTGGGTTAATTCAAATAATCTTCTGTAACTTTGTAATTTTTGCACCGATTTGGATCCTATTGGGCACAAAATATTCGTATTGAAATAGGCTAAAATTTTATTTTTTGGATATTTGCATTTCAGTCACAGCATCTTTTCTAAAAACATAAATAACGGTTATTTTGGAATATCTTAAAAACTGTTCTACTTTTGACAATTCTGACTTCATATTCAGATTCAGCGGAAAATTTTACACGTAGTGTAATTTATTGGAAAATTAAGGGGGTACGAAATTTAATACAAGATTTGAATATAATTGTCTTTAGTCTTTAGCTTGTTATTTGAAATTTTCTGTAAAAATTTGTCATAAATATGACAAAAGTTCGTTGAAGCAACAATCTCTATCTTCCTTTATAGCACCGGTGGTTATAGACACAGCCATATGACTTAAAATAATCGTGAAAAAATAATTCAAATATTAAAAATTGACAAAGTCACACTATCTAGGATTCCAATTTTAACTATCGTAATGAGGGCGTATACCCGGAGAAAGTTATGGTTTAATATAGCCACAGGCAACATAATCAATATGGTTACACAAATTTCAAAAATATAATTCTCCTTTTAATCATACTACCAAATAATAACTGAAGCAGTCTATTTCATGGCAAACATAAATTTTTTATGTTTTTCTACAACCAGTCCCAATTCCACGCACAGTAGAAGGCTTTTGACGACTGTAGTGCTTGAAAAGTGGTGGCCAATTTTGAACCACCATTTTTTATTTTGGTAAGTTTTAACAATTTTTACGCGTTCTTCAGTTGTTAAAGGATCCAATTGCAAATCTTTCACTTAATAAATGACGCTTCAGATGACAGGTATTTAATAGCTGATAGTTGTGCCAGACCGGCGGATAAACCTGTATAAACTTTCGCTCAATAAAGAAGAGTTTACAGTCATTATGTAGGTCTGAATTTTAGAAGATTGATACATATTAGCATTGAATTTTTAGAACTACAGTTTAAAAAATTTGGGTTCTTTATCCCTTTATCAATAAAATTTATAGTACTTTTTCTAGATTTTGGGTTTGGAACGAAAATATTAAAAAAAATGTTTTTTTTTTTATTTTTAGGTACGTTTCATCTGTTCTAATTTTAACAAATTGCTATAAACTGTAAGTAGATATACATATTTGTAATTTTATATAAAATAGTACATTGTAAATAAAAAATATTTAAAATAAATTAGTCAAAAATAATTACAAACAAAGTTACAATAAACTATTTCGCACAACTCATAAATTACGAAAAGAAGTTATTTTAAAGTTTTTGCTTCTTATCATTACACCTGACAGTAATACGGCTTATCTGTTTTAAAAACACACACATTACCAAACAAACAAACACACACACTATTCCACTAAAATATCCAGAACAAAAATGCTTTTGTGTAAGTAACAATGCAACTAACAGACAAAAAAAAAATTTAACTGAACTTTCAGCACGGAAAAACTGCCACACTAATTATAAAACATTACAAATTGTCAGCGTTGTAATAACAGCAGCGGCATTAAAAACATCAACAGCAACAACAACAAAAAATGCAACGATGACAGCCAGCAAAAATAAAGTAATAACAACAAAAGCGGTAATAAAAAACATGATAACGCAAAAATAAGAAGAAACAAAAATAAAGTTTTTTGTTTTTCCAAAACATTGGTTGTTATTTTTGTTATTCGTATTGTTTTATGATACAGATATAAATTCACACACACAGTCACTCACATATACATACATATGTACACACAAATACCAGTGTAAAGTTAGTTTTTGTATCCTGCCTGAATATATGCTGTTTTAACTATAACGATAGTAACAGCTGTGCGTAACAATACAAACAAATGTTCGTACGTTCATTTCAAGTCACACACAATCTCACACTATCAGATAGACATGGTATGAAAAATTGCTAATATCGGATGAAACACATAGATGAATGAATGAACAAACATCATATTAAATTACATACTCCCTTTTGAACACACACATACACAAATAATGCAGGAACTTTTCAAAAAAGTTATTTCCTTCCGGCGAAGGTTTTGCAGTGAAAAAATACTACATACACCATTTTCAGTTGAATTTGCTGAATATTTTTAACATAAGCAATTTTTTTAATGTAAATCATTGACAGATAGATAATATTCTTATAATGCAAAATATTGACCTATTATACTTTCCTTTCAATCCGGCTACATGTAGATACCAATGAACCAATCTCTGTTCTGCTGGGAATCGTTTTCCAGCAAAAGCCTATTGGTCGATCACAACAATTGGTAGTGGAATAAGGCAAGGGACTATATATACAGTGGTTGAGGCAACACTTTACAACTACCATTTTCTAAAAAGTTCTTAACTAGTCGTGAAACATGAAGCCGAACGTTGTCATGATGGCATATTGCGGTTTATATCTCAACCTATATATCAAGCATTTTTGGGCCAAGGGTATATTTTAAAAAATTAACTGTATTTGGTGCAGGGCGCGGTGATTTAATGATTTCTGCTTTAAGCAGCTCGTTAAAGATGGGACTCTTCTTAACCCACCAAATACAGAACATTACTCTAGAGCAGTGACGGGCACATTTGCAAATCCTATGTACGCGTGCATAGGAATAAAAATGCTCTTTGTGCGACGTCGACACATGTACATTATAAACTTCTTTGTGTGTCTGTGACAATGTACGTTCGGTTTTTGCTTTGTTGTTATTTCGTCAACACAAGCATAAATGTGATAGTATGTGTGTGCCCTTCACTGCTTTAGAGCCTTTCATTTTCTTCTTTGGCGAAAATTCGGTTAGTTGTTTGAACTAATTCTTTAAACGTTCCAGCAGTTTTTGCTTCATTTACTACTTAATTTAATTTCTTTAAGATAAATTTTGCTTCAAATGTTCTAAAATTACTGCCTGAAGGTCTTGAAAAATTTTGCAAATTCTTATTGAGTTTGGTAACAATCTAAAAGAAATAATGCCTCTAATTCATCGACTTACAGCTATTTTGGCCGACCTAGATGGTCTTTGTGTTTTGTTTCAAAATCACCACTTCTGCACCGCACAAGCCATCCATCGCACATTGAAATCGATAGAATAACTTTACGACAAGTTTCATTGTGCTTCACCTTAAATTTATTAACTTCAAAGCAAATCTTTCCCCAAGCGGTTCTGGCGAGGAATTCAATATTTCAGTAGGAAATATAAAAACTTTATTGCTGTTGTTAACGTGAACTTGACGTGTTCGTTAAAACCGGACTTTAATAAAAATATTTTGTTAAACGAACTCTTAAAGCTCACAATAATTGACTTTCTCAAGACCGTAAGTCACTAATTGCCAGTTTTTAGATGACGAACGCAAAAAAAAACGCATCCCCTGTTGCGAATCCTGCATTTTCTTATGTACAAATGATATTTGCTAACTTCTTTATATTATTATGATTCGATAAGCTTGCTTCTTAAAAACGTGCTAAAAAACCTCTTCATTTATACGCCAGTTTTGGTACTAAAAGTTACTTTACAGATACCTGAGTCAATGGGGATAAGCTGATTTCTCTTTATCATGTGTATGAATTGCAGAGAATACAAATGCTATAAGATTCTGATGCAATCAAGTTAATAGTGAAGATAAGATAGAAAGATATTTTGTAGTTACATTTTGACTATTGGCGCTAATGAAGGACATTCGATTATAAGGCTTGATGAAATAAGCGAAGCTGTTGAACAACTAATCAGGTAACCCTGCGGGTTTTTTTTATTATATTTCATAAAAATGTTGTATAAAGTTTGGCGCTTAAGCTAAAATTGTTTCTGCTATGAAATCGTTACGTTACCTAATGTGGAAATGAAATTTTAGGAGATGCAAGTGTTGCCAAAGCTATTATTGCGGTAAGGGCTCGATATGGTTGTTTTAAATCGCCGCGACGAGTGATATCTAGAAGGAATTCTGAGGAAAAAGCCAACATCGGCAAAGATAAATATTGATTCCATATACTCATGCGTCCGCAAGACATTCGGGAAAATCGGAATCACATTGTTCCAATTAACGGGACCATTTTTCCACTTTCTATATATATAAAAATATAAAACTTCACAACGTAAGCTGAGTAGCTCGTTTGCCTCTCCCATGTCTTACCAACTACATTTGGAGATTTGCTGCAATTTTTAATATGTTCTCTCTTTAAAAACTTCTTCTCTGTTAAGTACAGGAAAGAATCAAGTATTTGATTTAGATACTTGGCACCTTGTTTATTTTTAAGAGATATTCATTAATAAGTGCCGCATAAAAGTGTTTTTTTTTAAATTTTGTTCGCCTTTTTAACTCATCTGTGAACAGGATTTTCAACTATGAATACGGACGTTTAATGAAATGAATTAGAAATGGTTTATTCAACTTTAATTTGTAATAAACTGCAATTAAAACTTTATCTTATCATTATTCCATGAAATCAAGTGGGAAAATTACTTTTTTAATGTTCGAAATAAGACATGGAGGGGTTATCAATTGTAAAGTATGAGCAAAAGTTAGTGGTAATTCATTTGGAGTACAAAATATTAATTTTGTAGGGGTATTTAATTTTTTTTTACAAAGCTCGAAACTTCTAACTCAATTTCAAACATACAATTGGAGCATTCAGAGCTGAACCGAACTAAGTCATAAAATACAATGTGGCAATTTGACAAAACATCTTAAGCCAAATTTAAAAAGTTGTAAAAAATGTTGTTAATCATACGAATTTTCATTCAAAAAACATTTTGGTTTACCTTTTTAAAATTTTGTATTATAAACGAAATTGTTCTTTAATTTTGGTATATTTAAAGGAGTTTTTCACCGAGTTTTTTTAAAAACTTGTTTTGCTTTCTTAAATCGACAGTGTACTTCTTGCTGAAAATAACAATACTTAAATTCTATTTTAAGATTATTTTTGCGAAAGAAAAAATCATATCTTAAAAAAGGAAAAAAAAACACCTCCTTCAAAGTTTCAGGATTTTTAAAGGACAGTTTGAGGTATTATTAAAAAACAATTTAGCCAAATAAAAATTTAGTTTTCAAAGTTTTTCTTGGGATTCAAAAATTTACAAGGTTACGTTATAATGTGCTAAATTCCCATTTCATACTATTAACAAACTGAAATTTATTGTTTTTTGACTTAGTCCGTTTTTATAATTTTATATTTTGCAGATATTACATTTTTCAAAAAAATTGTCTTCTTACGTAAACTAGTTTTCGAGATATTGAAGAAATAAACTCAACACATTCGACTAATTCGGCGAAATTATGACATTTTGAATATGGCATTACTTTTTAAAAAAAAATTTGATTTTTTTTCGTTCATACATACATATATCGACCTTTGCTGCAATAGAGTTATATCCTGATTTTGAATTTTCCAGCACCTTAAAATTTAATTATTCTCTCTAGAGTTGAGTATATGACATAGGGATTGCTGTTCGGTTTCAACCGAAACCGCGGTTTTTAATGCCTAAAAACCGAAACTGAAAACCGACAAAAAAAACCTCGGTTTTAGCTTTTACTTTAACAATGTATTTATGCTTGAAGAAATTGCAAATTAAACCTCATACTCGTACTTCATATACAAAAACTTTATACATAGCAGCCTTCAACAATGATAAGGTATTTCAAAATTCTTACAATTCAAAATAAGTACTAAGAAGAACAAATGTTATCTTTATAACTCTTAAGTGCACACCTTATTTGTGAGGCATAAACTGCCACCTGGGCCACTTGAATTTTGTATGGAGTTTCTTGTGTGCGGAATTGAGGAATACATCAAATTTCGTTCTTATATACTTAATAATTATATAAAAAAAACTGGAAAAGTCAAAAAATGCCTGGCCAGGCCCAGGAATACACTTAACGGTGAATAAAAGTACCTGAATTGAAACAAATTAAAAAATTGTATTACATGCAAAAAAATATATATGTTTATGTATGAATTTAACTTTTATATTTTCAAAACCGAAAACCGAACCGAAACCGACCGGTTTTAATCATTTTGAAACCGAAACCGCGGTTTCACATTCTAACGGTTTTTAGCAAACTCTAATATAACATATATGTATGAAATTTTTACGCAATATGAAGATAAGATACGGCGATTTACTCCACATTATAGGCTTGTAGGCGGCCCAATGTTGCTCTGGGAATTAAAGAATTAACACATTTGTTTTTTTTTAGTTATTACTCTATTGCAGCAAAGGCTCGATGTATTCCATTTAGGATAGAAGGAGCCTTCTCACTCTTGGCCGATTTGTCATGGAATTCCCATTATTTTACCTGGGTTTTTTTGAAGTTCGAAAATGTCTACGTACTAGAAAAAAGGTTGAAATCAAATAACACTGGTCTACAAATTTGGAAAAAAAATTTACTGCGGAACCTAAGCATGTTTTTTAACTAATCTGGGTGCGCTGAATTCGAATCTGGCAATACTGTAAAACAGTCAATTCTGACACAACAATTTAACAATGATTTATTTGAAACGAGAGTTTATTGCGAGCGGACGTGTTTTATTAAATCGCCAACAAAAAGTAAAATTGTCATAGACATAAAGCGGATAAAAATCTGAAAATTGCATCATAAAAAAGTTGTTAAAAAATCCTATTCTTTGTGATAAAAAAATCTCTGAAGAAAAACAAATTAAATAAACAGTAAAATAAAAACATAATTTTAAATAAACATAAATAATCAAAAAGTGTTTACAAACAAACAAACAATTAAAGTGTACACACAAAAACCACAAAATAAACATAATAAGAAAATAAACAAAATAAACAATAACAAACAATGAGTTCAACGGCAGAGAAAACAACTTGTGGCCAATGCAACTCCAACATCCCAACAAAAAAATGTGTATACTGTTCTAACTGCAACTCCTCTTATCACTTCTCTCCCTGTTGTTCACTTACTGAAATAGCATACGAAACCCTAACTATTGAAAATAAATCCGAATGGAGATGCCATCGGCGCAAGGCTCGAACCAGGTCTGAAACGAACAATGCATATCAAACCATAACGTTTGAAGAAGTATCCCAGCAAAAAAACAAAGAGAAGATGACGAGGAAAGCAATAGTTCTACAAAAAAATTTAAAGACTCGCTATCTATAACATCATTGAATTCCGGGTTGATTTCAGTGCAATCTGAATTAAAAGATATTAAATCATCAATTGAACTTTTAAATAAAACAGTAACTGAAAGTAATACTCAAAACTATAGCATTATAAATGAATTAAAATACTCGATTACACAGATGGCATCGTCTGTAGCATCGCTAGCGACGAAAGTCAGCGACTTGTATGAAAGAGAAGCTAAACAAGAAAAAAAAAATAAATGAAATAGATACCAAAGTAAACCAATTGGATCAAATCATGTAAAAAAATAACATAGAAATAAAAAACGTATCTAACTCGGAAATAAGCGCTACTGAAATCATTACCAAGATCGCGGAGTCAGTAAACGTTGAAATCAATAACTCTGACATCAATAACGCATATCGCATTAATAAAGCCTCAAACAAAACTATAATTGAATTTACTACCCTAAACAAAAAAAGAGAGCTTATGAGCAAACTCAAACAACACAGAATAGATGCGAGAATTGTAAACCAAACGGATGATGGTAATAAATTTGTATACATCAATGATCAGCTTACAGCATATAATCGCCGATTGCTTTGGTCTGCAAAAACCAAAGCTAAAGAATGTGGCTGGAAGTTTGTATGGATTCGAAATGGTACTATATGTGCAAGAAAAAATGAAACATCTCCTTTAATTATGATCACCAATAATGCTGATATTGAAATGATAAATAGTGCTTAACAATTTAATGAAAAGAAAACTTATTAAAAGTAAACAAATTTAAAGAAAACTAATAAATAAAAAAATCAAAATGAATACCTTTAAAACTGTTACGGTTAATACATTTAGTGATATCGATAATAAACCACTCGATAGGACCACTCCTATATCTGGTTTATGCAAACGACATGCTTAACATCATTACCCAATGTGACACTTATGCGTATGCCGATGATACAGCAATAGTAGTGACGCACAAAAACATTGAAACTGCAAAGGAAATTATATGCAAAAACAACTCGATAACGTATTTAAATGGTGCCATGACAACGGCCTTATAATTAATGCATCTAAAACAAAGCTAATGCACATCAGACAACCACATGTAAAACAAATCAACATCACGCTAAAATATCACGACATAAAATGTATACACAACAGAACAAATAATATAAACGATTGCTGCAACACCAATATTGAATTGGTTAACACATACAAATACCTTGGAATTCATGTAGATAGCACATTGAAATGGAAGACACACATAAAAGAACTACAAAAGAAGCTACGTAAAGCCGCGTACTCATTGTACCACCTTAGCTATGCCGCGACGACAACGGTACTCCGCCAGGCATACTTCTCATTGGCAGAATCCTACATACGACACGGTATTACCGCCTGGGGAACCTCTGCGTATTGTAAAAGTCTTCAACATACACAAAACCGCAATGTTTTGCATATTCTTTATTCGCATTTAGACTTGTTTCCAAAAAAAAAAAAAAATCTAGGTGCAGTGAGCGAGAACAAGGGAGCGTGCTCACCAAGATTTCATGAAATTGAAAGATTTTATCAAGGATTTTGAGACAAAAGCATACTGGGAGACTATTCCTGGACTCTAATACGTGAAACCGGACCAACAAAATATAAACGACGTTCCGTTATTTGAACGTTTATTGATTTTGAAAATTTATTGATTTTTAAATAGACATTTTCAGATTTAAGGTCCAAAACCTTGTTGGCTAATGTTATCAAAATAAGTAAAATTTTAAGAGTATTTCGAATTAAGCTTGAAAAGTCTCTATGAAATTGTATTGACATAAAACGCTACAATCTGGGTTTATTTTAGTCATTCTGATTGTATTCATTGTGAAAAATTTGAAAGACACATGCGTAGGACGTATAACTCGAACTGAATTCTACTAGATGTCGCCTATTTAGCGTTTCCTCTTTTAATTATAAAATGCACAATGATAAATTAATTTTATCTTTGCAAATAAACGAATTTATAATGAAAAAACTTTTAACTTATTTGTTTGTTCGTCTTTAGTTTTCAAAGAATAACTTCTCTTAGGAAAAGGAGTCATTTTTTTATGTCATCATCATTACCTTCATTACCGTCAGCCAGCACTAATGCTTTAAAAGCAATTTTCATTTTCTCTTTTTTTATTAAAATTTGTTTGCGAACCAACGCCTTTTCCTGAACTAATTAGCAAAACAATGCATTTTGAAGTATCACACAATCACTAGCAGTAACAGCAGCAGCAATCAAGTGCACCCACCCATTGATTTTTAAAGCAAAAGTTTTGCTTCAGGCTTTTTATTTTTGCAATTTTTCTAAACTTAAGTATTAATTACTTGAAAAGAACAATCAAAAACATATGAAACTACTGCAACTGAAAATATTTGGAATTTTTTTTTTAAGCTGAACGAGTTTTATATGCCTCTTCTTAAAGTTTGGCAATCACGTTTACGAAAAGTATGAAAAACAAACTCTTCACAGGAAGTCTTTATTTAATAGAAAAAAATCTAATTAATTGGAAAATGGTTTAAAAATTGCATATTTCCTGTTGAAGTTCAACAAGAAGCTTCTGTTTCAGTTTCAGTTTTTACCACTCCTTTTTCTATACTCATTTATTCTGTCATAAATTATTTAAAAGTTAAACCAGACAATTTATTTTATTTCCTTTCGCTGAAAAGGGAGCCGAATGAAGAATGTACATGGGTTTCTGTCTTGAGGTATTTTTTTTTTTTTTTTTATTTTTTATAATATTTTCTACAATTCTCTTTGGCATTTTTCCTTTTTATTCATATTATTGAAGTAGCATGGGAAGCAGTTGAATAAGATCAAATTTAACGCATCAATTACTTAAATTAAATCTTGTGTTTTTGAAGTCATTTCAAATCATGACTTTTCGTATTATCACAGCAAAAGAAAGTAGCTTAAATGTCATTACACATACAAGATTTTCTATACAAAATGTTCATATTTATAAGCAAATGTGACTTTAATTAAGTTTCTTGACAGTGTTTGTAATTTAATTTTAACGTGACCAATATATTGCTATAGCAATTTTTTTATTGATACTCCAAGAAACAAAGAAATTTATTATATTAAAAATCATTCTCTTTTAACAAAATTTTTGAGAAAATCCTCCTATGGTTTCTCTAGAGATCATTTTTAAATACAAGAGTGTTCTAAAGCTTCCCTATGGTATGGAAGCCTTAAGGTCCAACCATAATATGCTTACACTAACTTAAGCTACAGTTAGGCCCATGATAAGTAAAATTATTTACAAGGTTCGCTCAAAGCACCAGCTGATTATTTTGGCTTTGATTTTTACTGATGGTTTGTAATAGAAACTGTCAAATATTATTTACATACATAATTTGACTGTTCATACTACAGTGTAATGTTAAGTGTAAAAAAAAGAATTATCTTTGTGACTGGCAGAGTTTGCCACTAGCCACGCTATTTACTTTTGCCAGTCTCAATGGATTGAGGGCAAAAGGAGATTTTGTATAACTAAAAATACAAGGCAGGTATTGCCTTGTATTGCAGTGCGCCCCTTTTTATACAAGAATTAACTTAAGCTAAATTATTATTCTATTTCCCCTTTTGAGTTTCATAACCAATCATAATTTCGTTTGGGAAATTGAGTGTAAAAATTAGTCACTCAATTTTCCAAACTGCATATGTTGCACTTTTAACAAATCAATGTTCATCGATTTGTTTTTATTAAATGCATGTGTGGTATCAAGTTGTTTTGTTATGCATGTTGGTTATTTATTAGGGTCGCCCATATTCATTTGGTAAAGTGTATTAGGGTACACTATAACAGAACAACAATTAAAACCCCTGTTTGTTGCTCGAAGCTACAACGAGCGCACGTTGTAATTGATTATACCATGGCTGCGACTTTAGAATCTTAACCGTCGAAACAATACCAAACGTCAAAACGTCATCTAAGGTAAATCATGCGCATGGCGTTATCATGAATTCTACCATTCTTCGACTATCTACTAGGGTATTCATTTAATCGGGCTTCTGCTTTAATCGGGTAATCGCACGATTAATTAAATCACATTATCTGTAGTTTAGTCTTCTTTAAATATATTTAGTATTATTTGTTATAAAAGAAAATCCTGTGTCTAATTACTTAAAAGGATTTTCATCATGCTGGAAGGAAATTGTATGAAAAAATATTTTCTAAATGCATGAATACATACCTTTTTTAATAAGATGAAACAAACAATTAAGACCACAAAAATGTTGCTATAATACTAAAAAAAATAAAAATGTTGTTACATCGGCTAATCGACTGAAATTAAGCGGTTTAATCGTTAATCGAAAAAACCAGTTTTAAATTTACCGATCAGTTAATTGGGTAGTAATTATTCGGTTAACCGATTAATGGTAAAGCGAATGAATACCCTACTATCTAGGTATTTTTGGTAAACAATGCCTAATAAAACCTCTCACTTGCCTATCAAGAGTATCTCTAGTAAAAATTTTCTAAAAAAAATATCTTTTCAGTTTCTGTGGAAAAGATTTTCTATAAAAAATATGTCAAGTCTTTCTAAATAAGATTTTCTATCAAAAAATGTAACTTCGTTTTTCTGAAGAGAATTTTCTATAGAAAAATCTCGCTCTGGATTTTCTGAAGAAGATTTTCTATAGAAATCACTCTCTCATAGCTCTTCAGTTAAGAATTTTTTTTCTAAGAAAAATCTCTGCATAGTGTTATTATAAAGAATATTTTCTATAGAAAAATCTGACAAATGATTTCTGAAGAACATGTTTTTAAGAGAAAATTCTTTTGAATGTCTTTTTTAAAAACATCTCTTCCTGGGGTCTCTAGAAAATCTCTCCTAAGCCTTTTGCTAGGAGATATTCGATTGCAAAAATTATCTCTTGAGAAAATTTAATACAAACATTTTCTAAGAAAAATTTTGATACACAGAAAATATTGTGAAAACTCATTTTCTAGTTTCTCCGGAAAAGAATTTGTGTTAAAAATGTTCCTATCTAGTAAAAAAATAAAAAATCACTATTTTATTTCAAGGGAGACAATTTTCTAAAAAAATACGTCTTTAGCTTATTAAGGGATAAGTTTTCTAAAAAAGAATTTCTGTAGGGACATTGATCCTTAGATTGCTTTTCTTTAGTATCTTTGAAGGGCTGCTTCTACACACAAAAAATCGAGACAGATTTATTTAAGAGAAAATATATTCAGAAAACATTGTCTATTAAAAAACTACTTGTTGTCTCATTACAAACTTAATTTATAAATCTTTAAGTTGGTTACGTATAGAATTATACTTTATATGTACATCCTTTTATGAAATGTAAGTTCTTTATTGTATTAAACAAAATCTGCCCGTATGACTTTGAACTGTAACTGAAAAGAATGATTGTGGTGTTAAGTTTTGTGTTCAATTTCCAGTTCATTTGTTCTTTCATACAATCGTAGAATTCAATTTATTACGTTTCAGCGCTTTTCAATTGAAAATTCAAATCAGTTTTAAGTCAATATTTTTTCTTCTCATTTTAATTTATCTTTTGTTCAATAGTTATGTCTGTATGTACAATTTAAAAATTACTGTAAGTGCATGTGGGTACCTATGTATATGCAAAAACATTTCATGGTATTTGGGTGTATGTGTGGGAGTCCTTAATTGGTATGTCCAATTTGATTTTTTTCTGCCAACCTCAACACAAATAATGTTGCTGCTACAAGTAAAAGCCCTGTTTTCAAGCATTATGTACATATGTGGCAACTTTTTTGTCAGACATGATTATCAAGAACTTTCGGAGCAATGGGAAAACCCCTTTTTATTGGGTGTAGGCAAATAAATAAAAAATCTAAAATATCTTTTTATAGAAAAAACCATCGTAAAGTGGTCTATGTTGGCATAAATTCAATGAAATTACTGAAAAAATAACAAAATTATTCGTTTGTTGATTTAAACTCATTGTTGGCCTTAATAAATTAGGTGTGTAGAAGAAACATGTACCTGAATTGCAACCGCCTTTCATGTGGTTGTAAAATTTTCATCTACTCTATTGTTGGGTCGCTCGTTAAGTTTTTACCATGTTAATGGATACTCTTTTCCTGTAAACATCCGCCCATCTCGCATTATGATTTTCATTTTCAACAGCCAAATTTAATAGTGGTTTCGGCGTATTTTTATTGGCAAAATGTTTGTTAAAGTCAAAGCGGTTTTTCTCCACAAACCAGTATTTTACTAATTTACAAATAAATTGTAGTGAAATTTTTTGTTTAAGCAAACATTCAATTGGATAACATTATTATGTACAATGGATTTAGGAAAGCAAACAATTTGTAAAAAAATTTAATTAAATAATGAAAAGTAGAACAAAATATCGTTAGAAGATTTTTCAACGATGAAGGCAACTTTCTTATAAAAAATCTTTAAATGTGTAAGAATAATCAAAAAAGAACACTTTATAAAAAATCTCTGAATCATGAAGTAAAATTGTCTAAAAAAAACCTCTAGAAAATGGAAACAGGGATATTTTTTGTACAAGATCCCTCGCCGCCTAATATGAGAGAATAGTTCTCTTCAGAAAACATGGAACAGATATTTTCTATAGAAAACTTATACTTACAACCAACAATTTTCTGTAGAAAAACTCTCGCTATGGAAAAGAAATTTACTACAGAAAATCTCTAATATGAGAGAATTTTTCTATAGAAATTGTCATAATATGGGATAGTTATTTTCTACGGAAAATCTTTTTTATTTTCCAAGAAAAATATTTATATATTCGACATGAAACAGAGAAGTTTTTCAAGAAATCTCTCAAAATTTAAGATCTGGTTTTTAAGTATGTCAGGTTTCATTTTGTTAGTAGCCGCTGATTACAATTTTCATCAGCCAGCCGTTAAGTTCAATGAAGAAGTAAATTCTAACCAAATCAGTATCAGAGATACAGGATTTGTCTCTTAGGGTACTATAACCAAACAGTTTGGAAGACGATGTCCCGTTGACTGCTCTTCTTCTTCGACATGGCAGCTTCTAAATATATCAATGTAGGGGAGCCCTATCCTCTGGTCGAGTTCTACCAAACAACGGCAGAAAAACACGATTTTCGTGTATATCTCGAAAACGCTTTTTGAGAAAAATAAATGAATGCCTTATTCGTGATCGGCACCCTCGATTTATCTTAGAAAACATCAAATTTTTCAGGTTATGGCAAAAAGTTAAAAAGTTGTGAACCAGTGTATTATGCCAGATTTTTAATCGAAGTTTTTACGATCGCCTTCGAGAGCGAAACAGCTATATCATATGTGCAACCGTTCCGATTAAAGGCGGTGCCTACATGCGCCAACGACTCATCCATACAGTTTCCATGTATGGCCTCTGTCGAGCGACCTATTTAAGGATAAAATGTAATTGAATGTCCCACTAGCTCCTTCAGAGAAATTTGGCATTTTTAAACAATTCACGATGTGATAAACAGTTCTCCTAAGGGATCTCATCCCAGCCATACAGAATGTGTACTCCAGGATACGAAGATGGCCATTGTCTCTACTGATATTTTTCTATGGGAAGTGTGGTGATTTTGGAGAGATATTTGATATAGAAAATATTTCGCTATAGAAGCGAATTCTTTTTTGTAAATAATTTATCGATATAAGCACGAAATTGTTTAGAGGAAATGTATATTTAGGTTCCGTTTATCACGCAAATTTCAGTTTATACTAATGACTTTTTGGTTTTTTGTTATCAACATCCCGTTGCAAAAATCTAATTTTTAATTATAAACAAAATTAAATTATTCTCATACTATTTCTATATGGTTTTTTTATAGACGAAATCTCTTTGTAAAATTTTTTAACCACACTACCATTAATTTGACCAGAAGATTTTAATAACATTTGCAAACTTTATTTCAATATGTTCAAATAAAATATAACATGTAGATACAGTTTGTATATGTATGTGGGTTTAACTTTGTATTACAAGAAAATATAATATTTTTAAATGAGTGTTTGTAAATTTTGCCAATATACATTTTCTCTTTTAACAGAATTACACACATTTGTCTATGAAATTTGTTTATAGCTAAAAACTTTTCAACACTAAGAAATTAAGTTATTTTCTAGAAATTTATTTATTTAAATTTTTGTTTTGTCCATCGTACCAAAAACTGAAAACTATGAACAACAGCTATAAACATTAGTATTCAAACTCAGACATTCAATTATAAGCCGAGGCATATACAAGCATAAATGGATAACAGGTGAATTTCCGTTAACGGGCACCAACTTTATGCAGACCCCCTCTTTTACGGGAACTGTTACCTTGTCCTGGCAGTGTTCTAATGGAAAGCCTTGATTGAGATCTTTTCAGAGAACATCACCCATGTACACATTATAATGGTTCCTTCATTGTCTTGGCATGAGGGATTCCACTGTATATACACACCAAGCAAAATGTTGGTAAATTAAATTTAGAAAGGTATGATAAATTGTGCTAAGAAATATCAAGGATTAGTCGTAAAAGCTTTTGGATTTGTTCTTGCTTCAATCTAAATTTAAAAAAACTTAATCCTTTACGGATAGTTTAAAATTATTTCACCTCGAGCGTATGCAAATATACAAAATATAAGTATTCAAAGATTCATTGCACTACAATGATGCATAAATTAATGTTTCCGATTATATGACAAACGTACTCCTAAACGTGTGTACACACACACCAACTTCGTTTAGTCATACATTGGCATTATGCATGGCCAAATAGCCCTTAATTCTCTGATGCATTTATAATCATGTTAAC
The DNA here is from genome assembly GCA_930367215.1 of Pollenia angustigena. Lineage (NCBI taxonomy): Eukaryota > Metazoa > Arthropoda > Insecta > Diptera > Polleniidae > Pollenia > Pollenia angustigena. The sequence continues at coordinate 108,490,972 of OV884059.1, read as the reverse complement.
AAATAATTTACGCAACACTGAATATAAATAAAAATGCATTTGAATATTTTTGAAAATTCATTATTATTATTTGCAAAACTAACATAACAACAACAAATGACACATATATTAATTCTTAAACATATGTAAGTGTGTTTTTGTATCTAAAATTTGGATAAATATTAATAATTTTAAATAAATATACTTTCAATATTTTTAATTAGGCTTAAGTTCATCAAATTTAATTTTCATTAAATTATTTTTATGAAGAAAGGAATTTTACAACATGAAAATTAATTAAAATTTACTGATAATTTTTCATTCTTGACTCAATCTGGGCTCGAACCCAGGCGTTTTTCAAGTTGTGCTGAAAAGGTCAGCAAGAAAAAGAAAGACAAAAAAATGAAAAAACAAAACAAAATATGTACTTTGAACTTCAAGAAGAATTCTTGACAAAAGTACGAAAAAACAGAAGTAAAGGAAGAACATGTAAAATGAATTAAAATAGATAATCATTCAAAGCAAATTTCGATCTACCAAAGGTTAAATACAATTTGGTTTAAGGATTGATGTTTGACTAATGACGTCAGCAGTCGTCGATGGCTGCGAGTGTTAAACGGCAAGCCCTCTGAGGAGATTGAGTGGTTGCAATCGAAACATGTCAGGGTAACCTGTCCGTAAAAACGCCTGGGTTCGAGCCCAGATTGAGTCAAGAATGAAAAATGATCAGTAAATTTTAATTAATTTTCATGTTGTAAAATTCCTTTCTTCATAAAAATAATTTAATGAAAATTAAATTTGATGAACTTAAGCCTAATTAAAAATATTAAAAATTTGGATTAAAAACCATAAATAGTTCAACAAAATAACCACAATACTAAATGTTGAAAAAATTTTTAAATTTATATTTAATTTTAATTTTTAATTTCTATTAATTGAAGCACAGCCGCGAATAACGTTTTAAGTTACAAAATAATAATTTTTCAGGAGAACAAAAAAACGTTTTTTGATAGGCAGCAGTATTTGTTTTAAAAAATTTTTTTTTTTCTATTATTAAAAATAATGATAATAAAACCTTTAATGCAAAAGGCTTTTAAAACATTATTCCGCACTGCAAAGCCATTTCGGTTTCATAATTTTGTTAGTAACTTGCAATGTTCTTCCACTGGCTGACATTTTGTACGCCATTTTGAAGGCGTTAAGGTGCATAGTTTTTGTTGATTTGATGTTTAAACTGTCTAAGAAGTGAATGTAAAAAGTCATATGCAAAAAAACAGTTTTTGCAAAATGTGGCATTTACAACGTTATTCGCGGCTGTGCTTCAATTGTCAAACATAATTTTTGTTAATTTTTATTAAATATATCCTGAAGAAGATTTCCAAATGAAATCGATATATCGATAATAAAAATATACGAATTATTTAAAATAAAAGTGACCTTAAGCTCAAATATTAATAAAGAAGAAAAATATTATTTTTTTATTTAGCTTGACGTCTCTTTTTTTATAAAAAATATTAAATTTATTTAAACCAAAATTTTGTGCCTTCTTCACGGGTTTTTCTTTAATGTTTAACAAAATTAACAATTTTTAACAAATTAAACAAAATGTCATATAACAATTTTGAATTAAATACAAAAAAATACAAACCTAATCTATTGTAGTATAAATAAATTTTTAACTTCTGTTTCTATTTTTATAAATTAAATGTCGATAATTTTGTGCTAAACTTTCAATATCTCACTCAAAATTAATTCTCGATATTTTCGGTACAATTGCAACATTTCTAACATAAATCTACGTTTATAATTATTTTCTGTATTTAAAACTGTTGTATTTTTTTATAAAAAAAGAGACCTCAAGATTAATTAAATAATAATAATTAATATTTGCTATGGAAAATGTGTGTAACAGGAAAAAGTTTATGCGTTTTCTGTAGGCAATGCCTTTCTCAAAGGCACCGATTATTCAAAAAATAGTTTTTATTAAACATCTACCTTTAACAGAAATTTTCGATAAGAAAAGACCGCCATTATTATTATGAGTGAAAACTTTTACTAAATGGTAATTTAACATACGAAGTAGTGATCCCTTTCTTTTGTCGCTTAAAGCAAACCGATTTTCTATAAAAAGTATAATTGTTTTCAAAAAATGTACTAATATCGTGAATAAAAAGGGGAACAGTTTTTACTTCAAAATTTTGTTTTCCCTTTTACAGGGAACAAATTTCGAGGGAAATTTTATTCACGATTATGATGAGTGACTAAATTAGATTTCGTTGTAAGACACTCAAAATTGTTTATATAACGATTTATTATTTTTTCTTTTCAAACCAATCCTTAAGTTTTTAAATTATTGTTAAAGAATTTGCTCTTACAAGTAACGAATTGTTCAATTTAATTATATAATGCTTTACATTTGTAAAATTTATTGCCATTTTAAAAAAATTTAAAACAAAAGTTAAGGTTTTCAGTAACACAAAATGAAACAAATTGAAACCAGTAGCAATTTAAATTTCTAAGTTTGCTTAAATCCAATTTATAACCCTGGTTTTTATATGTTTTATTTATTTACTAAATCCCTTGGATATCAAGTGAAATTTGCTTTTTTTTTGCTTGCTAAATTTATTTTTTTATTTTTGTAGAATTGTAGTCGTTGAGCAAGCATTTAAATCAATTCAAAACGCATAAAACCTCAAACAAGTGGTAAAGTTTATGGGCTACAGTTTGCTCTCAGACATCATGTTACAAGTTTATAGTAATTTTGACAATTCGTATACACCATGCTATAACGGGTTTGAATGTTGCTGTTAAATTCCACCACTAAGGGTGAAGCAAAGCTATAAAACACTGTATTAAAACTAAGCAAGTACTCATTTATACATACAAATATATATTTCAATGCCTCAGATTTTTTTCTATGTGGGTTCATGCATCAGCTCTAGTTTCAGTGAATGTTAAGTTTGTATGTTTTAAGCATTTTATGGGGTTTAAGTGTGTATGTTTGTGTGTGTAAAATATTACGGTAGTTTAGAGGCAATTTGTTGATTTGAACTTATTGTCACTTAAAGTGTCTACTTGTCTGACTGTCTATTTGGTTGCTTCGTTTACCAAGTGCCTTCTTTTTGGTTTTTCTGTATATTTTTAAGTATTTAATTTTGATTGGTTTTGAAAACTAACAATTAAAGAAATGACAGTTTTCTGCGATAGGGGTTTATTTTATAATTTATTTTAAATTAGAATTGTTTGGGAGATTTTGATGAATAATAGTTTTATTATAAGGAATGGTTTTTTTTAGAGACGGTAAAAAGCTGATGATAAAGTTTTTGGTTGTTTTGAGGTTAGTTAAGTTTAGCAATTCATCATTTAAATTTATATCAAAAAACAGAATTGCCACATTTGGAACGATTAAGCTTATGTCGAAACATAAGCTTAATTCCCAAAAAATACCTAGTTATTATTTAAGCCAAAAAATCATTAGTTAATAGACCTTATAAGTAGCTATTGAGTACGTTACCAGAAAGAAAATATTTAGTAGTGAAAATAACAGAAGTAATAAGTAGTTGCTGAGGTCATTTTTAGCAAGTACTTATTGAAGTTTTCAGAATAATGACAATTGTAATGCCAACTACTTAACAGGTAATGTATGAAATAACTACCACCTATTACCAAAAATCAAAAAGTTTTTCCTGGGTTGCTCTATAAATTTAATAATCATTAAATTTGTGTTCTTAATTAATAACATTTTCATTTATTTGTTTTTTTTTTGTTTTAACTAAAATTATAACTCAACTAAAATTTATTACTCACAACAAAATAAAAGAGAAACTTTTAACTAAATTATTTTCTAAATTAAGCCTTAAATGCAGTTTGTCATGTTTCTGTTTAATAAATGCGACTTTTGTTAAATAAAGTAAAAAATAAATGCACTAGACAAGTTTAACAGAAGTTTTTATCTAAATTTGCTTTAACCCATATCGGACTGCCCTAAGATTCCATCGAGTTACAATGAAGAGAATTTTAGAAAATGTTTATTTATGTCCTACTAAGAAAAAAAAATTGTTGGTCCAAATTGAATCACTGGGCGTGGCGCCAGCCCTTGTTGCGAAAACGCAACGCTAGTTTCAAACAATATAGAAAAATGAAAAAAAAAAAAAATAAAATTTATGTTTTTTTTATTTAGACTTATTTATTATAAGAAATTTAGCTTAAGAATGATATTTTTCATTCTTTAATGCGATATTACGAGTTGGCTACTTCCCATCCTCTTGGAATACCTCTACAATTGTTATGATTCCTAAGCCAGGAAAAGACGCTAGTCAAATTACGTCGTACAGACCAATCAGCCTATATCAATATTATCAAAGCTATTCGAAAACATATTCCTTTTAAGTATAACTCCCTATCTTACTGAACACACAATCATTCCGGATCATCAGTTCGGATTCCGAGCAAGGCATGGTACAATCGAACAAGTGCATAGAATTGTTACCCAAATTAGATCAGCGTTTGAGAGAAAGGAATATTGCTCAGCACTGTTTATAGATATTTCCCAAGCTTTCGACAAAGTTTGGCATGATAGGCTGATCATTAAAATAACACGAATGCTTCCACAAAACACTCACAAACTCCTTGAGAGCTATTTAACTGGCAGAACATTCATGGTTATATCAAAAAACCAATACTCCCCCACCAAGAAAATATCTGCTGGTGTCCCTCAAGGCAGCATATTAGGGTCGTTACTGTATATAATATATACAGCTTGTAGTGTACCCTAATACACTTTGCCAAATGAAGATGGGCCACCCTAATAAATAACCAGTCATAATAAAACAACTTGATACCACACATGCAGTCAATACAAACAAATCAATGAACACATTGATTTGTTAAAAGTGCAACATGTGCAGTTTGGAAAATTGAGTGACTAAATTTTAAACTCAATTTCCCAAACTAAATTATGATTGGTTATGAAACCAAAAAGGGGAAATAGAATAAGAAATTAGACTAAGTTAAATTTTGTATATAAAGGGGCGCACTGCCCAGAATAAACCAGATTTTATTTGAACTACAAATCGGCAACATCTGCCTTGTGTTTTTAAATAATAGAAAATCTCCTTTTGCCCTCTAACCATAGAGACTGGCAAAAGTAAATAGTGTGACTAGTGGCAAACTCTGCCAGTCACAAAAACATTACACTTTTAAATATTTGAACACTTAACTTTACATGGCGATCCTGCCTAAACGGACCAAAATAATATTCTGAAGGCGACATATCCTAAACTAAAAAATGGCCCGTACCAAACAGACAGCTCGTAAATCCACTGGTGCTAAAGCCCCTCGTAAACAATTGGTTACCAAAACTACTAGTAAATCAGCCCCTTCCACCGGCGGTATAAAGAAACTCCAGCACTATCGCCCCGGTACTATGGCTTTGCGCGAAATCTGTCGTTGTCAGAAATCCACAGAATTGCTTATTCGCAATTTGCACTTCCAACGTTTAGTGCACAGGGTTTCAAAAATGATTTACGTTTCCAGTCTGCTGCCATTCGAGCTTTGCAGGAAGCTTCGGAAGCCTACTTGGATGGATCGGTTGAAGACACTAACTTGTACGCCATTCATGCCAAGCGTGTCACCATCATGCCTAGCGACATTCAGTTGGCCCGCCTTATTCGTGGTGAACGTGCTTAGGCTGTTCAAAATTTGTTTGACAATTTTTTCATTCAAAAACAATTTTATTGAAAAAACAATTTAAAACAATTTTAAACCACTATATGTTTGTTCTCTAATTTGTTTCAAACTAAATATTAACTAAAAAGTATACATTTAAAAAATTAATAATAAACAAATTTTTACAAGAAAAAAAAAAATTTTACTAATGAACAAACATAATATTAATAATATTGATACAGTACATAGTTCGTAATCATACAATAGTAATTAAAGTAATTATATATAAATCCCCAAAATTATCTACATATTTGTTAAAGTCATTAACTATAGAGAAAATTGCTAACACCAAAAAGTGTTACACACATAAAAACTCTAAACAACAACAAATTCAACAGTAATTCTAAAAGGCATTAAACTTTAAACTGACCCACTAAAGAAAATTATGACATATAAGGTTACAATAACATAAACAATGACGAACGTTAAAAAAAAAATAATAATGAAAGAGCTACAAATTAACAACAATGACAAAAATGCAATATCATCACTAATCATAATTTAAAAAAAAAAATACCAAAATGTTTGGACAACGAAAAATTAACTAGCAACAATTTTTACAATCAGGAAATCATAACCTCAGACAACACACCGGTATACATTAAAAATTACAGACTTACCAATTTCTTACGTCAGCAAGTCTTTGCAGAAACATGACATAAACAAACCAATAATAGAAAAAGAACTCTTGGCAATCCATTGGGGTATAAATTTTTTCAAACCATATTTGTATGGAAGAGAGTTCATAGTAGTCACGGACCATCGACCACTTATCTCATTGTTCTCTCACAAAAATCCTTCATCAAAGATGACCAGGATAAGACTTGATTTATCAGACTATAATTTTTCAATTGTTTACAAGAAAGGAAAGATGAATACAAATGCTGACGCACTCTCGAGAATAGAGATTGACTCTGATATACTTAGACAAATGATACCACAAGAACATGACGAAAATCAAAAAAGAGTTCTAAAAACAACTAGAGCCATGAAGAATAAAGAAAATGAGGCAAATAAAATAGAGGGATTGAATAATGAGGATATCAATAAATTAAATAATACACGCGTGAGAAATAGACTGGAGGATTGCACATCTCAGAGGTCTGATCAACTTCATATATGGGAATGTACATCCATCAATGATATTAAGAACATGAAAAAATTGCAATTTAATGAAATACAATATAAAGAAAATTTAAGTATATACATGGAAAATAATATTGTGCACATAGGTCGGGATGATAATTCAACGAAACAAGTTTCGAATATGAAGAAATCTCGTACCCACTATAATGAAAATGATAAGCTAGCAAGATTCAGTGATAAATCAGCGAATCTAGGTTCGATACTGAAGAAACTGGTTTCTAAAATGAATATAGAAAGTATAAGAGAATTAGCACTTTTAAGTCAAGATAAAATATTTAATTTGTATACAAAGGAAGAATTTAAAAAAGCATATGCACAAATAATAATCAACAACAAAAATCCTCAACTAAAAATATTGATATTTAAGCCTCCAATAAGAATAAAAGACGACATAATAAAATACAAACTGATTGACGAATTTCACAGTTCCTTGAGTTCCGGACACTTAGGAATTAGAAAAACAATCATAAAGTTAAAACAGAAATATATTTGGAAAAATATGACTAAAATGGTAAAACAATTTGTATCATACTGTGAAAAATGCAATAAAAACAAACAGTCAAAACACATTAAGGAACCACTCATACAAACATCAACACCCAACAACAGTTTTGAAGTAATTTCAATCGACACTGTAGGTCCACTTCGCATATCAAACAACTACCGCTACATACTTACGATGCAATGCGAGCTGACTAAATTTGTAATCGCACACCCAATGCAAACAAAAGACGCTGTCACTACAGCTAAAACACTAGTGGAACAAGTGATCTTGAGATACGGACAATTCAAAGTACTTAAGTCAGACAGGGGTACAGAATTTACGAATGAGACCATACGCAACATATGCGAACTATTACAAACAAAACAAATTTTCTCAACCCCTTATCATCACCAAACTTTAGGTGCCGTAGAGAGAAACCATAGGGTTCTTAATGAGTTTTTGTTGACAACAGCAAATAATGACGAATGGGACACTTGGATTCCATATTTTACTTTTGCTTACAACACATCTCCGCATATTGACACTGGTTATACACCATATGAACTAGTCTATGGAAAGTTACCATGCTTGCCATCAGATACCGCTATGAATGATAATACTGTCATATATAACTATGATGACTACGCAAAAGAATTGCGAGTCAGACTACAATTCGCTCTAAACAGAGCAAAAGAGATTACTAATAAAGTAAAATCAAAAAGAACATTAAATAATAACTATCAAAACAGACTAAACTTAGAAATAGGTGACTTAGTATTACTTAGAGTAGAAAATAGAAGTAAGAATCAAAGCCCATATAAAGGACCATATAGAATTGTAGGTAAAAATGGAGTAAATACTCTAATAGATTATAACGGACAGACGAAGGAATTCCACAATAACAGTCTAAAACCATACATATCTTTATAATTTTAAATTTACATTTAACTTCATATATCTTAAGAAAACTAATTATAATTTATAAAATATTTAATTACATATATTTCATTTATAAAATATTTTACTACATTTAATTACATGTATTTCAATATCTTTAGAACACTACTTTAAGAAAAATATCTATAAAACATTTTAGTATAGAAGCAAAACCAATATATATATATATAAACATAGGTTAATGTTAAAACATAATTTGTAATTATACAAAAAATTTTTTTTTTTTGAAAAATTAATCCCCTAATTTTTCTCTAAAGGGTGAGGGTGTAGTGTACCCTAATACACTTTGCCAAATGAAGATGGGCCACCCTAATAAATAACCAGTCATAATAAAACAACTTGATACCACACATGCAGTCAATACAAACAAATCAATGAACACATTGATTTGTTAAAAGTGCAACATGTGCAGTTTGGAAAATTGAGTGACTAAATTTTAAACTCAATTTCCCAAACTAAATTATGATTGGTTATGAAACCAAAAAGGGGAAATAGAATAAGAAATTAGACTAAGTTAAATTTTGTATATAAAGGGGCGCACTGCCCAGAATAAACCAGATTTTATTTGAACTACAAATCGGCAACATCTGCCTTGTGTTTTTAAATAATAGAAAATCTCCTTTTGCCCTCTAACCATAGAGACTGGCAAAAGTAAATAGTGTGACTAGTGGCAAACTCTGCCAGTCACAAAAACATTACACTTTTAAATAAATATTTGAACACTTAACTTGCCAACAAGCCCGAGCACACATACTTCTACGTTTGCAGACGACACAGCATTTATTAGTGTTAATCAGGACCCAAAAGTTGCAACGCAGCATTTACAGTCCCACATCAATGAACTAGAAGCCTGGCTAGAAAAATGGAAAATAAAGGTTGACCCGGCTAAATGTGCTCACTTAACTTTCACGCTCAGAAGACAAACGTGCCCTCCTGTTAAAATAAATAATATCACTGTTCCGGTAGAAAGCCATGTTAAATACTTGGGAATTCATATAGACAGACGCCTGACCTGGTCTCGTCATATTGAAGCGAAAATAACGGCTATGAAACTTAAAGCAGCTCAACTACATTGGCTAATCGGTCGAACCTCAAACTTATCCTTAGACAACAAAGTTCTCTTATACAAGTCTATCATAAAACCAATATGGACAAATGGTATCCAATTATGGGGTAATGCATGCGCATCAAACATCCAGAAGCTACAAAGAAGAAAGTCTAGGATATTACGACAGATTGTCTGCGTAATGACAATATCCACAGAGATCATAGCATCGCTACCATCCAGGAAGAAATTAAAAAGTATTCAGTCAAATACATAGATGAACTAATGGTCCATCCCTACTACCTCGCTCGGGATCTGATAAAGTTCGAAGGCTGAAAAGATCCGACACTTTGAGCCTAGCAGGCTTTTTTGACACTTGAATGCAATTAATTAGCGGTTACATTGGTAACGGCTAACAAATACAAAAAAGAATTTGGATTAAGCTTTCAATACATATTGTAATTTTCGATAAGAAAGATTCAAGAAGAAAAAAAATCTTCCTTCAACAGAAATTTTCGATAAAAAAAGACCGCCATTGTTATTAAGTGAACACGTTTATTAAATGGTAATATATATGAGGTAGTGATCCCTTTCTTTTGTCGCTTTAAGCAAACCGATTTTCTATAAAAAGTATAATTGTTTGGAAAAAATGTACACTTAAAATATTATGTAGTATTCATTTTAAACAAATTAAAATTCATTTAAAAAACGGATCATTTATATTTCATTTAAAACAAATGATTTTTACAGTCATTTTTAAATTTTTTATTTATTAAACAGCATATTCCCTAAAATTGAATAGTTTTTACCTTTAAAAAATACATTTTAACCGACAAAAATCAAACTACATAAAAAAATAAAAACGAAAAAACATTATTTTTTGGTAGTTTGTTTTTTGATTAACAAACATAAATGTTAAAAAATAAAATTATTCGTAAAATAACTATAGTTTTATTCAAATTTAACAGTACGGAAAACGAATTTAATAACCCACAATCAGTTACTGTAATAATTTTATAAGTGTAGTAATAGCGTGAATAAAAATGGGAACAATTTTTACCTCAAAATATTGTTTTCCTTTTTACAGAAAACGAATTTCGAGGAAATTTTATTCACGATTATGATGAGTGTCTAAACTATATTTCTTTTGTCCTTGTAAGACACTCAAAATTTTTACCAGGCTAATAGACAAGCTAAGATCGGTAAACCTAAAGGTAGGCTTAGGGCTATTTCTATATGAATAACAATTAGTTTTTTACGCAATAAATTTAAAAACACTTAATAAATATTTCAGATTGAAACCTTTATAATGATGCAAATAATGATTGAAGCTGTTTTAATTAAGATGATTGAAAAAAATTTGTCTATAATTTCTAGAAACAATAAAATGTACACTTTAAAGACTGAAGAGTCCACAATTTTTAAGAACTAAAAATTAAAACTTTGCTTTAGTTTGAATGTATAATTTTATGTTAAGCTGTCCTAGCACCTCGTCTTGACTGAACATCGCTTTGTTCATGCAATAAAAAAATTTCTGTGTACTTATGAATATGGATCGTAAAGACTGCTGTGGTCGTTGTTTTACTCTTGTTTAAATAGCGTATTTCAAACTTCTATTCGAACAACGATGTCTAACATCGCAGCAGTGTTGACATATAAATAAACGACATTTTGATTGTGTTTGTTGCTTTTTACTTCCCATCTTTTTGAAACTTGCTCTATAAATTCTTATAATCATTTAATTTGTGTTCTTCATTAAAAATAATTTCATTTATTGCACAAGGAAACAAATTTTAACATTTTTTGTGCGCTCTGAAATTTGATTGCAAGTTTTTAATAATTTGAGGTCGCTGATTTCAAATCTAATCTCCATTTTTCTCTATCAGCTCTAGAGTGCGAGATATACCGTTATGTCCAAAATTAAGGCACTTTCACTACATATATTGGAATAACTTCAAAACGGTGTACCATATTCAGTTAAAAAAAATCCAAAACTCGTTAGCGATATTGTCTTTAAGCCGTGCTTACATCGTTCTTAAATATGCCCTGTAGTTTCAGAGATATCGTTAAATTTTGGAAGAAAAATTTTGAAAATAAACCAATTTTTTGTCTTTTCAAAATTCATAAAAAAGAAAGACGCGACAAAAATCACAGTTTTGGGCTAACACAGTTAGCTTTACATAATTTCAAGTGAAATGAGGGTTGTTTCATTGAAATCAGTGCACATCCTTTGATTTGATTTCCAATTCACTGAGAAAACTGGATATCGATTTCCATACAAAAAGGAAAAAAGTGTGTCGCACATATTTAAAATGTTATAATAAGTATCAGGTGTACTTATTCTACCATGCTCCCAACAAAAGATCAGAAAAACTTTTAACTAAAATGTATTACAAATTAAGCCTTAAATGCAGTTTGGCATGTTTCTGTTAAATAAATGCGACTTTTGTTAAATAAAGTAAAAAATAAATATAAAAGTTCAAAATAAAAGCGCTAGACAAGTTTTAAAGAAGGTTTTACCTGCATTTGCTGTTACAACTAAATGCAACAAATAAACTTTATTTAAGTAGACATTTAGTTTTAAAGAAATTTGTCAACATGTCAACAAAGTTGTTTTTATATATTTATGAAAAATGGGAATAAATTTTAAAAAGTGCAGTAAAATAGTAAAAAAAGTAAAGTAGAAAGAATAAAAAGGAAATAATAATGAAATTGTTTTAAATTGTTAAAAATTAATTCAAAATACAACGAACTCTTTAATAACATTTTTTGCTAGACATTTATGTATAATTTATTTCCCTAACTCTATTCATGAGTTTTAAAAATAAGACACAGTCGTCACTGTAACTTCCAAAGACTCCTTACTAACAACCAGCTAAGGGCCTTATCTTACTTCTTGGAAGCTTTTTGTTCTCGATTATCAAATAAGGCTTTAGTTAGCCGTAGTCGCAGATGACAGCAACCTTTGCCATTCGTACTCATTCGAGTGCACACTAAGCGTATCCGATGTCGTTGCTATGAGGCAGAATATGAATGATACGCTTGGCCGAGACCTTGACATAGTCTCGGAATGGGGTCGTGCAAATAGGGTCGATTTTAATGCCCGATAAACCCAATGTTGCGTGCTGACTAGTGTTTGGGGTCCGGGATTTCCCGGGTCTGAAATTTTCCGGTAATTCCCGGGAATTCTTTTTTTATTTTCCCGGGAAATCCGGGAATTTCATAAAATAAGCATTTTTACATAAAAACGTTAATTTTAATTTAATTTTGTTTTTTTATTTATAAAAAATATTTAAAACAAAACTTCAGTTGCTCAAAGTGATTTGTTTTATTTATTTTGCCCGTAGAAATAGATTTTTCCTTTGATAAGCGCTTTTAAATTTAAATTGTTGACATTACTGTAAAAAGACAAAAACGAAGTGGAGAAATAGAATGTCCAGTGACTTACTCAACGCATTAGTGGTTTTAAAAACCACATTTTTAAAAAACTATGAATGTTTTATTGTATGTTTTCTTTAAGATTTATCTTTCTTACGGCCATTTTCACCAAGTTCGGTTAAAACTAACTTTCAATTAAAGTTCCGGTTACCAATATGTTTTGACAGCTATAACCGATAGTTAATTATAACCGAACTAGGTGAAAATGGCCGTTAAAAGAGGTGATATTTGATAAAAATTATTCCAAAAAAATTTTCTTACATGCTCTGTTATCTAAGGAAGAGTTCAAAGAGAAATATGTTATTCGGTTTAAAGGTAAATTTTTATTTTAATCATGATTCAGTTAAATTATTACGGAAAAAATTTCACGTTCGAAATGTCACGTATCGACCAAGATTTTGGCTTAAAAAAAAAGAAAATACAGAAGATTTTTTAATCAAACCAAGACATTTTAATGATACATTGCTACGCAAAATTCTGAAAGTATTTTGACTAAAAAATTGTGCCAGGTGTCGCTGAATTACGCCTTTTTATACATGGCCACGAAAACTACTTCTGTTTTTTTTCACGGTCGAACCGTTACTTCTTTTGACATTATCTTTGACCTAGAATCGCGCCCTCCATAAACTTTAGCACAGATAACAGTGCTTTCTTAGTACTATAATTTAAGGGTTAAGAAAACGTAAAAATATTTTTTGCTTAAAATGTTATTGCATTTTTGGAGCGTACGACTGTCACGTTCAACACTTTGGAATTACCCATATGTATGTTAGTTTTTTGTTAAAGTTTGGTAACGAAGATCTCTATTTTTAACATATTTTTATTTTTTAAATTTATTCTATGAGCTAAATTTCAGTTATGTATTTTTATAAAGCTTTTTTGTAATAGTCCTATTTCTTAAATTTTTCAGAAATGACTTTATACACTATTTTTTTAATTTTTGATTGTGTTTTGTTTATTTAAATAGTTTTACACAAGCAAATTGGTGATATACATATTGTTCATTTTTAACAAAACTGTTTTAAAAAAAAATTTTGTAAAATTTTAATGACTTGTTAAAGAATATTTTTGATAAAAAAAATTTCCCGAGAAATAAATATTTTTTTTCCCGTGTCCCGGGAAATGAAAAAGTCCGGGAATTCCCAAACACTAGTGCTGACGCATAAACGCGCGACAAACCAAGGTGCCTCATCTGTATATATGGGTGGTATAATTATTGAGGAATCAGAATCTCTTGATGTTCTGGGCATGAGGATACAATGTGACGTCCGATGGACTGAACATATATTCAAGGTGTCGAAAGAAGCATTCAAGTGCCTCGGTTTTCTAAGACGGTGTAGGATATACTTCACTCCATCTGATCTCCTTACTATTTATACCACCTATATCCGACCGCGTATGGAATACAACTCTCATGTGTGGGCCGGTGCTTCAAAGTCTATTTTGGAGCTTCTCGACCGCGTGCAGGAGAGGGCGAGGGTTCTCATTGGTGACTGTAGGGTAACCAATTCTATTGACTCCCTTGAGCACCGTCGCAATGTGGGTTGTATTTGCCTGTTTTATCGTTACTACAATGGGATGTGTTCCGACGAAATCAAAGATCTGGTTCCCGAAACCCGTACATTTGTTCGTAATACACGTTTTTCCTCAAGAGCCCATCCTTATGTGGTCGATTGGCAGGTGAATCGTACAACGCATTACAGAGAGAATTCGTTTTTTTCCGGACTGTTCGTATGTGGAATAACCTTCCTGCAGAAGTCTTCCCTCTCACTTACAACATGATTAAGTTCAAATCGAATGTTCACAAACACTACTCCCTCTATCCTCCTTCCCATAACCTATTTTCCTAGTTCCAACACAATGCAATGCATTAGTAGGGGTCATCCCCTGAGTGCTGGTCCTAACAGTAAAAAAAAAAAAAAAGTATGTCAATTTTATATACTCAGCAAGCTTGATTGTCCCGATGGTTATTATCAGTCCCTACCAAGTGTTGGGTAGTCCTCAAAACCCATAGCCTTTTTAAATCAGAGTTACTAGCTAATATGTGTGTAAAATAAAAACGTGGCGTATTTTTGAAACGTGTCATAAAAATGAGTACATTGAAAGATTTATTTAAGGGGGAAGGATACGAGGTGATATAAGTGAAGCCCAGTATAAAATGTCAGATTAAAAATCACCACATGCAAAAATGTAGCCATGGACAAGAAAGGCAACATGCAATGAGAAAATGCCGGTATTTAGAGCCGTGGCCAAAAATTAAAAAAAAAAAATATATATATATCTGGAATTAGTTTCAACGAATCTGTAATCCTACGGGGTGACTGGCCAACCTTTTATTTGTTGTAACCGAACTATTTTGGTGGATATTTAAACTCAGTTGATAAGATTTGTAATGTGTTCTCTGGTATTGTGAAAAATCTACACCGAAATATTTAAATTGTTGTCTGCCGATTTTTTTTTAACATATATTTCAAAATAAAATTTAAATTTGGTTTGCCTTTTCTTCTGCTCTTAACGACCAGTCCTTATTGTGTGTAAATAATTAACATGAAAATTACACAAAAATTTGTAAATATTGAGACAAAATTGAAAACCAACATCATCAAACTTGTTAAAAAAAATAAAAATCATAAAAACATGCCACATAATAATTAACCCTTATAAATGAATGTTGTTGTGTGGAAAAAACGATCGAGCTCCATCTGTTGTTTTGCTTAAATAAAATGTAGCAAACAGGGCAAGCGTACAATTGCCTTAATACATTCAACAATATTTTTTTTTTTTATGTTTTTCGGATGTCATTATATGCATGTAATACTTTTAATAATCTTTTGTTTTTGCTTTTTGTTTTCATTTTAAATGTATGAAAAAACAAACAAAAAAAGATCAATAGCAACAAACAATTGGCCGTAATGTTAAGGGTCCCTGTAATGATTTCAAGCTCATATTTTACAGTACAATAAGAACAATAGACTATTGTGTGTTTTCAGTATTGTCGGGTGACAACTACGAGTATGCAAGTATAATCTATTGAATATGCATATAAACATAACCCAGCGAACATTGGTTTATGTACTTTAAACAAATGCAATAAAATTAAAAACAAGTTTAAGTCTGACATATTTTAAGTTCTTTTTTAATCCAAATTTTATTTAATTTTAAATCAGGTGCAAATTCGTCAAACTCAATTTTCATTAAATTATTTCAATAAAGGAATTTTTATTCAATACAAAATGAGCAGTTGAAGTCGCGTCGAACTTACATATTGCGAGAATAACCACATTCTCATCATGAGAGATCTTTGAAGTTTCCCCGTTTGCGTCATTGTGAAGGCTGTCAGTTTATAGTCAAACATGAGTCTTTATACAAATAGAATTTTCCTGTAATTGATTACTTCCAGAGAACAGCAGAAAGTAAAGAAACATGTAAATGAATGGACAAAATTATAATTAATTACAGCAAATTTCGAACCACCAATACCATTGGTTAAATAGTGATGTTTGACTGTTGGCTGGCAGGCACCGCAGTGGTACAGAGGGTAAAACTTTGAATTCAACCAGAGTTTGATCCCCAGATCAGCCAAGAATAAAAATTATCAATAAATTTTAATTAATTTCATGTTGTAAAATTCCTTCCTTCAGTAAAATAATTTAATGAAAATTAAATTTGATGAACTCAAGCCTAACTAAAACATCAAAATTTCAAATTAAAAATAGACAGTTCAACTAAAAAACTACAATTTTCAATTTATTTCCTAGTTATTTCCTCACTTTTGGTTTTCCTTCTTTTGCAAAATTTTTCTTAAATTCCAGAGTACATTTTTGTTTAAATGATAAACAATTTTTTTTTTAACTTATAAAAGTATCTAGTAAAAATATTTTTTCTTGTTATGTTGGAAATAAAAATTTATTAATTGCTATTTTTATCACATAATATAAATGTGTGCTGGGGTTTTATTGTGTAAAAAAAAAGCTTTTGTGAGTTTTAATGCATTTTCTTGTTACTGGAATCCAATAAATAATGTTGAAGAAATAAATTTTCATTGAAATTTGATGCATTCAGCAAATATTATATAATTTGTGTATTCTCATTTATTTACATACAATCAGGATGTTAAGTTCGTATCTTCTGAGTTTATAGTCGATGTAAAAGCGTTAAGTAATAAATTACACCATGTACTTGAATAACGTTAAACAATATATAATATAAAAAGATATGACGAGTTATGAAAAGTCTGTAACTTCTTTATTTATTATCGTTACGATTATTAACGAGTGGGGGATGGCCAGATATGGTTTACATTACGGCTTAATTTCATGGTGGATTTCAACTACTTGATAAGTTAATAAATGCACTTACAAAACGCTCATGTTTGAGTTGAGGTAGCAACTCGGAAGTATATAGACTCGCCAAAGAATATATTCTTACCCCTTGATTAAGGGCCAGAGCTATCCAACCTCCGCCTTATTTCAACCTTCTGCCTTTTTCACTGAATTCTGAGAGCATGTGTCGAATAGCGGCAGCACTTAGGAATCCTTCTGCGAACCGAACTTACGCCACAAACTGATAGATCAGTCTTTACCAGGACGTCATGCTACCCGCGATTTTCAGTTGAAACGGCACCCAATAAAAAATTTTATCATTTTGCGAAGCACTAATGGTACATTTAAAAAATAAGCCCACAATTATGCGCTACGCAGACACACAGAAATGCAGTAAAGTAAGTGAACGAACTCTCAACAACTTTTATAAAAAAAATAAAATTTCAAGTGCCACGGCATTACCTTACTATGAAGCAGGTTTGTAAGGGAGAATACTCAAAAATAACTGTATCAAAACATTCAGTGTGTAAGGCTGATCGTTACATCGAACAATTTTTACATGCGCTGAATATTGCGCTTTATGTGCTAAAAATGTATTGCTTCAAAGTGGGAACTCGCCATATAAAATTCATGTCTTCCGTAAGCGCAATGGTAAGCGAAACGTTTATGTTTCTTCCTTACAAACCTGCTTCGCTGGAAGCTCCATTTTTTATTGGGCAGCCACTTCGTGATCTCCCGAATATTATCCCTTCCATCAGAAAGGCTTCCGCAAATACAATCAAACTGAAAGACAGGAAGCTTTTTTTTGCAAAACGACGTCACCAGTAGTCTGATCCGTTGCACCATCAATTAATTATTATCTGTCTTTTGGTAGTTTCATTGGCGCTTAAAAGTAGCATTCACTTCAATTAAAAATATATGACATTCCAAAGAATGCCAGTACACTTCATTGTGTCGAGGTCAAATGCATAACCAAGGCAGAATAGGTCAATTCTCCGCTTTAGGTTCCAGAAATGTCGTCAACCTAATTTGCCCAGTGCGATGTAACATAAAAAGGTCTAATATTCTTAATATGATCCCTACAATCCTCGGAGGATTTCTGATGGTTAATTGATTGGAAAAAATATATTTAGGAAGGCTTTTGTATGGAGCGAGGTGAAATAATGGACTAATAAATAATTATGAGGCTCAATAAAAAATGGCTCCATTTGGCTCATTCAAATATCAAACATACCTAATATACGGCACCGGTTCATTTAAAGGGGGTTACTCAAAATTTATAAATTTTCAGTAGAGACAAAAAACAGTTTTATCGGCCATGTTCTGGAAATCGATTTATTTTTTTTAATGAACGAAGTGTTTTCTGATTTAAAGGAATTAATCTTCGATTTTTACATTGTTTAGATACGACCACGGTTTATCGTTTTCTTGCAAAAAGTGAAAATGTGTAAATTTTGAGTTGACTCCATATAGAGGAGCCACTGCTATATTATGGATATATGAGACGAACTTCATTAACCTGGGTTTTTTGTTTGGACACCATAGTTCCAAAATTCTAATTTCGGAAGGACATTTGTATCTACTGGAGCCTTCTGAAATAATGTATAGATTTAATACCTTATTCCGTAAATGTAAACAATTCAAGTACTTTCAAGTATCCTCGTTTACACAGGCCCAATTGGACAACAATTCGCACATAAAAAATCGCATAAAGTTTTTTTAACAGCAAATATTGAAAAATTCAAAAGGAAACAGATGACGTGCAAATATTTCAATTAACGTCCGTCCATATAAAATAAATACAGTTTGTCATTAACGTTATCAATATCGTTTTAACAAAGAGTTCTCAACTTTGGGGTTCTGACAAAGATTTCTTGGAGATCCGGGAAAGAAAATATAAAAATATACTCTTTGAAGTTTAAAACCTTTTTTTGTAATAATTTCAAAACTTCAACATATATAAAACCTTTTTTCGTTAAGTCTTAAAAAAGTTAGTAAAACAAGAAAACTTGAGAAAAATGTACATTTTATAAGCAAATTTCATTTGGGGTACTGATGACTAAGAAGAGTGTTTCTTTAATTAAGTTAAAATGCAAAAAATTGTGAGAACCGGTGATTTAAACAAAATGTACCCAAAATTACAAATAATGGTAAAGCGATGTTAATTGTCTATTTTATTAAGAAAAGAGAGGATTAATTAAATATGAACATTAATATGTTTGAAAGCCAAATAGCTTTTAACCGCATACATTTGACTGTATGCAATTCAAGACAAAACTTCATTTAACTAAACTTTTATTTTAAAAGGCAATCAAATACTAATTGAAGACACTAAAGTTCAAAAAGTACTTCAACAAAAGTAATATTTTTTCGTTTTTTATTGTATTTTTCTCTCTGAATTTATTCTACTTTCCATATTTTTTATAATTTATTGTCGATTATACCACACACTCACTGCACATTGCACATACAACCAAGCTCTTACTACACACTGGGGCATAGACCCAGAATGGAAAGTTTTTTTTTTCTTTTTTTTTTTTTTTGATTTTTTGCTGTTCTTGCTGATTTTGTTTACCTTTTGACCTCAAAAATAGTTCATATGCAAAATAATTGAACCCTAGATGGTAGTACAAACAGAAACCTTATAATATATTTTTATACAATTGCATTTATATAGTATTTGGTTTAAATTTGCATGATTTTAGAAGAGTAAAAGGTCTTATCCGACAATATTTTTATCGAAACCTAAAAAAAAACTATTGCAAAGAGAAACCAGTAAGACTAAAGGAAAAAAAACATTTTTTGTATGGTTACGGATAACTAAACTATTATTTAGAAAGAGTTTCATGGCAAGCATACTGAATCTGGGGCTGGAACTAAACTGAACCAAACTTTTTTCTCTGGGTAGTGGAGATAAACTCATAAATAGTTTTATTGTATGTTTGCCTTGATAATGAAAAATCTCATCCAAATGATATAATGCAGTAACAATTTATATACTTAAGAAAGGGGCTAGAATTGGTCTCAAATGGGAAGCTTTAGGTAAATTAAAATACATATTCAAAACGAATATTCCTATTTGAGAAAAAGAAAAGAAAAGTATACGACCAGTGTGTGTTGCCTGTTAAAACATATGGCTGCGGAACTATAATACTTACCAAAAGTACAACCTTCAAGTTGCACAAAGATCAATTGGAAGAGCAATACTGGAAATATCTTTAAGAGATCGTATGATAAACGCCTCGTTAAGAGAAAGATGATGATGACTTAGTTTTTACACATGGTTTGTGTCTTTGATAACTTATATTGCATTTTCTAGGGTTAAATGCCGAATAAACAGCATTTCTTTAACTGGAGGAGAGCCAAAAAATATTGTTCTCTACCGACACAAGAGGATAAGTTGATGATCTTCTAGCTCTAAATGACTACATTAAAGAGATGAATGATACATCTTAATATGGAACACCATCTTTTTCATCACGTTCATTCAGTTAAACACAGTCCAATAGTTTAAATAATTTGTAGTTAATTTTAATTTTTACCGTATTTCACAAGGAGTTTTTTTATTTAGCCCTTGTGTTAATACCCAACTTTATCCACATTGTTTAGCACCCGGGGTACCCGGGTACCCATATACTATAGTGTATTAATAACACTGTGCATGAAATTGACACTTTTTTTTCGTGACAAGCCGGGCACATGGCGTTTTAACATAATTCGAGGACGCTGAATCCAGTGGTGCCCGCGGTTTTTTCAGATTGGCTCTGGTTTTCGAGATATACCGTTATTTCGAAAATGGAGGAGGTTGCACAACATATATTCGCGTAACTCAAAAACGGTTTAGTTTATTGAAATTACTAAAAAAATCGAAATTCCGCAATCAAATTTACTTTAAGAACGCTAAAACTCTTTTTCTAATATGAGTAGTCGTTATTGAAACATAATTTTTTTTTTAAAAAAAAAATCAATTTTTTTATCAAAATTTCGAAATTTTTGTTTTTTAAAAATTCATAAAAAATTAAAATGCAGCTAGGCTTCTAAGTTTTTGTAGACTTATAAAAAACGAAGCTAAAAACAAAACAAGTCATAAATGATTAAAATCTGTTTGCAACTTTTAATTTTATTCACAAAAGTCGACAAATTTTACTTAATTTAAGAATTTCATAAAACGCAATATTTGTATGGGAGCCCCCTAAGGGATGGTGATAAAGGGAAAGTATAATTTGAGAAAATGTTAAAAGTTGCAAACAGATTTTAATCATTTATGACTTGTTTTCTTTGTAGCTTCGCAAAAAATTAGAAGCCTAGCTGCATTTTTTAATTTTTTATGAATTTTTAAAAAACAAAAATTTCGAAATTTTGATAAAAAAATTAATTTTTTTTTCAAAAAAAAAATTATGTTTCAATAACGACTACTCATATTAGAAAAAGAGTTTTAGCGTTCTTAAAGTAAATTTTATTGCGGAATTTCGATTTTTTTAGTAATTTCAATAAACTAAACCGTTTTTGAGTTACGCGAATATATGTTGTGCAACCTCCTCCATTTTCGAAATAACGGTATATCTCGAAAACCAGAGCCAATCTGAAAAAACCGCGGCCACCACTGGATTCAGCGTCCCCGAATTATGTTGAAACGCCATGTGCCCGGCTTGTCTGTTTTTTCAACTAGCATAGTGTAATCAATATTTTTATGAAATAAAATTAAATTGTCAAACTTTTTAAAAGCGTATTAAATTATATTTATGTTAAAATTTGATTTTTTGAACTTTGTATTGCATAACGGATAAAATTTTAAATTTGTTATACAGCATTTTTTTAGTATAACAGTTGATAATTTTTGGTCATACATGATATGTTAGTGAGACTTCTCCGTATTATAATACTAACGATTTGGAAACTAAACTTATGTAATCGTATGATACAGAATTTAGTTAATTGAATTTTTGCGAGGGTTAAAGTTTAAGCAAATTTTTTTGAGAATCTGAATTCGCTTTCTTTAAAGTTAAATAACGACGATCCAGAAGCTTGTTTAAAAATTTTAATTCTGAACCCTTCTGCACTCCTTGGGCCAATTTCACCCAATTTTGGTATTCAAACGCAAAATTTGTCCCTTTAAATATAAGATATGGTCGTGAAACTTTAATTTATCCATTACAAGGACGAAAATTATAAATTTTAAATGAAAAAAATTTAATTTCAAGTTTTTCTCCCCCCTCCTCATTTAAAAACACGATTTGTACACATTTAATATCCTTTGGGTCAATATGAACCAACAAGCGATATTGCAAGTTTAATTGTACTTTAAAATTTTTTTCCTATTGAATATAATTGAATTGAGTTCATTTTCAATCAGATTTAGTCAAATAATCAATAGAATCGCTTTTATTTTTTATTATACTTAAATATGAAATGTTGTTTACATTTTATTGTTGGGTCATATTGACCCAAAGGATCGTAGGAAGGGCACATATCCAAGGGATGCAGAAGGATTAATACAGTTCTTATATGATAATATACCTAGGTGGGTTCCATCGTACCCGGGTATTAACACAAGGGTTAAACAAAGTGCTGCCTAATTTATTTCGTTTTAAAAAAATTTACCTTCAACTTTTAAATTCAACTATTTAGACCTATCGAACGTATTTATTATCGCATGGTTTTAAGATTCAAACCGAATTAAAAATAGCCCCTCCCCCGTATTTGGTGGGACCACAACGGTCTCATCATTTATGAACTATTGAAATTGGGCCAGACGATCACAGGGGTCCTCTACCAAGATAAATTATTCGTGTAAAGGGTGCTTCGACCGAAAATCGCTTAGAATCGCCGACTTGACCTGAAGTCGTACTGTTTTTTGTTATAACTCCGTTCGGCCACATGTTGTTTGACCAGTAAAAATCTATTTAACTATTAGTGGTTCGGAATTTTTGCCCTTATCTTTTTATTTAAACCTTACCTCGTCAGACTACCATTTGTTTCGATCGATTGAAAACGCGCTCACTGAAATACGTTTTACGAATTCGAAATTTTTCTTGATTCCTTTTTTGACCACTAAAAATGATCAGCTATTTTTGTCAATATGTTGGCAGAAAGATCAAAGTTCAAAGCTTTAGAATCGCTAGTACTAATTTTTAAATTTATACTATGCTAAAGCTTCGCAATTTCTTTGACTGTATCTTAATTATGAGTTTTTTGTTTGGGACTATAAGCATGACTTAAAATTTTATCTGTGAAGCGTATGGAAAGGTTTTCGTATTCCCGATACCTTTTTTCCTATAAAACTGTTCTCTTAAGCCAAACAAAAAGACCACAGATCACCGTAGCTAGGCTGAACCCACACCAACAAAAGACAAAACAATTTTTTGCCTAATACGACAACAGAACATAAGTTTTTATGAGATAACCCGCACTAAATAAAACAACCCACAAAGCTGTATTTTTAACTTACTGCGACAAAACATTGGTTGCAGAAAATACATGTGGTTTGATACAACGTACCCACACATAGGAAGACAAAACTGACTGAAACGAACTTCGTTGCACATAATTGTGTTAATTCTTATGATGTAATCCACAACAATAAAGACAGTTCAAAAAAAAAAAAACGAAAAAGACTGAAAACATTGTCACTTTGCTGTCTGAATACCGGTTGTCTTTTAACACAAAAAATTAAAAAACTTTTTTTCTTGAGTGCGATAGCATTAAACGAGTGTCTTTGACTTCAAAGACAAAAACATATTGTCTTTTGTTGGTGTTTTTTCCACTTAAGCCCTTTTTCACTAGTTTGTAAAAAATAATACTATAAATGTAACTGCTTCTGCATTTGCCCTTGGCTGAGTTTATTTACCGTAGTCGTTGCACTATCGATTGCCCTACAAATTGCTAGAAATTTTTTTTGTTTGTAACAAATGATAAAAGTTAAATTTAAACAAAAAAGTAAATTGTAATAATAGTTTTTATAGTTTTGTGTAACACTAAAGAAATTTAATAACTTTTGTGCCAAACTTTATTTGAAAGAGAAACCACAAAGCTGGGGAACAAAAAGTAAAATCGCAGTGAACTTTTGAGTGCTTTACAATAATTCATAGAATCCTTTGATTTATTTATTTAAGGTAAGGTATGATTGTGTATTGAGAGCACCATTGCGTATGAATAATAATTAAAAATTAGTATTGTGGTTATTTTGTCGAACCATTTATGGTTTTAATTCCAAATTTTTAATATTTTTAATTAGGCTTAAGTTCATCAAATTTAATTTTCATTAAATTATTTTTATGAAGAAAGGAATTCTACAACATGAAAATTAATTAAAATTTACTGATAATTTTTCATTCCTGACTCAATCTAGGCTCGAACCCAGGCGTTTTTACGGACAGGCTACCCCTAAAAATAATTTAATGAAAATTAAATTTGATGAACTTAAGCCTAATTAAAAATATAAAAAATTTGGAATTATAATTAAAAATATATATATATATATATATATATATATGAATTTTAGAATTATGCAAAGAAAATGAATGTATTGCTATAACAAGAATTCAATTTACTGCTTGTTTGCTAAATAATGCATGATAGTCGACGTCGACACAGCATTCTCATAAAATACAAAGTTAACGTCGAAGTGATATAATCTTTGATTTTTTAATTGATGTCAAATTTGTCAATATTGACTTATATAATATGGGATATTATGTAATAAGGATATATATACGCTCCCTTAGATCTATAAGGTTTTATTAATAAGTTTATGCCTTGTGCTTACGCTCGTATCTCGCCTCCAGCTTTTCCCATTCCATCTAGATGTTTCTACATCGGTTTACCATTTCTACGTATGAGCTGGGCTTCCTGTTTTTTTTCTATTGCCTTGTGGATTTCAATCAACGACATTTTTTGTAATGACGTTTTGAGACCTTCTCAGAGTGTTGCCAATGCATCGCCATTTACGTCTTTTAAGGACAGCATCTTAAAAAATCTATAATATCATTTATTTTTAATATTTTTAATTAGGCTTAAGTTCATCAAATTTAATTTTCATTAAATTATTTTTATGAAGAAAGGAATTTTACAACATGAAAATTAATTAAAATTTACTGATAATTTTTCATTATTGACTCAATCTGGGCTCGAATCCAGGCGTTTTTACGGACAGTTTACCCTGACATGTTTCGATTGCAACCACTCAATCTCCTCAGAGGGCTTGCCGTTTAACACTCAAAGCCATCGACGACTGCTGACGTCATTAGTCAAACATCAATCCTTAAACCAAATTGTATTTAACCTTTGGTAGATCGAAATTTGCTTTGAATGATTATCTATTTTAATTTATTTTACATGTTCTTCCTTTACTTCTGTTTTTTCCGTACTTTTGTCAAGAATTCTTCTTGAAGTTCAAAGTACATATTTTTGTTTTTTGTTTTTTCATTTTTTTGTCTTTCTTTTTATTGCTGACCTTTTCAGCACAACTTGAAGGAAAAATGCAAACATAGAGCTCGTGCCTTAGCTTTAACAATAATTAGTATTGTGGTTATTTTGTTGAACTATTTATGGTTTTTAATCCAAATTTTTAATATTTTTAATTAGGCTTAAGTTCATGAAATTTAATTTTCATTAAATTATTTTTATGAAGAAAGGAATTTTTCAACATGAAAATTAATTAAAATTTACTGATAATTTTTCATTATATCTGAGCAGATATTTTACGAAAAGAGTCCTTAAACTACCAGACAACACACCAAATTACGTAATCGCTTTAGAAACAAATCAAGAAGAAGGACACTTCTACACGCTCACTCTGCACTTAAAATATATTTAAAAAACTATTTTCGATTATGAAAACCATAGATTACCCCACCTGTTATCCAGAAAAGTAATAATGAAAAATACATACTGGTACAAATATTTTAAAACCTGGCTAATACAGCACAACGTAGAACACAACAACATTGAACAGAGCAAAATGCTATGGAACAATGCCAACATACTTTTGGTGGAGGAAATGAAAAATCGCGCATACCATGCACACGTCAGTGAGGCACGCCAAAGTCAAGATAGAATATATCGTTGTTTAGACCTCACAAAAGGTTTAACGTATTGTAATGAGTTTTTTAACCAATTTCAAATATCATTAATTATGAAAGTCAGGGGAGGTGTTTTGTGGCTAAACGGAACATCTTACCGCGTAGGTGATGATTGTCTTTGTTCCTTGTGCAACCTTAAAGAGAAGGAAACTGTACAACACTTTTTGGGACGTTGTCCAGTGTTAAAGGAAATAAGACGGCGGTACTTCTGTAATACTTTTTTAACAGAAGAACAAATGATTAATATCCTTAATGGTGATGAAGTTGCTAGTTGGTCAAACCTTTATAACTATGTAAGAGTTGCTTTAAAATATAGGAAAATGTTGATAGAAGAATTCAATTTTTGAAAATGGAAAAAAAGAAGAAATGAAAAAATCACTATATCTTCTAGCTGACGGTTTTTTTATAAAACCAAGCTGTAAAATTTCTTTGTTTATTTGTAAATAATTTATACAATTAAGATGAACTTTTGTAATGAACTTTTGTAATGTTTTTAGAAAATAACAAATAAATAAAGAGGAATACTACATACTACTAATTATATCATTTATTGTCAAATATTTCATTAAGTTTCGATCAATAATCAAATTTAAAACATTCGATTTTATACTGGATCAATTAAATTATGTTACTTTGGTACATACACTTTTCTTATGTAAATCTCTTACTTGAAATTTTTGACGGTTTGTTTGGAAAAAAATTTACAAAAGTAACAAACTTGGCTGTTTTTGATTAAATATTTTGTGATGGAAGCGAGATAGAAGCTGGCAACTCAGCTCTGCAGCAAATGACAAACGGCATATAATTGTAATAATAACAGAGTTGCCAATTCCGTTTAAAAAAACTGTTCTGAGACGGATTCAGAAGCTTTTGAAAAGCTTCACTTACACAGTGCAACACGAAAAAAATAAACATATACGGACAACTTTACGTGATAAAAGCAGGGACCGAAAATAACAGTTTTATTGGAATTTTAAAACAAAAAAGCATATAGAAATAAATGTCGAAAAACTGATTCAAGTATACCATATTGTTCCTCATGCACTTGTCAATGATAAAATACATATATTGATTTTTATAATTTTGATTTTTATATTTTCGATTTTACTTAACATTTATTTTTTGATTTTTATTTTTTTGAACAAAAATAACTGTTTATGAATATTATTTTTGTCAAGTTAATAGGGCCTAAATTTCTTCAATGTAAATAAAATTCAATTTTTAATTACAATATTTTGTTCCCGACGTTTCGTCGATTGTTTGTCGACTTTTTCAAGGGATTGTCTATTTAAAAATTATAAAAACAATAAAATAAATACAATAATGTACCACATAAACATTAAAGGCTTACAATATGAAAATTTAATCACATTAAAAAGTTTTAGATGTACTCAGGATCATACAAATATAAAAATTAATTGTTATTTTTTTATGTTTATTTTTTCGATCAAAAATAACAGTTGTTTTTTGATTTTTATTTTTTTTTGAACAAAAATAACTGTTATTTTTTGATTTTTATTTTTTCGACCAAAAATAAAAGTTATTCTCTAAATAAATGTACGTGATTTAATAATTTAGTTAAATTTTTGGCGAGTAATTGCCGTACGTTACAGCTATGACACACCAAAAATGTACAGTAACAGTTTAGTGAGAAAAACATGTTTGTTTCAATTTATGGTATTTCTGTTTCAGATCTCATATTTCAATCGAAAAGTTACAGGAGTTACAGAACATGGGCACAGAATACCAAAGTTGCCAAAAACGGAGAAAATTTCGATCCGAATCGAAACGCAGAATAGGGGTCATTGAGAAAAAACTTCGAAACCAAAAATTGTTCAGTTTTATATTTTATGATGATATATTCATGTAGGTGAGTCCAGAAGTATTTTTATTAAATTTGTTTTTAATTATTTTACAACAGCTCCTTCACTTTTAAGCCATAACTTTATCTCACACAGCTTCTACTATTAAATTTTCATTTAAATAAATTTTAATTTACATTGTAATGGAAATGTATAACATGTCTTTTATTTTATATTTCTAAATTCTGTTAAATTTAAAAACGACAATTCAACTTTATAAGTATGAGAATTTGTACTCATATTTATTAACAACAGTGTGTCCTTGTGTTCAAACACTCTATCCTGTAAAATTTATTCCTGCTTTAAGCGTATTCAAATAAAATTCCTAAAACATTTTTTGTTGTCTTATTTTTTTTAGCAAACTTGTATGTATGTTGAAAATAGAAAATTTAACATCTTTATAGATTATACATTGGCACTCATGTTTGCTATCATACATATATGAATACATTTAAAATTCAGGTTTTACGCCTACTCCTGACAGTATGCTAAGGTTTTTGTTTTCTTGTTCAGTGTGCTCATGTGTGAGTACGCGTAGAAGTGTGTTAAAACTTATGAGCCGTTTTGAAGTGCATACAAAATGGCAAAAAGCGCGCTTTTTTGAAATTTTCTCAAGTTCGTGCAGTTATTTCAGAAATGCTCAGCATTCACTTACAGACATACTTAGCTTGCTAAACGCCGCTTCGTAACCCAGCAAACAGAGTTAAGCAAGCGTTCACAAATTATTGTTTTGTTCTTGTCGATAACGGTGAAAACGTCTTTAGTTATATCAAATCTTTTTTAAAATCGTTATTTCAAGCAACATGTTTTTGCACTCCGAAATGTGGCTCCAGTAAATACGGACCCAAAAACCAAACTATTTGCTGGGGTCACATTTTGCAGCGATTAAATTTTCTTGCGATAGTTGTAAAATTATATATTTACTTTATTTATGAAAAATTTTTCTGAACAATTAGTAAAGCATTTGCAGGATAATCTTCAAATGACAATAACTTTGATTAAAACACACACTACGAAAATTAATAAGGCTTAACATTTGCAATCGTTTTGTTTTATGGTCTTGCAGTGAATAACACATAAACAATGAAAAAGATTTTGCCATAAAGTTTTGTATTGCTATAGCTTTTGAGCACGACACGCACATTATTTAAAACGTAAGAAGCAATAAATAAAATTAAAGGAAGCGAAATTAAAAACTTATGAGCAAAAACAAACGTTGCAAACGTTTGCTGATTTATTTGCTCCTTATCCCTTTCCGACCTATTGCCGATCCAAGTGACATATTTATCTAATTTTTTGAATTCTGTTATTTCTGTGTACATAAAACATATAGGGTGTTAAGTTTTGTCAGTAAGATCGTTTATCCTTTCTTTACAGGATATGCACAATTGTTGCAGTCCGGTTTAATTTCCAAATTAATTTCCTTGAAACAATATTATTTATTTATATTTTTCATTGTGGTATTAAAAGAAAAAATGTTGTTTTTTTAGTTAAACATTAATATACTTTTCATTTTAAACAATAAGTTTGCGTTCTTGATTTGCATTTTACAAGTCGGCAGCATCTTGCTGTTGGAAAATCATGTTCCAGAGGCCAGTGTTTGTATCTATCAAGTCGTTTGTGTTGGCATGGCTATTTGGATAGACGATACATTTGCTTGGAATATCTCTACAATAAGATCTCTACGTTCAAGTAACGGATCTATTTTCCAAAATACGTTGATTGTTTCTCTGCATCCGTTACTTTATTGTTGTCCACCACATGTAGATAAATTCGCAAGAGAAAGAATCGATCACGGCTCATGGTATCAGGTACAATAGGGAGTGTTGTGGACTCCCAGAACATGCATAGCCTTGGATAACGAATGCAGCCCATCTCAATCACGATGCAGAAAACATTTTTTTTTTTTCCAGATATTGATGCTCCGAGTACTTTGCCCTTCTTGGCAACACGGTACCTGATTAGGTACTCCTTACATTTATTTTAAAAACTCATCATTGAAATAAACGAAAAAATAATGGTAAGGGGTCTCTAAGGGTATGTTTGTGTCCTCAGTTGCGCAAGAATTGCTTTCCTACTGAGTCTCAAACGGTCTTATTGTCCAGATATCACGACGATTGTCAGTTTGACTTGCATCTGGTGGTGTCACTGATAGAGCATTTACTTCTTCTTCATTGTCGCTTTCGTGGTCTGAAAATGATTTACTATAACGGGTAATTCCCGAGTTGCATCCCCGCACTTATCATTACTACTAAAATCTTCCAAATCTGAATTAAAAAGTTCAGCTAAAATATCGTTTTCAGTTAATCCACCTGAGAAGAAGAACGAAAAAAGTACACATATTTTTGAAATGTAGTCCGAACACGCACAATTGTGGCACACCAAAAAATTTTGTTGTAAAAATATAAAAAAATTACAAAATAATCACGAAGTTACACTTTACATACAATATTTAGTATCTTTTCTTATTAAAACCAATTGCTTGATAAAAGATTCCACAATTTAAATAACTTTAATTTATTTTCAAACTTGCCCTTTCGACTCATTTTTGCAACTGCAAAAAGTTGACAACTGCAACTTCAAAATTAATATAGAAAAACAAAAACGAATACCGGTTCTTTACAATGATAAACGAAGAAAGAGCATACACAATTGTGTTTTGCCGGTCTTATCGCATAACGTCAAATATTAAAGAAATTATAGAGATTTAAACTTACCCGCACAATTGTGCGTATACGGTCGGAAAGGGTTATAGTAATGCTTTTAAGTGTAATTCATTGACAACTTCTTGTAAGGTTTTAATAGAAATCAGTTGTAAAAATTAAGCACAAAATTTAAAAAAAAAACCTTAATAAATCATTAACGTTTCGGTATTTTTTTTCTCAAATGAACGATTGCAATGATGAACTAAAGCATACAGATAAGCGTAAAGCCAAGTTTTTAATTGCACTTTTGTTAACTGTAAAAATGATTGTTTTGTACATTTTTTTCCGAAATGTTTCGTTTGTCTTCATATACTGGCAAGAAATTCAGTCTTTTTACAAGTGTCGTTGTCCTGTACTGAAATTCTGTAACTTTTTAACGACAAAAAATTGTCGTTAAGTAGTCAAAATTCGTTAGCTAACGAAAATTGTCGTTAAGAGCTATTCTGTAATGAAATTTTAAAAAAGTTCTAGTTAAATAATAACGAAAACAAATGTACTGTTAACAGATTAAAAATATAGAGTAAAGTAGCCAATTTTTAACACAAAAAAAGTAAGCAAGTAAAGTCTATCAAGTCCGACTCTATATTGCAGTATATGGGCGTTCATGTTTTCGCCAAAAAGAGTATGTTGTGAGGTTAATATTCACATAAGACATTTTTGTGCCAATATTATCTAAGTATCTACCAGAGAATAGCTTTTTGCAATTGAAAAAAAATCGCATTTAATTAACGACAACAAATACACACGCTTACGGTCATACAGTCAACCTCGCGCAACCGCAAATATTCGCTGTTGGTTTGCAGTCATTCAAATAACGCACATCGTGCTTTGTTATTTATACAATCGTTGCCTTCGTTTTTTTTTATAAAGATTCTAAGTGTTCTGAGCGCAAATGATTGTTTGGTAAAGAAAAAAAAAATACAAACGAAAGAGCCAGAAATCAAACAATTATTACTCATGTATTTATGCAGCATAACTATGTAGTAGAGGTCTGCTTTGAATAATTCACTTGTTTGCCTTTATTCAAAGTGCACAACATTTACTCAAATATTTAACATTCAAAAATATAAGAAAAGAGTAAACCATATACAAAAATAAGAGAGAATGAATTGAATAAAATACTTGTTTACTGTAAATGAATTTGAGAGTCATTCATAAATAACAAAACAGTAGAATGACCCGTTAGAGAGAGCAAGTTTACAAAAATATTCGAATAATTTTTGAATTATTGAATGTCCATACATTTATTTGAATACATTGACATAATATGTGTGTAAGCTTGTGGCTTCTTTTATTTGTAAGAGTTAAGCTTACACATACATACGTAATGTGTAGGTACAGAAATTTTACATTCAAATTATATTTGAATATTTCATTCATTTGACTTGAGTTGACTGAATTGAATGAGTTTTTATTCGTTTTGTCTTTGGTTATTCTTTCATTTGTTTCTTTATTATTAAGTGCTCGACACATTGTAGTTAAAAAACAAATGAGTGTGTTGAAATTGGTTTTTATTTATTCTTGCAGACCTCTACTATGTAGTACAAGAAAAAAAAAATTTAAATGAAACTAAACACACATACTTATGTAGGTACACACAATTTCCATAGAAACAAAAAGTACAGTAGTAGTAGTAGTAGGTACAATGTATTTTTGTTATTGTTGTTTTTATTGTTGTTAATTTTGAAAAAGCGTCTCATCGTTGTTTATTGTTGTTGTTGTTAATGTAAACAAAAGTATAGAGAATGTGCTCTTTTGAATTTACTCAGTTGTGTTATATTGCGTGAGCAACAAAAATGCAAATAAAGCACTTTCAATAAAAAACGAATAAATGAAAATATCAAATGTGTACGAAAGGAAAAAAAATTACCAACGTTGAACTTTGTTTTGCATGTATAGAGTTATTGTAAATTTTAGCGTATGAATAATGCACAAAAATAGTGCGTTTTGAGGTTCTCTGGTATCTACTACCATTATTAGTGTATTCGTATGGGAGCTGGGTCAAATATGGACCGATTCTAAAAAAATTTGTTCTGGTGATTTATGTAGGTTGCCACAAAATATTTTTGGATCTTATACAACTCAAATGTCTTTAAAACAAAATGGCTATTAATAGGCACAAAACCCTATTCCGGAAAGAAGTTTTCATGTGGGATATTAAAATTAAATAACTGCTTCTCACCACTACAAAAAGGCTTCGACCTTGTGACAATAAACGCATATGTGCCAAATTTTATAAAATTATTTTTAAAATTGCGACCTGTAATATGCGCACAAGGTTATCTTGGACAGACTACCAGCCATCCTGATAGAAGGACGGGCTTCGTTAAATGGATTCACACATTGATTCTGAGTCAATCGGTACACTAAAAGGCAGGCCCAGAACCTTGATTTAAATGTGTTACACACATTCGTACAAACACATAATATCCTCTTCACATACAGTAGTGTAGGTATAAAAAGTAAGATCAGAAATGTTGTGCTAGAGTGGCTCAGTCACCTGGAAATTTTTCCCTATGTATAGAAAGATTTAAAACCAACATATTTGTTTAGAAATATAATCAATATTTACGCGTTTTCATTCATGTTTTGTTAAAATAAATGCAATAAAGTAAATTTATTTTGTATTTTTTTTATTAATTTTAAAAAATTTTCACTTTGACGTTCTTATATTTTTATCGATATTTGACGTCAATATTTCTAAACAAAAATATTTGTTTATTTAAAATACAGAATAACAAATTCGTTAAAGTAACCGGGATTTCTCGTTAATTAACAATATCGGTAGTTAAATTAAAAAAGTTACAGAATTGAGGTACAGTTGTGTCGTTTGTTTTCAATATGCCTATAGAATTATTTTGAGTGAGTGGTTAAACAATTAAAAATAAATACTCATTAAAAAAGAAGTGTAAAGAAAATAAAAAAATATTTAAATTGTATTAATGTACATTAAAAAAAATCGTAAAGTGCCACAAAATAAAAAATCGATGCAAATAAATTTTTATTTATTTTTGATTGTTGTGACAGCACCACAATATCAAAATGTGATTATTTCTAAATTTATTATGATTAACATGATAATAATTTGATAACTTATTATGATTAACATGACAATAATATGATTACTTCTAATTTAATTATGATTAACATGACAATAATATGATTACTTCTTATCTTATTATGATTAACATGATAAGAATGTTATAAAGGGGAAAAAATTATGATTTAATATTGCGAATATATTTAGTCATAATATGATTCTTTAATAATCGTATTATTGTTTCTATGATCATAATTCTTATCATAATATGTTGCTCTTAGAACATGTTTACCACAACCATGTTGTTTCTTTGCGTGAATACATTAATTTACATACAGTGAGTTAGTTTATCAAAGAAATGCGGTAAAAAAAATAAACAATACCTCCAGGCATTTATTTTAACAGATTTCACATGACTAGCAGTTGTGATATAAAGAAATAGTTTAAATCATACCCAGAAAAAGTAAAAGGGAACGCTTTAAATTTAACGGATACTTGATCTGCCTTACTTGAATGCCCATTACCGCTATCCAATACATTGATTAACGTACAATGATTGAGGAGGTCCATAACAAAACGCAATAATTACATTTTTCAAGTTTTTTGATTTTTTGATTGAATCCTATTTTACACATTGAAATCTATATTACCTTTATTATAAAGCATTCCAAAACTCAATAACTACACTGCAATTCAATATCAAATATAATGGTTCAGAGCAAAATGCAATTATTACACATCTTTGCAACAAATCGCTACAAGAAATTTTAAAAAAGTAAACTTTATAAATAAATTATGCTTTGGTGGTAACTCTTAGATAACTGTAAGACGTAAGGAATTTTTGTTTAGTTAATACATTTTGCTTTTGTTAAGTTAATTGTAGTATGTATTGGACAAAATCTTTAATTTATGTGAATCATTCAGTTGAAGTTATTCATTCATGAACGACACAAGCCTAGTTAATTGTGAATAAAGTAATTTATAAATTTAAATATTTACAAATAAAAAAAATAGTTGAACATATTTATGGCTGAAACAACAGTAGGGTGTATAAACGTCGGGAAAAGAAAGCGTGGTCCTCTACAAAGAACGAATATATGACGAGAAACCCGTCATGAAAAGTAATTGTTTTAAATTTTTTTTTATTTTTTTATCTAAAACAAACGATTTTTCTAGGTATGCTGATAAGGATCCGTTGGCTTTGACCTTTAACAAACCTTGCAAACACAAAGAGAAAAGTGACTACAAATGTGAGCTGTTTAATAAGCGTTCAATTATACTCAATCGTGAGCTTTTTTACAAAAACAAAGGTAAAATTGAACAAGATCTGCATCTAGCGCATTTGATAGTCCCATATGTACCCAAGCGCAACAAAAAAACACCATTAAAGAAACAAAAATTCTCATGCAAATATTTTTTGAAACACAAAAATAATTCAAGAAGAGTATGCCAATCATTTTTTTTGAAAGCATTGTCGACTACAGGGCGAAGAGTGAATAGTATTGCAACAACTATTTTTAAAGGTAATATTCTTAAAGAGAACCGTGGTGGAGATAGGCTTACAGCTAAATTTAAACTCAAGAAAGCGAGTGTACTAAAATTCTTAAAAAATCTTCCAGCTAAAGAGAGCCATTATAATAGAAGTAAATCCCAAAGATACTATATATCACCAGAACTTAATATAAAGAAATTATGGGAAATTTATAACGACTCAGTAGATACCTCACTGAAAGTTAACCCTTATGTGTGTGGAAAAAAAAACACCTTCTATAGGGTGGATAGGTACCTGGGTACCTTCATGCAAATTGTATGAGAAATCTAATTTTTTGTCTTGTATTGTACAAACAATCGATGGTTAATGATATAATATTAGAATTTTACTCTGGTTTCCTCCTTTTCATATATTTTTTAAAATCCTACACCCAAAAAAAAAATTTGTAATATAAAACGTATACAGGTACCCAGGTACCTATTCACCCTATTAAGGGTGCAAAAAGCAAATTGGTATGCCACGCCCCCCCCAACTCATATTGTATATAAACACCTATGAAAATATAATAATAACAAAAAGTTAGGAGTTCTCATGAAATTGTAGAATTGTAGACTAAAATCGTATATACAAAATTTCGATTTAAAAACGCAATAGGTACACAGGTACCTGTCCACACACATAAGGGTTAAAAAGACATATTTCTGGAATATTTTTAACACGCTTAATATAGGGTTCTCTTCCCCAGCGACAGATGTGTGTGGCCAATGCGTATTAAATAAACAAAAAATCAAAATGGAAACAAATTTAGTTTTGAAACAGCAACTTATTACTCAACAAAGGATTCACAAGCTGAGAGCCAACACTTTCTATGAATTTACCAGGAATGAGCCTCCTAGATCTGTAAGCCTTTGTTTCGATATGCAACAAGTTCAACCATTACCACGAACCCCAATTCAAGACGCTTTTTATTTGAGGCAAATTAACTACTATACGCTATGTGTTGTTGACATGAAATCTAGAGTTCCGGTGTTTTATACCTGGACGGAAGATCAAGCTGGTCGAGGAGCTGTTTGCGTTGGTTCAGCTTTATTGGCACATTTCGGTACGCTCAGTTTGTCGGATGTAGATACCTTTCGACTATTTTGCGACGGTTGTGGTGGACAAAACAAAAATATGCATATTATTCATACTTTAATGCATTGGATGTTAAATAACGCGCCAAAGGAGCTAAAGCAAGTGGAATTATATTTTCCTGTCCGTGGTCATAGTTTTTTACCAGCGGATCGAGTTTTTGGACGTGTTGAAAAAGACTTGAGAAAGAATACTACCGTATTTATTAAAGAAGATTATCATAAAATTTATTCTTTACATGGACGAGTTAAGATATTAGGAAAGGATTGGCACCTTAAAAATTCAAAAATGTTGGCAGAATATTATCGTCCCATAAAAGGCATACAAAATATGAAAAGAATTTATTTTAAGCTCTCCTCAAGTAAACAGAGGCAATGTGTAATCAAAACTTTTGAAACTTACAAAGTTGAAGGAAACGAAAAGTTTATCAGCTATCTCAAACGGGGCAAAATACCCCCGAAGTCGCTTGATAATATTCCTCTTGGTGTTGCAATCAGTTTTGAAAAGAAAGCAGATGTTCTAAAACTACTAGAAAAACATTATGGCCAAGGGTGGTCACAAATTTCGGAGTTAGTGTATTATGCAAATATATTTTCAAATCAGCAATAGCGGCAATGATGAAGTCGATTTAACTTTATGTGACTTTTTGGAGGATGACGTTGAAATGAAAGTGAAACATAATAATAATTTCTTGTATTTTCTTAATGAATTGTATGAATTTGGATTAAATAAATTTAATTTAATAAACGTGTTTAACATAAAAAAGTGTTTTCATTTTTCTACAAGTGGTTGCAATTTAAATCAAAATGATTAAATACAAATCTATTCAAAGCAAAAAGCAGAAATTCCAGCCCTAGTTCAGATCAGAACGCAATATTTTCATACAGTTCAAAGCAAAATGAAATAAATACTATGATTCGGACCAAAACGCAATAATTCCAAAGTTGTTATCTAAATAACTTTAAAACAAACTGTCAGATAAAATAATTAATTTGAGATTAA
The DNA here is from genome assembly GCA_930367215.1 of Pollenia angustigena. Lineage (NCBI taxonomy): Eukaryota > Metazoa > Arthropoda > Insecta > Diptera > Polleniidae > Pollenia > Pollenia angustigena. The sequence continues at coordinate 108,453,562 of OV884059.1, read as the reverse complement.
TATTATTTTTTGTAGACAATAAAACCTAAATAATTGTTTTTTAAAAACATTATGTGCTACTAACTTAAATTACATTTTGTCGTTTATCCAAAAAAATGTTATGGTGTAATTATTGCGTTTTGTTATGGACCTCCTTGATTATACCAGAGAGGGGGGAAATAAATATTAAAGGATTTATTGAAACTGATTCCATATGCATATGGCTAGCAGTTTTAATATAAAGAAATCTTTTAAATCATACCAATAATAAGGAAAAGGTATTGCTAGAAGTTTATGTAGACACGAAGTAACTCACTTTAAAGCTGCCATCGGTAAAATCAGGGCGCTGCGTTTTCTCTTTTCTCTATTTTTCTCTTTTATACTCTTTTATTACGTACGTGTGCATACTCACAGAAGATAATTTTACAACATTAACAACAACAAATGTAAAATTCATACAACGCATACAATCGCAAAATGTAATAGTATAGGTTGCCGATCGCAGCTTTAAAGTCCACTAAGCATGCCCCTATTATAACTGTACGTTCCAAGTTCATAACATAATCTTGGCTGCCACTGTGGTCAAATATTTGGACAATTCTTCTAAAAATTTGCTTTATTTTCCATTTATAAAAAGCTTATATTTTTGACACTTTTTTCTAATTTTAGGTCAATGTGCAATGAACAATGTATTCTACAAGTTTATTTATACGATAATCTTCACATATCCAAATACCCTTATGTATAAAGACTGTTTTTCTCGGACAAAAATTTGAATGTGTGAGTTAAGGACCAGATGTTCTCAAAACAATTTATTTCACTTAATGAATCTACGAGAGTTTGACTGTTTGTCAAATCCGTCGGCTTTTGTTGGCATAATAATAACAGATGTAACCGTTTTTCTACAGTTTTAAGTTCTAGTTTTCATTGTTATACTTTTGTATTGATATTTTTTTTTTTTTTTTTTTTTGTGAGAATACAAACAAATGTTCAATTGTATTCAGACGAGTTTGAGGGAATTTTTATGCTAAATAAAAAAGAAAAAAACTTATAGATTTTGTTGAGTTTTTTTTTTTATATATTTCCAAAAAAAAACACGCTATAAATGGTCGTTTTTTTAATCGGTACTTCGCGACAGGATAATTTTGTACAAAATATCGATTTTAATAACAAACTTCGTTGATATTTTTGTTTAAAGAATTAAAAGCAACAGTTCTACTTGAAACAATATCAATATTGTTTCAAGTAGAACTGTTGCTTATAATTCTTATTCGCTTCACAGTTTTATTTGCTTAATATCTTTAGTTTTTCTAAAATCTTTGGATGAAGTTTCCTGACGATCTGGCCTAAGCAACCAGTGAAATGCGCATAGGAACAGCTTATCCCATCAACAATAAATTTCAGTGTTTTTTATCAAGAATAAAAATTGGGAATTAAGCACGACAAACAAAATCTTGTTTTTAATAATATTTTATTCGAAATACTGAATTTTTTAAGTCCTTTTGAAGTCTTTATGGCAGCTGTCTTTTTGCCTCCTGTTTTTATTTACACAGAAAAAATTATTTTTTTAATTCAAACAAAAAATTTGTAGAATCAAACAATTTTTTGTCTGAAATCGGTCCCATAAACAAATTTGCATATTCACACAATTTATTTGCATTTTGTTTATTGAAAAAAAACACTGATTTTTTCAAACAAATAATTTAACTGAATCAAACAAAAAGTTTACTGAAGTTCATATACTAAATTTCAAAAAAAAAAAAAATTGTTTTTGCACAAGCAATGACGCGCACACAAGTAAGCACTGTATGAGAAGATGACGGCAGAGCAGAGCCGCCGGCTGGCTTTGAGACCAATTTTTTTTTGTTGGAATAATTTTTGAACGAAGTCTTTTTTATCACTCTCTGTTGCTGTATCCTTTCCTTTTCTAAAGAAGAAATGTAACCAAAAACGGCAGCAGACCGACTCGATATGTTTTTCGTCATCATTATTTTTTTTGTATTTGATGTATTTAACCAGTTTTAAAAAAATTGAATACGAGATTTTGTTTCTTATAATGTTGTTTCTGATATTGTTTTTTTTATAGTTGCACTTTTTAAAAGCGTCCAAAAATAGACTGTGTGTGTTTTTTGTTGTTGTTCTTATATTTAACATAAAGAAGTGTTGCTTACGATCAAATAAAAAAATGCAAAAAGACGACAACATTAAAGAGCGTTAAATATTTCATACAAAATTATGAAAACTTGACACCAATAACGCGTTTATTATATTTTTGAAGAGTTGTCCACATTTTTGTTGGTTTAATAAAAATCAAACCAAAATATTGTTTGAATCAGTAAAAAAATTTATAGAAATTAAAAAAATTTTCAAACAAGCGTTTGTTTGAAAATAATTAGGCAATAATGTTTTCTGTGTACTTTAAAAGCTCCGGTTTGTTCGAGGGCAACCTTAGTATGGTAACGGCTTCTTGATCGATTTCTAGTGTAGCCATTATACTGCTACCGATGACAATATTATGGTTTACCGGCCTTATTGTGTAAAACACAACGCAACGCATGAAAATATAGAGAATGATATTTTTACATAAAAAGTTGAATTGTGCAGTACTTTAGTAGTAACTCAGTATAAAGTTCATAAAAACAACATTATTTTATTTCAATGTTTTAAACAAAAAATAAATTGCAATTTTTATTATTTAAACTTTCATGTCTGAGAATTTTTTTTTTAATCTATTGTGTGATGCAATATTTTCTGCTAAAAAATTCAACACGAATACGACAAAAAAATCCTGACATATACCAAACACTGCATGAAAAAAGCCAAACATTGAGGAACAATTTGTTTGGTCAAAACGACTACCAAAGACACTATACATGTATGAAAAAATAAGCCTTGTTTTTAAATGACAAATACTTTAATCCTTAAGATTAGACTTTTTGGTTTCATTACTTTTGCCTTAGTGAAATTGGCATTTGAAATAACTATATGTATAACTTTATGAAAGGAGATTGAACTTTAAAAAACGTTTTTATATTTAAAAGATATTGGTACAGAGCGTTAAAAATTAACTAAAAAACTAAAATTGGTTTTTGTTTTCATTGTAAATATATGAAAGAAATTTTCTTTTCGGCATTGTAGACAAGGCAGCAAAACGTTTTATTTATAGAATATTGACTTAAATCTGTCTGGGAACTCAGCCATGTTTTCTTTTAACGCTGAGTTATACTATATCACACTTATTAAATATTTGACCAAATTAAAAGCTAGTGAGATTTGAAATGATGAAAATAATAGGGTGACACTTAGTATGTCCATTTTAATTGTCATAAGGACGAAGCCTATTGCAAATGGTTAGAATTGGTCCATAATTTCACATAGACCTCATACAAACTATATTTTGGCAATATAGCTCTTGTGCCCTTCTTGTGCATCTTATTACATTTAAATCGGTCAAAATTTGACCAGAGTACCCATAAAAGTACCACCCCCGAAAATATTAGTTTCTATATAAAATTTAACGACGATAATTTTAATAAAAGCTACTTATGCCATGTTCAAATTTTGTACTAGTATTTCTAAAATTGACCATATGTATATTCCTTAAACTCCCATTGGAGCAAAGGGTGCCGAAATATACCATAAGTCGCGTATAAAGTTCTATTTGGAATCGGCATAAAGAACTCTCATATAAGTCTTAAGCTCATAACAAGATTTGACACTGGACGAATTGTCTGCTTATAAGGTGGTGTAGAGTATCAAATGGTGAGGCTTGACCGACAAAACTTTCTCGCTTGTTTTTAGTTGCTTGATTGTATCAAAAATTCTGGCAAAAACAATATTTATAAAACAGATCCGTAAATGTTAAAAAAGAGACATGTGAATATAGACACATGGTTAAATTTCATTTGAATTAATTTAAATCTATAGACTGTTACACATTTATTGCAATAAAGTGAAAAAAAATTGGAAACAACAATGTTGTAGCCTCAATTTACTAGAGAACATTTGTTATAAATCTTGAATACAAATCGGGCACCGAAGGGACCATTAAAATGTATCCGCAAAAAGAAGATGTGCTCTTAGTAAAATTCAATGCCTTCCTTATGCAACGCTGCTAGCAACAAAGTTTTTAATAACAAATTTTGTTGAAAATTAAATATTTTGTATATGCGCGGCAGGCGGTGTTAAATATGAATTGAATTTTCTTAAATGGGATTATTTTTTCGATATTAAATGTTTTTTTTTTTTTATAGTGTACCTTAATATTGTTTATTTTTCAATTCGATATTTTAGCTTACTATAATCCAAGGCGAATTCATCCCAGGTAATCTCGGTACTACAACAAGTACAACTCGTACAAAAACCACAAGCAATTTGTTTTTGTAAAATCATTGTACAATGTCAAAAACAGAAATAAAACAAAACAGAAACAAAGATAATAAAAGAGAATAAACAAAATTTTGACATCCAACAGTGATTTTAGCTAATACCAGCTGGGCTTTTAAGACCACCTGTAATAAATTCGCCTTGCTATTATCAATTATTTATAAAATATTTTTGATATTGTTTGTAATTCAATTCCATTTTGTATCGAATCTGACTTCGTCAAAATGTCCGGCGAATCCAAAATGTCCAATTTTCCATGACTCTGGCGAATTAATATGGCTGAATTTAACCAATGGCACTGTCTTAAGTTATATCGCACAATGTCGGTGGCCACTTCACGTCGATTCTATGTGAAATCGCTCTTGCATATAATATTCAATGTGGCATAAGCACGAAGCTCCCTTATTTTCAATCCACATTTCTTTGGTGTCCGATTAAGTCTTAAAAAGTCGGTAATAATCCATAAAATAAAAAAATAAATAAACACTTGACGGTAACGGTGATGGGCTAGCCAATGTCGTTATCAAAGAAATATGGACCGGTGACAACATCACAAATTCAACAATTTTCAAGGTACCCGTTTATTCAGAAATAGGACTGATTGCTAAAAATAGGTATTTAAATAAAAATTAGAATCAGTTTAAAATTTTGAAAATGTTATCAAATTCGACAGATGTAGCTTAAGATGAATTTTAGAAAATAAAATCCTTTTTTTACGTGTGATTAATCTTAATTATGAAAATGTATTAAAAATCAAGTATACGTCCCATGGAAGTAATAATGAGTACGATTGGCGTATAAAGCTGAAGGTCCACACCATGCGATCATGCGTAGATGCGTATGATTCTTTTTGTGCATTTTATGCGTTTCTACATTCGTTACATGCAATGCGTTTTATGCGCCAAATTTGTTTTTTTTTATCAGCCGTTGTGCTAATATGTTTAACAATTAAAAACAATTTTGCAAGAAATGGATAGTGTAATTCATATTTTAATAGAATTTATTTAATAGAATTCATAGGGGAGTAAGCTTTTATTATAAAAATATTCATGATTTTTCACGGTATCAATAAGTTTCCAATTCATGGCATTTGTTAAAGAAAATAATTAACACAACAAAGATGACAATCAGAAGATAAAAGTAGTCGATAACTAGAATGGCAAATTTTGTTCGCGGTAAAATTGTGCTAAAAATTAATTTTAATGTATTTTATTCTTTAAAGTTTATACAATCCTTATTACAAAAGCTTTTCATCTTATTAACAACCTTTTTTAATGCAAAAACATAGTAAAAAGTAATCCACCACACAAACATATTTATCGATAACATTGAAAATAAAATATGATTTGTCATCCATGGCCATCAATAACAGCTGACTTTTTTCACCACACATGCGACGGATACAAAAGTAGAAAGTAAACCTACTTTCATGCGTTGATGCGTCTATGCATTCTCCGCATTTTGTTGTGTAACTTGTCATATACCATTACACTGATTCAACTTTTTTGTCAAATGCATAAAAAGGACAGACGCATACACGCATGGTGTGGACCTTCAGCTTAAGAGTCGTAAATGAGGCAGTTTTTGAAAATGGTATTGCCATCGGTAAGATATATAAAATTGAATCACTGTTAACTTTTCTATAATAACTCATGGTGCCGTACATGGCGAGTTTGCCTTTAAAACAGTTTAATTTCCAGTGTTACAAATTTTGTTCACGCCATTTGAAAAAAAAAAAAAAATAACTAAAAAGAATTTTATATATTTACTGGGGGTCACTTATTAAATTGAATACAAATTTTTTTTTTTAAGTTTTGCATACAAAAACATGAATTAATTTAAACATACTGAATTTACCAATGATTAGTATTGTGACTTCTTTATTGAACTGTTTATTGTTTTTAATCTAAATTTTCATATTTGAACCAGGCTAAAATTAATTTAATTTTATTTTCATTAAATTATTTTTATGACGAAAGGAACTTTAGAGCATGAAATGAATTAAAATTCATTGATAACACTGCTTTACAAATTTTAAATTTGGAAAAGTACCAAGAACGCCACATGCCTAGTTAAGTTAATTGGGACCTCCGGAAAACGAACAACGCTGTAATTTTTTTCCTAAGTACCGTTTTTTAGATAACGGTACTTTTGTGTTTTTCCGTGTATGGTCCCACTCAAACCCTTGTGGTGCCATAGCTCAGCCATTTCTTATGATATAGAAATCGACGGAAAAGGCATTCAATTACCTTTCCAACAATGTTCCACTTGTTTCGATTCGGTTGGGCTCCACAAGGGTTTGAGTGGGACCATGCACCGAAAAACACAAAAGTACCGTTATCTAAAAAACGGTACTTAGGAAAAAAATAATTACAGCGATTTTCGTGTTCAGGAGGTCGCAATTAACTTTTGTAGGCATGTGGCGTTCTTGGTATTTTTTGCCTGTAAACCAGTGTAATTTTCATTCTTGACTCACCGGGGAATCGAACCCACGTTCACGGAAAGGTTTGTTTGACATCTTTCGATAGTAACTAATCGGTTCCGACCGAACGTTCGGGTTCGCTTACGGAGTTCGGCAAAAGATGATGTTCGGTCAAAGTTCGGTGTTGGGCAAAATTTTTACCGAACACCGAACTTTTTTATGAAATAACATATTTATTATAATTTCAAATTATAATTTGGCTTCATTGTTCATGCAAATCATGCGAAAACAATACAACTCTTTTTCTTCATGATTATTAGTACGAAAAAATACAGCGATGACTAAATAAAATGCTTAAGTGTATAAAAATGTCATTATGTGTAATTTTTAGAAGACTGTAAAAAATACAAAAAAAAAAACGATTAAATTTTATTTGGACAAAAAATATTCAATTTTATTCTGCGAATGGTAAGATAGTCGAGTTTTGGGTGAACCACAAACCAAACTTTATAGTATACATTGTCATCCAATCCATTTTGGAGTTTTTTTTGAAAAAAATTGAGCAAGCGCTAAATGGAAATGTTGCGCCAAACAAATGTCAATATTAAATGCCACTTAGAGAAGATACACCTCAACGAATTCAAAAAATACAATGTAGAGGCTTGAGTACTAATATGTATACTAGGGCTATAAACAAGTTATGGGCATAGTACGACGAAGTGGCCAAGGATGTTTTAGTAATGAAAACACCTGGAGGCTTATGGATTTTGTGGCACTGTGGTTCGACAACGAAGAAAATGAAAATGTTTTGTGTGTACTTCAAAATGGGCCCAAACCTATTAAAATTAAAGTTAAAGTCAAATATTTTTTAACTGGTTTATATATTTCATACTTTTTCCATCCTGCAGCTTCTCTAATAGGTGGTCCATTGATATTTAGTTCTTTAGTTAACGTTTGCAACAAAGTATTTGCCGACTGACGTGCATTTCGTGCTTATTCATAAATTCTATCATTATTTCAAATTGACGCGGTTTGGTGGTCTTATTGGTTGCTTCCCTGAATTAAATAATAAATACATATATGTATGATGAATAAATAAATAAAATATTATCTTTCACTAACATGTTTGTACTTTGCGAATGCTATTTTGTTGTCGAATAAATTTTGCGAATTTGACATTTGTTTTCGTAATGTAGAATACCGACTTGTTACCTTTTCGCATTTGAAATGCGATAAAAAAAAACTGCGAATATCGCAATGCAGAATAGCCATTGTTCGCATTTACGCATTTTCGCATCGCATTGATTTTCACATCGCAATTCAGAATAAGCCTCCTGTCACGCAGGAAAGCAAATTTCTTAAACCTTCTAAGAAATTTTGAACCGCGATGAATCGTAAACCGGAGGAAAATTTTTACATCTAAAGCAGTAGATAAATTCCAAAATAGCATTTAAGTGATACGTATTCCCGTGAGATAAAATGGTTGTATTCAAACTTCAACCCGATCCTTGCGTGTACTTTTTTAACAATCCGAAAAAATTATCATATTTTTTATCAATAACTTTTAATGTTCTACACGACTATACTATGCCGTTTTTGATTTTCGCAAAAAGTGTGAAAGAGTTATAGCCCTAATTTATACTGTATTAAACTTGAAATTTATTTTTTGTCTTAAAAAATAGCAATTACTAATTATTTTTTTACTATAAAATAGTTTTGACTACCATAGAGTGCAATTTATCTTTTCTTGTTGCATAATTCCAAAAGTGCGTTCGGTCGGACACTAGTAACTATACTTTTTCTTTAGAAATCTTTACCGTTTAAAACTCACCGCCATTGCCGACGGCGTGCAGTCAATTGTCAATCAATCTCAAAATTTATTGTTTGTGAATTGTTATCTATTTTTATCGATAGGCAGACATTTTTTTTTTTTAATTTAATTCTTTATTCATAAAATTTTGTTTTACAATATTAAGTGCATCCGCGTCTTGGAGACATTATTGGAAGACATTGGATAGATTCAAAAAGTATGTCTGTATTGATCAGTTTTTTGCATAAATATAATTGTATTCGAGTAATACGCATTAAGTGACAAGGCAAGAACACTAACTCAAAGTATCAAAACAACCTTATGAAGAAATTTTTCAGAACAACCAATTTTTCGAATAAAATTAGTTGTGTTATTCCTCTTCATCTCTTAATATGTACCGCCAACGATCGTTTAATATTCAATTCAAGAGTTCATGCCACATAAAAGTACTCGACCGTTTCTTTTTAACCCATTAAGGCCCTGCGTTGCGTTTTCGCAACGTTGACTTTAACCTCCCCTCAGGCATTTTGTTGTTACGTGATTTTGTTATAAAGCACAGTGAAATAAAATTTAACTTAATATCTAATCGACCTGTTTTTGGATTTGTATCATACATAAGTTTTTTTTAAAAAATTTTTAATTTAAATTTTTAATTTTTCCTGTTTTTTGGGTACTTTTGGAAAAAGTTTAAACAAAAAAAAGGTAATATATAATATATATACCTATCTGAAACTTCTGAGGGGGTTAGCTAACATACGAACATTATTATTTCTACTGAAAAATCCAATCATCGTAGACATTTGAGACTTTTTTTATGATTGGATATATTCGTGATGCGAAAACGCAACACTGGGCCTATACCATATACAAATTACATAAAATTATCAAATAAAATATATTTATCACTTGCTATTTAAAACAACATAATAAAACATGTATACATGTAAATTATAAGTTGTTGTTATTACGCTGTAGGTAAATTCTCTATGTCAAGTGTGTTATTTTCCTAAAGGGAAGCGAACTTACACCAAAGTAGTCCCGTGATAAGTCTTTGGGGGTAGAGGTTCTAGTTCTAACAGTTTATATGAATAATACCTATCACTTTTACATGGGGTTGTCATTGGTTAATTGACATTATTGGACCAGTCACACATCTATTCTCAATGAACGTGTTTAGTGTAAGTTATATCAATGTAAGATTATTTCGATACAATGTAGTATGTACCGTAATTCATTACTTTTTTTACCTTCTTGTTCTTTATATACCAGTTAGATGATTACTTCTCCTTTCACTGGTCATGAGTTCTATCTTTTTGAATTTTTTCATAAATCCAGGAACAATTGACACAAATTTCCAGCAGGATTACTTCAATAGCTACAGTAATAGAAAACTGAACAAGTAATGTGAAATTATCCTCTCCCAGGATATTACAGAAAATCCAGTTAGAGTGCTATATTCGGCTATGACAAATATTTGATACCATCCACTGACAGCTAGGATATTTCAGGAGTGGGCATTATATTGAACCTGTGGTAAATTATGAACCGATCTTAACGAAAGTTAACAGTGTGATTTCTAGTCATATAAAACTGTGGCAGAACAAAATTTATAACAATAGTGCAAAAGTGACGTGGCAGTGCACCCAAAGTGCCTTGGAGCATTTCATAATTGAATTAAAAATAAAATGTAAATTAATATCTTTTTTAATTTTTTTCCTAAAGACTTGAATAAAATATTTTAATATAAAATTTTTACAAATGCGATTAATTTGTATATCGTTAAGGCCCAACGTTGCGTTTTCGCAACGGGGGTTATCTGCGCTCCCACGTATCGGATTTGCACAAAATTTGTTTTCTTTCATATTTAGGTATAAACAATCAAATTGTATAAGTTTCATCATTATAGCTCAATGGGATCATGGGTTAAGTACAACTTCTTCTTCTTTTAATACCAATCGATTACTGGATATAAGTGATCACATGCATGTTTACATATAATTTAATTTAACTTATTATATAAGGTTTTAAATAATATCATTGACTTTACTACAAAGCTCTTCTCGGCTTCCTGCTGTATGTATTTAATCGCCAATGGTTCAGCCCCGTGCAATCTCTAATATTCCGTAGCCATGACATCTGTTTTCGGTCCATGCCTCTTCTTCCTTTAATACGGCCTTCCATTATTAATTGAAGGAGTGCATATTTTCCACCGCGTACAATATGTCCAAAATATGCAGTTTTGCGTCTTTTTATGCATTTTAACAGCTCACGCTCAGTTCTCATTCTTCTTAGGACTTCAGCAATAGTCTCTTCAGACCATGGGTACACATATGTGCACCTTAACTTATTACAAGTTTTAAAGACTAGCGACATCATGTGACCAATAGAAATAGTTTAATTGCTTGGTTTAAGCTACTGCGTTAAGACCTGAAGTACACATATGTGCACCTCTTTTTCTACCAGCTTAAATAAAAAAAATAATAACAACCGAAATTTATATTACACCTCATTAGATAAAACAAATAGTTAATAAGCCCTTTACTTAATCGGTTCAGTTCAGATCTTAAGAAATTAAGAATTTACGTTGAAATTTTTCATATTTTAAGACCTGAGGTACACATATGTGCCCCCTTAATTTCTAAGAATTCAAATAAAATTTTTTTAAAAAAAATATACAGTTGTCTTATTTGCTCCCCAAAAGGTGTAAAAAATATATAAGAAATGTAAAAATTCAATGGGTTAATGTTCGGGTCTTAAGAGGCTAGAAACTCGATCAATCCACGAAAACACCACGTCTCAAAAGCTTCAAGTCTATTCATTGTGGCTATTTTTAGTTTCCAAGTTTCCAATCCATACAAGATCACCGACCAAACATAGCATTTCATGAAACGAAGTCGAAGGGATAAGTTAATTTCTCGACTTGCTAGAATTTTATGATATTTCGTGTATGCGGGTCTAGCTATTTCTATTCGTCTTTTTATTTCTGCATCGCTGACCCAGTCTTCGTGTAACATTGAGTCAAGGTATAAAAACCGGTTAACTCTTTCAATTTGTTGATTGTTAATCGATAGAGTGGCGTTTGTATATGGTATTTTCGAAAGGCTTACTATCATGAATTTGGTTTTCGGGATATTAAGGTTTAATCCAAAGTAATTAGTTTGCTGATTTACAGCTTGTAGCATCCTCTGAAGATATAGCATATTATCTGCTATGATAGTTGTGTCATCTGCGTATCTTATGTAATTGATGAATTGTCCATTGACTTTGATGCCTGCTTCCATCGTACCAAGAGCTTCTTGGAAGATTACATCAGAATATACGTTAAAAAGAAGAGCAGACAGAATACACCCTTGCCGAACTCCTCTGTTTATAGGGATATAATTTGTTCTTAAGTTTGTCTCCAATACAGGTTCTTGATACAGCGCATGTCTTTCTCGTCAATATGTAATTTTTTATCCATCAATTTATCGTGCTGCACTCTGTCAAAAGCTTTTTCGTAATCGATAAAGCAAAGAAAAACATCTTTTTGTACGTCTTTGCAATTCTGTACCAGGACCTGGATGCAAAATAGAGCTTCCCTGGTCCCCATTGCCTCTCTAAAACCGAATTGAATACGACCAAGTGATGATTCACATTTACCATATATTCTCTACTGAATTATTCTCAGAAATATTTTTAAAACGTGGTTCATTAAGGATATCATTCTGTAATCATGGCTTTGTTTTTCTTCGGGATTGTAATAAATGTGGATTTTAACCAGTCGTCAGGGTAAATTCCGGTGTCATAAATTTCATACAAAAGTTTGTGTAGGATATCCAGATTATCTTCATTTAAAAGTTATATGAGTTCTATCGGTAGTTCATCATTTCCAACCACCTTATTATTTTTGGAGTTTTTTTAGAGCTTTCCTAATTTCGTGTTTCGCAATGGGCGGCCCCTTAAGTTGTTGTTCATAAGTACATACCACGAGCTAAATCCTTCATATGTACAAAAATGTAACATTGACTTCATCTTCAACTTTCATACATATGCAGACATAATTCTACGTTCAAGAACAATTTACTATGACTACTGCTTGAAAGTATTTGACAAATAACAATTCAATTCTATTTATCGTTTAAATGATGAAAAAGAAAAATTGTATGTAGTTGCTCGAAAAAAACCTTAGCTTCTCGTTTACAACAAAAACTTATGCAGATCTGTAATCTCCATATCAAGAGGCGGATGAAAAACCATTGTTTTTATGTGTTTTATACATCCGCATAAGTGCCGTATCTCCGTGTATGGTTGTGTGGTTATAGAAACAATAAACATTTTTTTTTTTTCTTTTTGGTGGAAAATAAATTCTGCTCAATTTTTCCAGTTTATGTATGAATTTTTTTTTTTTTCGTTTATATAAATGTTTATATGTATACGTATCTGCAATATGCTTTCAAATAGATAGTAAAGCACACCTGTTTCCTACCCTTTCTTTCAAGGAACACAAATGCAGGCCAAAATATTTGTGTACATCAAACAACGTTTTTGAAATTCCTTCTGTAAAAGGGACGGGACAAAGACTCAGCTATTGAAATGTGTATGGTGTTTATCTAAAAATATACAATTCAATATATTTTCGATATCCTAAAGATGCAGGAAGGACTATTGAAATAATGTTTCTTATCAAATCCTCGTAAATAATATATGTAATAAATTACAGAGCACGATAGAACTAAAACATTGTTTAAAATTAAATTGCAATCATTTCTTTTTTTTCTGACCAAAAAATAATTGAATATGTGATGAAAGTAAATTCAATTTGCCTTCATTCATAAAATATTAGAACCAATTTTAAACTAGATATGTTGCTCTCTTTTAAGTTGTATGTCGAGTTATTTCTTTTACAGGTTCTATTTAATTTTCCTTAAGAATTTTTAAGGAAAGTTCAGTTAAATTTATAAATTTTAATTATTTCCTAAATTTATTTGCTCAATTTCAATTATAATATGATTATTATTATCCGTATATTGTAATTTCTTATTACATAAATTTTCATGATCATAAATTTAATGAAGAAATATTTCATGGTGACTTTGTGCTGTGCTACAATATAAATTGAAAGAAAAATATTTTCCACAATAGTTTTATTACATTTTATGTTCTGTTATAGTTATTAACAGGGAAACTAGAAATATGCTCTAAAAAACACGTTTTATGCGCATTAAATATGCAGTAAAAACTGGAAATTATGCCCTGAAAAATTTTAAAAATATGCCCATAAAATTAAAAATTGCTAATTTGAAAACACAATATTCAACAATTTAATAACAAAATTTAAAGAAAAAACCTAAAAAAGGTTAAAATTTATATAAGAGATGTTTGCGCCGAATATTATCTAGATATTAACATCCATATGGGGTTTTGAATTAAAGGGATTTTAGGTACGGTCGCTAAATTGTTAACAAATGTTAACATTTAAAAGGAATTTAAAGCTAGTTAACCCATTAAGGCCCTGCGTTGCGTTTTCGCAACGTTCACTTAAACCGCCCCTCAGGCATTTTGTTGTAACGTGATATTGTTATAAAGCACAGGGAAATAAAATTTAACTTAATATCTAATCGACCTGTTTTTGGATTTGTATCATACATAAGTTTTTTTTATAAACATTTTTAATTTAAATTTTTAATTTTTCCTGTTTTTTGGGCACTTTTGAAAAAAGTTAAAAAAAAATAAAGTAATATATAATATACCTATCTAAAACTTCTGAAGGAGATAGCTAACATACGAACATTATTATTTCTACTCAAAAATCCAATCATCGTAGACATTTGAGACTTTTTTTATGATTGGATACATCCGTGATGCGAAAACGCAACACTGGGCCTAAACCATATACAAATTACATAAAATTATCAAATAAAATATATTTATACAATCACTTGCTATTTAAATAAAACATGTATACATGTAAATTATAAGTTGTTGTTATTACGCAGTAGGTAAATTCTCCATGTCAAGTGTGCTATTTTCCTAAAGGGAAGCGAACTTCCACCAAAGTAGTCCCGTGATAGGTCTTTGGGGGAAGAGACCGGTTCCAGTTCTAACAGTTTATATGAATAAGATCTATCACTTTTACATGGGTTTGTCATTGGTTAATTGACACCATTTGACCAGTCACACATCTATTCCCAATGAACGTGTTAAGTGTTAGTTAGAACAATGTAAGATTATTTCGATACAATGTAGTATGTACCGTTATTCATTACTTTTTTTACCTTTTTGTTCTTTATGCACCAGTTAGATGATTAGTTCTCCTTTCACTGGTCATGAGTTCTATCTTTTTGAACTTTTTCATAAATCCAGGAACAATTGACACAAATTTCCAGCAGGATTACTTCAATAGCTACAGTAATAGAAAACTGAACAAGTAAT
The DNA here is from genome assembly GCA_930367215.1 of Pollenia angustigena. Lineage (NCBI taxonomy): Eukaryota > Metazoa > Arthropoda > Insecta > Diptera > Polleniidae > Pollenia > Pollenia angustigena. The sequence goes on along the minus strand of OV884059.1, from coordinate 108,438,554 downwards.
GTGAAATTATCCTCTCCCAGGATATTACAGAAAATCCAGTTAGAGTGCTATATTCGGCTATGACATATATTTGATACCATCCACTGACAGCTAGGATATTTCAGGAGTGGGCATTATATTGAACCTGTGGTAAATTATGAACCGATCTTTACGAAAGTTGACAGTGTGATTTCTAGTCATATAAAACTGTGGCAGAACAAAATTTATAACAATAGAATTATTTGTTATGGTTTTAGGCGTACTAATTTGATTTTCGAGAGTGGGCTTTATATGGATCCTATAGTAAATTATGGACCGAGCAGTTTACAAATGTGAAAAAGTGACGTAGCAGTGCACCCAAAGTACCTTGGAAAATAAAATGTAAATGAATACCTTTTTTAATTTTTTCCCCTAAAGACGTGAATAAAATATTTTAACTTAAAATTTTTACAAATGCGCTTAATTTGTATATCGTTAAGGCCCAACGTTGCGTTTTCGCAACGGGAGTTATCTGGGCTCCCACGTATCCGATTTGCCCAAAATTTGTTTTCTTTCATATTTAGGTATAACCAATTAAATTGTAAAAGTTTCATCATTATAGCTCAATGGGATCATGGTTCGGGCCTAAATGGGTTAAGGATGGAAGCTTTGAGAAAATGTGAAATGATTCGAAAATAATTTAATTTGAAGTTAAATATTTTTGGCACGAATTTAATTTAAATACCATCGTAATTAGATAGCTTGCGGACACAAAGAGTCTAATTTGGATGTGAAATTACTGACCGATTCTCACCATTTGCACAGACTACGTCCATATTTGATCAAATTATCAACAAAATTGGAACTTGTACTCTGAGCGCAAGGCTAACATGGACAGACTACCAGCCAGGCGGATGAAAGGACTTCGTTAGATCACTTTAAAAAGTGATTCTGAGTCGATCGGAATACTAAAAGATTGATGTAAATACAAATCGCATAACATTTATCCTTAATGACAATCTGCTTTGTATAACAATTTTAGAGTAAAAATTAAATGTAGATGTCGAAATTGAAGTAACAGATTTTCGTAAAAAAAAAATATTTTTTATTTGCTGAGAAAACTATTGAAGGCATCTAAAAAAATTTAATATGTATCAAAATATGCATTCAAAAGGCAAAATATGCGCTATAAACCTTAAAAATTCTGCAAAAAGGCTATTTTAACTAAAATATGCCAAAAAAAAATGCTACAAACGTTAAAATATGCAAAAATATGAACTTGCAAATCGATGCCAAAGTTCATAAAAAGCTCTAAAACGGATAAATATATTGTTTCTGCCTTCAATAGTTGCACAAGGAAAAACATGCAATTGCATATTTCTGGTTTCCCTGGTTATTAACATATTTTGCATGTTCGTCTATTGAAAAATAAGAAAAAATATTCAGAAGTAAAATATTTCTTATGCAATTCGGTGTGATGAATTTGTTTGTAAGGAATTTTAAAGTCAAAATTGAAAAGCAGGAGTACATCAGAATATTACGGCATGTGTTAACAAGGTGGTAAAGTAGATATCTATAATTTTTTTATAACTATATTGATAATGATCAGACTACAAAAGTTGAATAGGATATTGTGTTGATGTGTGTAACACACAAAATTTTTGATTTTAAACCCACCTTTTAAAATAGCGATCGACTCAGAGCACTTGAGGCTAATTGCAGAATGTCGGATGTCTCTAAATGAGATTGCGAAGCAAGCAAGAGGTGAACGGCCAGGGTAACTAAATAACAGATGCGGTTGACAAACGAGGTGGTCGTCTAGATGACATATTTGTTGATCTTTTCAATGTCTCACGGCAATAGCGAACAGATGGACAAGTGCTCTCAGTGATAGCTGGGCACTAGCTTGTATTCAATAATGCGAAGATGATGAGTCTGGTCTTCATAAAGACCGCAAAAGTTGTCATGACGAAGAGGAAGAGAGAACTGTGTTTCATTGCTTGTGTCTGTGTCTTCGAATTCGGGAAATTAGAAAGATATACCTTGGAAAACCATTGTTTGATAGAATCAATGACAAAACTAACTCTTCATTAGCAAGAGAGAGAAAACAGTCACACAAATTGAGTAACAGCTCTGTACGGTGTGCATTGGTGCTGGGTAGCTCAAAGGATCCACGAAAAGGCCCAAGAAGCTGACTTATTGATGGCGCCCAATGTTTTTTTTTACATAAAATGTATATACTATGTTCATTAATAGTATTTTCACACTTAAGGTTTAACACAAGTTTTGGCTTTAACGATAAAATCAGTCATTAAAACCAGGTTTTACCATGCCAACTAATTTTTCTAAAACCATCCTAAATCTTTTTGATTTGGTTTTAAGTAGATTTTATGAAATACAACCATGTTTTAGCTGTACTTAATTCATTGCTGCCAAGTTAAAAATATTGAAAACAGCTGATAATGTTTAATCTCAGCCGGCATAAGAATTAAGGAATTAGCTTAACATAACCGCCTAATACCGTGTTCAGATATGCACCTTAATTGAGTTTTACGCAATAAATGCCATTATTGAGCTCAATTATCCATACAAAATTGCAATTTAGTTATTGCTCAATTAATACGAAATTGTTATAAATATTGAGTAAAATTAAAATGCGACACTGTAACAAATGTGTTTATTAAGCAAAACGCAACTTACTAAATAGTGTTTTGACATTTGGCAATTGAAATTACAACAAAAAAAGGCCCATCCATTTTATTTGCGCAAAAACCAGATGTGTATTCCTTAAAGATGTCAAAAGTTGTTTACATTTTCTTATACATGAACATTTTTGTTTACGTTGAATTTTGTATGTAGTAGTAGTATAAATGGAGTTAGCTTAATTGTGTATATGTGAACAGAAAGATAATTATGTCAATTAACCGAATATTGACTCAATAAGAAAGGTATATCTGAACACGGTATAAGAGCTCATTTTTCGATCATAAATGAAACTCTTGTTGTGAGAAACTGGTACCGTACCGATGAATCACTTCAAAGAATTATTCCTGATGCAATTTTCTGATTCTTTTTGAGCAATTTAATGGCAGTTTCGTCTCAGTTTTTATTCGTAAATTATATGGATTTTAATTATACATATTTTAAATAATTTTTTAATTGTCATGTTTTGAATTTTTAGTTATCGGATTCTCGTTAAGGAAATAAGAAACCATTCGCACTTACATTTATTTTCATTAATTAACAGTAATGTTTGGGTTTCTTTTTTAACCAATCTTTTAATTTGTTTGGCTGACAAGAAGGTTTTTTCTTATTCTCTTTTAATTTGACTAGACGAATAAACAAAAATGCAAAATATTTACAGATATTAAGAAATCATTATTTTAACATATAAACGATCTTATCGTTACCTAAAAGGCAAAAAGCCCTAGCTTACATCTTGAAAATTTGACGGGAGAAGCAAAAAATTATTTAAAATAATAAATTGATAACATGTCTTAATAATTTCAATATTTTTCTTCTATTTTCCTGTCAAACAACCTACTGTTGTTAGCACAATTGACAATGTCACATACAGTGGTCGGCATATTTATTTTGACACCTGAGAAATTTTACCATTTTGTCGTAATCGATCAAGTCGTTTTTTGTAAGAGCTTAAAGAAGACTGGTTGTTTGTTACTTTAATCTCTTACAAAAAACGACTTGAGCGATTACGACAACGACAACGACAACTGGAATAAGGCTGAATAATTTTAGATATTTTTAATATTAATAAAACTTGTATCCTCCTTTAGCGGCAATGACTTTCCGGAGTCTTTTAGGAACCGAATCGACCAAGTTTTGAATGTATTTTGTTGGTATGTCCTCCCACAAAGATTTAACCTCTGAAATTGTTGCTTCCCTGGCTCTTGTCAGATCTGCGGCTCTTTGGCGCTTTATATATGACCAAATATTCCCAATCACATTCAAATCCGGACTTTGGGTTGGCCAATCCAAAGTTTCAATAATGCAATTTTCTTTCAAAAAATGTTTAAATCATTTTACTCTTGTGGCAAGGCGCATTGTCCTGTTGGAAAATAAATGACGGTACAATCAACCTATCGCCAGAAGGAAATGCGTGTTCATTTAAAATTTTCAAATATTGGTTTTGGTTCATCGCACCGTCGATGGGAACCAAGTCTCCCAAACCTTTATACGATTAACAGCCCCAGAACAAGACTATGCCACCTCCATGACATGACGACAACAGGTGCGATTTCTTTCAAGTTATTTGGTCTAGTCTAACAAAAACTTTTTTCTTTGACGAGTGATACTCGAAAGTACTTTCGTCGGTCCAAAAGACGCTTTGTCAGAATAATAGGGGCTTGTCCACGTATCTGTTTCCGAATTCTAACCTTTTAATTTGGTTTATTCCATAATTCCATTCCAAAGCAGCGGTTGTCAACCCGGGATTAGATTTATATTTTCTGATAATTTGTCGCTCTTTCACTGCCGTTGTTTTACGTTTTCTTCCTGTTCGACGCAAATTAATGACAGATTCTGTTTCTTTACATTTATTTATTTGATAATAAACGGTTTGTCAAGGTGTATTGTACTCCTTGGCAATATTTGTTACAGATATTCCAAGATTATACTTGTTTATAATTTCACTCCTGACGGTGTTGGTTAACTCCGATATTTTTCCCATATTTACACAATATATATCTTTCATCGAATGTTTATACTTAATACTAACAACGACCGCTTTGTATTAAAGCTTAACACAAAAACCAAAATGAGATGAAATTATAGAATGTCAAAATAATTATGCCGTTACAAATTCTTGTACCAAATTGCATTTCTCCCTTCAGAATGAGAATGGGTAAAGATTTTAACAAAATATTTTGCATACGTATACTTAAGAACTAGTGTAAAGAAAATATCATGATAACTGTGCCGTTATAGGAATTTCAATATTAAAAAACAATAAAACAATTCTTCACTATACTTTGGCAAAATAAATATGCCGACCACTGAATTATGCACACGGTTAGTTTGGCCCTTAAGCGTTAATCATTGAACCTTTTGTAGACTGGGAAGTTGGTTTTTTTGGTTATAAAATCGCAAATGTTTGTCAAAAGATTCCAAAACGTCCACATATAAAATTTATTGATTTCCAGGCATTCAGTTCATTCAGTTCTTATACAAATTTACTTATTTCTACGAGAAATTAATTTTATTTCGCACAAAATTATTAGATAAACTGTGAGCTAAAACCTGATTTAATAAAAATTGTAATGTGAACGCAAAATCAGCAGTTAATAGTTTTAATGTTAATATATGTTTGAGGGAAAAGGGGACTTTTCAACATCCACGAGAAATGGTTTGGCATTTAAAAGAAAACACAAGTAATTCGGTTTAAAAAATTCACTTTTGTTATGTGCCTTAAGGGTACGGTTATTTTGAGAAAAGAGAGATGCTTCGTAAAGTTGGTAATTTGAGCAATACTGTCTACAATTATAGGGATAGAAATTCAGAAATACTATGTGGCATAAACAATATATATAACAGATTCCTTGTAAAATAGATCAAGTTCGATTTTTTATGATTTAATAACTATTTTTTATTTATTTAATATTTTTTAATAATGATCTCATATTTTGTGGCAAAACTCTTATTTTAAATAGCTGTTTTACATCTACTTGAAATTGACGATATTAATTTGTTGCCAAAAATGGCTAAATTTACGGAAAAAATGGCTAAAAAATGGCTAAAAGCTTTTTTAAATAAAAACACATTATTCAGTAACAATTCATTTAAAGTTTTTTACGATGAAATCGTAAGTTAAGATCAATTTATTTAATAAGAATAAACGTAAATTAATATGTTGATAGATATTTAAAAAATTAAATCATCGAATAATTCGATGACGCTATTGTTCATCTCATAGAAATCACTAGTGCCTTTAATAGGCAAGGTAAATCACAATCACGACAGCATTTACCCAAACGTTTGAGTCTAGATCTACAATAAAAACAATTAAAAAAGTATTGTCGGTCAACCCCGACTATATGATACCCTACAGCACTTTAGAACCTATGTATAAAATTTTATTAAATTGTCTGCAAATTTGCGACCTGTACTTTGCGCACAAGGTTTACATGGACAGCCAGTCGGAAAAACATCGTTAATTCGACTCAGAATGTGATTCTTCAACTTTATAGTCAATTCTGAAAATTCTAAAAAAAAAAAATTTGTTGCCGCCTGCATCTCTTTATTGAAATACTTGCAACCAAAAAAAAACACCGATGTTTGTGTTGATCCATTCTATAAATTTAATATTGGAATACTGTTCCTTTATTTTGAATGATGTTTCTTCATCTTCGTTTAAAGCAATTTTCAACATTTTTAATTGTTAAAAATGTTTATTTTACTTTTATGTTTATAATAAAATAAAAATTATTCATTCAAAAGAAATAAACAAGTTAAGAACTGGCCAAATTCATTTTTTAATGGCTAAACAGGGTGAAAAATGGCTTAATCTAGCCACTAAATGGCTAAACTGGCAACAATGATGATAGCCAATTCGATTCAGTGTACGCGTTGCTTGAAAGTCACAGCTTTACATGTGCGCCAGATACATGTGCCTAGATTTAGGATCATTTTGCTGTTGATATTAGACTCAGTATAAAACCACAGTTTAAACTATTATTTTATGTAAAGAAAAAACATTTTTTTGATGTACCGAATTTAATTTCAAAGCGACGTATATTTTGCAATCACGGCTTGCATTGAACGAACGGATGGTCGTTTGATCGAGTCAGAAAGTAATTCTGAGTCGTTTTTAATGTTTAACAAACATCAGTACAAACGCAAGGTTTTGGGGTAAAACAATTGAATGTAACCGCTTTAGGGGTAGATAATAAAAAATAGTGAAGACTACTTTTAGGATGTAGATTGCAAAATTTATTCAAATATATTATTTGTAGACTATCTATCATTGGAAAAATTAAATTTATTGAAGTACTTTTTAAACCCTCCACCACAATTAGTTGTGAAGGGGGTATATTAAGTTTGTCATTCCGTGTGAAACTTTTTTAATTATTCATCTCAGACCCCATAAAGTATATATATTCTGGGCCCTTGAGTAATTCTAAGTCGATTTAGCCATGTCCGTCTGTCTATCCGTCTGTTGAAAACACGCTCACTTTCGAACAACTCAAAAGAAATGAACAAACTTAGTGCCAAATTGCTTGTAGTTATCCTAAGCAGTTTGGGATTGAAATCCAGCAAAATCGGTTCAGTAGGACCAGAGCTACTAGCCAGTGCCCCGGTAGGCTAGCTAGTAGTGAGCTAGTCTATTAACCCCGGGGTTGCGGGTTCGATTCCCGCCAGAGACTCTGGTTTCTTTCCTGCAGACAAGCGTCAAGCTTCGCTGGGATTAGCATAGGGAATTACAAAAAAAAAAAAATGTGGAACCACCACCTAAAAAAATTGATAATTGTTACAAAAAATAACATAAATGCTGGAACAAGGCACGGAATGAGATAAGATTTTGCAAAAATTTGTTTTATTTGAATGGAAATCACGCTGTTGAATTTTGTAAAGATCCGTCCATAATTTACCCTAAGCCCCATATAAGCACTACTTCCGGAAAACATTTTAGTACGCCTAAAACCGAAAAAATAACGCTAGCGTAACAAAATTTGGTACGTCACACTTTTTTCGGACTAGAAATGACACTGTGAAATAATTTACCTTAGGCCCCATATAAACCCTACTACCGGAAAACAGTTTAGTACGCCTAAAACCGTAAAAAATAATACAATCATAACAAATTTTGGCTCGTCACAGTTTTATAGAACTATAAATGATACTGTGAAATTTCGTGAAGATCGGTACATAATTTACCCTAGGTCCCATAGAAACCCTACTCCCGGAAAACAGTTTAGTACACCTAAAACCATAATTAATAACAAATCCTCACAGCTTAAGATAATAATAACATCATACAGATGTTACTCCTTAAACATTCGAACTGTCGGTGGAGGGTATCAAAGATTCGGCACAGCCGAATATAGCACTCTAACTTGTTTTAATATATTTTTGTTATATAAGTAAATATCTTCTTCTGTATTCGAATTACCATTTTCAATCCTCAAACAATTGCAAATTGTTATTGCAATTTAATATTTCATATAATCCATCATTATTATTTTTATTGCAATTGTTTTTATAACAATTACTCTATTTCTTTTCTTGCTATAGCGTTTAAGATAAAAGAATATTTTTGTTTGACGCTAAAGCATCATAAATATAAGAATTTAATTATTGTCTAGAGACATACAAATGAAAAAAAAAACAAAATGTTGGCCTCAATTTTACCCAACGAACTATATTTTTAAGCCGCATGTTTTAGCGTTTAGTGTAATAAAACAAATCTTCATCAAGGATACTAAGCCATAAACTATGCAGCATTTGGCTGCATGATTTTCAACAAATAAACCAATCACAGCTTACACTTTACAATAATAACTTTAATGTGAAACAGAATATAATTTATAATTTGATTGAATCAAACTTATTATGTATGAATTATTTTATAATCATTCAGGAAAGCAAATTTCGATCTACCAAATGTTAAAATACAATTTGGTTTAAGGATTGATGTTTGACTATTGACGTCAGCAGTCGTCGATGGCTGCGAGTGTAAGACGGCAAATCCATCTGAGGAGATCGAGTGGTTGCGATCGAAACATGTCATGGTAACCTGCCGGCCAGGGTTCGAGCCCGAGCCACGTCAAGAATGAAAGATTATCAATAACAATTTTAATTAATTTTCATGTTGTAAAAATTCCTTTCTTCATAAAAATAATTTAATGAAAATTAAATTTCATGAACTTAAGCCTAATTAAAATATTAAAAATTTGGATTAAAAATTATTTTACATAACTTAATTTTTATGAAGCTATTTTAAAAGTGAGGTGTTAATATATTAGAAAAATAACAGGGGCAAATTTTGAAAAATATCCGGTCTTATATACAAAAAGTCTGCATGAGTGAGATTTAAACCCTAAACAACATAAAAATCTTGCCGATTTTTAAAAGATTTAAACATTTCCTGGGACAATAATCCCTAGTTAACTAAATGTCTTGGTGGGTTATCTTTTCTAACTCATGTTAAGAAGATATTTCAAAAGAAGTCGCGACCCAACAAGAATAAAAAATTTTCAACTTGTTGAAATTCTTTTACTTATTGAAGAACAATAAAATAATGACAGTTATATTGTTCGCAAGCAAACAAAAAAATAATAATAATAATAAAAAAGTGAAGAAAAGTTAAGCCAAAAAGGAAACAATATTAAATGTCTTTCTAAACAGAAATAAAAATATTTGCGGCAATGGCCGTTTGTATGCAGAATTAATGGTTTGTGTAGAGAATATTCAATATTTTTTTTGTAATATTCATTATTATTATTTTTTTAATTCTCTTAAATGTTAATAAAACTGCTTTTGTGTAAATAATGGCCAAATGTTTTACAAAAAGCATATATTCAAGCAATAAAATTTTATTGAAATATATTTCAGAACAAGATAAAAAAAAGAAACAGAATACTTTTTAGTATAAAACAATTTATTTTAATTTAAATATAGGAAATTTATTTGATAAAATACTTTTATTGATTACACTGTGCTCAAAACTGACACTTTCATTTAAGACAAGCTGGGCACTTGGCGTTTTAACATAATTCGGGTACGCTGAATCCAGTGGTGCCCGCCGTTTTTTAGGTTGGCTCTGGTTTTTGAGATATACCATTATTTCGAAAATGTAGGAGGTTGCACAAAATATGTTCGCGTCACTCCAAAACGCTTTAACTTATTGAAAAAACTGAAAAGAACAGAATTTCCTTTAAGAAAAGCAAAACTTCTTTCTTATATGCGCAGTCGTTTTAAAAACATAATTTTTTTTGGAAAAAAAATAATTTTTTTTTTAAAATTTCAAAATTTTTGTTTTTTAAAAATTCATAAAAAATTTGAAAATTCAGCTATGCTTCTAATTTTTTGCAGACATATAAAAAACGAAGAGGCTACCAAAACAAGCCATTAATGATTAAAATCTGTTAGCAACTTTAGATTTTATTCACACAAGTCGAAGAGTTTCATACAACGCAATATTTGTATGGGACCCCCCCTAAAAAGTTTTGATAAGGGGCAATTATGTTTTAAGAGAATGTTTAGAACAAAAAAACTAATGGAGGTCGGTCAAACATTTAATCCCCCTAGGGGCGACTCCTTTGCATTTATGGTACTTTTTAATCAATATTTTTCTAGTCTGCATTAAACATTTTGTATGGGAGCCGCCTTAAGGAATGGAGATAACGGGTAAATATGTTTAGGTTAGGTTAAATGGGTAGCCGTCACGACGACGACTCACTTGGGTCCTTATAGCGGTCCCTTTGTGATATCCCTAGCCAGTGAGAAGAGTCAGTCAGTATCACCAGACTATTCCCCAGAGGTCACTGCAGTCTCGAACCACCCCGATTCCCTGCAGAACAAGGAGATCGATTTCAGTCCCGCATTGGACAAATCGTCCAGACATGGCAATTCCAGTCTCCCAAAATGCCCAAACCTAATGCCTAATGGATATGTTAGAAATAAATGATTAAGAGGAAAAATATAGTGGGGTTTATCTTACATTTTACCCATCTAGGGGCATCCTAGGCGCTGCAGGGGCCAAATTTAAGAATTTTGTTAAACCGCCATAATTGCATGGTTGAAATTCATAAACTTGGCTCCTACAGTACCAATGATGCCCCTAGATGGTTCAAATGTATGACCAACTACACCTTTTTTCATCTCATTCATTTATGTCTTACATACCCAACCACTAGCTCCATTCCTTAAGGGGGCTCCCATGCAAAATGTTCAATGCAGACTAAAACTATATTGAAGAAAAAGTCCCATAAATGCCCAGGAGTCGCCCCTAAGGGGATAAAATGTATGACCGACCTATATTAGTTTTTTATTTAAAATTTTATTGGAAAAATGTTAATACAAAATTCAAACAGACTATTGAATAATAACAGCCAAGGTTACAACACTGAAAACACAGAGGAAAAAAGGAAATTTTACAGTGTGAAATACATACCTGTGCTTAAGGACAATAGAAGCATAAAACAAACAAAAAACAACAAAGTAAACTTAGCCTACAAACCTAACAAACCACTTAATACAATTTTCACCAAGGTAAAAGTACCAATAAGAAAGGACCAACACAATAATATCGTAAACGAAGTAAAATGCAAAAGAAATATAGAGCAAAACTGTGATATGATTTATATAGGTACAATAAAGAGAGCATTATCAACAAGAATATAAAATGAATATTATGCGGGGGAAAGAAGCAACAGGTTTAGCACAACATTTAATCACAAACACACATACAGCTGACTTTCGGAATGTTAAAATCTTAGACTTTGAAAAGTTAGAAAGAAAAATATATATAAAAGAAAGCTTACACATTCAAAAAAAAACATTACGAAAACAATGAACGTAAAGGAAGACACCAATAATATTAATGCCAACTTCAAAGTTGCCATAAATTAAGAAATTAGTGAAATTAAATTTTAAAAAAATTAAAAAAATTATAAAAAAAACAAGTAAGAGTGCTATATTCGGCTATGCCGAATCTAATATACCCTTCACCATGATGAGATATGAACAAAAAGTTATATACATAAATAACGTTCTGTAGATAGGTATAAATAAATATTCACCCCTATCGTGAATAAAAATTCCTTGTGAGTTTTTTCCCTTTTCCCATTTTTACAATTGAATTAGCATAGGAAAAATGGAAAAAGGGAAAAAACTCCCAAGGAATTTTTATTCACGATAGGGGTGATTAATTGAGCCACGCCAACTTTTCATTTCGTCATGCCGAAGAATATTAAAAAACAAAAAAGTTATATGTGTACCTAAGCCCGTTTTCTCTTTTGCCAAAGTTGATGTTTGAAATTCGTTTTATAATCTTAAAATCGTTTTTTAGAACATAAAAAAATTAAATAAAAAAAATAAAAAAAAAATTCTTCGAACTGGCAATATCATCAGTCTCAGGAGAGAACTTAACAAATTAAATTAAAATATATTGAGTCTATGAGTTTGTTTCTTTATTTGAGCGGCATATCCTATACATGCATTAATGTGTATGTGTATGCATAAAATTAAACACATTAAAAATAACATCCACCACTTGTAGTGAAGGGTATAAAAAAACAACAAAAAAAAAAAAAACACATTACCAACACTTTATTACCATACCCAGTAAAAAAAAATTTGGGTTTTTTGAAGCACTACAGAGAAAAAGCGCATACTCAAGCGCTTCAATTAGAGCTCTTATAAAGCACTAAATGATAACGAATAAAACATACAAAAAAGCTGCTATTTTAGTGCTTACAACGAAGAGGGTTTTAAGCGAAAATAAAATATTTTATGGCTTACGAAAATGATTGGAAAAAGGCATTTAAGCAAAAGTAAAAGCAAAACATTAAAGAATATGTTAATATAGTCAGCCCCTAAAAAGCACTTTAGGAGTGCTTTGTTTGCATGTTAAAAGAAGCGCTTATTGTCAGCAGAAAATAGTCCTCCAAACCGGGAACACCCCATACAAAAATCAGGCATCCCATCAGCAGGTTTGAAGGGATTTGAGGGTATGAATTCATACAAAAAGCCTGCTCCTTTTGGAGCACGTGTTTTACTGGGTAGCCTCTGTATGACCGTAGAAACCAAAATTGAATTGATTTGTATGGTATGTTTATGTCGTTTTGGTAATAGAGTGTTGGTATGGTAGTGTCACGTCTAATTGGACCTTTAAAGGAAAAAAATTGAGGCAGTCGTGGTTCTCATATCTCAGCCATTTGTGGATCGATCTTGCTGAATTTCAATAGCAAACAATTCCGGACCATGTGTGACATAAATGTATAATAACCTGGCCCCCGTCATATATGGGGTCTTCGGAAAACCCATTTCAACGGACAGATGGACATCGTTAAATCAACTTCGGTCTTCATAAGGAACCAGAATATATATACTTTATAGGGTCTAACATCAATATTATAGAAATTACAAACGGAATGACAAACTTATATAGGTTTTTATTCTCAAATTAACGCTTTTTCGATTCAAATTCAAATTTGTTCAAATCAAACTCAATTTTTTTCAAAGTAATTTCAATTTTATTCAAAACAAATTAAATTATTTTCAACACAAATTAAAATTTTTACAAATCATATTGAATAATTTTCATTTCAAATTAATTTTTTTTTCTTTTTAAATAAAATTTTTTTAACTTCAAATTAATTTTTTTTTAATTAAAAGCAAAATACTTAAAAAAATATTAAATTAAGAATAAGCTTCTATTACTTGCTATATAAATTTTTTAATGTAAGGGTTCTCCGGTTGCAGCTAATGACAAATTCATAGTCATATCAACATAATAATTGTTGCAATCTGAAGGTGTTACGGATTCTACTGATCGGTTGATTATGGTGACCAAGTCCATGTTACTCTCTGAATCAGCTAGCATATTACGAGCACAGAGTTTAGTTTTTGAGAAAACTTTTTCAATTGGGTTCGTCAATAAATATTATTTTTTCCCCTTATTTCCGGGGCGTTTTGAGCAAAATTCATTGCATACGGTATACGTCGTTGAATTGAAGCATCGGAATTTAAACGATCTATGTTAATTGTCGCAGTTTTTAAGGTTATTCGTAAAGATTTTAATGCAGTATGTATGCTGGTTGTACTTAAATCCACATTATGAATTTCTAGAATCTTTCCGCGAATACCTTTTAATGTTATACATGGATTTCTTTCAATTATCTCTTCAATTTTTTCCAATATTTCGGGAGTCAATTTGGAATGACGTCTTCCACCACGGTTTTTCATGTTAACGCAAACTTCCTTCTTGTAGCGGTTTATAATGGATGTTTTTTTTTTTTTTTTTTTTTAATAATTTATTTTTATTATTGAATCTTTCTTATCGAAATTTACAATATGTATTCAAATCTTAATTCTACTTGTTGTTTATTAGTTGTTACCTGTGTAACCACTAACTGCTGTATTCAAATTTTAAGACTGTCTTCTAGTAAGGCTCAAAGTATCGGTTCTTTTTAGCCTCTGGTGACCTTCGAACTGAAGCAAACCCCGAGCGAGGTAGTTAGGGTGAACCATTAGTTTATCGATGTAGCTTATTGAATATTTTTTAATTTCCTCCTGGATAGTGGGGACGTTGAGATCTCTGTGGATAATATCATTACGTATATACCATGGGGCGCAGACAATTTGTCGTAATATTCTAGACTGTCTTCTTTGAAGCTTTTGGATGTTAGATGCGCATGCAGTTCCCCATAATTGGATGCCATATGTCCATATTGGTTTTATGATGGACTTGTATAGAAGAACTTTGTTGTCTAAAGACAAGTTTGAGTTTCTACCGAGAAGCCAATGTAGTTGAGCTGCTTTAAGTTTCATAGCCGTTATTTTCGCTTCGATATGACGAGACCAGGTCAAACGTCTATCTATATGAACTCCCAAGTACTTTACATGGTTTTCTACCGGAACAGTGATGTTATTTATTTTTACTGCTGGGCACGTTTGTCTTCTGAGCGTGAAAGTTAAGTGAGCACATTTAGCCGGGTTAACCTTTATTCTCCATTTTTCTAGCCATGCCTCTAGTTCATTGATGTGGGACTGCAGATTTTGCGATGCGACTTTTGGGTCATGGTTAACGCTAATAAATGCTGTGTCGTCTGCAAATGTAGAGGTATGCGTGCTCAGGTTTGTTGGCATATCCGCTGTGTATATTATATATAGAAGCGGTCCTAATATGCTGCCTTGGGGAACACCAGCAGTAATTTTCTTGAGGGGGGAGTATTTATCTTGCGACCTTACTATGAATGTTCTGCCTGTTAGATAGCTCTCCAGAAGCTTGTGAGTGTTTTGAGGAAGCATTCGTGTTATTTTGATGAGTAGCCCATCATGCCAAACTTTGTCAAATGCTTGGGAAATGTCTATAAACAGGGCTGAGCAGTATTGCTTTTTCTCAAACGCCGATCTAATAAGGGTGACAATTCTATGCACTTGCTCTATTGTACCATGTTTCGCTCTGAATCCGAACTGGTGATCCGGGATGATGTCGTGTTCATTTAGATGAGGAGTTATACTTAAAATGAATATTTTTTCGAAAAGCTTTGATAGGATTGATAATAAGCTTATCGGTCTGTACGACGCAACCTGGCTAGCATCTTTTCCTGGCTTGGGAATCATAACAATTATAGACTTCTTCCATGAGGATGGGAAGTATCCGACTCTTAATATAGCGTTAAAAATGAACAGCAAGATTCTGGAAGCAGACGAAGGTAAGTTTCTTATCATTGACCCTGTGATACGGTCAAGTCCGGGAGATTTTCTAATATTCACTTTTTCTATTGCAGATTTTACTTGAGTAATGTTAAATTTTAATGGATGGTTTACCTTATCAGGAATGGTTGGACGACAGGAACAAGTATGTGTATCATGTGGCGTGAAAACTTTCTCAAGATGGCCCGCGAAAGCGTTTAATTTTTCATCTGTGTTTTTCGCCCAAGTGCGGTTTTCCAGTCTTAATGGAGATTCTTGGGTTATAGGGCATTTCATATGCCGTACAGCCTTCCATAAGCTATAATTGGAGTTTTTTGTGGCATCTAGGCTGTTTAGATAGCCTTCTATTGCAGACTCGTGGTTCTGTCTCAATTTGTTGCGAAGAGTTGTCAGGCATAATTGTAGTTGGGCCTTAGTGGTTGGGGAACGACTGTTTTGCCATTGTCTTCTTAACTTCCTTTTTTCTCTGATAAGGGTCTCTATATCCGTCGATGTATTGTAAGGAGCACGTTTAATTGTCCGCTTGATTGGGGTTGCATTTCTTGCTGCAGCATCCAAGACTTCTGTAAATCGGTCGACAGCTATTTGGATGTCAGATGAGTTTTTTAGGGGAATGCACTGTGATAGGTGAGAGCTCACATACATTTTATACTTTAACCAATTTGTGTTTCTGTTTGGATAGGAAAACCAGTTTGCAGCTGCGGCGTCAGAGTTACATTTTAAAATGAGGATTGAAGGTGAATGATCAGACGAAAGATCATAGGAGGAACTAACTAGTACCTGATCGCGCTTGATGTTTTTGATTACAGCAAAGTCAATAAGGTCTGGTAGCTTGTTGAAGTCGGTTGGCCAATAGGTAGGCTCACCACTCGATACCACATCAAAGTTATTTGCAGTTACGGTATTATATAGCTGATTACCTCTAGGACTAATAAGTCTGGAGCCCCAATATGTATGTTTAGCGTTGTAGTCGCCAGCAGCAATGAATTTCTTTTCAATGTGGAGAAGAAGTTGAGAAATTTATCGTGTAGAATTTTGTGCCTCGGGGGACAATAAACGGATGTTAACGTTAGTTTGAAATCAGTCAGATTTATAGATGTGGCCTGGATACAATCTTCTTCGAACTCTGGCAATGGTAAGTGTCTGATGTGTTTGTGCACAATTATGGCTGTGCCACCACAAGCTCGTCCGCTGGGATGTTTTGTGTCATACGTAAGGTAACCATTTACCCTAAAGCAGTTTTTATGAGTAAAGTGTGTTTCAGAGACAAGAAGTACGTCGATTTCATGCCTATGAAGAAAGTTTGCAACTTCGTGTTTATGTTGGGATAACCCGTTTGCATTCCAGAAACATATTTTTAACTGGTTCATTTTTTGTTGAGTAGAACTTGCAGGAGCATGTTCTGGTTTCGCATCATTTCCTGAAACATGCTCTGCATAGTGGCCATGAAGTTATTCATAGTTTGAATTAAATTTTCAATTGAGGTAGGCATTTGTAGACCTTCCCTAGGAACATTAGCGTATGGAGGTTGCTTTGCGTTGGAAGTACTCGGGGGATTTTTCGCATTAGGGTTTCCTTTTAGGACTTGGGCATATGATTGGTTTTGTTTGTTTGTTTGTGTAGTACTAGCAATAGAGCCAGCGGCTTGGCTGGGCGCATGTGATGGACCATATTGGGAGTGAGTATATTTTTGAACTAAAGCTGGATGTAGCTGTATTTTTATTTATACCAGCTATTTCGGCTGATTCAACAATGGTTTTTCCTTCGTTATAAAACTTGATCAAAATATTTTTTTTTGTCTACGCTAATATGGTTATATTTTTCACGCCTTCTGCGATGACGATCAGGCGATGTTATTTCAGATATATTTTCCTCGGAAGAACTATCTGTTAGAAACTGAAGCCGACGATAATTTCGTAAATTCGATACACCAGAACTAGTAGCGCGACTACTTTCTTCGCTGGATGACATTATGTTATTTGTTTAGTTTAAATATAAGTTACAAAATAAGAATTTCTTTAAAATTGTAACAACTTTAATTTCACTTGATCTACCAACTAATTGACTCAGTAGTCAAACACTTTTTAGCATTTTATGTTTACCGTTACAAAATGTTTTTTAGTACATTCAATAATCGGTGTTTTTATTATTGTACTGGAAAATATTTTCCAGTATTATAAATAACACAATAATAGAAAAGGAATCACGAATAAAAGAAGAAAAAAAACAGGCTTTAAATCTCTCCATATTGAATTCGTCGAAAAATTAATTAGAAGTGAAAAAAATTTAATTAGAAAAAAATAAAATTTAATTCAAAAAGAAAAAAATTGAATTTAAAATGAAAAAAATTAATATGTGTCGAAAATAATTTAATTTGTTCCGAATAAAATTGAAGTTGCTTTGAAAAAAATTGAGTTTGATTTTTAAAAAATTTAATTTGAACGGAAAAAGTATGAATTTGAGAGTAAAAACCTATATATGTATACCCTATTCACCACCTGTGGTGAAGGGAATAAAAATAAAAAAAAATCTTTTTAATTTAAATAACATAAAATATTGTAAGTTATATTTGCTTTTGAAAATGTTTTTTGTTTAATTAATATTTGTATTTAACAAATAGACTACCCCTGAAGATGCCAGATACCGACGAAACGTTGGGAAAATTGTAATTAAAAAATGAAATTACAGAAATCTATAATTTCGTATATCATTGCTAAGCCACAGTCAAGCCGTACACAATAATTGAGATCGGCCCTTAAATGGAAGCACTATAAATAAAAGCTTAAAGGACTGTATTTTTGAAAATGGCATTATATGTTTTTCCTATTTAAAAAACTTAATTTTTTTATGGATCCGCTTTACTGGACACTGACCAAGAAAGGAAAATGCGTTTCATTTCTGTAATTTTGTATTTTTTTTTTTTTTAAATTTTCGTTGGATCTTTGCAATATCCTTGTATATTGAATATCTCAAATTCTATTAATAATTTTTACCGAAAGATAGTGGTTGAATTATCGCGCGGTTTGATATACTTTTGCCCTAATGTGCAATATTGCAATTTTTTTTTTTTTTGCGAAACAATACCAAATGTGTCTTCTCTTATCATATTCAACTTAATTTTTGCTATTACTTTATTTTTCTTATGATCACTGTACTCTTTCACTACTGGGGCTATCAATTAATACTCTTTAAATTGATCAATAGAAAGCAGATTTGTGGCTGCCTTTAGTACCCTCATTATGGAATTGTAACTACATATCGTTACTTTAATATAGAAAAGCCCTAACTAACATTTTCCTTACTTTACAGGAGAAGGAAAAAACTTAATAAAAATTATAGTCTTGTAGTCGCGATTTTTTTTAAACGCAGTTTTTTATTAAACTCTCTAAACAATTTAATAAGAAACTGCATTTAAAAAAAATCGCAACTACGATACTACAATTTTTCTTTTCCTTCTCATGTAAAGTAAGGAAAATGTTTGTTAGGGCTTTTCTATATTAAAATAACGATATTTAAAACAATTTTATTTAATAATTTTATGCCATTGACAATATGTCTGCAAAAAAGTTTATTAAAGTTTTGATATTTCTTTTTTATTCTGTTTTTCTGATGGGAATAATATTATATAAGCCTCAAAAGTATATCTGAACAATTTTTTATAACCCAGCGATTGTTGGCAAGTAAAACACTCAGGAAAAGTTTGTTTGTCCTTATAATCAGTTCAAAAAACAGGATATTACGAGGTGCAATTTATCGATTTGCTGGGTTGTTTACAAACTACATTAATGTTGCTACTTTTTAAATTTGTAATAAAATAAAAAGTAGCAAAACAATTTAATTTTTCTTAGCTGTAGATTAAATAACCAAATAAAGTTTTAAGCCTGTTAATAAAAACAATTTTGTATGAAAAAGTTCATTCAAAAGAATTTTATTTTCGTGCATGACTGTATAACACCACAGTACAAGTTGAGTTAGAGTTGCATAAAAAGCTTCGTCCGGATATTTTTAGCTAAATCTTTGCACTTAAACTTTTAATTTGAGGGCAATTGGACATTTTTTCAGGAACTTTAACAAAACAAAACCCGATTTTCTTATATTTGTTCTGTTGACTGGAAAGTCCTTTGAAGTCTACACAAACATGAAGTTTTATGTTCCTTGTAATAATGTATTATACACATGAATCTGTTATATTTCACCACGGCCTCAGTATAGCACTTGATGCACGATTAGTGGAAAACTTTATAAAACGTAGTGATTGGAAAATATAATCTAACCCGTCCTTTAATCGACATGAAATCCAAGTTACACCTCCTCTATTGCTTATTAAAAAGTTTGTTTACTTTATAAAATAGATTTATTCATTGCATTTTACTTAAAGTTGATTCACCCCTGTTGTGCAGACAAATCTTTTATTAAAATATAATGGGTGATTTTTTAAGAGCTATAGGAAAGTTTAAAAAAAAAACACATAAAATTCAGAAAAATTCATGAAATCTTTATTTGAATCGATAGTACGGTCCATATAATTAAATGTTTAAAGATTATTTCATGCAAATGTTGACCGTGACTGCGCCTCAAATGGTCCATCCGCTTAGTCCAATTTTGGCATATTCTTTCCAACATTTCGGCCGGTATCTCATGAATAAATGCTTCAATGTTGTCTTCCAATGCGTCAATTGAAGCGGGCATATGTGTACAGATAGGAGCTTTAACATAGCCCCACCAAAAATAGTGTAAAGGCGTTAAATCGCACGATCAAGGCGGACAATTTACCGGTACCGAACGTGAAATAAAATGTTCACCGAATTCAACTCTCAAAAAGTCCATTGTTAAGCGTGCTGTGTGCCATGTGGCACCGTCTTGTTGAAACCACATGTCATGCAAGTCAAGCTCTTGCATTTTGGGCAAAAAAAAAGTTGGATATCATCTCACGTTGTTGAGTAACATACGCCCAATTGCTGCGAACGGCGACGAATCGATAATTGATGGTCATCATTAACACTGGCCGAAACAGCTGCGATATTTTCTTCACTTCGCGCTCAACGTAAGCGTGTTGGTGGTTTGATGTCCAACAATGTAAATTTGGTGGGAAATTCAGTCACAATTGCCCGAATAGCCGCTTCAGTGGGTCGATTAAACTGACCATAAAATGGAAGAAGCGCGCGATGAACTTTCTTGACAGAGCACGCATTTTGATAATAAAATTCAATAATTTGCAAGCGTTTTTCGTTTGTAAGACGATTCACGGTTAAAATATAGACCAAACTGAAGATGTTTGACAGTGAAACAAAACACGAAACGTGCGTCAGCTGCTTAAACCAGTGTTGCCGAAAAGATAATAGCTAAAAAATCACCCGATAGTTCGACTTCTCTCTTTTTGAGAGAGAAATGATTATTAACGAACAAATTTCAGCTTGAACGGGTTAAATTTGTTATACTTATTTTTATTAAATTTTATTAATTTTTATTAAATTGTGATTCATAAACTTCTTTTTATCCATTATTAACACTTGATCTATGGAAATAAACAATTATATAAAGTTTGTCACCAAGAACACAAGGCAAAACATAATCATTCGCTTTAGTGCTACCACCTCGTTAAACTGAAAGATTATGTGTGCATATGACAGCTTTGAATTTCCGTACAAATTATTCGAAATGAGTAAATCGTGCTGCAGAAAACTCTCAGCAAAAAAAATTTGCTTCTGACAAAACCAACACCACCTTAAAGCTGCGTTCACAATCAAAAAAACATTTTCATTTGGTGTTCATAATAGAGCAACAATTTCTTTTGTAACTACACACTTTTTGCATCAAGAACCCGTTTGCAAATTTTAGCCACAACAATATTATGCATTTATTTTTATTTTTTACAACGTTTTGTTAAAATTTTCATTCAAAACTAAATAAAATTATTTTAAACGTCAGAAACAATTTCATACAAATTGTTGCTGAAGTTCTAGTTGACTCAACTTTAGTTACATTTTTAAAAAAATTGTAGTTACATTTTTGTTCTAAAAATGAAAGGAAAATATATGAAATAATTTGGGAAGAAAAAAGATAGAAGCAAAAACGAAATTGTTTTTTTGATTGTGACGTAGCTTAACTAAAGTTAAGTCAAATAGAACTTCAGCAACAATTTGTATGAAATTGTTTCTGACGTTTAAAATAATCATATATATTATTTCTAAAGCACTTTTTTTTGTCGGTTGCAAATATCTCCCATACCACCGCATCAAATTTAATGAATGATATCTCATTTTAAAGCTTATTTCTAACACTAATGACGAAAAATAATAAGAAATTGAAAAATTAATATTTTCATTGATAAAAATTACGGTGCGAAATATTCGCACGGGTCATCTAGTTTTATTTAGTTTTGAATGAAAATTTTAACAAAATGTTTACAAAAATAAAAATAAATGCATAATATTGTTGTTGCTTAAATTTGCAAACGGTTTCTTGATACAAAATGTGTGTAGTTACTAGGGTATTCATTCGGTTAACCGTCAACCGGTTAACCGATTAATTACTACCCGATTAACTGATCGGTTAATTTCAAATTGGCTTTTTTCGATTAACGATTAAACCGGTTAATTTCAGTCGATTAACCGAAGTAACAAAATTTTCAATATTTTGTAGTATTATAACATATTTTTTTTTGTGTTTTTAATTATTTGTTTCGTCTAATATATATATATGTTCCTCTAACTCCCATTGAAGCATAGGGCGCCATATACCAAATGTATTTGTTTAGAAAATATTTTTTCATACAAACAGTTCAGTGATCTTCATTTTAACCGATTTTCCGCCGACCGATGACTAAAATTACAATGTTTTTCAATGCTTTTTTATCTTCTTCATCGATCAACAGGAATGTGGCGAAAAATGGGTTAAATATTTGATTGCCAACACATTTTTTTTGTTTCCCGTACTTTTTATATGTATGTGTTTAGTTATTTGTTTCTTCTCATATATTCTCATGTCAGTCTTTTAACAGAATTAACCGAAACAATGAGAAGTGTTAAAAATGTTAAAAAAAAAACTCTAATGGCATAATGGAGTATTTTATATGTTTAGAGAAATCCTGGAAAAGGACTGAGAAATTAGATATTCATCTACGATAAGTGAAATAATTTTTTCCAAGTCAACTTTTGTCAAAACTAAAGAAAAGAATCTCTTTAATCCTAAACATTTAAACCAAAGAACTTTTCTAAAAGATTATTTTATAAGATGTCCTTTAACTATTGAAATAACTAATAAAATTATCTCAGTTTATTTTTGTATACATATGTAAATATTTGGGGGTTTCACAAGGTGGTCATTAAGTCTTATGTCTTAAAATAATTACAGGAAATATATATAGTCGGCTTAATATGCAAACCGGCTAAATCCGCTTTTTATGTAAATTTAGATTTTGATTCCGTGTGGTAGAGAAAGATACGCCTCGTCGACCAGCATGTAGTGTTTCTTCTATTTAAGTCTTGAAGTGTGTAAAACTGACTGTAATTTTAATTTTCTATCAAGCTTCAAATAGGAAAAATAAAAAGTTTTTTTCTCTCCTGTAAAATGTGCTCAAAGTGAATGAGGAGGTTTGTATATTAAGCTAACGATATGACTGTTGTAAGATACCGCTTATAATTTAGATTTCTACTATGCAGTTATGACGAATCAATGAACACAGTATTACAATTTTTATGTTGTTTGAAACAAAACAATATTTACTTTAAACAATTTTAAATTTTGTTTAGGATATTATGATGATATGACTTGATACCACACCTTGTGCATTAATGAATTGTTTTTTTTTTTGCTTGCTCGTTTTAGTTCAAGAATTGTTATGTTTCGTACCTATGTTATTGTTTTTTTTTACTTATAAACTCCAAAAAATAAGCAATTAATGCATTTTTATGTACTGAAATTACTTAATTTATAAAACAAACTTTGTTAATCGGTTAACCGATCAAAAACAAAATTAACCGATTATTAACCGATTAAACCAAAACCTCGGTTAATTAATCGCGCGATTAACCGATTAAAGCAAAAGGTCGATTAAATGAATACCCTAGTAGTTACAAAAAAAATTGTTGCTCTATTATGAACACCAAGTGAAAATGTTTTTTTGATTGTGAAGGAAGCTTAAAGGATACTTAATATAATATAAAAAGTATTAATCATATGCCATCATATGAAATGTATGTAAATATATATAAAAAGTTTTTCGAATTTATTCTATGAGTTAAATTTCAGGTCTGTATTTTATAAAGCTTTTTTGTAATAGTTCTATTCTTTTAATTTTTCAGAAATGACTTTATACACTATCAGACTATTATATTGTATTTTCTTTTTACATTTTACCTTAGTCTTCCTTTGGAAAGCAATGAAGTATATTGAATGTACAGAAAAATTTACAATTATTAGACACCAGCTTTATAAAATACAGACATGAAATTTAACTCATAGAATAAATTCGAAAAATGAAAAAATGTTTAATAAAATATAAAGTAACCTTCACAAGGAAATAATTCCCAGTTTCTAATTGTTAAAATAGTTGAGTTAAATACATTCAATTTATAAAGAAACACTATCCAGTGAGACACAAAGAATGCTGACGAAGGCCGTAGCGGGCCAGAAAATGCATTACATTCTGCTGGTGTCTAATAATTGTAAATTTTTCTGTACATTCAATATACTTCATTGCTTTCCAAAGGAAGGCTAAGGTAAAATGTAAAAAGAAAATACAATATAATAGTCTGATAGTGTATAAAGTCATTTCTGAAAAATTAAAAGAATAGAACTATTACAAAAAAGCTTTATAAAATACAGACCTGAAATTTAACTCATAGAATAAATTCGAAAAATGAAAAAATGTTTAATAAAATATAAAGTAACCTTCACAAGGAAATAATTCCCAGTTTCTAATTATATATAAAAAGTGTTGCATACTTAAGGGGTATCCAAGGTACATACCATATTAAACTTTGATTGTTAAAAACCAAAAATAAAAACATGTTTAAGCTGTGGCAATAAATCTTCTGTAAACGACAACAGATGATAGTTATTAAAAGTGGAATATTTAAAAGTTCTTGCGCCCGTTTTCAAAACTAACGATAGCTAACTTTAGGCCCTAAATATGTAAAACGCAACGCCAAAGAATTACATTGAACGCAGAAACAAAGTCACAAATATTTTGTTATTTTGTTGTTGCTTTCTTTTGCTTTTAAAATTTCAAAAGCCTCATAACTTGTGGCCTTGAAAATTTTAAAACGGTACATGAATTTCTGTAGAAAGCAACAACAAAATTATAAAATATGTATGGCTTTGTTTTTGTCAAAATGTCGTATGCAAAGTTGGTAATGGCGGCACAAATCTTTCAGATTAACTAAACCTAGTTCAACTCTGATCTCAGAAATCCAGTCGAATTAATTTATTCACTCTTTCCTGCTTTCTGTTTAGCTAGAAGAAAATTTATTTCTTTTTCGATCAGTTTTTGCGTCTAACAAAAATTTATATTGTTTTTTGTTTCGTTTTTTTTTTTACAAAAATTGCCCCTAACATTTTTTGTATGGGGGTAAACGTCTCGCCGCTCCTAATTCACGAAGTTTTTTTGGAACATGCTGTTTGCTCTATTAGTAAAGTGTGCCTCACTTTTGATCCGCGAAAAAAGGCTTTCGGCCCAGTGCGCACCGTTTTGTTGAAACCACACATCATCAAGTTCATAATCTTCAATTGCAATCCAACACGAGACGCAAGATATACCCTATTGCTAAGCTCGCCATGGAATAAAACAAACGCGGATTATCTTCCACAGTTCCACTAACAGAAGCAGCACATTGCAATTATGCACAGGCCTGACCACATCTGCAACGCTTCCATTCTCTTCAAATTTCTTTGTAATCTTGCCAGTTGCTTGCTTAGTAGGTCGATTATGACGACCACAATAAACACGAATTGCTCGAAAAGTTCCCATGTTTGAAGCACGACTTTTGAAAAAATTTAACTATTTTTACGCATTCTTCGGTTGTTTAACTATTCATATTTGCAAATGGCAAATCTTTTTCTAAATAAATGACACTACAGATGACAGGTTAGTAACAGCTGACAAACTTGCCAGTCCATAATGCACGATGTGAATTCGAAGTCACACCTTAACGTCAACTCTTTTCCCAACCTAATTTGACATTTCTTTGATTCAGTGTTTGACAAATTTAGCCATGGAGAGGAACACAATTGAACAGCGCGTTAAGATTGTTGAAGCCTTTTGCGGAAATGGGAGTAAAAATCAAAATGCATTTCGTGCACTTCATCTTCAGCGAGGGAAAATTTAATCTTAGTGGATTCGTACAAGCAGAATTGCCGCGTTTAGGCAAATGAGAATCCACGAGTGATTGTTTAAAAGCCGATGCATCTACAAAGAGTGCGGTTTACGGGCTGGCGGCGTCACAAGGCCGTACTTTTTCAAAAATGAGATCGGCCAAGCAGTTACCGTGAATTTTGTTCCCTATCGCGAGATGATACGGGCTTTTTGCGGCCTGAAATTGAGGATATTGTTTCAATACGATGGTCACTTGCCACAAAGACAACGAAACAATGGGTTATTTTCTCACGTTGCGGCGATGTTAATTGGCCGTCACGATCATGTGATTTGACAGAAAAAGTGTGCGTCAATAAACCAAGAACAATTCAAGACCTTAATGATAATTCGGCATATTAACGACATTGAGCCTCAATTATGTCTCAGAGTTATTGAAAATATGGACCATCGGATAGAGGTGCTTCTATAATAACAAAAAATAATAAGATAATTCTCTGAATACTTTTTTCTATTTACAATTAACATCATGTGTTGTAGTTAGACCACCCTTTATAAACATTTCCTCTGAAAATAGTTAAGTTATTGGCTGGTTTTTTTTTGTGTATTAACTGTGAAAATATTGAAATTTTACTTTATGATTTCTTTGTTTGCGATTAGTATTTTTTTCTAGACTTGACTTCATTTTATTAAACGAAAGGAGTTTGTTGGTTTTTTTTAAATTTTTTTCTCTAAAATCACATGGTCTATAACGACAGCAGTTAAAGGAAAAAATAACCTGACTTTAAGTTAAAACCACTTTTATTTATCTCACTTTTACAAACCTTTTTATTTAAGTTGGTTTTTTCTAAATGTTTTTTTAATATTGGGAACTTAAAAAAAGCGAATGATAAAGTCGTTCAAAAGCAGTCTTATAACAGACAAAGACATTGCGTGCGAGAATGCAGAAAATTGTTTTAAAACACCAAAACTTGTTAAAATGAGAAAAAAAGAATAAAATGTGCAAGAACTAAGATGGTTTGACTTCAGTCAGAAAGGGAATAGGAAAATTAATGTTTGCCCTAAAATCTGTGTGAAGTTAAAATATAAAAGAAATTGAAAAAACTTTTAAAATCATTTGAGTAAGTTTGAGGATAAATTTAAGAAAAAGTAAGTATAAGGATAATTTTGAGAAAAATCGTGTGTTTTTAAGATTTGGTAAGTTTTTTCTTAGAAAATTTATCAGCTTTCTTATAAGAACTCTACATTGTAGAATTCTATAAATTACAAAAGCTCCAATGATATTTCAATAATTTTGGGTTGAACTTTTTTCAGGAAATGCACTGCAAATTTGTGACGGAATTATCGTAGACATTACCATTGAAACTATTGGTAGCTATAGTATAATTTAATGTCTATACTGACATCAAAATGCAGGCACAATGAGATTCGTTAGCTGAAATGCAAAAATTTTATGGTATTATTTTTATTCTAGGAATAAATAAATCGTTCTTAAATTTAGTATATCTGCGACATTTGAATACCAAAATTGCTTTTTTTAAATAACATAACATATTAAGCCCTC
The DNA here is from genome assembly GCA_930367215.1 of Pollenia angustigena. Lineage (NCBI taxonomy): Eukaryota > Metazoa > Arthropoda > Insecta > Diptera > Polleniidae > Pollenia > Pollenia angustigena. Next base: position 108,411,324 of record OV884059.1, on the reverse strand, counting down.
ATCTTGAAAATAGCGTAAGCGACATCATTTTCAATTTTCGTTTTTTTTTAATTAATTACCTAATTGGCGACACTTGCATCATCTCCCAAAATATCATGGTCACATAAGGTACCATTACGATTTTATAGCAAGACCAATTTTATCGTAAGCGACAAATTTCATATAAAATTTTAAATAAAATAAAAAAACTCTCTCTTGTAGAATTAGATTTTTGGCGCTAACGTTCTTTTCGCGGTTAGGACTCGATATTTTGTTTATATTGTAAAATGTTAGTTACGTGGTTTTGCAATTCAGTAACGATTTGTATGGTGTCACAAAAATGTTTATATTTAATAAAGAAATCGCCCAAATTTTAATTTTCTTGTACTTTGTAACGTGCTTGTAGGTTGTGGTGAAATGCGAACTACGTTTGGAAGCAGAGGGTTTCAAGCTATCGTCTGTTCAAGAATTACAAGCGCATATAGTTCGCACATCTACAACAGATGCAATTATAATGGTAAGACAATACACTGAAAACCCGTTTAAAAGCAAATTAACTTATTATGTATGAATTTCTGTAAGAATAAAAGCCAATTTCAATATCTAGCAAGCGCGGCTTTAAAGAATATCCCTGAGTCAACTTTACTGCGGTCTGTTTAAATTTCTTGAATTTATTTATTTAAAAAAAGTAATAATTACGCAACCTAGTGAATATTTGTGGCTATTTATAAATGAACTGATGGTGGGCAACTTCGTTACAAACATGTATGAATGAACGTATGAGTATAATTATAAACTCACAAAGATGCATTTCTAACAAGCAAAAAGCTTCACGCAAAAAATATCAAACAAGAGACATGAACAGGCAGACTAACAATAATTTTTAAAGCACATGTATTATTTGTATACCCAAATAATTAAACATGTACATATCACGTTTTAACAACCCAATAAAAAATGGAGCTTCTAACGAAGCAGGTTTGTAAGGAGAAACATAAACGTTTCGATTACCATTGCGCTTACGGAAGACATGAATTTTATATGGCGAGTTCCCACTTTGAAGTATTACATTTATTTTTTAGTATTCTTCCTTACAAACCTGCTTCGTAGTAAATGAAATGCTATTTTTTTTTTAATGTTGTTTAAAGTTCTTTCACTTACTTTACTGCATTTCTGTATGTCTTGTTGCGTAGCGACTTACTGTGCGCTTATTTTTTTAAATGATAAAATTTTTTATTGGGAACATTAATACTGAGTGAAAACTTTTAAAGCTATGAATATTTTTCAATAGAATCATAATGTGATTAGATTTATTCATATCAAGTGCGAAAAGTGCATACATTTTTGTACAAAAACTGTGAGTAGTAGTCCTTGATCATTGAACGTTTTTTATATTAATTGTGCTACCTAAACAAGAGCGGTTAGCATTTTTTAAACATGAAAATTATACTGCCAATATATTTTTCAAAAAATAAAGCAACCTATCGATCTGTCAAAAAAGCTTTTTCAAGCGGGTGGAATTGAATTCGTCTTCTAAAGGTTGGTTTAGTATAAGCCGCATGAAAATTGGAAACTTTGACTTAAAAAATGCTTTCCGCTATAACTTAATTAACTAAGCAATAGTTACTTAGACCTTCCGCTCGTTGTAGTGAAACAGAACAGAGTCTTTGGAGGGAATAGAACACGCAATTCTCGTACTGACAGACTAGCTCGCTTTTAACTAGCCTAACAGAGCACCAATTATTTAAAGTCATTTTATATTATATTAACTAATTAAAATGGAATTTCATCAAAATCGGTCATGTCCACTGCTCACGACGGATGGAATCTCAATCGTTTTTCCGCTCAAAATGTTTGTCCTATCCAATCAGAGGTCTTCAAATGCAGTACATACATACACTTTCTAAAATAATAATTATACGTATGGCGAGTTTTATCTAAACTATCTAGATTCAAAATAATAAAAAAAAATAGCTTACTAGTCCCTAAAATCATGTGGTTTGGTTTTTAATTACTTCTATGCAATTTTTCGGTCCAATTGTAAAAAATTTTTTTGTTATGTTCAACAAATACTGGGTCTATAATTATCCAATCGTTGTTACATATCAAAAGAAAGTATCAAAGAGTACAATCATGACGATGGAAGTAACACTACAAAGCTAATAAAAATTTTTGTGTGAGTTTTTATTACAAATTTAACTATCCCTGATGTTGATATCAGAGAACGGCTTTGTGCGATGGCAAAAAAATCGCAGTAAATGAACACCAACAAATACACTCGCTTGCGGTCATACAATCAAACTTGCGCAACCGCAAACATTCGCTGCTGGTTTGCAGTCATTCAAATAATGCATATCGTGCTTTGTTATTTATACCATCGTTTGTCAATTAAGAAGTTTGTGTGTTTGGTCCGACAATGATTGTTTTGGCAAAGAAAAAAAAATACTGTTGACATTCACATCAACATACTGTTACGTTTTTCCTTTAATAAACGCGTTCGGTTTACTCCCTTTATAATAAACCGTTGAGTTCTTTTAATTGCAAATAAAAATAAATACACGCACTTATTCAACTTAACAAACTTTATTGAAATAAATTATTTCGTTCACAATTGTTTTAGTTACGAACAGAACCGTTTTTCAAAACAGACTAAACTAATTTTACATGAGTCACCTCTTTTTATATTTCATAATTATTTCTAGATTTTTCCTGAACCTTCCCGTAAAAACTATTTATTATGTTCTATAACCATGTCTATAAATTACTGGGAAATTTATATAGGAACTATTTTTAAAATAACAGTTGTGTTGAAAATTATACATGACAATTTTAAGTAACATAAAACTATAACTTACAAGATAACTTATAACTATAACTATACATAATTCTTAGATATTTTAACTTTCGTAACACTGCCCTCCACTTAAGCCTGTTCGTCCCGAATAGGCTCAGATTCTCCTTTTCCATAATTGGCCAGTCGTTCTAGATGCACCACTTTCATTTTTGATCTTGGGCTCTTATATTTCTGGATCCGATACACCACGTCATTCAATTTCTTTATTACTTTATATGGGCCATCCCAATGAGTCTGCAGCTTTGGAGATAGTCCTTTCTTCCGTTGCGGATTAAAAAGTAAAACCAGCTGGCCTTCTTTGAAGCTTTCCGAATTTGCCACTCCATTGTTTCTGGCTTTCATCTGGTCATTTGATGAATTAACACGCCTTCGTCTTAACTCGTTTTTCTGCTCTTGGGTAGAGTCATTATTATTCGCTGGTACGGATAGTTCACCAAAGTTGTACTGCTGGACCGGATTTCTACTTTCTCCAATTAGACCACTGTCTGCAACGCACTGTGGGCATGTAATTACGCAATCAATCACGGCTTGCTTGCAACCGATCCAATAGTAGCTTGCTTTTAACTTCTTTGTGGTTTTCGTAACGCTTAGATGCCCACCACCAGTACCTTCGTGGAATTTCTTCACAACTTCACATACTTTAGAAGTCGGTACAACAATAAGGTTTTTAACCGTTTTGCCATCAGTACTTTCCCATGTACGGTATAGGCAACCATTTATCATCCGCAGACTACTCCACTGCGCCCAATACGCTTTCATTAGTGGACCGTTCAATTTAATTTCTTCACGAGTCGGCCTTTCACCTTCTTTTTTAGCCATCATAATTTGCGCTAATAAGGGGTCACTTTTCTGCGCCGTTGACCAGTCTTCGCTGGGTTCCACATCTAATAAGCGAATCTCATTTATGCGTTTCTTGTTTTTAGACTCTATACCGTGCTTGCTTTTATGTTTACTGGGCCGTCTCGAATATGTGCTCGCTTTCCCACGTTTTTCATCGTTTCTTTGGGAGGACAATTTCTTATGATCACTAGTGACTAGCTGTCTTACAAGGGCTTCACTTCCATTCCCAACGTTAAGGGGTACTTCTAGACCATACCAATTCATAATTTGTCGTCCCATGTCTAGACTAATGCCTTGACGAATCATAAAATCTGCTCCAATTATGACCTCGTCCATAATTTCAGCCACAATAAACTCATCAAAAACTATCATATCGGCCATTCTTATTTCCACTCTTGCTTTGCCATAGACAATAACAGACTCTCCCGTAGCTGTTCGCAAGTTTACACCACTTAGCGGCTCGACAGCTCCCTTTATCAAATCAGCTCTTATAATGGAATGTCCTGCACCAGTGTCGATAGTCAAAATGCGGATTTCACCATTTATGTAACCACAGGTCGTAATATTTCTGTTACTCGTTTTCACTACTAAATTGATCGTAAGATCTTCAGTTTCCTCTGCACTGCTAGCTCTTCTCAGCTTTAGCGGTGGCTCCCGTGACGATTGTTGACTTGCTCTTCGTTTGTTCCTTTACGGCGAAGCAGATCTCGATCGTTGTTTGGGTGCTTTGCAGTTTCGCTGAATGTGGCCAATCTTACCACAATTATAGCATTTTGCCTTGTTTTTACCTTGTTTCTCGCTCAAAGCTCGCAAAACTGCCTCCTTCATGCTTCTCATTTCCTTTAAAATATCTCTTCCTTCTTCAGCAGCAAAATCAAGTTTCCGCACCATATACGTTTGTGGCTTTGAAATTATCCTTGCGGTTTCTTGTGCTAGGGCAAATGATACCGTTTCTGCAAATGATGGCTTCTGTGATGCACATACCGCTAGTTTTACATCAGCATCCCGTATACCGTTTACAAATGCCTCGGCCTTAAAATGATCTAGCAATGGATGACTTTCACCTGGATAAGTAAGCTGCACCAAGCGCTCAATCTCTAATGCAAAATCCTGTAGCGTCTCGTTTGGCTTTTGTACTCTAGCCCGTAATTCCATTCTGAATATTTCTTTTCTATGTTCACCACCATACTTGCGTTGCAGTGCTACCATAATGTCATCATAATTATTTCTGCAACTTACTGGTACACTTTCTAGAATTTCAGCCGCAGTTCCTTTTAAAGCCAGAATCAGCTCTATGGCTTTTTCTTCATTGTTCCAAGCATTTTTATTGGCAACTGTGTCAAACTGGAACTTAAACACATTCAATGGTGAGCTGCCGTCAAAACTTGGAGCTCTTATTCTATTCGAGACTTCTGGAAAAACTCGCACCACTCCCTCTTGGCACTGAAGACTATTTACTCTTTCTTCCAGATGATGAAGTTTTCCATCAAAATCCGTGACTTGTGTTTTTACATCAGTGACTTGTGTTTTTACATCAGACAATTCTATTTCCATATCGTCTACTCTTTCGTTTATAACAGTAGAAATCTCTTGAAGCTTCTCAAGTTTGTCATTAGTAGCCTGAAGTTTCTCGTTTGTCACTTTAGAATTTTCTTGAATTTCGGCTAAGATGGTGCTTGAATTTTCTTTTACCATCCTCTCAATGTTTTTAGAATTTTCTGCTAGGATTGCGTTTGAATTTTCTTTTACCAACTTCTCCATGTTTTTAGAATTTTCTTCCATTTTTCTAGAGGTTACAGCCGAATTTTCTTTTACCATTTCCTCCATTTTTCTAGAATTTTCTTCCATTTTTCTAGAATTTTCTTCCATTTTTCTAGAATTTTCTTCCATTTTTTTAGAAGTTTCTGCCGACATTTTTTCCATTTTCTCCATCATAGCAGCAAACATTGTACCAAGATCCATGTTGCTTGTTACTGCACGGGTAGCAACTTCTATTTCTTCTTTTTCTTCAAATTCATAAGTTGCGATGTCAATACTGCGTCGCTTAAATTCATCGATTAATCTTTTCTGCAACTCAGCTTTATTTCCTGCAGTAGGCAGATCCAACTTGCCCAACTCTTTCTTGAGCTGTTCAACTTTTAGCTCCTCGAATTTCATTGTTGTTTGTATAGTTTTTTTTTTTTTATCCTTTTTTTTTAATGCAATTTCACTTCTGACACCAATTGTTAAGTTTTTCCTTTAATAAACGCGTTCGGTTTACTCCCTTTATAATAAACCGTTGAGTTCTTTTAATTGCAAATAAAAATAAATACACGCACTTATTCAACTTAACAAACTTTATTGAAATTAATTATTTCGTTCACAATTGTTTTAGTTACGAACAGAACCGTTTTTCAAAACAGACTAAACTAATTTTACATGAGTCACCCCTTTTTATATTTCATAATTATTTCTAGATTTTTCCTGAACCTTCCCGTAAAAACTATTTATTATGTTCTATAACCATGTCTATAAATTACTGGGAAATTTATATAGGAACTATTTTTAAAATAACAGTTGTGTTGAAAATTATACATGACAATTTTAAGTAACATAAAACTATAACTTACAAGATAACTTATAACTATAACTATAAATAATTCTTAGATAATTTAACTTTCGTAACAATACATTTAATTTTAATTTTATTTTTAACTATGTATGTTAATGAACTACAAAAGTTCAGTTTATCGCTGACATAACATAATTTCATTTTTTGTTTTATTTTACCTTTTGTTTACAAATAATTGTTGACATAGCATTATTTTATTTGTTTACTTGAAGTTCAATCATCCCAAACAATTTTATTTTTACTTTTGTTTATAATTGTTAACATAGCATTATTTTATTCTGTTACTTGAATCATAATTTCTACATTGAAATGTTAGTCAGCAATTATGCGATTAATTGGGTCTCTTCCGCATTGTGCAATAGTGGCATTCAGTTTTAATTAAAGTATTAAATTTTAGTATATAAGACAGAACCAAAATAAAGAAAGACGTTCAATTACTATAAGGCATTTAAAGTGTTTTATTGATTGCATCTATTAGCGTTCTACAAGTTAAAGTGCTTGGAGGACAATTAAGGCAATTAATATATCAGTTCAGATTTATGTGTTTGAACTGAATCATATTATTTTTCTTTTTTGGCGCCCTATGCTCCAATGGGAGTTAGAGGAACACATATATATATTATAGCCGCATTTCATATCACAAGCAATCATTACTCATGTAGGCATTCACCAGTTGCTATGTACTACAAGAAAAAAAAATTGAAATGAAACTAAACGCACATATGTAGGTACAAACAATTTCCATAGAAACAGAAGACTTTTTTTATCATCTTAAAAAGTACAGTAGTTCTGTATGTACAATGTATTCTTGTTATTGTTGTTTTTATTGTTGTTAATTTTAAGAAAGCGTCTCATCGAGTGGACAATGACTACTTGAATGCAAAAGTATAAGAATGTGTGCCTTTTGAATTTACACAATTGTGTTATATTGCGTGCGCAACAAAAAATGCAAACAAAGAACTTTCAATTAAAAACGCACACATGCAAAAATCAAATGCGTACGAAACGATGTAAAAATTACCAACGTTGAACTTTGTTTTGCAGACAAAGAGTGAATGTAAATTTGAGCGTATGAATAAATCAAGAAAAATAGTGATTTTGCAGTTCTCTGTTGAATATTCAAGAAATATCGAAATACTGGATTTATAAATAAAAAACATTTATAAAAAAACCCATGACCTTCAGCTTGAGTATTTAATTCTTTCAGATTTCTTTAAGAAAAGGTCGAATAAAAAAACAACCTTTATTAGAAAAATAATATATTACTGAAAGCATAGCTTAAGATAATTTTTACATTTTACACCCAAACTAGTGGAAGAAGAAAATTGTATTCTTCTTATAAGAGTTGAGTTAACATTATCTTTATAAGAAATTTTTATAATATCTTCATAAGAATGATTTTCTGTGCATAAGTATTACCAAGAAAAAATTTGCGTCATTCGACTTTGTCATTGTTGTAGCAAATGAACGGTATATGGACCATTGAATTGCTTAACACCCTTCAATAGACTTTTTTTTATTAATTAAAAATAAAATGCACTTTTTTTTATAAAACCATGAGTGCACATTTCATATTTCTCTACAAAACTGCATCAGAGGATTTTCGAAATTGGGTGGTCGAAAGAAAAAGATTTTTGACACCAAAAACCCGTTGTGCAAGAATGGAATACATACATAGATATCAACAGTTATTTTTTCAAATAACTTCCTAAACAAGCATTCATAAAACTATTTTTAATTTTCAGTTAAAACGAAAGCAATAACAAAAAAAACACTTTCAATTAATGAAAACTCCAAATAAATTCATAAAGGGTTTTTCCGTAGTTATGATGCATTTGGTTATTTAACATTTCGCTATTCTTTTTAAACATCAGTCTGTGTCATTTAATCATAGAGAGATACATGCCTTAAGAACGTTTGCAAATTGTTGGTTTTTTAGAACATAGAACTTTTCTTGCACTCTTACCACTAAATGATCATTTCGGATTCAGCCCACTTCAGACTCGATTTTTTATTTCAACGAGTAACATTGTCGCAGTTAGATGAATAAGCAGTTTGAAACATGATTTACATAAAACGGCCTGTTTCTTGCTGTTTTTATGTCGATGGCGATATTTTATCAAAAAGTGCGCAATACCTTCATCGGCGATCGCTACAGGAACATGATATCGGCGTTTGCATAGTACTTGGTCAACGTTTTTAACCAGCGCAAAATGTGATTCAAACAGAACGGCACAACATGCAATACAGCACACGTTACAATCGAATTTCAGAAGACCTAGTTTTGCACGCGTGTTATGTCAGGCAACGGTGCTCGTGACTGACTAGTTCATGCGATTTCACACCTTTAGACTTTTTTCTTTGGTGTTAAATAATGTCACTTGTCAATACCGACAAGCCAACAACAACGTTAAAAGAGCGGTAGTCAAACATCAAGTTCAAAACTCCTGGTATTTCGGCAGATTCGTGCAGTCGACTTAACAGAATAAAATCAGCTTAATCTCTAATGCTCCAGCGCTTCCACATTGAACATTTGAACGATGTTGTATTTCATAAATAATGCAACAAGTTTTATTGACATTTAAATCAGTTTCATTTATGGTAAAACAATATGCGTTGCTCTTAATGAAAACCCCAATATTAATGTGCCAGTAAAAATATTAAAACATATATTTGTTTTGACAAGAAATGGATTAGATTTTATATATGTACAGCAGAATATGCACAAATTATTTTGGTAAATTTAAAAGATAATTTTTACGGACATTTTTACGAATAGTATATTGCAATTAAGTATTAGGCAAAAATATTTATCCATAAAGTTTGTCCTAAATAATTATTAGTTGTTTTTCTGGATGTTCTTAGTTATTCCAAAAAAAAAAAAATATTAAATGCATAAACTTGTCAGCTTTTTCTAAACAAGACATGTCGCACTTCAACAACAAAAAGGTATTAACTTTTTTTCTCCCCATTGAAATATCGAAAATTTTAATATTGTAGTGGGAGCCCATAATTGAATACGTTTATGGCAATGAATGGAAAAAAATATTTTGAAAAAAAAGTAGAAAAAAATATCGTCGGCTTAATATGCAAACCTTCCACCTGCCGTATAGTAGAGAAAGAAGCTGAAAATATGAAATATAACAAGTTTATTTTTTTTTCTCTCCTGTAAAATGTGCTGAAAGGGATTAAGCCGACGATATGTAAGACTTTCACCCTGTAAATGATAGAATTTTAAAAAAGTACCAAACTTGCATTAGTATTTTTTAGATGTGTAACGAATGTTGTATAACTAAATATTATCTCAAAGTTTATTGGTTTAAAAGATAGATGGGCTGACAAAAAAAGTTCCAAAATACTGGTTTTACTTGTTTACTCCCCAATAGAACCGATTTTCAAAAAAGTACCAGAGATATGTCCGCTCATTTTCTCTAATGAACATTGATAAGTATTAAATTTTTTTCTCTTTTAGTTAAGGAGATACAAGGGAAGAAAATTTCCACGATTTTTTGAAAAACTATTATTTCCATCCATTGGCATGAGAGCATCCTTCTTTTGTTAAATGTAGCCCTTTTCAATCCGTTTTTCTTACGACTTAAGGTGGTCCAAAAAGAGGCAGCATTAGGCCAGACTATATTAAATGCTGAGATACCTAACCGTACTATTAGCACGCTAGTGCACTTATAGAACATTTAAAAACGTGTCATATGTTTTTCCCATGTCAAAATTTTAAAATATTTGACATCAATTGTAGTTGGGACTGTAAGAAAAGTTAAACTCAATGTTTATTATTGTTGTTTTTGTTCAAGCTTCTATATTGTTACAAGTAATACTGTTGCTTGTAATTCTTATTCGCTTAACACTTTTATTTGCTTAGCATCTTCAGTTTTTCTAAAATCTTTGGATGAAGTTTCCTAACGATCTGGCCTAAGCAACCAGTGAAATGCGCATAGGAAAAGCTTAACCCATCAAGCACGACCAACAAAATCTTGTTTATTTAAAAATTATGTATTGCCATAAATTACTTCGATAATAAATATATAAGTTTGTATATAAATACAGACAAAAATTAAATGGCAGCAGACATACATACTTAAATATGTAATGCATACATACAAAGTAGATAAATAAAAAACGTTAAAATAGTTTATTCAAAAAATGTTTGCGTCCCAAAACTTCAGAGCAAAAATAACCAAAATACAAACCTCGTAAAACTAAATAACAGAAGATAGTGACATATTTGCCTATGCCGAATCTTATATACCCTTCACCATGATGCGATTAAAACAGAAAGTTTTAAAAATATTGTTCTTTAGAAATAAATAAATTTACTTTCTGCCACGCCCACTTATCCAATCCCGCTCACATTTTGTCGTGTGTTGTGTATTGATAACTAAAATGCTTGTTATTTTAGCTCTTGCCGTTTTCAATATAAACGGGAGGTGCCCCGCCCACTTCTCCAAGATGTTGTGTATTGTCCCTTTTCCCAACTCTCAAACAAAAGTATACTAAAACTGCACTTTTAAGGGTTAAAATGTTCAATGAATATTGTCTGCATCAAATTTCACGGGGTGTCTTCTAAGACCAAAAGTTCGTTTAATGTATCTAAAACGAGTTCTCGAAATTTCGGGCATTGACATTTTTGAATTTCTTGAAAAGGCGTTTGGTACAAGTCAAAAAAATAAACTATGTACTTCTGACCTAAAAGACTATTTTAGATGTCTTCAGTAGAATTGTATGGCGACACTCATTTTAAGGGGTAATTTTTGTCTTTTTATTAACATCTACACTAAAACGGCACGTTAGAGGGTTAAAATGTTCGACGAATATTTTCTGCATTAAATTTCACTAGGGATTTTTTTTTTGTTGCACAGTGTTATCAGTATCATCAAAAAAATAGACCACAAATGCCAAACGCTAAGCTTACAATAAATATAGTCTTCCTGCAGCAAAATGTTGCAACAGAACTAAAATTGAGCTGTTTAACTTCTACATAAAGACCGTAGCAAAATAATTAATTAACGGTAATTTATGTTTTTATTTGGTAGTTATTAAATAATGTAAAAATGTTATAACAGTTTGATTTAATTGGCAATATTTGTAGTTCAAATAAGTTTTACCACAACATGGAACTAATCACCAGCGGCAGCATGTTTCTTTTTTTTTTTGGCAATTATAACAAACATATCATAATCGGCTAAAATAAATGTAAGTATTTGTAAAATATTCTAGAGCAGCAAAATTTTACATTTTTCAGTTGTGTAATTTATAATAATTTTTAAATAACCATATAAAGTTGTTTTTTGAACTTTTTATTAATATAAATAAAAACAAATAATCAAACATAAAAGGACCCAAAATTCCTAAAAATTTAAATTACTTTTTGATAATAAACAGGTAAGTGCACGGCCTAAAAAAACACTTAATTGACAACATGCTTTTGTAAGTTGTTGTTGTTTTCATTTTGTTTTTCTTAACCTACTTACAACTACAATTAATGTTGAGAGAATTTCAACTAATTGTAGAGGGGAATGTAAGATGAGATAAGCCCACTGTTTATTATTGTTGTGTTTTGTTTGAACTTTGATGTTGTTACAAGTAAAACTGTTGCTTATTAGTCTTATTCGTTTAACAGTTTTATTTGGTTTAATATCTTTAGTTTTTCTAAAATCTTTATGGATGAAGTTTCCTGATGATCTGGCCTAAGCAACCAGTGAAATGCGCATAGGAATAGCTTATCCACTCAACAATAAATTTCAAGTGTTTTTATCAAGAATAAAAACTGGGAAGTAACCACGAATAACAAAACCTTTTGAAATTAAAATTTTGTATTCCCAAAAATTTAAATAACTTTTTTAATTTATTTAATTTAAAAAAACAATATGTTAAAAGAGCCAAAATTATGATAGTTTTTTCTCTGCAGTAGTCGAATGCTTTTCAATCAATTGCTTGATTTGCTTAAAATTCTCCAATTCTTTTTTGTATTTGCTTATTTACTGCCAGGCCCCCGATGCCGATCGACAACTTAACTGAGAGGCAACAAGTCACTCATTATCATTCGTTTAAGCGGCCCACTAACTATCGACTTGTTGGTCGACAGGTTTTACGTTTCTAACGTAATTCACTAATTATTGTTAAAGCTAAGGCACGAGCTCTATGTATACATTTGTCCTTCAAGTTGTGCTGAAAAAGGTCAACAGAAAAAAGAATGACAAAAATTAAAAAACAGCAAATGTACTTTGGACTTCAAGAAGAATTCTTGACAAAAGTACGAGAAAACAGAAGTAAGGAAAAAACATGTTAAATCAATTAACATGGATAATCATTCAGAAAAGCAAATTTCGATCTACCAAAGGTTAAAATACAATTTGGTTTAAGGATTGGTGTTTGACTATTGACGTCAGCAGTCGTCGATGGCTGCGAGTTAAGGACGGCAAATCCATCTGAGGAGATCGAGTGGTTGTGATCGAAACATGTCATAGTAACCTGCCGGCCAGGGTTCGAGCCCCGGCCACGGTCAAGAATGAAAGACTATCAATATTCATTTTAATTAATTTACATGTTGTAAAATTCCTTTCTTCATAAAAATAATTTAATGAGAATTAAATTTGATGAACTTGAGCCTAATTAAAAATATTAAAAATTTGGATTAAAAACCATAAATAGTTCAACAAAATAACTACAACACTAATTATTGTAATTCATTTATTTATTGTCAACTGACTGTAATGCACAAATAAAACGCTAGTTTGGAAACAAAAATCGACAAAGCATATAAATTAAGCCTTAAAAATAAAACTCTGGCTACAAACAAAGCAGAATAGAAAATAAAGGAGTAAACAAAAACAAACAAAGCAGGTAACAATACATATAGAATAAAATTGTATGAAATATATTTTAAAAACCTATTTGATTTTATGAGTGGTGGTGTTTTAAAAATATCCTGCAAGCAAATGGAAGATATCCCCTAAGGCAATAGTTTAGCAATACATATCCCCAAATTGTCATCTAAAAGAAAATAATGAAAGTATTTTTTTATTTTCTTCCTCTTATAATTTTTGTGAAAGTTACGCAATACATACAGAAAAAAATTTATTATAATACATACATACGTATGTACGTTATAACAACATAAAAATTAATTAAATTATTAAATCTAAGAAATTAGTTCTCAAAATATTTTGCAAAAGGTAAATATTTAAATGAAATAAATCTGTTAAATATTAATCGGTTTCCTTTTCAATTAATTCCAGATTTTTCTCACCTGGATGCAATTTGAAATGAAATACATGAAAATTTTTCAAAATTCATAACCTTCGTTTTATCATCTCAATGATGTTTTGGCGATATCTTCTAATTTCTTAATAGTGGTTATCTGGCGATATTGCTAGTTTATCATCTAGAATTATCGCTTTCGTTTTGCTAAGGAGTATCTCAATCGTGACAGTTTTCTTCCCGAAGGAAGTATCTTCCGCAATACGAAATCGATTATTGCCGCAATATTTGTTTTCATCCAGGCAATACGTTCGGCAATACATAAGGTGTATTTCTGTGTTTGCTGGGTACATAATAATAAAAAACGAGTAAGAAAGTATAGTCGGTTAAGCACGACCATATCGCACCTGTTCATCAAAAGTAACACAACTCAAAAAATTCTATTTTCCACTTTTTTGAAGGAAACAGTGTATGATTACCATATCTAACGACTGTAAAATTTTTGGTATTCTATTTGTAATATTTCATGAGAGAAATGCCTTTATGTCTTTCTTTGCGTACTCATATTGTTTGTTTTGATTCAATTAAAGAGTTGGTGCTCAAATGAATCAGCGAAACTGTATTAATTCGAGTTGTGATTGTTTTCATGTTAAAAATCTGTTTATCAATAGCTGTTGATTTTGGGTTGTGATAAGCATGACTTGAAATAATATTGACATGTAGATCAAAAAATTTCATGAAAACTGTATTAAATCAAAAATCCGTAATAATTTCGGAAAAAGGAAGAAGAGAAATAAATTTTGTGATTTTATTGAAATATTAGTGAGTTTCCTTTATAACATTATATTTGTTTATAACAATAATTCCATCATATTGGCGGAATTAGTTTTTTGCCTCTACTGAAAACTTGTAAACTTTGAGTTGTGTTACTTTTGATGAACAGGTGCGATATGATACCCTACACCACAGTGTTCCAAAACACATTATGCTTTTGTGTCCATAAATGTTTATAAACCTCATTAAAATCGGTTTGTGGTCTCATTTTTGAAAAACTGTATAGCTTATGTGTCCATATAGATATGGATCTATCTATATTTTAAATTTCATTAAAATCGGTTTAATAGTTTCTAAGAGGAAGAAATTTCCCCTATCTTACCTCGTGGTCCCACGATTCGGCCCATTTTCAATAGGCTTGGTTCCTGTGCCAATAAGAACCTATGTCCCAAATTTGATCACATTATCTTCAAAATTGCGGCCTGTACTTTGCGCACAAGATTACATGGACAGACAGCCAGCCTGCCAGCCAGCCAGCCTGCCGGACAGACATCGTTAGTTCGACTCAGTAGTGATTCTGATTCGATCGGTATACTTTAAGGTGGGTCTAGGACCAATATTTTAAGGTGTTACATACATCAGCACAAATGCATAATACCCTCACCACTATTGTGGTGTGGGTATAAATATTTACAGCCTGTTCATGGATTTCGAACGTCATCGTTCGCATAGAAAATTACATTACAAACAAAAACAAACATCGAACAATGTTCGAATTTTGTTTTTGTTTTCAATGTAATTTTCTATGCGAACGATGAAGTTCGATATCGTTAAACAGGCAGTTAGTGTTTGTCTGTAAATAAAAATGCCTTTGTCAACAACTACAACACAAGTGACTGATTATGAAATTTGTGGTCGCATTATATTTTTTAGTGGGTGGCAAATTTGAATGAAAACTCTTACGTTATCGGTTGCTTGCATTGTCGATCGACTTGTCGTGCTGAAAATTCTTAGTGGGCCGCAAATCAGCCGCTTGTCGTTGAAAATGCAAGCGAACGACGGAAAAGGCATTCAATTACCTTTCCAACGATATGCCATTTATCCCGATCGGACTTTTCGGTTGGGCTCCACAAGGGTTTGAGTGGGACCATACACCGAAAAACACAAAAGTACCGTTATCTAAAAAACAGAAGTAAAGGAAAAAACATGTAAAATCAATTAAAATGGATAATCATTCAGGAAAGCAAATTTCGATCTACCAAATGTTAAAATACAATTTGGTTTAAGGATTGATGTTTGACTAGTGACGTCAGCAGTCGTCGATGGCTGCGAGTGTAAGACGGCAAATCCATCTGAGGAGATCGAGTGGTTGCGATCGAAACATGTCATGGTAACCTGCCGGCCAGGGTTCGAGCCCGAGCCACGTCAAGAATGAAAAATTATCAGTAAATTTTAATTAATTTTCATGTTGTAAAATTCCTTTCTTCATAAAAATAATTTAATGAAAATTAAATTTGATGAACTTAAGCCTAATTAAAAATATTAAAAAATTTGGATTAAAAACCATAAATAGTTCAACAAAATAACCACAATACTAATTACTAAAAAACTGTACTTTTGAAAAAAAAATTACAGCGTTTTTCGTGTTCAGGAGGTCAAAATTAACTTATCTAGGCACGTGGCGTTCTTGGTAATTTTCCAAATTAAAAATTTGTAAAGCAGTGTAATCTTCACATCGCCATTATGACCAAATTATGGGCTATATTGACCATATAATGATTAATTTCATGTGGGGAAACCAGGAAAATCAGGCTATCAGGAGGACACGGCGCGTATTAAGGCTGTACGGATTTCACCTCGGAAACCTAATTGCGGTTATAACTGGTCACAGTCCCATTCAGAAACACGCCCATTGGTGGAAACTCCCTAAAACTTCATTCAACATCAAAGCAAACACGTGGTTTGCAATGCAATTAACTCTTTTTTTCCCGGCATCCAAAAACCTTAAAGCCAAACTGTTTGGTCAAACAATCCTTAGAGGTAAAACCTGTCTTTCAGACATTAATTTGAACCGGATCTATTCCTTCATTAAATCAACCAGAAGGCTTGGTAGAGACTAGCACGTTGGGAGACAAGCACCCGCCTAAATGCGGCTGCCAATGTGACCTTACCTTAACTAACCTGTGGTTCATTTTGACAAAATTGTGGCTAATTTTTACTAAATTGTTTGGGCTTTTTACCAAAATATGGTTAATTCAGACCAAATTAAAGTTAATCTCGACTATGTTAATGGTTAATTTGTGCGATATTATTTTTATTAATGTTGACCATTATGTAGTTTATGGTTTGGTAAAAGCCAACCATGTTTTCCCCGCTTAGACTTAAAAATTTATTTTTTGCAAATTTCTATAATTTTTGTGACTTTTGATTTTTGTGTGTTATAATTTAAATTTATTTAATGTGTTGGAAATTGTAACGTATAACTTTTCCCATCTTTTTGAAAACATGTGGATTCAATGCCAAAAGAACTTCCCATTGTTTAAGGCCAATAACGAATAAAACCAATTTCGTGTGCCCTGTTTTGAAGTGATGTTAATGTTCTAAAACACCATTTTCTAAATAGTTTGTAACTTGCCATGCAGCACGTGGCCAAGTGGTGTAATATAATAGCTTCAAGTTTGGTCGCATATTCCGGGTGATTTTAGGCTAAAACATACGGTGATGGTTTGGCCCAAAGTTTAGAAGCTCATATATATCCTTTTGGTACTACTAAATACAGATAATTACTTTTGCGCCATGATATTTATCTATGATGTTAATCCGGTTAGTATCTCGAATTGTGTAACACCTTTTGTGCGATTAAGAGTCATTTTCGATCGGTTTCAAATCGTGTGGTACTTCAGTTCGGTGTTTTTTGATAAATCCAGCTGCAGTTTTAATTTTACTGCTTAAGTACCTCTCAGTGATTTTAAACAGATAAAGAAAAATCTTCATGCCTCTAATTCATCATCTTCAAACTTGTGAAATGTACAAACCTTGTGAAATGCACAAACCAGCTCTCGAAGCTTTAAATCCAAAGAATATATTCACGACACGGACACGGCGGGCATTACAGCTGTCCAGACATCATCTAAGAAACCTGATTGCGGTTATAACCGGCCATTGGCCCATTGGGAGGCACGCCCAGAGGCTGGGGCTCCCTTACAATGACTTATGTAGAAGTTGCGGCGAGGAGGAGGAGGAAGAGTCAACGGAACATCTTCTCTGTAATTGCCCGGCATTCGGAGATCTAAGACTCAAAATGTTTGGTCGAAGAGCCCTTGGGGACAAAACTTGTCTCTCTGATGTTGATGTAAACAGGATCCACTCCTTTACTGAATCGACCGGATGGCTGCGTGGGAGCACTAGCAGCCAGTCAACATAGGACCCATGGGAGACGGTGTGACATGGTAACACAATGGGAACTTATTAATGGACCCACGTGAGCTGTGCTTGATCACGGCTGCCAATGGAACCTAACCTAATATATTCACGATTAGCTTTGGTAAGCAATTGACATGTTAAAAAAAACTTCCTTTTTTTTTTTGCTGCACAAAATAATAGTTTTTTTGCTAACGTTTTTGCTTTTGTACGTTATTTTTTATCATTTTAATGAATGAAATGTGTTTCGAGCACTTTAATAAAAATGTAATTAGATTTTTTTGCTCTCACAGTTTTCTTGATAATTAAATCATGAACACTGTTAAAAGTTTCTTTCATTAAATGCTCTTTTTCTGATTTTCGTATCTAATTTATTTAGCTTTTTGCCTTTTGCCATGATATTGTCCATATCGTTACCATCTCTGTTATAGGAGCTAAGTGCACTTTTTTTTAAATTCAGTTTTTGATGCAGTTCAAATAGAGTACACAAAAAATCAGTATTTTATGTACATTTTTTTTTTGTTGCTTGGCAGTGGTACGTAAGAGTGCCAAGTCCAATTATGTTTAAGAAAAAGTGCTAATTCAGTTTTTAATATGAAATTTCATGACAAAATATTAATAATTTTTGGTTAAATAAGTAAAATAAGATTAAATTTGTATTTTTTTGCAAATCGGACTACGTTTTTAACTATTTCTGCTTTTGTTCGGATCTTTATAGAAAATCGAAACCAATTCTTATATCTTTTTTCGAAGTTTGTGTGTGTTATTAACACTTTTTATTTAATTGAGTCTTTTATTTAAAAAAAAACCATTTAGGGAAATAATAATACTTTAAAAATCAAATATTATAGCGATAAGTGATGAGCAATGCTTTGCTAAAGGTCCAACGAAAAGTAACTATTGAGCAAAAGATTCTTGATATTGGCATTTAATAAATTTGAGATGTGTGAAGCACAAACAAATTAATGCTCCCGCTGACTGCATAGCTATATGTGAGGCTTAGACCCCATTCCCTAATCTTCACTAAATCAAAGCCTATTGGAGTTCTTACTGTCTCCACACTGTCAAATTCCTTCATTACCAAACCCACCAATGTTGCAATAACCCGATAGCCAGCATAGCCTCACTACATACTCCCCTATGATTTCCTTTTGGATCTCTTCTACAATCATTCACTAGCTTGGAATTCACAAAACAACCCATCAATGACCTAAGTGCCACCTGACTGTGAGCTTCGTTACCCCTTATCAATTCTATGGTCTTTAACATCTCTAGACGATCCGCTTAAAATACTCTGCAGTCGTTAGGAAGCCTATACGACATGTTTATATATGGTCACCTCTAACCAAACTATTTTCAAAGAAAATGTTTAACATATAATGGTTAATATTACCATTTAATTGTCAGCGACAACCATATTATGGTTAAAGTATCCTCCATCAGGAACCCACAACCATATTATGGTTGCCTCTAATTATGTTATGTTTAAATATGATAATAATTTGTTTTTAAATTTACAATAGTATTTTCCTCTTTTTTAAAAGCAACATACTATGATTGAAAACCAACCATGGTATTGTAAGTGTTTATCAAATTTTATTTATTACTGATCATAATATGTTTGTAGGCAATAATAATATGGTTGAGGCTTCTTGATGGAGGCCTAATTTAACCATAATATGGTTATCGTTGACAATAATATGGTTATATTAAACGTAATATATTTAACATTTTCTTTTCTCTGTGTGTATATCCTCAAGCTAGACTGCTGCATCCGTTCCCCTTATCCCCGAGCCATTTACAAAACTGTATTAAGAGATTTTAAAAATATTTTAGACTAAAGTTTTTTCCCTTTCCTGTAAGATTTATTAAATTGGACTTAGCTCCTTTACGAGTGAAGGCAACGATATTTCTTTTTCTCTGTTTTTTAAGACTGGGAAAGAATTTTTTTTAACTCTTCAGTTGAGTTTTTGCGTTTTTTTTCTTTTTCTTTGTGTTGCCAATTAATTAAATCTGTAATCAGACAATAAGTAACACATCTGCTACATACAACAACACCAGCAGATACAACGCTTTAAGTGTAAGAGTACGAGGGATGTGTTGCAATTATAAAATTTAAAAAGTTTTAAAAATGTTAAACTCTGTTCACAAGGCGAGCAATGATTGTGTTTTTCCTTCCGGCTCATTTTTCCAAATTATGTCACATGTTACCTTTCGAACAAAAATAAAGTTAAAGTTTTTTTAAAAAATTAAAGCTTCGTTCACAATGGGAGCAACAATTTCGTTTTTTCTTCTATCTTATTTCTTCCCAAAGTATTTTCATATATCTATTTTCCTTTCATTTTTCGAACAAAAATTTAACTAAAGTTTTTGAAAAAATGTGAGTCTAATTTTACATCAACACCAATCTGGTATGAAATTATAAATGACGTTTATTATAATTTTATTAAGTTTTAAATGAAAATTTTAATAAAACCTTGAAAGCCTGTCTAAGGGTAACTATAGAAAATATTGGAAATGGAATCATAAAAAGGTCGATAAAAAAATAATTATTAAATTAGGAAAATTAGTAAAAATTGTTAAAAATTAATAATAGATACATAATATTGGTGGGGGAAAAATTTGCAAACATTTTCTTAATTGAAAATGTGTGTGGTTCATAATAGAGCATGAACACCAAGTGAAAATATTGATGCCATTCTGAACGAAGCTTAAGTCTACTTCAGCAATTTGTAGGAACTTGTTAATGACGCTTATAATATTTTTTAATTTGAAATTTCAATATTAAAGACCTTTTGACACTACATTTTTAATGCATTGTTCAAATTTTGGTGAACAGTGCAAATATAAAGTAATAGAAAAATTTACCAAGTGCGAAGGGTTCAGCTGTATTAAGATAAATGGCAAGCTGTCAAACATTTTACTAAAGTTATCGATAAAAAATGAAGTTATAACAAAAAAAAATGTAAAATTGTTCAACTTAAAGTTGACATTTCAAGCTTGAAATATTAAAAGTGTTGCTGAGTCATCGGTTAATGGGCAAATTCAGCGATTTACCCTTTTTTTGTTTTTAGGTTTCTCATGAGCAAAAAGTTGGCAACATTTAATAAAATTAACAGAACAGGGATGGCTAAGTTGTTTTAATTGTACTTTTTTGTTGATGTTTTTTAAGCAAAGATTTGTAATACCTTTTTGTGGTGTTTTTTAGAACATAAATAAAATTAATTTCAACTAAAAAACTCTTTAAGTACAATTAGGGTAAAAAAGGACCATTTTTAAAGGTTGTTTGTACAATTTTAAAAATTCTCAACGCCATCCCTAAAAACAGAACCATAACAAGAGAAAAAAAAAACTAAAAAACTTTGTTTACATTTTTTATAGTTTGCTCTTTCTAGCATTTAATGTTTCTTTCTATCAATTCTATATCAATTAATGAATAAAAAATGTAGTGTCATAAGGGCTTAAGTTAGGCTTGCGTTCATCAAATTTAATTTTCATTTAATTATTTTACTGAAGGAAGGAATTTTACATTATGAAATTGATTAAAATTTATTGATAATTTTTTTTTATCTAAGAATGAAATTTTGATCCATATTTTATTGAAAATAATATTTAATACGTAAAATTATACAATTTGTAAAATTTTTAAAAAAAATTTTTTTTTCTAAAAAAGTGTTTGTTTAAAAAAAATTGTTGCTTTCATTATAAATATCCAGTATTTGAAAATTTGGCTTTAACTTTTTTAATTAATTCTTGAATTTAAATTTTTTTTAAACTTAATATTAGCCCATTAAGGCCCGAGCCATGAACCCGTTGAGTTATAATGACGAAACTTTTAAAATTTTATTGGATATACCTAAATAAGAAAGAAAACAAATTTTGGGCAAATCGGATACGTGGGAGCCCAGATAACCCCCGTTGCGAAAACGCAACGTTGGGCCTTAACGATATAAAAATTAAGCGCATTTGCAAACATTTTAAATTAAAATTTTTTATTCACGTCTTTAGGAAAAAAAAAAAATTAAAAAAGATATTCATATACATTTCATTTTTAATTCAATTATGATATGTTCCAAAGCACTTTGGGTGCATTTCTCACGTTTGTAATTGATTGGTCCATTATTTACCATAGGCCCCATATAAAGCCCATTCTCGAAAAACACTTTAGTAGTATAACACCATAACAAAAAATTCTATTGTAATAAATTTTGTTCTGTCACAGTTTTATAATGACTAGAAATCACACTGTCAACTTTCGTAAAGATCGGTTCATAATTTACCACAGGTCCAATATAATGCCCACTCCTGAAATATCCTAGCTGTCAGTGGACGGTATCAAATATTTGGCATAGCCGAATATATCACTCTTACTGGTTTTTCTTTAATATCCTGGGAGAGGATAATTTCACATTAATTGTTCGATTATCTCTTATTGTACCTATTGAATAACCATGGGGGAAATTTGTGTCAATTGTTCCAACAGTTTGGTCCTGGGATTTGTGAAAATAGAACAAGGAGAACTTATCATCTAACTGGTATATTAAGAACAAAAAGGTTAAAAACTAATGAATTACAGTACATTCTTCACCGATGGTGTGACACTTTTTTTTGGGACTTTCTCAAATTTGATTCTTAAATCTAGTTCTGGGGACTTGTTTTGTTGACATAATACTACATTGTATCGAAATAATCTAACATTGTTATAACTAACACTAAACACGTTCATTGAGAATAGATGTTAGACTGGTCAAATAGTGTCAATTGACCAATGACAACCCCATGTTAAAGTGATATTTCTTATCTTATCACCAAAGACCTATCCCGGGACTACTTTGGTGTAATTTCGCTTTCCTTAAGGAAAATAACTTACTTTGGGCATAAGAAACAAAAGGAATTGTCATAGAGAATTTACCTTCTGCGAAATATCCTGCATTTTAAAAATTGGAAATTAGTTTGAAAAAGGTGAAAAAATCATCGAAAATTTCAAAACACATAAATAACAACAACTTATAATTAACATACATACATGTTTTTATTATGCTGTTTTAAATAGCAAGTGATTGTATAAACATGTTTGTATTTGAAAATTGTATGTAATTTGTATATCGTTTAGGCCCAGTGTTGCGTTTTCGCATCACGGATATATACAATCATAAAAAAGTCTCAAATGTCAACGATGATTGGATTTTTCAGTAGAAATAATAGTGTTCCTATGCTAGCTATCTCCTTCAGAAGTTTCAGATAGGTATATTATATATTATTTTATTTATTTTAACTTTTTCCAAAAGTACCCAAAAAAAACAGGAAAAATTCAAAATTTAAATTAAAAATTTTTATAAAAAAAACTTATGTATGATACAAATCGAAAAACAGGTCGATTAGATATTAAGTTAAATTTTATTTCACTGTGCTTTATAACAATATCACGTAACAACAAAATGCCTGAGGAGAGGTTTAAGTGAACGTAGCGAAAACGCAACGCAGGGCCGTAATGGGTTAATATGTACAAATAGATCTGTTCATCAGAGCTCACTACCTTCCTAAATATGCAAAATTTGTGTTAGTAAACAACTTTGTTTTAGTTTAATACAAAAATGTTAAATTTTTATTGCATCACAACTTTTTTTTTGTTACATAAAGATAACAATGGCTTAAGAGTCAGGAACTGTTACTTCCGAGAAACAAAAGAATCTACAAACAAACCATTTCACAAAGTTGTTCATAAAAAAATATTATAAATTAAGGAAGTGGCAGGAACTACAGAGTGAGATATAAGAATAAAAACCATTTTCTGAAAACTACAAGATATTGCGAAAGTAACACAAATTTTTGTTTTAAAATACTTTTGTTAAGAAAACTTTTTTTATTGTAATAAAAAATATTTATTTTTCTTAAATTCATCTTAATCTTTTAAATAAACTCTTGCTGAACTTTTAACAATAGTAAGCGTTCTCCTGAAAAAATATATCAATAACAAAAGGCAACAATTACGAGGAAGGCAACAAAGGAAACTAAAAGTAAAAAAAATCAGAGATGGAAAACAATTTTAATAACAGTTAAAGGCATGAGTGTGAGTGTTAGACTCTGTATTTTTATGAGTTTTTGTATAAATAAAAGTGTGTTCGTGAATTAAAGGAGAAGGTTTATCCTGCACAGCAATTTTTAGTTTTCCAAATATTTGCGCGGTATTCAAAAATAAAAAATGCTTGATTAAACTTTTTAGACAAACCTTTTAACCAAATCATGCTGAAGTAGAACGAATTGACAATTAAATGGAATTTGCATTCATTTTTTAATTAAAAGGGAACATAATAACATAACATAAAGTCTTTATAAAATAAACCAAAAAAAAAAAAACAGTTTGATCCCTTCTAAACGACTTAATAAAAACGTTAAAAATAAAAAAAGGCAAGGAAAACTGAAAAAGGGTCCAAGAAAGTCTTTAAAACAAGACTCAGTCAATATGCTTGCAAACAATTCAACTTAAATAATAATTATTATTAGTAAAACCAATTTTTCTATAATAATTGACCTACATATCCACCGCAATCATATTGTGTATATGTAATCCTTGGAATTCCTATAAGGAACATAGGGCCTCAATAATTGATCTCCATCGATTTCTATAGTGTGCTTCTATTTTGGCTTAATTCCAGGTTCTACCAACAGTTTGAAGTTCGGCTTGAACTTGACGCCTCCAGGTGTTTTAAGGGCGAGCCCTTCTTCTTGCTCCCTGTAAGTTGTAGTCAAGGGATTTTCTATTGATGTCGTCGGTTGGCTTTCGCAGAGTATGACCCAATCATCTATACTTGCGTATTTTGATCTCGTGGTCAATTGGAGGTAGTTGCGTTCTAAACCATAGCTCTGAGTTTGTAATAGTTTGGGGCCAGAAAATTTTAAGGATTCGGCGAAGGCATTTGTTGACGAAGACCTGTAGTTTTTGGATATCTGAATTTGTAAGGTTCCATGTCTCCAAAACATAAAGCAGTACTGACTTCACATTGCTATTAAAAACTTTAAGTTAAGTAGACACTGCGATGTTAGCTGACCTCCAGAACTTATTCAATATTCCAAAAGCTTGTTTAGCTTTTGCCAGTCTGTATTGAATATCATCGTTGCATCCACCGGAAGTAGAAAAAATACTGCCCAAATAACAAAAAGTTGTGACATCTTCCAGTTGTTTCCCCATCAGTGAGAATTATAATTGCTTGCTACATTGAAACGCATAGATTAAGTCTTTGAAATGTTTATAATTAGACCTGCGCTTGAGGCTTTTGCAGTGATGCTATTTAACATTTGCTGCATGCCTTGTTGGTAGTGTGACAATAAACAAATGTCATCGGCATAATCTAGATCAGTGATAACCACTCCATAGACTCGCGAGCCAGTCAATAATCGTATTTTTCACACAGACACGGTCGGTAATTCACATGTATATTACAACTTTGTTCGTTTCAAAAACTCAGACTATCATCAGTCTCTGCGACCGCACACAAGCACATAATATCTTTGTGTGCGTGCGTTCGGGGCATTCTTAGTTCGGGGCTTGGTTATCACTGATCTAGATCAGTAAGTCTACCTGTCACGCCCATTGTGATCCCATTACCAGGATTCACAGATTGACTTATTATAACATCAAGTGCGTTCGGGGCATTCTTAGTTCGGGGCTTGGTTATCACTGATCTAGATCAGTAAGTCTACCTGTCACGCCCATTGTGATCCCATGAACAGGATTCACAGATTGACTCATTATAACATCAAGTACGATGTTGAACAGTAAGGGGGATAAGACGCATCCTTGTCTCACACCAGTTTTAACGTTTAAGTTATCGCCGACTTGGCAACTGTGAAGGACAGAGCAAGTTGCATTAGCATTCAGACCTTCTACGAGTCTGATAATTTTATCTGGTATTCCTTTGCAACGCATCGCCTTCCATATGGCGGAGTGATGAAGTGAATCAAATGCACGTTAAAAATCTATAAATATCAGGTACAAACTCGATTGCCATTCTTCTGTCTGCTCAGTTATAATGCGTAAACTGTTAATGTGATCTATGCAAGATCCTGAATCCTGCCTGTTCTGTTCTTAGTTCGGGCTCTGTCGCTGCAGCTATGCGGTTAAATAAGATACGGGATACTATCTTGTTAAGCATATTTAAAAGGGTGATGCCCCTCCAATCCTTACACTCCATCTGGTTTCCTTTTTTTGGGATATTGATAATAAGTCCTTCCTTAAGGGTGCTTGGGAGCGTTTCTGTTTACCAGAAGTATTCAACTAATGGTTAAATTATTTTTGCCGAAAGGGATTTATGAGCTTTGAACAATTCTAGAGGGATATTATCGGGCCTGCTGCCTTTTAATCTTTTAGCGATGATATTGCTTCCATTGTTTCTACGTGGCTAGGAGGTTGGATTTTCATGTGACTTATTTGGCTGTGTTGTGCGTGCTGACAGAGTTCAGCCACTTCATCTTCGATTGCTCTATCCAGGATGTTGCGATAATGTTCTTCCCATACTCGCAGTTGACCCTCTTTTGTATACACCAATTCACCATTTGCATTGCGCAGTGGCCGCATATTAGTGTGATTATGACCAGCAAGTAATTTCGTGATCCTGTACATATCTTTCGGTCGGTTTGATTCATTGGCCTTTTGTGCCTCTGAAGCCAGACTTTCTGCCCATTTTCTTTTATCGTTTCTAGCACTTCGTTTGACTTTTCGATTTGCGATGTTATATTGCTGTTAATAATCCAATTTGGCTTGACGGGTTTTGGTTTGGTTAATGCATAATTTAACCTTTCACTGGTCATGAGTTCTTTCTTTGTGTACCTGTTCTATTTTCACAACTCCCAGGACCAGTCTGTTGGACCAATTGACACAAATTTCCCGCAGGGTGTTTATTACATAAAATGTTCATCAATATCAATTATACGCCTTGATCAGGGCCAAAAAACAACACAAAGAACAGAAATAGTATAAATCCTTTTCATCGGCTATAATTCATAATATTTACAAATAATCTCTTAAGCTTCGTACAGACGGTGGTCAGATCTTACAATGTGGTCATTTATCTGACAATGGTGCCATTGTCGGATACATTTATTTTACACACCTGCCAAATGAAACTGAGTTTAGAATGTTCACACACTTGCAAGACGTTTTTAGGCAATTTTAAAGACAACATTGTAAGATCTGATTCAAATTCAAACTAAATATTTGTAATATTAGCCAGATTCACAATGAAAACCATATTTTCACTTTGTGTTCACAATAATAATTAAAAAAAAATTTCACAATTTTCCGTTAAAGTTATCATTTTCAAAACATATCGAGCCCTTATAGCAAAAATTATGTAACCAACAAAAATAAAATTTTACAGGAGAAGGTTTTTTTAAAATATTTTTGCTTAAAGTCTAGGGTTTCGTTTGAAATTGCTTTTGCTCTTATTTCGTTACGGAACTTCCCAGATATATGAGATTTTTAGAGATGATTCAAATGATCAAAAATTATCGATTTTCATCAAAAAACAAAAATCTAAAATTTTGTTGGTTACATCATTTTTGCTATTAGGGCTCGATATTGTTAAAATTTTTATTCAAAACTTGTTAAAATAATTACAACCGTTTTTTACAATTTCAAACAAATTTTTGCTACAGCAATAGCAGACTCAGGTTTAAAAAAAAACTTCAATTAAAAAAATTAAAATTATGTTTTTCGTGTAATGGTTTAATAATTGGTCTAAGCAATGTTGCCAACTCAGCTCTTTTCGGTATAGATTTAGCAAGAAAATCTTCAAATATAAGCTAGGCTTAAATAAGTCCTAGCATATATGCCTCAATTGCCAAGTGATTAGTTTTTTAAAATTTTATGTCCAAATAAGATCGGCATATATAAATGATTTTGACAATGACATTCATAGAATTTTAAATAACGTTCAACTGTATAAAGAAGCTTTGAATCTCCAACAAATGTTACTCAAAATTCAAAAAAATATAAATGCTGTACAAAGTGACTCCGCTACAATTACAACTGCCATTGATGTAATTTGTTGAACAATGATATACTACTGTCAAAACGGAATTTTGTTGAAACGCGTACTTACTCCAACTCATTATTTGGCGAATGTAATGCATCCCAAATATGCATATAAGTATGCATGTATACAAACTAATTAGTCAAGAAAACGTAGATAGCAGAAGAATGGATAAGTCAAAAGCGCCTCTCATTTCTTGCACCCTGTTTGGCATTTAAAATTTAAGTTGCAGAATATTTTTCACAATAACGGTATTCGGGCAGAATATTTTTCACAATAACGGTATTCGGTTCAGATTTTATTTGATTGAAATAAATGGAAAAAGCACACTAGGAAAAGTATTTACACAGAAAGCTGCAATTTAAACTGCCTTAAACCAAGTGTTAACAATCAGGTTTAAAAGTTGCAATATTGCAGTTTTTTTCAATTTAACATTATTTATATATTTATAATCAACTAGCTGACCCGACAGACGCTGTCCTGTCCAAATTAGAAAAATGTTTGCGTTCGATTTTTAAAATCCGTTAAAAAGATACGAACATTTGCAAGAAAAATTAGTCAAATCGATGGAGCATTTTTCTGATTTTAGGTAAATCGAAAAAAGTGGGCGGTAAAGCAGGCGGGGCAAAATGTTCTTTCCGTAAAAACCTAAGTTGGACCATGGCAATCATTTTAAAGAAAAAAATCTACCTAATCGGTCAAGCCGTTCTCAAGTTATGCGCTTAATAGAAAAAATATGCGTAAAAGTAGGCGTGGTAAATTTTTCTTTCGATGAAAACATAAAATGGATTAATACGAACATTAAAAGAAAAATTTGTCAAATCGATGGAGCCGTTTTCTAATTTTAGTTAATTCGAAAAACGTGGGCGTAAAAGTGGGCGGGGCAAAATTTTGTAAATCTAAGTTGGACCATGGCGATCATTTTAAAGAAAAACTCGTCACAATTATATAGATGTCATTGGTGGTGCAATATGAAAATTAGATTTTGCCACGCCCCTCCGCCCGCAGACCGAAAATCAAAAATCAGACTTCACAGTGTCACCAGCCTGAATATTCTAAAGATTCTCTGAAAATTTCATCAAAATCGGCCCAGTCGTTTTGGAGTCCATACGTTACATACATACATACATACATACATACATACATACATACATACATACATACATACATACATACATACATACATACATTCATACATACATACATACTTACCCAGCGGTAAATATTGAAAGGACT
Organism: Pollenia angustigena; assembly: GCA_930367215.1. Classification (NCBI taxonomy): domain Eukaryota; kingdom Metazoa; phylum Arthropoda; class Insecta; order Diptera; family Polleniidae; genus Pollenia; species Pollenia angustigena. Next base: position 108,382,364 of record OV884059.1, on the reverse strand, counting down.
GCAAGTGGAAGGCCTTTTTGAAGGCCTCTATACTCCTTTCTAAAAGATTCGCTTCGCATGCTATAATGCCTTCAGAAGTATGCCTTCTAGAAGGCATACACTTCTTTTTAAAAGACCTTCTGAAATATTCAGTACACATTTGCTACTCCCTTCTTTGAGAAGGGAGAAAGGAAGGTGTTTAGTTTTATTTACTTTTTATATTTAGTGACCTTTCTTACTCCCTTCTTTGGGAAGGGATCGAAGTTGTTTTTAAAGGAAGTGTGGAAGGCCTTGCGCCCAATGACAACCTGTGTAAAAAATAAATAAGTATGGAATGCGGCGAGAAGGGCTTCTGACTGCTTGTGACTGCTTAATAAGGCCTTCTATTAGGCCTCTTTACTCATTCTAGTTACCGCTGGGTACATACATACATACATACATAGGAAAACTCTGCGACGTGGCGAAAAGGTACCGCCACTTACTAAGTATCTCCCACAGGGGCTACACTCAAGAGAGGAGTAGTAGGAGAGTGACGCCTCCATGGCTCCCCCAGTCAAACACGGTGTGAGGGGTACCGCCCCCTCAATCAAGTATCCATCCACATGGGTGCCCTTAGAAGAGGTGCAGTTGGAAGGTTGACAACTTCGTGGATCCCTAGTCAGAAACCCAGGCGCGAAGGTATCCATAGTGGACGGCTTCCTGGTCGGCGTCTGCATCCATGTTAGGAACGGCCGTAAAATCAACACCTGGCGGATAGGTATAAAACGCAAAACCCCTTTAACCCCCCCAATATGGAAAATAAAGTATCAAAGGTTACGGCGCAGGGAGTAATAAACCCAGTACCGGCGGCTTTGGTGAGTGAGAAAACGGGCTCCCAGTCGTCGAGATCAAATTACCGTAATACTTCTAACCCGGTAGCACACCTGGCTGAATTAGAAGGTAAAACTACAGGCAACACAAATAAGGAGCGGTTGAATATGGAAAACCCTTTCCGTAGAAACTCTGGAATTCCAAGGTCCAAACCAACAACGCAAAGTGGTTCGCCACAGATGGAGTATACCACATCGAACGTGCAACTCGCAGCTCAGATAGAGAATAGTCCGGGAAACGAATATTTCGTAGAACTCGGAAATCTTATATCAGGACTAATAGAGTTTATGAAGGACAAAAACAACGTTCACCACGCAATAAAGGAGAAGGCAAGAGCCATAAAAGCAATGTACAACAAAGCTAGAGCGGAAGTGCCTAACAGGGCGACAGCTAGAGTTCCTGAAACAAGGGACAAGTCATCCCAAACCACTACGGAGAAGAGGCAACCTGAAAAAGACTCTAAGCGAGGGAGAGAATCTGAGGAAGTATCACCAGAATCTAACCAGGCTAAAAGAAGCAAAAATACAGGTGAAACACAAAAAGATATGCGGGTGGTAAACCATGATGTCACAGGGAACCCACGCACCAGGGAGGAAACTAACCCTTGGAAAACTGTGAAACCCAAAAGGAAGCGCAGAAGGAAACCCAAAAGGAAACCTCGAAAAAGAAAGGAAAAGAAAGATGTTATGATTATATCAACGAAAGGAGAAACAAGCTATGCGGATATATTAAAGCATATAAAATCAGACCCAAGTCTTAAGGACTTTGGGGAACGGGTGTCTCGTATAAGAAGAACCCTGAAAGGAGACCTTCTTTTGGAAATGGACACGAACGACAAAGATAGCGTTAGGCAGTTTCAAGGAAAGGTGGAAAAGTCGGTGCGGATGCAAGCAAATATTGTAACACGCACAGCGGAGATACTAATTAAATGCAAAGACATCGATGAGATAACAACAAAAGACGACATAAGCAGAGCTCTTAACGACCTGCTAAGAGTATCGGAACTTAAGGAATCGGACGTTAGAAGCCTTAGAAAGGCTTACGGCGGCACACAGATAGCAACGATAAGCCTACCAGTCGAGCTTGGCCGCAGGGCCCTTGAAATTGGCAAGGTCAGAATCGGATGGGTGGTATGTCGGTTACGGCAAAAGGTGCTTTTAAGAAAATGCTTTCGATGTCTAGAATATGGACATGTTACTTCATCGTGCTCAAATCATCACGATAGGTCGAAGCTATGTAGGAAGTGCGGAGTAAGCGGACATATCGCGAAGGAATGTACCAACAATCCAAACTGCATGTTTTGTAGGGAAGTGGAGGGCGCATCCGTAAACCACGTGGCAGGGAGTGGAAGATGTCCCGTATTCAGACGGGCTCTAAGCAAACTGCGAAAATGAGAATTCTGCAACTAAATCTCAACCGATGTCAGGCGGCGCAGGATTTGCTTTCGCAGACTATCCGCGAAACTCGTGTTGACGTCGCCATTCTCTGCGAACAATATAAGAACATGAATGAAAATGTTTGGGTGAAAGACCAGTCCGGAAAAGCAGCAATCTGGGCATGCGGCAACAAAGCCATAGAGGAAATCTCGGAGCACTCAAATGATGGATTTACAAGAGCTAAAATCGGCGGTATACATATATACAGTTGCTATGCACGCCCCAGTGCAACAATAACCGAATTCGAAAATATGTTAGATAATATGCTAAGAGACTCGGACAATTATAACCCGAAAATCATAGCAGGAGATTTCAATGCGTGGGCAGTCGAATGGGGAAGCAGGAAAACAAATACCAGAGGACGTATTCTGCTCCAAGCGCTTGCTGGCCGTAACCTGGTCTTAGTAAACAGTGGTAGCGCTCCAACATTCTCAACTATTGGAAGAAGCTCGATAGTAGATCTAACGTTTGTGAGCACTACTTTGGCAAGGGACATAAAGTGGAAAGTTAGTGACCAATACACGCATAGCGATCACCGGGCGATTATATTCTCAATTAACAGAATTAAACCTGCTAAAAAGGATACTAAAGTAAACTATAGTGGCTGGGCCTCTAAGCGATTGGACGTGGAAGTTTTCAAGCAGGAATTTGAAAACAACATAGAACTTAATGGTACAGCAGTGGAAAAAGTCAGACAAATTTCATTAAAACTCAGACGGGCATGTGACGCATCCATGCCAAAACGAAGGGCGACAAGAAACTGCCCGCCCAACTATTGGTGGAACAAGGAAATAAGCGACCTCCGATCGAAGTGTCTAAGAGCTAGAAGGCAAGCAACGCGTTGTAGAGGCCGGCACAACTTTGAAGAAGCATTCTGCGAATTCCAGGCGGCAAGACGTGAGTTCCAACATGCTATTTTGAGGAGCAAGAAAAATAGCTTTAACAAGATATGCCTTGAGGCAAACGCAGACCCTTGGGGTAAGGCGTACCGAGTGGTAACATCACGACTTAAGAACAGGAAATCCCCGCAACCAGGTTGCCCAGTCCTGCTTGAAAGAATTGTAAGATCCTTGTTCCCAGAGCATGAGAGTGTAACTCGAGTCGCGACAAGTATAACACAAACGGAAAACATACCGCTGGTAACAGAAGAGGAAGTGCTCAGTATATCTGAGAGAATCGGAGACAACAAAGCTCCAGGGCCGGATGGAATCCCTACGCTCTTAAGGTCGCGATTAAAGCAGCAACAAACTTATTCGTGGAGGTATTCAACGAATGCTTAAAGGAAGGAGTCTTCCCAAAACAGTGGAAAAAGCAAAATCTGGGGCTAATACCAAAACCCAATAAACCACAGGGTGTTCCCTCATCGTATAGGCCAATATGCCTACTCGACACGAATGGGAAAATTTTTGAGAAAATCATTTGTAATAGATTGCTGCCCATTGTAGAGGCAAAGGGCGGGCTCTCGAACCGACAACACGGATTCCGGAAAGCTAGATCGACAATCGATGCGATACGTATGGTGATAGAAAATGCCCGAACTGCGATAGAAGGGAAGGGAGCAAATAAAAAATACTGTGCCATAATAACGCTTGACGTAAAGAACGCATTTAACTCTGCAAATTGGTCAAAAATAATTGGAAAGCTAAATAGAATTGGCATACCGACATGCCTAGCTAAGGTAATAGAAAGCTACTTCACAGACAGGAAGCTGTGCTACAACACCGATGAAGGCGTCGTAACACACCAAGTCACTGCAGGAGTTCCGCAAGGGTCGGTGCTTGGCCCGCTTCTGTGGAACATAATGTACAACGATGTACTCGAGCTGGATATCCCGGTAGAAGCAAACATTATAGGATTCGCCGACGACATAGCTGTTACGGTCGCGGCAAGATTCGTAGACGAAGTTGAGCTTATCTCCAACGAAGTAGTCTGGACTATCCAAAATTGGATGAAAAGTGCAGGTCTTGAGCTCGCAGAACATAAGACTGAGGTCGTACTCGTTTCAAGCAGGCGAAAACGAGAAAATATTAGAATCCTGGTGGAAGAACATCAAATTACCTCAAAACCGAGTTTGAAATATCTGGGAGTTTTTATTGATTCGCGACTTAACTTCAGAACACATGTTGAGTACATTGCTAACAAGGCGGCAAACGTCAGAGCAGCACTGGAAAGAATGATGCCAAATGTAGGGGGACCTAGGCAATGTAAAAGGAAAATTATATCCACAGTGGTGAGCTCAGTTATACTATACGCCGCCTCCATATGGACAGGAGCTTTAAAAGTAAAAAGCATAGCGAAGAAACTGAAGTCGGTATACAGACTATCTGCTCTACGAGTATGCTGCTCATATCGAACCAATTCTGATGAAGCTGCCCAAGTCATATCGGGAATGATTCCTATAGATATCTTAGCAGATGAAGCTAAAAGATTAGATGATATAAGGAGAACCGCAACACAACCTGGCAACAGTGTACGTAAACTTGAGAGAGAAAAATCAATAAGACAATGGCAGAGTAGGTGGGAAGCCAGCCGCAAGGGGAGATGGACTTTCAAACTTATTCCGGAAATAAATAATTGGTTAAACAGAAGACATGGAGAGGTAAACTACTACTTGACGCAATTCCTTTCTGGTCATGGAGGTTACCGAAGCTACCTGTACAGATTTGGCCTGGACAGTAGTCCATACTGCCCTACATGTTCGAATCAAGAAGAAGATCCAGAACACGTCATGTTCCACTGCCCACGCTTTAGATACGATCGGCAGAAAGCAGAAGAAGAGATTGGGACACAGCTGCACGTTGGAAACATTATAAGTATAATTCTCAACAGAAAGGAACACTGGGACATAATATGCTCAATGATTAAAAACATCCATCAAAAATTAGTAATAGAGGAGAGACTAAGGAAAGCTCAAACAATGGACGCAGCCTAAATATGGCTTTCGGACCCTGCGATGCAGTATCTCTAGGGACAGTTCCGCAGGGTGCTGAATGACGCAGGAGGTGTTTTTTAGTCGGTAGGAATCCGACATATCCCGGGGTCAAGAGGGACACGGGAATCTTATGTAAGATTTTACACCTGCCTAATGGAAAAAAAAACATACATACATACATAAATACATACATACATACATACATACATACATACATACATACATACATACATACATACATACATACATACATACATACATACATACATACATACATACATACATACATACATACATACATACATACATACATACATACATACATACATACATACATACATACATACATACATACATACATACATACATACATACATACATACATACATACATACATACATACATACATACATACATACATACATACATACATACATACATACACACATCCTGTTTTATATATATAGATAGATTTCCATTAAAGACGTAATAATAAGATGACAGGCTGTTGTACTTTATTTGACACGACAAATATTTACAAAATCACACTTTTAAATTATAATAAAGACATTCGACATGTGTGCAGTTTTCCATTTTCCTCTTTTTGCAATTAAACTTTTACGATTTTTTCGCTTTAGTAATAAATGGTTCTGCTAGTTCAGCATTAATAGAAAACATTTTTTCTCCGTTGTTGTTTAATATGGAATAACCATAGAAATCGTCTTGGATTGGAAAAAGCATTAGCTCCTGTTAAAATGTATCGACATTGAAAATATGAGCCACTTTTTATGTAGGTATTGGATTTTAACTTAAATTTCGGTCTTTTCAAAATCAAATTCAGGTTTTTAAACAACAAATTCAGAATTTTCGTAATCCAATTGAGTATTTTACAAATCATATTCCGTATTTTTCAAATCAAATTCATTTAAAAAAACCTGATTTTGATTTTTAAAAGAAATTAGATTTAAATAATCAATAAAAAGAGAAAAGTACAAATGGGCATATCGTAACTTTAATATAGAAAAGCCCTAACTAACGTTTTCTTTACTTTACAGCAGAAGGAAAAAAACTTAATAAAAATTATAGTCTTGTAGTCGCGATTTTTTTTAAACGCAATTTTTTATTTAATTGCTTAAAGAATTCAATAAAAAACTGCGTTTAAAAAAAATTCCGGTTATAAGACTATAATTTTTATTTAGTTTCTCCTTCTCCTGTAAAGTAAGGAAACCGTTAGTTAGGGCTTTTTTATATTACAGTAACGAAATAAACACCTTGTATGCATTTATAATCATTTTCTTTTATTTTTCTGTAAAAAAAAATTTTTAAATTATACCAACTTTGTATAAATGAATATAAAGAAAAAAAAGCGCTTGGGTTTTTTAAAACAAAATACCCATTAAGCCCCGGTTGAGTTTTTCTGGGTAACCCAATGAGCAGCCAACCCTGCTTAAAATTAACCAATTATGTATTTTCATAGTTTGATAAAAATCTTAAATTTTACAAAAAAAAAAAAAACTAAAATTTATCATATTAACAACAACTTTAAATTAAAAATGGGAAATTTAAGATTAAATAGCAAAAAAATATGCCACACGTACAAAAGTATTGGCAAAAAAATTAATATAGTTTTTGTTAAAACAAGTTTTCTATAAATATTGTATGAGAATGTATGAGAATATATTCAAACTTCAAAGAAAATAGCAAATTCATAAGAACCATTAAGAAACACCAAGTATTTGACACTAAAAGCAAAAAATATTTTCATCCTTCTTATTTACTATACCACAACATATGTACGTATGATTAATATTTATTACATAAAATCCTCTACTATGTCAATTATACGCCTTGATTACAGTAAAAAAAAAAATCATGAAAATTCACTTAATTGACTCTAACATTAATTAATTTCTTAATTAACTTTGCCAGTTGGCAAAAGCCAAATTGTTGTGGTTGAACACAAGAACATGGTGATTGGGCTTTGATAAAGAATAAGAAAGAAAAACCTTTAGAAATTACACAACAACTTTCTATACAACTTTGCCTTTTTCAATTTATCTTAAGAAATAGTAAAAATAATCTATTAACGAACATAAATTCATGTCAAGCACACCCAATTTAGAACTCTTTCAGCAATATTTATAGATTTTATTAACGAAAATAAAACAGTTTCCCAAGAGAACCAGGCAATCATTAAAACTTATTGTCAAGAGGAAATGTATGTTTAAAGGATATTTATGAATACTTATTTGCGAGCATTGTGTATATACAGGTGGCATGTCATAACGTTTATGACACTTTCAAAAGTGTCATTAGGTCCATAATTACTAAAGAAGTTAAATACAAAAAATGATCTGCATACACGCAGAGAAAAACATGTTTCATTATGGTCCCAACCAACAAAACTATTTTTAAAGAAACTAATTTAACCATAATATGGTTGTCGGTGACAATGATTTGGTTAAATGAAACATAATATGTTAAAAAAAATTTTCTCTGGGTGTATTTATTAAATATATAACGAAAGCACTTTTGGGCGCAAGGATTTTCTACTCTATGGTATAACAAATACCGGCTTCGCTAACTAAAGCTTCTCTGCACAGCCGGCCTTCGGCCGGGCGCAAGGACTTTCTCCTCTATGGTATAACAAATACCGGCTTCGCTAACAAAAGCTTCTCTGCACAGCTGGCCTTTGGCCGGGCGCACACTCATAAAATTATTACAGTAACTGATTGTAGGTTATTAAATTCGTTTTCGGTACTGTTAAAATTGAATAAAAATATAGTTATTTTACGAATAAATTTATTTTTCAACATTTATGTTTGTTATTAAAAAAACAAACTACCAAAAAATAATGTTTTCCGTATTTTTTTTTGTTAATTTGTTTGATTTTTATCGGTTAAAATATATTTTTCAAAAGTAAAAACTATTCAATTTTAACGAATATGATGTTCAATAAATAAAAAACTTAGAAATTACTGAAAAAATCATTTGTTTTAAATGAAATGTAAATGATCCGTTTTTTAAATGAATTTTAATTTGTTTCAAATGAATTTTCGTTTGAATTTAACTACATAATATTTTGAGTGCAAGGATTTTCTCCTCTATGGTATAACAAACACCGGCTTCGCTAACTCAAGCTTCTCTGCACAGCCGGCCTTCGGCCGGGCGCAACGATTGTCTCCTCTATGGTATAACAAATACCGGCTTCGCTAACAAAAGCTTCTCTGCACAGCTGGCCTTTGGCCGGGCGCAAGGATTTTGTCCTCTATGGTTTAACAAACACCGGCTTCGCTAACTAAAGCTTCTCTGCACAGCCGGCCTTCGGCCTGGCGCAAGGATTTTCTCCTCTGTGGTATAACAAACACCGGCTTCGCTAACTCAAGCTTCTCTGCCTTCGGCCGTGCGCAACGATTTTCTCCTCTATGGTATAACAAATACTGGCTTCGCTAACTAAAGCTTCTCTGCACAGTCGGCCGGGCGCAAGGATTTTCCCTCTATGGTATAACTGAATAGTCTGAATAGTCGGCTTTCGTTCGGAAACAAGGCAGATTTTAGAAGCTTTACTTAGCGAAGCCGGTGTTTGTCATGCCATAGAGGAGAGAAGCTTGAGTTAGCGAAGCCGGTATTTGTTATACCACAGAGGAGAAAATCCTTGCGCTCGGCCGAAGGCCGGCTATGATCCCAAATTTGAAATTTTAACGGTATTTCAAACCAAATTTTACACATTTTAATATTTTTCATACTAAGTTAAGTTGTGGACATTATGACACTTTGCAAAGTGTCATAACGTCCATGGACACTATGAAACTGGACGTTATAAAAATCCCACCTAAATACCTGCATACAGAAGTAAATAAATATGGGTATTTATTATGTTATGGCTTTACCTTTAAGTTTTCTCCACTAAGGAACAAAGACTAAATCTTTACTGCCGTAGTCATAAAAAATTAAAATGGATTTGAAATGCATTGGTATAAAATTTTGCCTTAAAACACATTTCAAACTTATTTTATTTTTCATGAATACGGCAGTTAAAGTTTTAGCGACATCGTATAAGTTTGAGCAAATATAATAAGTTTTAAAAAACTTTTATCGGTTTTGCTTTTAAGCCTTCAGAGCCAAATAAAGATACAAGAAACGGCCAGTATTTTGTCGCGAAAACTAGAGCTGATGAAAAAACGATCTGCAGATTTACGTTCAGCGTTCCAAATGACTTAAGAAACAACTTTCATTTCAAGCGAACGAAAAAGTTTGTCGAAATTTTTTTTAGTTTTTTAGTCTTTGAAAAATATAAAGATTTTTAGTCAAGTAAAAAAATAAAAGATAAGAAGAAGAGTATACAGATGTTTAATATTATTGGCAGAATTTTTCTTTTGAAAATATTGAAATAATTTTGCTTTATATCAATGCTTACAAGATATAAAAGTATGGGTTTTTAAAGAATATTAAGGCTAGAGGCCATATTTTTTTAAAGGTACAGCTATGATGTTGTACAAGATAAATTTCCTACAATTATTTTTTATTTTTTTTCTGATGCGCAAAGAAAACCAAAATTAAAAAATTATTATCCCGCATACATTTTATCTTTAAAAATTTAGCAATAATTTCTTAGAGTTTGCTAAAAACCGTAAAAATGTGAAACCGCGGTTTCGGTTTTAAAATTATCAAAACTGGTCGGTTTCGGTTCGGTTTTCGGTTTTGAAAATATCAAAGTTAAATTCATACATAAACATATACATATATTTTTTTGCATGTAATACAGTTTTTTTTTATTTGTTTCAATTTAGGTACTTTTATTCGCCCGTAAGTGTATACCTGGGCCTGGCCAGGCATTTTTTGACTTTTTCCCAGTTTTTTTTTTTAAATAATTATTAAGTATATAAGAACGAAACTTTTTGTATTCCTCAATTCCGAAATTGGCCAAATGAAAATTTTGTGCATATTGTATCCACCTGGGCCTGGTTCAGGCCCTTCCCTATAATATATGTACTGCAGTTAATAAATTCAAAAGGCATACTCAACACATAAGAATTCTTTCTTTTCTGTTTTTTTAGAAAAATTATTTTATTTCCGAACAAAATCCCGGTGGCGAACGTCATAGTGATTCAGCGTGACAAACGCTGACAATATTAAATCATCGATGACAAGTGTTCATTTTACTTTGGTGTCATATATAAATTTTTAAAGTATTTGTCAAGTAATAAATGGAACAGAACAAACCAGAAAAAAGAAAGGGTCCGTTATTTTTTGATTAATTCATTGACGGAGACATGTAGCAGACAAAGTCCTGCATCGGTCACTTCGGGATCTTTTCATAACAGACAATGCCGATAAGTTTTTCCTTTTAAGAGAACAGTGACATTGCAAAACCGTTGTCCCGCATAACTCCCTAAATATCAACTTGTTACTGACTCTGGTGCGATTATTCATCGATAAAAATGTCATAATGACAACGTCGCTCATAAACGCTACCGGGATATGTTCCTGCTATAGCCATAAAACTCCATACATATAAAAGTAGTCCCAGCCTTGCCCAGGGGTTCGTTAGTGTGAGTTTTTTCTATAGCCACAAGAAACTCCATACAAAATTCAGTTTATGCCTCACAAATAAGGTGTGTACTTAAGAGTTATAAAGATAACATTTGTTCTTCTCAGTACTTATTTTGAATTTTAAGAATTTTGAAATACCTTGTCATTGTTGAAGGCTGTTATGTATAAAGTTTTTGTATATGAAGTACGAGTATGATGTTTAATTTGCAATTTCTTCAAGCATAAATACATTGTTAAAGTAAATGCTAAAACCGAGTTTTTTTTTGCCGGGTTTCGGTTTCGGGTTTTAGGCATTTAAACCGCGGTTTCGGTTTCGGTTAAAACCGAACAGCAATCCCTATAATTTCTAATACAACTCCTTAAGAAGCAAATTTAAATTTAAACACTTAACATTGATTTTATTGAATTTTTTTGCCTACGGGTATGGAAACAACAACAATAACCTTTAAAAATATCTGTTGGGTCAGGATTTATTAGAAATTTTTTTAATATAAATAGATATTTAAAGTGGGTATTTTTTTAATTAAATATATCTTCCGTTTATTTTCTTTTAGCTGATATTTCTTATAAGCGAATACAAAAGAGAAAAGAAAAATTCTTAACATTTTTACGACTCTTAAGAAATTTTGGGTAGCAAAACATTTCTTTATTTATTACCATTTTCAATTTATTCCGTTCTTTTTCAGTACTTTGTAATAAAAGGTTACAATTTTGTTATAAATCTGTGCAAGTATTTGTTAAAATGTACATGTATTTATATAGAAATTATGAAAAAAAAAATATGTATATATGTAGATAGAAAGCTGGAGAAGGAGAGTCCCCAATTGGTCTAATACTCTTTTATGACTTCTCCCTATTTAAGTGATAATATCAAAACAGCAATAACAACAAAAAAGCTATTTATTCGGTTTATGTGTGCATGTGTGCATGTTTGCTTTTGATTACTGTTGCTGCCCATATTAACTGAATACTGTTGTGTTTTTTGTTGTTTTTTTTGGAGAATATTATAGAACTTATTGTTGTTTGAGTATATGTAATAAGCAAAGTCATATAACAATTAATTTTTGCTCCAAACACTCGTTACAATTACTGTTGTTGCTGACTTCGATTATTTGATGTAGCGTTATTCTATCTTTCTTGATTCTATCCATCTTATACTCTTTTCTTTACTGTCTTCTCTTTTTTCTCTTATTGAAGGGATTCACAATGGACCATATTGGTCTCCGAGTGCAGGTGTGCCCTTGGGCGCATAACCCTTCTTAACCTTACCTAACCTAACCTAACCTAACCTAACCTAAAGGATGATGGCATGGAGTGTTGCCAGAGAAAGTGATTCTTCTCCACATTAGAAAACTCATCTTTCATTTGAAGACGGATTTTGGAATTTTGCAAAATTTGTAAATATAAGTTAATTCCAAAAGGTCAGTTGCTTTTTAAATGTAAAACTTGATGACACATCGTTAAACTTGATGACACATTTTTGACTTTAACTGTAAAACAATAACATTAATTGGAATTCAGCGCATATAATCTTTTTAAAAAATAATATAAGTGCTTTTTGTTCCTTAGAAATCCAAGAAGCTTTATATATATAAAAATTAGGGATAAAATATATAAGATTTTGGTTTGCTAATTATGTTTTCCGATAAAATGCTGCTAACTTTTTCCAAGTATACACGTTTTTTAACCATAAATTTTATGGTCTTTTCTTGAAAAGCATTTAAACTTTTGAGTATTCTATATTTTAATCTTTTTCCAATGAATAAGAAAATGTGATTTTTTTAGTTGCAAGATTTACACGACTTGTTGTTAGGCCTTTAAAAGGCAGATTAAGTAAATAAATAATGAAGTACTCAACAAGCTTTTATTTCAACATAGTTTTGCTTTTATTTTCAAAAAACAAGATGTTATAAAACGGACGGGATAACAATCTGTAATGACTTTTATTTTTCTTGGAAAATACAAAATGAAAATATTTTTAAAGCGTGTTTTTGTAAGCCCGCTAGAACTTACAACAGCGTTAGTTATAGAACGAACTGTCACTTTTTGTCACTACCAGTATATGTACTTTGAAATATTATCATGATAAGAATGCTCCAAATTTTCCTTAAAAACCAGTCATTGATTCACGAAAATTCTTGAACACTTCTTTTGGCGCACATAATTTATTATGCCCAAAACGCAGCGGCGTTGCACATATAAATGTTTGAATGCTTATGCTTTGTATATTCGTTTCGAATAAAATTTTGTTTTTTATTTATATTTGAGGCTATCAGCGCAGAAGGGGTGTAACCCACAATTTAATTTGGTTAAGGTTCTGATGTAGGATATGTTCTTTGCACTGTTCTTTACAGTGCAACAGCAGAGTAAGCCAACTGTTTGTATCCAAAACAGATGTCGCTAGAAACATAGTTTTTGCACGGTCCGTTACAAACAAGTACTATAGTGCAAGAGTAGTGTTTACTCCTCATTATCTCATAATAAGTAGTCTGGGGTCACACCACTTCTGCGCTGATAACCTCATTTAATCTTTTATAATTTCAAATTCTATCGGGCTTAAAAAAGCCCCCTTTATTCGAAAAGTTGAACTACATTCCCATTTAATAAAAACCAAATTTGATATGGGAATTTTTGCGGTTTTAGGCTTTAAATCAGAGTCCGCCAAACACATACATTCACATTTCTTTTTTCTCTTAGTTGTTTATTTTTGAGCGTAATTGTTTTTGTCTGCTCAGTGTTATCTATGTTTTTGTAACATTAAAATACAAATTATTTTCATATGCTTCCTTTATTAGTGTGAGGCCATTTGCACATGTATGGTGCATTGCAGACCTCTGCTTTAAATCGAGGAGATAAGTCAAAAATTGCATGGCAACACTGACTGCATGCTTGATGCTATCAACTGATTTCTCTCTGCAAAGGACTGCGATTTAGAAATCTTAGTTCAATTCAGTTACATAGCAATAAAAGATTTAGGCCCGTTTCCACAACTTACCAATAGCTAAAGGTAGGATTTTATCGGCCGTATAAAAAATTTTCCATTATTACAACTTTACTTTAACCTTCCAGGTAAAATGAGCCTTAATTTACTTTATCGCTCACTTTAGGTTAAAGTAAAGTTTTAATAATGGAACACTTTTTATAAGGCCGGTTTAAGTCTACTTTTAGCTATCACTAAGTTGTGAAAATGAGACTTAAGCATTTACGTTGGATGAAAAAAAAATTTAACAATAATTGGTTTTTATTAATTTTTTTTTTTAATGTTTAGCTTAAGTGGGATACATTTTTGGTAATTTTATAAAAATTTTAACACATTTTTGGCAATCTTTATTTTTTAATAATTTAAATGCAATGTTTTTTACTACTGGTAATAGTTTACAAAACTCTTGTGTTTTTAGTGATTTTTAAATTTAATACAAGCTGCTTTAAAAGTCAAAAAAAAGTTTCTCTACTACAACTCCATGATTTAAGGAAATTTTAAATATTTTTGTTTACTAAGTTTTCACAAAGAAATCTGAATTTAAATATGTAGAAGTCCCTTCTGTGCTATTTTGACAACTATTAAGAATATAAAGTTTTCTTGTTTGCTGAGAATTGTGTATTATTAAAAAAAGCTGCCGCACAGTGGAAGATTTTGGAAAAAAGTAGAAATATTTTTAATGGTAAATCCGATTTAAATAAAGTTCCAGATGCCAGTTAAGGATTTTAATTCAATCTTAAAGTTTTGAGTTCACTGAAGTTATTTATTTAAAAGGTCTTAGTCCAACCAATATTAAGTGCTAAATAGATTTTTCTCCGGACGAGAGAGAAGACTATACGATATTCAGAGGCACAGTTCAAACAAGGCCATATAAGTTTCCAAGACGAGTACTATAGTGGTCGATTAATTGAGCTGTCTACGCCAGAAACGGTTAAGAAAATCTACAAAATGGTATTGGATAATCGTCGGCTGAAGGTGCGAACGCTTGAATTATTGGATTTCCGAAAACTGCTATATATCGCATATTGTCAGAAAATGTGCAACGGAGAAGTCTGTGTGCAAGATCAGTGTCGTGTTTGCTGTTTTATTAGGACCAAGTACAAGTTCGCTCATCAACTATTGCGATTATCAAAATCAATTAATTAAAGCTCAAGTTGCCTTTTATTTACCTCATCTGGAACCCACGGATTATGGCCTATTTTCAAACTTGGAAAATTACAATCAAGCTTTGGCGTCCACGATTTTTTTTTTTTCATTATTTATTTATTGAATCTTCATATATTAAATATGAACTAACAATAATTAATCAAATCTTAACCTAATACGTTATTTTATGTCCTGCCAGTGCCAGACAAAAT
Organism: Pollenia angustigena; assembly: GCA_930367215.1. NCBI lineage: Eukaryota > Metazoa > Arthropoda > Insecta > Diptera > Polleniidae > Pollenia > Pollenia angustigena. Next base: position 108,367,256 of record OV884059.1, on the reverse strand, counting down.
TTTCTTCATCACGGGTTCTGTTCACTTTTATAGGTGTTTATCGCTCATCTAATTGGGTAAGTGCTGCAGTGTCTCTTCTTCTTAAGCGAGTGTGGCCGCCATGATTTAAAATATTTCGAGCTAGTGGATTTGGGTGTTGTTCAAGCCTTTTTAAATATTTTATTGCATATTTTGTAATCATAGTTTTAACTAATGGCACATTGAGATCCTTATGAATGTTTGAGTTTTTAACATACCAGGGAGCGGCTGTGATTATTCGAAGAAGTTTATTTTGGCGCCTTTGAATTTTGTCGATATTAGAGGCCGATGCAGTGCCCCATAGTTGAATACCGTAGCACCAGATAGGTTTTAAGATAGAGTTGTAAAGTAGAAGCATGCAAGACTAAGGACAGAATTTCTTCCAATAAGCCAGTGAATTTGAATGGCTTTTAGTTTCATTTGAGTTAATTTTGCCTCTATATGGCATTTCCACGTTAATCGCCGATCCAGATGTATACCGAGATATTTTACATGCGAATGTTGAGGAATTATTTGATTATTGATTGTAATAGGGGGGCAAGATTCCCGGCGCAAAGTGAATGTTATATGTACGCATTTTTGCTCATTGACCATTATCCTCCATTGTCTTAACCATATTTCTAGTTGAAATATATGATGCTGTAAGTAACGTGATGCTTCATAACGATTTTCGTGGACGCTTAGAAAAGCTGTATCGTCTGCAAATGTTGAAGTTTGTGTATAGATGCTTGTTGGCATGTCCGAAGTATAAATTAAGTATAATAGGGGTCCCAGGATGCTGCCTTGTGGGACTCCAGCGGCAATGGGCTGAGGTGAACTTATGAAATTTCCTTCTTTAATAATAAATTGATAACGATGAACTGCTTTTTTCAGGATTGAGACAGCTCTTACTAAAATCTACTAGAAGTTACTCCTCCCGGGGGTTTAAGGATTTTCTTAAGTATATTTAAAAGTTTCGTGTTACATCCTCCAGCGCAAATCAGGTTGGGGTTATTGCTGGAACCGAAAGTGGGCAATTGACCTACTAAGCCTTAGTTATTATGTATTAAGCCTTGGCGAAAGCTGTACTGACATTCTTCGGAATCTCATACACTATAAATAGGTCATTGCTACTTGGTTGCGCCAATAAAACTACCGCAAAACAGAGTTTCTTAGGATCCCTGGACTTCATTAAGCTCAGAGTTACACCTTAGAACTATTAATTGATGGTGCTACGGTAGTCAGTGACCCCAGGCGCAGCCGGTCGGTTTACTGGTGAGGTTTCCGTTAAGTATGCTTCTTGCGAGAATTGCCTTATATCTTACAGGTTGATTGTCTTTGCGGAAGCTTTGCCTTTCTGATGGAAGGGATGCTCTTCAGGAGAGCACGTAGTGGCTGTGGTTTAAACCCGAAGTCGAGGATAGGGTAACGTCCTGGTAAGGATTGATTTTTTACTTTGCGGCTTTACTTCGATCCATGGAGGGACCCCAAGGTGCTAGGGCTATTCGACAGATGTTGCCAGAATTCATGTATTAACGACAGGGAAGGTAAGTTAGCTCCGGCCGTTTAACATGTTTAACCATAGCAATGGGGTGAGTGTATACTCTTTAGCGGTTCTATGTACACAAAATTGCTACCTGTATGTGCTAACGAATTCTAGCTCACACAGGAACATTTGGTAAGTACATATCATCAGTTCATTAAAAGTTTAGCGCATATGCCAAAAAGTCGTAGTGGAGAAAAACAACAATAAAGGTTTAAATGGAGTTTTCTGAAAATATACCCGATATAATTATTTTTGTTTTGTATTTTTACTACTGCTTCTGGCATATGTTTTGGAAAAAATTTTTTTTAACGTTCATTAATGAACATAGAAGTTAATAGAATTTTATTGAAAGTGAAAATTATTGTTTTGCGCCGCATACGCCACTTTTCTAAATTAATTTTTAAAAAGTAGCTTTTTGTGCTGCATACGTATACTTACTGATGTCTTTTAATTTGTTGACATTTCATTTTGCTTGTGCTTTTTTTCTAAGGGCAAAGAAGCAAAGCAAGAATTCAATTTAGTTTGTATGTTTTTGTATGAGGAATTTTCTGTATTCGCCAAACAGTGGCGTGTAGTACAATACTTAGTAAACTTTAAAATAGTTGATATAGAGCAAAATTTATGTTTACCATCTCAGAAACCATAACAAATTTGGTGAAACCAGTTTTGGGTTCAGAAAGGAAGTGTTTAAAATATATATTCCCCATACCTAATTCAATTTTTTTTTAAATGGTCGGTAGGTCAAACCAATAATAAGCTGACGATATTTTAACTCACCAATGGTTAAGATCCATCATGAAATTAGGGCATGATGGCAGGTGTTCATATAAATCAAGACCATATTTGTATCAAAGCCACTGAATATCATTTGAAAACATTTATTGAGCTATCGAAGATTATGCTAATAAAAATATGTTCCTAATTAGTGGTGCATTATTTGCTAAGTAGACTTATTTTCCGGCCGCCTCATAATTAAGGTATGTCTTAAAATATGTAAAAAAATTCATTGGCGCTGATTCAAATACTTTAAGAAATTTTGTATTTTTAGATTTTAAATTTGACACATTTTGCTTAAACGAAATAACGCTAGAATAAGAACTTAAAAATATTAAAAAAAAATCCTTGTGTTATTTCTTTTACTTTAAAAACATCTTCAAAAAATTTAAAAACTGTTTTAAGCATACATATGTACGTATATTTAAACATACGTATAATCTTTGTGCCACAGATTTACATTTCTTTAAATGAAGACAAGAAACCCAAGTATACCCTGAGGCTTTTATTTGCATTACAACAACCTAAAGCATCCATTTAGGCAATCAAGGTTTAGCAAATAATGTTTTATAATAAAGTGAAGGAGGGAAAAAATACTTTTTGTTAAATTAAAAAAAAATAATGTTTTTTTCTTCCATTTCGTTTTCAATTTTTTAAATACACTATGGGTTATAATAACCAAAAAAATATATCTATTTTTATACACAGAAAGAAATTTGTAACATAAATTATTTGCAACATTTTCATTGTTTTAAATTTAAAATAATTCTTAAATAGGAAGAAAACATCGACATTTTTAAACTTAAAAGAAATGGGGAACAGAAAAGTCATTGTATTAGTACAACGTTACAAATAGCGCTGCAAGCTGTCGAAAAATAAAAACGACAGTTTCAAAGTAGTGTCAACAGAAAACGTAATTCTAGGACTTTTTGCAGTTGGGGTTTTTAGCGCAAAATTCTAAATTTTTAACTTTGTTATTCTGCAGAGAATTCGTCAGTTTCATAAATGTAAAATTTTTTTTATTCAAATTTTGATATTTTTATTTAGACTAAAGTTCATCAAATTTATCAAAGTTTTTCTTGGAATTCAAAAATTAATTATCAAAGCTTCGTTATAATGTGCTAAATTCCCATTTCATACTATTGACAAACTGAAGTTTATTGTTGATGGGATAAGCTATTCCTATGCGCATTTCACTGTTTGCTTAGGCCAGATCGTCAGGAAACTTCATCCAAAGATTTTAGAAAAACTAAAAATATAATACAATAAAACTGCTAAGCGAATAAGTATTATAAGCCCCAGTTTTACTTGTAACAATATCAAAGCTTAAACAAAAACAACAACAACAATAAACAGTGAGTTTATCTTTTCTTACAATCCCGACCACAATTACTAAATTACTTTTATGAAGAAAGGATATTTATAATATAAAATTAATTAAAATTTTTTAATAACATTTTTAATTTTTGACTGCCGCGGGGCTCGAACCCAGGCTTTCACAAGCAGGTTACCCGTACATGTTTCAATTGTAACCACTTAAAATTTTTTTTTATATTTTTAATTGAAATTTATTTGGATTTTTCAAGAAAAAAAAATTATTTTCGGAGAAATTAAAAGTTTGCAAAAACAAAATAAAATACAACTTTTGTAGTTTCTTCTATAAAGTCGCTTCTGCGTTTGCATAGGATACTTTTTATCACATCAACTTATGCAAATGACTAAGAGACCAAAACGAATGGTATGAGTATATGTTCTGCTATACCCACTTTAATTTTTCTCTCTTTTTTTTTTTTGTCTCCTCTCCCACAATGTAAGAATTTTGTCTACAAAAAATAGCTCTATGTAAACGGGCACTTACAAAAAAAACCTCTACAAATTTTGTAATAAAATATTTAAAATATTAATTAAAAAAAAAAATAAAAAATGCCCCACATGAAAAGAGTTTTAAAAAACAGTCATACTTGATTTATACTTTTTATTTCAAAAATTAGCTAATATGTATTTTATTCGAACTTTATTATTTTAATATGTAAATTAAATATTCGAGCTTAAGATCTTATTGTTTTATATAAAAAACTTATCCCATCAACCATAAATTTCAAGTGTTTTTGTCAAGAATAAAAACTGGGAATTAAGCACGAATAAAAAAATCTTTTGAAATTAAAATTTTGTATTCCCAAAAATTTAAATTACTTTTTGATAATGAAGAGGCAAGTGCACGGCCTAAAAAAACACTTAATTGACAACATTTTTTTTAAGCTGTTGTTGTTTTTATTTTGTTTTTCTTAACCTACTTACAACTACAATTAATGTTGAGAGAATTTCAACTAATTGTAGTGGGGAATGTAAGATGAGATAAACCCACTGTTGTTTATTGTTGATGTGTTTTGTTTAAACTTTGATACTGTTACAAGTGGAACTGTTGCTATAATTCTTATACGTTTAACAGTTGTATTTGGTTTAATATCTTTAGTTTTTCTAAAATCCTTATGGATGAAGTTTCCTGATGATCTGGCCTAAGCAACCAGTGAAATGCGCATAGGAATAGCTTATCCCATCAACAATAAATTTCAAGTGTTTTTGTCAAGAATAAAAGCTGGGAATTAAGCACGAATAAAAAAATCTTTTGAAATTAAACTTTTTTTTATAAATTTATTTTCACCAATATTTCGGCTCTTCCTTTGAGCGCCTTCTTCAGGGTTTTTTTTTCTTTATAAAAATAAAAAATTAGCTAACTTATGAACTATTTTTTTCAGTGTTAGTAAAAGATATAAAAAAAAAACTTTTTCGAATAAAATTAAAGAATATGTTTTAGGTTACAAAATGTTCATGCAAATGACACAACGACGAATTAAAAGAATCTTTATGGCATTTGCATAAACTATTTCAAAAACTTTTGGGAGTTTTTTCTTCTTCCTTTTATGTTACTTTTAGAAAAAATTTTTCTTTTTGATTATGGTGGAAAACGTTTTTGGAGATTTGAAAAGACTGCAGGCAAGAATAATAAGAAAAATGTTAAATAAGTTTGTTAGTTTGTTACAAAAAAAAATAGAACAGTTGCCGCCAAGACAAACTTTTACAGAAATAAATTTGTCGTTTTTTTTTTTAATTTTCTCTTGTTTGGAATCGAAAAATTTTTAAAAAGGTTTGTGTGGGCGGCAAACAATTTGCATTGGCTTGATTAAATTGCCATTTGATTAAACGGAAATGGAATAAAAAATTTTTAACCAAATAAGACATGAGAATTGAGTGATCATTTTCTGAATTGCACCTTGAATGTTTTTATTTTTTGTGCACTTTTTGGTTTTCTACCTGGAAATATAAATTTTTATTCATTGCAAACAACTGACTATCTTCAAATATTAGCTGATTCTAAAGCAACGAAGAATGCTATATATTCGGCTGTGCTAAGTGTTTGATACCCATCAACGAGAATTTTGAAAATTTGTAGACTTCCAAGAAAACCTTTGATATCAAATATGCAAGTGGCAGTGCAAAAAATCTTTGTTTTTTTTTTTTGTTTCCCCCTACAAGTACGATTAGTGCTGACAAAAATCAATCAATTTTAGTCGGGATTGTAAGAAAAGATAAACTCACTATTTGTTGTTGGTGTTTTGTTTACGCTTTAATATTAAAACGGGTAAGAGGGTGAGTTCCAAAACATCAGTTGCAAAGCAACTCGCTTTTTTAAGTGCTTTCTACCAAGCAACCGTGAAAAATTTTACAGTGTTATCTGTACCAAAGTTCACTAAAAACAATATCGATGCGTACACAATAATCAAACTAGATATAGTTACCCTCTATGATACTTTTTTGACTTTGACTGCAAAGTAGTATGATGTTTAGGAACTCAGCCAGACTTTTTGTGTTTATATTACTTATTCTTAAAAGTTTTATTTGAATAATAAATTTAGCTTTTCTGAAAACTTTGATGAAGTTTCCTGATGATCTGGCTGTGAAATAGGAACAGATTATCCCACCAACAAAAAAATTTCAGTTTATCAATAGTTAGAATTGGGAATCAAGCACATTTAAACTAAATCTTATTAATGAGAATAAGAATAATTCTGAAGTGGGATCTGTCGTTAGTTCACGAATATGAAGTGAAGATTTAATACATAAAAATACGAAAAACAAAAAAATCGTAAAACTAAAATTTGCGCGTTTCACTTTGGCTTGCAGATTTCTTTACGTTGTTGGCCTCATGACGTAGACAGCTATCGGCAAATTCAAACTAAAAATTCAACAAGAGCGAACGATTTGTATACATACACAAAAACCAAAGTGCAAAAGAGCATAAAACCAACAACAAAGCTTTCAATTTAGTTGTGCCCAAACCTGGACCAGAGAACGGCTTTGTGCAATTGCAAAACAATCGCATTCAGGGTTGCAGTTTAAAAATTTTTTATCCGACCAAAATTGTTTACAAAACCTACCAAAATCCTTTGGAACCGACCAATTTTTTTATTATTTAAAAACTAATATGGACCCTTCCACAGAATCGTCTCGTTGCGCCAACAAATAATTAAGTTTGTATTTAAGACCATGTTGTTCGAATTCTCTCTTTCACTAAATTGCGCTTTACACCAAAATACAAAAAAAAAAATGCAATAATTTATAAATTATTTTTTTATAAACAAGTTAAAAAGCTTGGTGACGTAACGTGACAAGAAGTAGACTTTTCGATAAAAAAAATACCCATATACTTATCCTACTTAATCAACAAGAGGATATTAACTCAAAATTTTAATCTACAAGAATAGGAAAATCTTGTTAAAAGATATACCTTAAAAATTTTAATTATTACAAACTTTTATAATATTTAAGTAAAGTACTTGAATGAACTAACTCTTATAAAATAAATTAAAATATACTTATTCATAGTGATGTGCAAAATTTGCGAGTTTTTGTAGGTACTTCGACTCCGACTCAGGTACAGGAAACTCAACTCCATAGCCCTGAGAAATTCTTTTAGTTCAGAAAAAGAACTGTAAGTATTTCGACAAAGAACCTCAATATCATTTTGGCATCATTTTACATGCGTAACTTAAACAAAGGTGAAGAAAGTGAAACGTGCACCTTACGTAAAATAAATAAACTTCATTGCTAAGTAACGTTTTTAGCCCACTTATCTTACCAGCTATGACGTTATCGCCGTTTGTTACCAATCCGGTCAATATTTTTAAAGGAATAATGTTTGTTGATAAAAAATTGTTTTAAAAGAAAAAAATTGAGACAACGCGCCATCTGACTTGGTTAGCTCGAATTAGGGTACAAAACTATCCTTTATAGAACTAATTCCGTCCAACAATACAATTCGTCTTTGCTACATTCGTAGTTTCATCAGCCATCAAAAATAATCTTCTGTTTTTTTTTTGTATTTTCACTTGCCTGTTTTGCGATATAGGCAGCTGCTACAACAGACTTTTTCCTACCACATTTAATACGTTTTGCTATGATTAAATCTAGGCAACACTCATCCAAAATAAGGCTGGAAACTAGTCCATTAGCAAAAATGGGAAATTTTGTTTGTTTTTCGTCTGTTGAAAAGTAAATAGCGTTGCCGAAAAAATAAATATCGTTGCCTTCTCAAACCGACCAAAATTAGGTTTAGCCTACCATCCGACCAAAGGAAAAATATCCGACCAAATTTGGTCGGAAAATACCAATTTCGGCAACCCTGATCGCATTAAACGAACAGCAAAAAATATACTCGCTTGCGGTCATACAATCAAACTTGCGCAACCGCAAACATTCGCAGCTGGTTTACAGTCATTCAAATAATGCACATCGTGCTTTGTTATTTATACCATCGTTAGCTTCGTTTTTTAATAATGATGTTTGTGTGTTCGGTGCGACAATGATTGTTTTGGTAAAGAAAAAAAAAAATACAAACAAAAAAGCCAGAAATCAAGCAATTATTACTCATGAAGACATTCAGCAGCTACTATACAAGTAGTACAAGAAAAAAAAAAAATGTAAATGAAACTAAACGCACAATCTAATGTAGGTACAAACAAATTCCATAGAAACAGAATACTTTTTTTATCATCTTAAAAAGTACAGTAGTTCTGTATGTTGGTACAATGTATTCTTGTTATTGTTGTTAATTTTAACAAAGCGTCTCATCGAGTGGTTTATTGTTGTTATTGCTGTTAATGTTAACAAAGCATCTTATCGAGTGGACAATGACTACTTGAATGTAAAAGTATAAGAATGTGTGCCTTTTGAATTTACACAAGTGTGTTATATTGCGTGCGCATTAAAAATACAAACAAAGCACTTTCAATTAAAACGTATCCATGCAAAAATCAAATGTGTACGAAACGATGTAAAAATTACCAACGTTGAACTTTGTTTTGCAGGCAAAGAGTGAATGTAAATTTGAGCGTATGAAATTTGATGTGTCCAAAAACAATCTACAAGAATAGGAAAATCTTGTTAAATGATATACCTTAAAAATTTTAATTATTACAAACTTTTATAGTATTTAAGTAAAGCACTTGAATGAACTAACTCTCATAAAATAAATTAAAATATACTTATTCATAGTGATGTGCAAAATTCGCGAGTTTTTGTAGGTACTTCGACTCCGACTCCGGTACAAAAAACTCAACTCCATAGCCCCGAGAAATTCTTTTAGTTCAGAAAAAGAACTGTAAGTATTTCGACAAAGAACCTTAATATCATTTTGGCATCATTTTACATGCGTAACCTAAACAAACGTGAAGAAAGTGAAACGTGCACCTTTCGTAAAATAAATAAACTTCATTGCTAAGTAACGTTTTTAGCCCACTTATCTTACCAGCTATGACGTTATCGCCGTTTGTTACCAATCCGGTCAATATTTTTAAAGGAATAATGTTTGTTGATAAAAAATTGTCTTAAAAGAAAAAAAATTGAGACAACGCGCCATCTGACTTGGTTAGCTCGAATTAGGGTACAAAACTATCCTTTATAGCAATCATATGCGTGTGCATCAAAAATACAAACAAAGCACTTTCAATTAAAACGTATCCATGCAAAAATCAAATGTGTACGAAACGATGTAAAAATTACCAACGTTGAACTTTGTTTTGCGGGCAAAGAGTGAATGTAAATTTTAGCGTATGAAATTTGATGTGTCCAAAAACAATATTGTCTAAAAGAGGCCTCTTGAGAGCACCGTTGTTTGAGGCAACTCCCTTTCGTATTCTATAAAGCACGTTAAACTGTCCTTTTGGAACTATTTATCGTCCAAGCTCACAGAGCTGAGCAGGTCCTTATAAACTGAGCTGGTCGTGCATCTCTTCGGGCTGCTCGCTCGAGCCAAAAATAAGATTTTATAGAAAATTATTGTGCAAACAATGTAGTCGCAATACAACGGGAACAACGTAAATGTGAAAAAGCGGGAATCTCTCGCTTGGCATTGACTGTCGTTTTAAACTGGGAAATGTCAGAAATAAAATGCGTCATGCATTTTAAAGAATCCGAAATAGTTGGGCAATTTTCAAAGTGTTCTATTGTTAGTGTCATATTCATAAAAGTACTAGCTTAACCCAGTGTGCTGCGCTACCCCCATCGTTATAAAATAAAACCGAAAGTATTTACAATATATATTAACAAAAATTTATTTAATTAATTATTAACTAATTATTGCAATGCTTTAGGATATATAATGTTTTTAGTTTTTCCATTTGGAGCATAAACATTATAAATCAGTGGGTTTTACAACACGCGGCATCATCCTCTCTCCATACAACATCTATGGATTTGTACGTTTTTGTAGTTTCGTAGATTGTATTCAGAATGGCATTATTTATGGAGTTAACATCAATGTTTTTGGCAGCAAGTAACGCTCGTTTACATAACCATTCCTTGTTTTTGAAATTGTGTTCAATATCCGGAAATACGCAATTGATCAACTCTTCAATGGATAGTGTCATTTTACAAAAGTCATGTGGAAACGTGATGCATTTTGTTGTTGGATCCGTCGGCATTTTTCCATTTCCTAAATCCAACAACTGCTTTGAAAATCCGGAAGCTGATGCAAAAGACTGGATGATTTCAAGCATGCATTAAGCTCATCAGCTGGCGTTGAACCTATAATAAGCGGCAGTGTTTGGCGAAAATCACCGGCTTACAAAATCAGAGCTCCACCAAATAATCTTTTGTTGCTCTTTGAAATCCTGTAATGTGCGATCGAGGGCCTCTAAAGATTTCTTGTTTTCCATTGTGCACTCATCCCACACTATTATCTTACATGTTTGCAGCACTTTACCCATTGATGAATTTTTCTTAATAATGCATGTGTGCTAGGAATGGTGTCAAAATTTAATGAAGATAGGTTTAGAAGTGTATTAAATATGGTTTTTATTTTGTTTCTATAAAGGGGCGTAAATTTCTATAAAACGTATTTCTGTTCATCACAACTCCATATATGGTAAATATCATCACGTCAAATGGTATTCGAAATAAGCGGATTTATAAATTTTGAGTTGTAGTGCCTGACATTTAGTGATTTTAAATTTTCGGTTAGGCGTGGCATCGCCCCTTTGTCCAATCATAAATTTTTGAACCCAACGACTCATTAATTCAGAACAATAGCCTTCTGACGATCGGTTCAGTAGTTTATTAGATATAACGTTTTTTTACTTTTTCTATAATTTTTCTAATTTCTCTTTTAATTAAGCGTACTTCTAATAAGGCCAACAACCTACATATATACAAAATATTATCGCCGTAGGTCAAAAAATGTCATAGGTAACACGGTTTTAAATTTTGGACTGCATGGGCATGGCATCGCCCCTTTGCTTAGTCACAATTTTATATACCCTAATATCTCTTTCAGGGTCACAGTAACATGCTGTAAAAATTTCAAGGCCATCGGTCAAGTGGTTTGGCCTCCTATCATTCATTTTTAAAAGAACACTTTGTGAATTCCCTAAGTGCTTGTAAATAAGACTTTAAAATTGTATTGTCTTCTACTTTAGTTGATACTTGCATACAATGCGCTGGCCATTAAGCTTATGTCATTTAATGGCGGCTACTGTCTGATTAAAATACTATATGACTTAAATGTCTTACGTACACTAAATTATTAAATGACAAAATATTATTGTAACATTAAGCACAAAAACTTTTGGGTATTTAAAAAAAAGTATCTTTTACAATTTCCTTATTCTTCGGTTGTGGCTCAATATTAAATCCTTTAGCATTTTCTTAATAAGTGCTACAATCGAAGGCTGGCAGCCGAAAAACTGTTTTTATTTTTATTGTTTTTTCTCAGTTTTTTTCACACAATTTTGTTGTGTTTAAGGCGACTGCAAACAATAATTTACTAACTGTGAACGAGCCAGAAATTGTAGTTGAAAATTTTTGTGGAAAATAACGCAAGTTAAGATCTTGCGTATATTAAGCATGACAAAAATAACAAAAACAAGGACAGCATTAAGCGAAGGCTTATACAAAAAAATAAATAAAGGACTGTAGCTGTCATGCTGCAAATAACAACGGAAGATTATTAAAGGAAATGAAAACAAAACCGCCTTATTTTAAAGGATATACGAGTAGACACTAGAGTATGAATTGCTTTCTTCTTCGTTTCGTTTGTTTTTCTTTATAAATAATTATTTTGTTTTTAATCTTGAACATTGAGTATCATTTAAGCAGTTATTTATAATTTGTCGTATAAACAAACGAAAGGCAAAAAAGGGTTTTGTTGTTAGCCCATAAGTGCATAAGGTGCCTTTTAAGGGACGCTCTTTTTTCAACTTTACAGCAACACGAAGAATTAATAATTAAACTTTAGTTTAGCATCTCATCCTCTTGTATGTGTATAACGGGAATAAAAAAATTCGCACCACACGTGCAGGGTATGTAAGAATGAAAAAAATTAACAGTTTGTTGCTTTACCTTATATTATGCTTTACTTATATTTTTTTAATGTATGTTTATTAAAATTAAATTGAGTAGCTGAATTGTTAAAGTTTTAATATATAAATGATTTTAAAAATATTAGCAGTTAGCATTTTTTATTCATGTCCCTTTTAAGGGACAGTATGCTCATTGCTATTCTTACACAGACTTACAGTTGCTAAAATATTGGAGCAGTTAGAATATATAGACGACAACTTGCAAATACCTTCTTTGGATGGAAATGATTAATGAATTATTTTCATAAAATTTTTTCAATTGAAATTTTTAATTTTTCTTACATAGAGGTTTTTATTGATAATTTCTTCATTTCCGTGAAGCTTCTTCGGCAATTGTCAGCTTCTGGAATATGCTCATTTGAAACAATAAGCGATAGTCGAACCGAAAAATGCCCACACCGTCTCGTTTCGGAAATGAAAAAAGATCAAAGAGGATCAACGGACTATCGTTTTTCTGATAATGGCAATATACTCGTCGTACGATGGAAAGAAAATAACAAGCAATGAAATTGGGACGTGAAAGCGTTATGCATGAGAAGAAGGCACCATGCAGATACCCAACCAAAAGTATTTCAACATAACAATCAATGAATGGATGGTGTAGACAAAATGGACCAGTTAATTGCTGTTTATCGGTCACGTATAAGACAACGTAAGTGGTGGTGACCAATTTTTGCATATCTGTTGGATGCTTCCGTTGCTAATGGGTGGCTACTAATGAGAAAGCTGCATCCAAATGAATAAGATTGCTCAAACTTGTTGCAATTCCGTAGTTACATAGCCACTTCTTACCTAGAAACGTAAGGTGTGCCCTCTGTAAGAGGTCACAGACAGTGCTGTCAATCGATATGACGATAGAAATCACATAATAGACTACTCCAAAACGGATAAAATATGTGCAAACTGCGGTAACAAGTCTAATTTCATGTGCAACAAGGGCCTTCACCCAAAAAAAATTTTTCAAATAATTTCACATTTCATATGACGATATTGCATTATGTACCTTATAAGGGGCTACTCCTAAAACCTTTAAAAAAAAATTTATTCAAATAAAACTTCTTAAAATAATTTTAATAGTTGTTTTAAATTACGTGTTCAAAAAAATTCTGTCTAACTGAACAACCTAAACAAAAGCGTTTTTTTAATTCGCATTCTAATGGTTTGTTTCGTATAAATTGTATGCAAATAAGAAGTTTTGACATACAAAAAACGCTTCCGCTCTTATTTAGGTAGCTCAGTAAGAGTACTTGGGGAACTTCATGCACTAATCGGTTAAACGGGGTAAAAAATTAAAAAAAAAAAAACTGGGGAAGTTCAGTTAAAATCTTGGGAAGGACAAAAATATAAACATTTTCTATTAAAAAGCAAAACAACCAAACTTATAAACAGGACAAGATTTTAAGGTTTTTGCTTAAAAACCATTCGTTTAATTAACAATTTATAAATTAATGAATTTTTAATGAATGAGGTGGTTTATGTATTATGTACAGGGTGGCGGATAAGTATGATTTAATTATTGGTTAAATTTTTTTTAACCCTAGAATAGCAAGTTTCTTTTGATGTGACGTTAAACATATGCAAACGTTTATCTTACAACTTTTCTTGAATTTAGCAAAAAGTAAGTTTCTTTTTGAATTGCTACACCTTGATTGACACTTAGACTTTACCGTAGCAAAAGTTATTACATATTAGATACACTATACGACAAATTTTTGTTTAAAGCGCCCTAATGTGTAGTGATTTTTCTAATAAAAATTCTAATGAAAATAATGATAACGTATGTGGAATGAAATATGGACTGATTTTCAACTATCAGTGCAAAAATAAAACAAAATGTAATATAAAAACAAAATATAGAAAAAGTAATGGCACTATCTCTATGTACTTGGCTAGAGATCAGTTCAATAAATTGATAATAAGTAAAAAAAAAAATATCATAAAACGAAATAGAAGGTTTTGTGCAAATAATCCTCATTTAAGAAAATTTGAATTTTTTCGTCACTTTTCTGAAACCCAAATTGAAAAATCGTTTGTTTATAAGACAGTAAAAGCTTTCGAAAGTAAAAAACCGTTTAATAGAAAACGAAGATCCGGTAAAAATGATTGATACAATGCAACCAAACTCGAGCTATGTTGAAGGTAGAAATTGCCGAATATACTTCAAAATCTTACGATGCGTTGACAAATAAATGAAGAGTTACAAATCAGAAGTACGTAGCACATATCAGAGTAGTTAAATATGCAAAGAAACCTGTTCCAGCAGTCTCAGAGAAGAGTCAGTTATCATCAAACATCTAATACGGGCTTTGTTACGAATTTCTTTTGCTGCAGGCTATACATGAATCGTATCATGAATGATGGGAGCTTCTTTGCAATGGACGCTCATGAATGGACACCAATTCAAACTTTTTAGGCTATTTTGAAAATAAATTTCTATAAATAGCGATACGAACCAAGAAAACTAAACTCTTTTATAAATCAAATTAAATGGATGTTCTAGAAAATGCATACAAAGGTGATTCAAGAGGCTATCCGTAGGGTGCCTCAAAATATGAAAAAGCCCATCGATGTGGTCTAGCCACTTTTTGTAAAATAAGTTTAAGTTGTGTATTCTAATAATTGCATATTAATTTCGATTTTTTAATACCTGATATTAATTTTTTGTTACTGCTACTGTGTCAGACCATTTTTTATTCCGCAAACGTTATTTTAAATTTACCAAGTAAATATTGCAGCACAACAGCGAGCTATGTAGTTTATCATACTATTTTAACAAAAAAAATCTTAGTTTTAGCGTCAAAAAATAATCAAAAACAATAAGTCGTAAGTTACAAAGTCCTATTTGTGGGCTTTTTAGAATGTCTAAAGACGTTCAGATTGCATGGATATGTTAACAAAAGTTGTTCAGCTTTACCGTAGCCACAACTTTACCAAATAGAGTTAGTGAAAAATTTCGAACGCCTGTAAGTTATTGAAAAAAACTTTTAACCTCTTTTTTTCAAAAAAGTGCACGAATATATTTTCTTTAATTACATACTTGATTGGTTTGCTTAAAATTCTCACATTCTTTTTCTTTTAATTACTGACTTAAATTACTAGCATTTGCGTTTAGTATTTAGTTCAAACCAGTTAAACAGAAGCAATGCAGATGAAGGCGGTGGCAGGCGGAGGAAATTGACAATAAAGATTACTTACAAAAGTCAAGCATAACAAGTACTAGGAGTGAAATCAAAACGAAATAAAATTAACCCAATAAGCACATTGAAAAATGGCTTTTATTATTGAAGAATTGAAAGGCAACGTCTATATTTGGTATCTCAATACCAGAATGTACTAATAAAATGACCTCACAAGCGCAGCTGTTTGCAGTGATTTTCTTCGTGTGTGACGTTTAGTGTTATTTTTTTTGTTTATTTACTTTATTTAATAAGGCATTTTGAAAATTGCCGCCTCAATTCTAGCAACAAAATGCTTGTTGTTTTTTCTATTGTTTCATTGTTGTAGTGCTGAGGTCACTCTGTTGTTAATACATTTGGCTCAATACAAAGTGAAGAAAAATATTTTATTTATAAAAATTAAAAACATACATACATAAATTCAAAATAAAACTAGATAAAAATATTTTACAAATATTAAAGTAAAATTTGATACAGTACAACTAATATTGTGAATATATTTTATCAAAATATGATTTAATCGTTATAAGGTGACTACCATCATTAATCTTATCATAATATGTTGCTCTTAGAATATGTTTACCACAACCCTGTTTTTTTTTCTATGCGGATTTCACTGGTTGCTTAGACCAGATCATCAGGAAACATTCTCCCAGAAAATTATAGAAAAACCAAAGATATATGCAAGCCAAACTGCAGAGTGCATGGGAATTTCAAACACTTACAAAAGTCTTATCCCTTTCAGACCTAACTGAATCGATTGTGCGGTCTGCCCTTGTTTGCCTCAAATTCATGAAATAATAATTTTTTGTCTATTAACCGGCAAGCAATGATTGTGAGTTCTTGTTTCTGTTTAAAAAAAATAAAAAGAAAAAAACTAACCAGCAGAAATAAAAAACTACAGCTTATGTTTTAT
Organism: Pollenia angustigena; assembly: GCA_930367215.1. NCBI lineage: Eukaryota > Metazoa > Arthropoda > Insecta > Diptera > Polleniidae > Pollenia > Pollenia angustigena. The sequence goes on along the minus strand of OV884059.1, from coordinate 108,350,933 downwards.
TGTGTCTTTCCACAAGTGTAAACATGCGTTCACAAGTAAAGTGTTTTTGTAAAATAATATTGAAGTACGTTTCTAGTTTTAGTAGTGGTAACTGTATAATGAGTATTTGCAACAATTAGGCTCTTTAGTGTTGATATTGTGCATAGTAACAAGGAGTCAGCGCTCAAGAAAATACAGATAGCACAATTGTGATGATCAGACACAACATGACATTTTGTTTTATGCTCACGTTTGTGCTACCTAATAATTTTACAGGGGAATTATGATGTTGGGGCAGTTTTAAAAATTGTTAACGATTCAGATGCTGACATCAGTGTTGATGATAATGTTACTAATGAAACATGGATCCCTTGTAATGTAAATACTGATGCACAAGAAAGTTATGAAAGCTCATGTAATCCAAACACTTTCCTAACACGATTGACCAAACAACTACACCAGTTAAGCAATCATACTCCTCGTACCACCCAGATACAGCGTAACTATCATCAGTTTTTAGATCCAAAATACCAAACAGGCACGTTATATTGAAAAGTTTATCATTTCCGATAACTTTCATAACACCATTACAAAATTTTGAAAGCTTATTTCCAGAAATATACCGAGGCAGTTGTGAAACAAACTAAAATGTATGTATGTGTTGAGTAAACTGGTCATGGCGTGACGTACCAGCAGATATAAAAAGATTTGACTGGTTCGCGATCATGATGTGGTGTCTCAATTTTACCCTGCGATAAGAATGTACTGGGCGAATGGAAGCAAAATTACTGTCGTTTATAACTCCATGTCCCGCGATAAGTTTTTACAGCTCCGTTCATATGCACATTTTGAAGATAACTCCACACCACACTCGACAAATAAGTTTTGGAGAGTTTAACCAAAATATGGTGTTATGATTTGGCAACAGAAATCTCGAATTACTTAATTGATGGGCAGATTATATTTTTTTGGGAAGTTATCTTGAAGTAATTAAGCCAAACCACAATCCGTTGGGCTGAGAAATCTTGTCTGTGCTACTACAAGAGTTGGCTTAGTGAATTTTAAATATTGTAGATTAAAGATTGGGGTATTGATCATGGACCGTTTATATCCATTAATATATATTTCGGACCGACTTTTTACACAAATACTACTGTTTGAAGCATTACACAAGATGGGTTGGTAGCAACAGGTACAAGTATGGCAAATATAGTGCAAAATTCTCTTTGGACAAAGAAATGAGTCGGGGCGAATATCCCAATTTACCAATATCGAAATTGAAGCTGTTTTGAAATGGAAGGACACATAGGCTGTGATAGTCAGTAAAATTGCTAGTAGTGAGATATGCTATCAGTGCGGGGGTTGCGATTTAAATTCCCGCTGGAGACTGGTCGCCTGCAGACAAGCGTAGAGCTCCTCGCGATTAGCATAGGGGGAAAAAGTAAATGTGGAAATGATCCTGTAAGAAAAATTAGTAGATAGAACAAAAACTTGAAACCCCTTTGATTAAATGTTTTATTTCTTATAAGGTAGTAAAGTATCTGCATTTTTTAAGTTTAATAACCGCTAGAAAAGTTCCAAGCTATGTTTTATCATTTCGAAGATTATTTGCAGATATTGACCTAGACCGCACAATTGTGCGATGTCCTGTTTGCCAAAAAGGACCCAGTAGGAATATTTTATGGGTCTATCTTATACAAAATACAAAAATATTTTGTTTGATTTTTATGATTTAGGGTAATTTGAAAGCAATGTAAAGCTTGGGTCTGAAAGGGTTATTTGCAACGATATCAAAGCTTTAATAACACCAACAATAAACAGGGTGTTTATATTTCCTTACATGATTTGTGCAAATGGGCTAACTTGCAAACATTGTTTCATGAAGAGTCTTTTTAACTTTTTGGAGTTTGAAGCAATTAATATCAGCTTGTTAGAAACGTCAATAAAAAAAAAAATTTTAAACTTACGAGGGAAAATTTAGGAAGTTTTTGTAAATAAATTCTCATACATATTTTTGACAGTTCATTTGCGGGGGGCGCAAAAATGAAGAGTTAACAAAGATCTCGAGACTTTTAAGAAATAGCATGAACACCCTTAGGCGTGTTTTCACAACTTACCGATAGCTAAAGGTAGGATTTTATCGGCCGCATAAAAAGTGTTCCATTTTTACAACTTTACTTTAACCTACCAGGTAGAATGAACTTTAATTTACTTTATGGCTCCTTTAGGTTAAAGTAATGTTTTAATAATGGAACACTTTTTATAAGGCTGGTTAAAGTCTACTTTAAGCTATCGGTAATGGGCCTTATAAATGTTATTATTGTAATAAAAGAAGTTTATATTACTCACTTTGGTTTAATAATTTACGTGTGTTTTTACCTGAAAAGACATGAAGAAAAGAAACGTGAATTAATAATGGCAGCTGGTTTATTATAAAAACAAGCAAGAGTTATATATTCGGCTGCGCCGAATCTTTGGTACCCTCCACTGAGAATTCGAATATTGCAGGTGTGAGCTTTATATGAGATAACTAAATTACAAACCAATTTGTGTTAAAATTTACACTTAATCTAAAAAAATGTACATACATGCGTTTTGTTAGAAAGAGTCCAATACCTGCGTGCTCCTTTTTTGAAAGGTATCAGTTGGAGTCGGTGGATAATTTCGTAGATCTTGGAATTCTGCTTGAATCGAAACAAAATTTCATCGCACGTATAACAATGACAGCTAACCAAGGCAGAGGCATGATCGGTTTTGTAAAACATTGGGCTAATGAGTTCCAGGATCCATATGTTACGAAAAGTCTATATACTTCCCTTGTAAGACCTGTTTTGGAGTATGGATCTGTAATATGGGACTCTATATATAAGAAATATTCCGACCAAATTGAATCAGTTCAAAAACATTTTATGAATTTTTGTCTGTGTGGGCTGAACTTTAACCAATGGAATATACCGTCTCATTCTGCAAGACAAGCCCTCATCAAGGTGCCAACTCTAAAGAGCCGTAGAACTGTGATGAACATCTCGTTTATTTTTAACATAATTGTTGGCGACGTATGCTCTGGAAGCCTAAACAACAATATAACATTTAATGCTCCTCAACGCCCATCACGTCATTTGGTTCCGTTATCAGTTAAATTGTTAAGAGCTAATTATGCTAATAGTGATCCGTTAAGAAGGATGTGTATTGAGTTCAACAAGTTTTATAAATCTATTGACTATTCTTCTAGTCCCACTGATATTTTTAAACACATAATTTTTGTAATTTCACATTTGTATGTATTTTTTAAATTAATTTGTATTTAATTAAGAAGTCTGTAAATATTATATTCCATAGACAAATAAATAAATAAATAAAGAAATAAGCTCACTGTTAAATTACAGCCAATTCACATGGAGGCTTTTACGACGTCTCTTTTGGTTTGTTGGTGAGCGGTGTAGAGAAGAAAGAGGTGTAAACAAAACGACTCGTTTTGTGTTTTACGTGTCGTTTTTATTATTTCTCTTTTAACTTTTTCTTTTTACGTTTTATTCTTTTTCTACTTTGAAGTGTGTGGTTGAAAATACAGTGAGACCTCGATTATCGATAAAAGACGGGACCATTCTTGATTATTTATTTTTATTTTTGTGTGTTTCTTATTTAATGTAAATATATTATGTATTATTATGTAAACATGAGGAAAAAAGTAATTTTGGCAGAACATGCTTCCAATACGTTGGGAAATTCTCTTTCTTCGTTTATTTAAATTTGTTTTGATTGTTCATAAGTAAACGAAAAAATATAATTTGTTTATAATTTCGGATAACAGTGCTAATGCCGGATAATAGAGGTAATTTAAATCAATGCAAAAAAAATTTTCATTTTCCAGTTAATTGAAGCTGCCGGTTAATCGAATGACGGTCATACTGTAAATAAAAAAAAGACATGCAACCAAAAATCATTGTCTGAACACAAAGAGATTTTGGAAGTTGCTTAAAAGGGAATCAAGATAAAACGACGTCGTAAAAGCATTCATGTGAATTGAGTGTTATTCGTTGCGGTTTTAGGCGTATTAAAGTCTATTCAAAAAAGTAATTTAAAATTAAATTTGACATTTTCCGAGCTAGCGTCTTTCCAAGTTTCGCATGCGTAAGGAAGGATGGCCTTAAGATTGGAATTAAAAATATTCTGTTACATCGTCAACGATATAATTAAAGCTTTCCGTACTACGAAGATTTTCATTTCATTTCTATTGTAGAGCCCCCATGTACACCCGGGGGTATGTAGATAGATTTTGGTGTTTCATTCCGGGGGGGGGGAATCAAATATGAAATGTGCTTTTAGCTCTCATTTCGTCATAATCGACCTTCTGTGCAAGATAATAAAGAAATTGGAACAGACACGAAGCGTTACAGATGTGGTACGGCCTGTGCATTATCGCAGTGCCGAGAATATCGCTTCTGTTAGTGAAAGTGTGGCGGATAATCCGAATTTGTCGAATCTTGCCTATCATACAGGTTTTTTTATTTTGGCCTACAATCACCCTGATTCAGATTTTTTTGAGCTCCATCGCCAAACCGGATGTCAGAAATCGCCAAACAACGATTTTGTTCAGTGTTTGTAAAATTTTCTTTTTTTTTTAAATTAAATTTTGCATACAAAAAACGCTAGTATAATTTTTCAGTCAAAAATCGCCAAAAACTGAGAAAAAATACAAAAAGGTCGCCGAAATAAATTTTGTTTTGTTTCTGTAATTTTTTTTTTTGAATAACATAAAATGTATTCAGTTAAAAACTTAAATTAAGTACACAAGTCTATAAGATCGTACACTTCAGCCTCACCGATTTCATTGCTGGAGTTTTGACCTACATACTATTAGAATTAAATGGTGACTGAATATAAAATTCACTTAATATGTTTTTTTTATATTAATAATAATAACAATAAATGTCAGGTTTTTAAACAAAATCGCCGATATAATATAAATGGTAAAAATAGCCAAGTTAATCGCCAGTTATAGCAGAAATCGCCAGTCGCCAAATGTGAAATCCCATCGCCAAACACGTTTCAAAATCGCCACGTTTGGCGAGAAATCGCCATATCTGACAGCCCTGCCTACAATTGAAGAATTTGAACTGGACGATATGTGATTTTAACACAACGGCACCACTAGACACACAACATGACTGATTTTTTTATTTTACTTGCTGATGAGGGTTTTGCCATTATTTGCTTAAGTTAAGTAGAACATTTTGTTTATGTTTTTTGCATACGCAACCTGTTTGTAAACGGAATTCTTGTTGCACAAACAATATTTTTTGCGGTTGTTGTTCGTTGGTGTCGTTGCAGTTGTTGTATGGTCACCAGAGAACTACAAAAATAACTATTTTTGTTGATTTAATCATACGCTCAAATTTACATTAACTCCATGCCTGCAAAACAAAGTATCTTTGTTTCTGTTTTGTTTTATTTCTGTTTTCTTTAGAAAAGATTATTAATTAGGCCTCACAATAGGCCTCGCAACCGCACACTTCACCCGCTGGGAATGTAAAAGATAAAAGTAGTCTCACCAACACAATCATAATTGACACCACTGGTTTAGTTTCATTTAAATTTTTTATTTCATGTACTACATAGCAACTGCTGAATACCTATATGAGAAATAATTGCTTGACATTGCATGCTCTTGAAAAAGAGGTAAATATTAAAGAGCCAGTATTGTCCTTTCAAATAAAATAAGCCGCAATATTCCAAAGGAATGGAGCCCTTTAGTTTCAGAAAAAAATAAGCTTGGTGCGGTTTACCAGCTGGTGATATCGTCAAACCTTATTTCGTCAAAAATACCCCAAAATTGGACGTCCGGAATTCGTTTCTTCATGAGAGGTATTTTTTACTTAAATTTCCAGTGGAAATTAATTCATAAACCTTAAGGGAAATCTGCTTAACAAAGCTTTGTTTTCATTTGAATTTTATAACTTTAAAACTGTATATAACTTGTATAAAAAAAGAACAGTAATGTTCCTAAACGACTTTTTTTAGAACCACTGGTATTTACTAGAATTTTCAGGAGAGCTCATAGAAAAAAATATAATAAAAAAATCATAATCTTAAAAAATTAGGTGTTATTGTAAACAATATTTTTTATTTGTTTTATTTTTTTTAGTAATCAAGAAGTGCCAAATTTTCGCTTTTGTTGTTGCTGCAATTTGCCACATTAACTTTAATATTTTACTTACATTTCAGTTTGTGAATTTTGCGAACAGTTTATTTTATTAGCCAAAGAATAAAGAAAGCAAAAAGCAGACAATACAATAACACTAAAAATAACAGAAACATTTACAACCAAATTTCATAAATATTTAATAGAAACAACAAATAAAATGCAAAAAAAAATCTCTTGAGTTTTATTTTAGGGAAAGTCAAAAAGCTGTAAAATAATGTTGTTGAATTTTATTGTGCGTATAACGAGCAATAAATTTGCTAGATTTTCGGAGTCTTTAAATCTATTTACAAAATATTAAAGCATGATTTTAGGCAGAGCAAATTGAAGCAACTTTATTTTAGAGAATAGTTAGAAGGTAAGTAAGTAAAAAAACTTTGCCATATTACTGAAAAGCCAATTGCTCCCTTGTCCATATGGTATAGGGGCTATCCTGGCAAAATCTTGATACCGGAAGCGGATACCAAACTCAAATTTAATATTTAATAATTTTAATATTTAAAAAATATCTGTGGCAAATTTGGACTTCCCAGCTCACATGATATTGCTGCTGTTGTGCTAAAACCATTAATTCATTTATAAACCAATTTTGTTAATTTTCACAAAGAGTATTCTACTTATTTTGTTGATAGTGAAAGTATAAAAATTAAGTTCACAGATTATAAGAAAAACTAAAAATATAAATATTTATAGATAAAAACAAGTAAGAGTGCTGTACTTGGCTATACCGAATCTTTAACTACCTTCAGAACAAAAAGTTCTACAAAAACCGTTCTTTAGATATGATTTATTATGATACAACGCTCCTGCTCCAATCCCACTAACACTTTGTCGTATGTTGTGTTTCGATAGCTAAGATGCTTGTGCCTTATTTGTAAACTTTGACCTTGCTGTTCTCCAGACTTACAAAAATAAAATATATATTGTATGGTGAAACTCCCATTAGTCCAATCCCGCCAAAATTTTGTTGGATATTGTGAATACATTACCATGATGTTTGTACCAAATTGGGAAACTTTGAAAATAAAATAAAAGCAAAATGGGATTTTTTGGAAAAATTAGAGGCAGTCGTGCTTTTTTGCTCATATCTCAGTTATTTGTGGACCGATCAGGCTAAATTTGAAAAGCAAATAATTCCGGACTATGTGTGACATAAATTTATAATTACCAAGTCCAAACCATAAATGGGGTCTTCGGAAAACGAATTTCAACGAGCGCACGGACAGAAGGACAGCATTAAATCAACTTCGCTTCTCATAAGAGCCTAGAATACATATACCTTATTGGGTCTAAGATTAATATTGTAGAATTTACAAACGGATTGCCACCAAACCCTTTCCACCTGCGATGAAGAGTATAACAAGCAAGAGTGCCTTTACCTAACATAATGCTAAGATTCATAGACAGGCGGACAGCTCTCAAGAAACTGTGCTCCCCCTAAAAACCCAGATATATATATATACCTTATAGGGCTTAAGATTAATATTTTAAAAATTACAAATGGTATAGTAAACTTATTTACACCCTTTTCAACTGTGGCTAGAGATCTATGAGTGCAAATTAGAGGCAGTCGTGGATTTTTGCTCACTTTTCAGCCACTTGTGCGCAAGTCTGCTGTATTTGATACTAATACCTACTCCTCATCATATCTGGATTCTTTGGAAACCCATTGCAACATACACACCCAAAGGCGGTAAAACAATTTCGCTCAGAATATATATACTTTATAGGAAATTAGATCAATTGTGTAGAAACTACAAATGAAATGTTAATTTTTATATACTATTTTCACTATTCCCCCTGAGGTATGAAGGGAAATATTTAAAGGATACTCCACCTCTTCGTGTTAAATCCTCTAGCATTTAACTTCATTTGCCAGAGTTTAATATTGGCATATCGCTATAGATCGCATTTGACCAGTCAGTAGCCCCTGGAACTTCGGCCACTGCTGAAAATTGGTTAGGAAACTCTTGGGGCACACGTAACGGTTGTGGTTTGGACTTAAAGTCGAGGGAAGGGAGATCGTAAAAAGTCAAAAAGGCTACTTTTCGACCATTTGTGGGGAAGTTCGCGCTGCTAGCGGATCTTCCTAAAAATTGTTGCTATTCAACATAAACTGCCATCATACCAAGCTGCAGCTGATTTTAGATAGCTCCAGCTCAAAAACAAGGGGCGAGTGTATAAGTCTGTCAAGTTATACACTTAAATTGCCATCTTAACCACATTGGTTGTCACCTAGTGGTTAAGAACAACATTAGATAAGCATGGAAGGTGGTCTTGTTAATCGGCGATATAGAAAATAATACTTTTGCAATAATATGATCAAATATTATCAAATTTTATATTTTATAACATTGTTTAATCTTATAACCCATGTTTTAATACTTCTTAATACATTAGTGTAAGTTTTGTTTTACTTTTCAAATTATAAAAAGTCAGCTAAAAAAGTTTGACTTTAAAGAATAACAACTAGCAAAATCATTGAAAGCCACTCGAGTAGCAATATTAAAAAAAATTTCGAACAGCAGTGTTGATCTAAAAGCCAATTGATTACCGCACAAATAAGAGCCGTTAGAGATGTAAAACCTCTAATATTCATGGCAAAATTCCAGCTTGAACGCTATAAACAGCGCCACTTACTACCCGAATATGCCTGAAACAAATTAAATGATCTTTAATTAGAGGAACTAGAATAAACCTTAAGCGAACCCATCATGTTTGTTTAAAGCCAGAATTGGCAAAACTCGGCTACATTTTGTACGACCAGTTATGGAAATCAGCAAAAAAGCAAAAGTTTTTAAAAATAATTGTAAAAATAACAGGTCACATATGAAGGTTAACTAAAGAAATGTTTAAAGGAGGGCTATTTTTACGTTCAATGATTGTAGAAATGCAATGTGTTTTTTAAAGGTTTCCATAGTCAGCGTTTTAAACATTAAAGTTTGTTATTAATAAAATATTAAAATATTGGTCCTAGACCCATCTTAGAGTTTACCGATCGACACAGAATCACCTTCTTATTCAAACTAACGATGTCCTATAGCTGGCTGGTTGTCCATGTAACCTTGTACGCCAAGTATGGGTCGCAATTTTGGAGATAGGTTCATATTAGAACAAGAACCAAGCCTTATGAAAATGGGCCGAATCGTAGGACCACGAGGGAAGATAAGGGCAATTTCTGCCTCTCAAAAACTAAAAACCCGATTTTAATGAAATAAAAAAATAGATAGATCCATATTTATATCGACACATAAGCTAAGGATTTTTTTAAAAATAGGACACCAGGGGAGATTGGGGAAATTTCAATTTCAAATTTAAAACATAGATAGATCCCTATTCATACAGCCATACACTCTCTAAAATTTGTTTTTAAATACTGTGGTGTGGGGTATCATATGGTCGGGCTTCACCATATGATACCCTTTCTTAGTTGTTAAAATATTGACTTTGTACCTTGCAAGTACGTTATTTTCGCATATGTTAACAATTGTCTGGAGGTAAATATTTGCTTAAACAAACTTTTTCAAACAAGTTTGTAAAGTCACTGCAGTATGTGCCAGTCCTATAAGAACAATTTTGCAAGGATTTTCAAGCAAATACACTTTATAAAAATAGATATTTAATAAACAGAATCCAAAAGCAAAACTAAAGTTTTTCATTTATTAATATATTTATTTCTAAAGCAATCAGGAATTTTATTTATTAGTTCATATTATATTTAACACATAATCTTATTGCAATTATCCAACTTTGAGTTTAATTAGTAAGCAGAGGATTTAGAAAAAAAATTAATTTCCTTACACTAATTTCTTTATTTTGTTTTCTTAACATTTACCTGCTTCCACCAGCTCTTAACTACAGAACTAAAATCTTTTTTCATTCAATTAAGTTGCAAGCTAAATTTATTTTCTTTGTTGCACAAACCCAACTCAGTTGCATTGTACTAGCATTTTTCTTTATTTCATCATTTTTACTTTTTTTTTAAACTAAAACGTATTAGCTGCGAAATCCGCCTTTGACAGAAGACTTAAAAACGAAACGAAAAACGATAAGAAAGACTATAAAGCGAAAACAAAGACTACAAAGCGAAAGAAAATGCTAAAGGGGTTTTCACTTAAAAAAAAACCATAGTATTTAAACATTTGTTGAAAAGAATTCCTCTTTTAAAACAAGGATTTGTTATGGTTCTCTGACTTGCACTACAACTAAGATTTTAATTGAAAACTCATCAACCGCTTTCGTTTTATTTAACTCAAGTGCGTACTACAATGAATTTAGTCAAATACAGTTTCTCCTTTTTATTTGGATTTGTGAGCATTTTAATTTATATTTGAAAGGGGAAAACATTTTTGTAGTTTTTCTTTTTTTAAGTTTGATGACTAAGTTTTCATCATAAAAGATTGACTAGAATCGAAACTCCTTAAAAACAAAATAAAACAAGTAATAAGCAGCTTAGTCGGTCAATCCCGACCATTTGATACCCTACACCACATATATTTGCAGAAACATTTTCGAGACTATATCATATTTTGCACACTTGGGCATTCATGACCATGCCAAATAAAAATTATGTTATGAGGTACAGATTCCCTTTAAAAGTTCCTTGAGCCGGATATGATCTTAAATGATTTTATAGTTGCCAAATTTTCTTTATTTTTGCTCCAACTCTAATATGTGCAATTCACAAGCTAGTAGTAACGTCGTATTCGTTGTTTAATAGTATAATAATACAATTTTGTATTTTTGTTGTTGGTAACTACCATACAAAAGTATTTTCGCATTATAAGATGGATTTTTATGTGTTTTAAAAAATGTCGTATTCATGCCAGGCCTTTAAATCCGTTTTTCTGGCAAACTAGAAGAGGTAGAGCAAAAAACCCGTAAATCTGTGATCACTAGTATTTTCCACTAAAAACTGATATTCTAAGGAATTTTATATGAAAAACTTTAAATGCGTTTTTCTTGAAAACTAGAAGAGCTAGAGCAAAAATAACGAAATTCTGCGATCACTAGTATTTCCATATAAAAATTGATTTTCTAAGGAATTTTGTATGAAAAACTTTAAATGCGTTTTTCTTGAAGCAAAAATAACGAAACTCTGTGATCACTAGTATTTCCATATAAAAATTGATTTTCTAAGGACTATTCTATGAAAAACTTTAAATGCGTTTTTCTTGAAAACTAGAAGAGCTAGAGCAAAAATAACGAAATTCTGTGATCACTAAAATTTCCATATAAAAATTGATTTTCTAAGGAATTTTTTATGAAAAACTTTAAATGCGTTTTTCTTGAAAACTAGAAGAGCTAGAGCAAAAATAACGAAATTCTGTGATCACTAGTATTTCCATATAAAAATAGATTTTCTAAGGAATTTTGTATGAAAAACTTAAAATGCGTAAAGAGCTAGAGCAAAAATAACGAAATTCTGTGATCACTAAAATTTCCATATAAAAATTGATTTTCTAAGGAATTTTTTATGAAAAACTTTAAATGCGTTTTTCTTGAAAACTAGAAGAGCTAGAGCAAAAATAACGAAATTCTGTGATCACTAGTATTTCCATATAAAAATTGATTTTCTAAGGAATTTTTTATGAAAAACCTTAAATGCGTTTTTCTTGAAAACTAGAAGAGCTAGAGCAAAAATAACGAAATTCTGTGATCACTAATATTTCCATATAAAAATTGATTTTCTAAGGAATTTTGTATGAAAAACTTAAAATGCGTAAAGAGCTAGAGCAAAAATAACGAAATTCTGTGATCACTAAAATTTCCATATAAAAATTGATTTTCTAAGGAATTTTTTATGAAAAACTTTAAATGCGTTTTTCTTGAAAACTAGAAGAGCTAGAGCAAAAATAACGAAATTCTGTGTTCACTAGTATTTCCATATAAAAATTGAAAACTTTAAATGCGAAATTCTGTGATCACAAAATTTCCATATAAAAATTGATTTTCTAAGGAATTTTTTATGAAAAACTTTAAATGCGTTTTTCTTGAAAACTAGAAGAGCTAGAGCAAAAATAACGAAATTCTGTGATCACTAGTATTTCCATATAAAAATTGATTTTCTAAGGAATTTTGTATGAAAAACTTTAAATGCGTTTTTCTTGAAAACTAGAAGAGCTAGAGCAAAAATAACGAAATTCTGTGATCACTAGTATTTCCATATAAAAATTGATTTTCTAAGGAATTTTGTATGAAAAACTTTAAATGCGTTTTTCTTGAAAACTAGAAGAGCTAGAGCAAAAATAACGAAATTCTGTGATCACTAGTATTTCCATATAAAAATTGATTTTCTAAGGAATTTTGTATGAAAAACTTTAAATGCGTTTTTCTTGAAAACTAGAAGAGCTAGAGCAAAAATAACGAAATTCTGTGATCACTAGTATTTCCATATAAAAATTGATTTTCTAAGCAATTTTGTATGAAAAACTTTAAATGCGTTTTTCTTGAAAACTAGAAGAGCTAGAGCAAAAATAACGAAATTCTGTGATCACTAAAATTTCCATATAAAAATTGATTTTCTAAGGAATTTTTTATGAAAAACTTTAAATGCGTTTTTCTTGAAAACTAGAAGAGCTAGAGCAAAAATAACGAAATTCTGTGATCACTAAAATTTCCATATAAAAATTGATTTTCTAAGGAATTTTTTATGAAAAACTTTAAATGCGTTTTTCTTGAAAACTAGAAGAGCTAGAGCAAAAATAACGAAATTCTGCGATCACTAGTATTTCCATATAAAAATTGATTTTCTAAGGAATTTTGTATGAAAAACTTTAAATGCGTTTTTCTTGAAGCAAAAATAACGAAACTCTGTGATCACTAGTATTTCCATATAAAAATTGATTTTCTAAGGACTATTCTATGAAAAACTTTAAATGCGTTTTTCTTGAAAACTAGAAGAGCTAGAGCAAAAATAACGAAATTCTGTGATCACTAAAATTTCCATATAAAAATTGATTTTCTAAGGAATTTTTTATGAAAAACTTTAAATGCGTTTTTCTTGAAAACTAGAAGAGCTAGAGCAAAAATAACGAAATTCTGTGATCACTAGTATTTCCATATAAAAATTGATTTTCTAAGGAATTTTTTATGAAAAACCTTAAATGCGTTTTTCTTGAAAACTAGAAGAGCTAGAGCAAAAATAACGAAATTCTGTGATCACTAATATTTCCATATAAAAATTGATTTTCTAAGGAATTTTGTATGAAAAACTTAAAATGCGTAAAGAGCTAGAGCAAAAATAACGAAATTCTGTGATCACTAAAATTTCCATATAAAAATTGATTTTCTAAGGAATTTTTTATGAAAAACTTTAAATGCGTTTTTCTTGAAAACTAGAAGAGCTAGAGCAAAAATAACGAAATTCTGTGATCACTAGTATTTCCATATAAAAATTGAAAACTTTAAATGCGAAATTCTGTGATCACAAAATTTCCATATAAAAATTGATTTTCTAAGGAATTTTTTATGAAAAACTTTAAATGCGTTTTTCTTGAAAACTAGAAGAGCTAGAGCAAAAATAACGAAATTCTGTGATCACTAGTATTTCCATATAAAAATAGATTTTCTAAGGAATTTTGTATGAAAAACTTTAAATGCGTTTTTCTTGAAGCAAAAATAACGAAACTCTGTGATCACTACTATTTCCATATAAAAATTGATTTTCTAAGGACTATTCTTTAAAAAACTTTAAATGCGTTTTTCTTGAAAACTAGAAGAGCTAGAGCAAAAATAACGAAATTCTGTGATCACTAAAATTTCCATATAAAAATGGATTTTCTAAGGAATTTTTTATGAAAAACTTTAAATGCGTTTTTCTTGAAAACTAGAAGAGCTAGAGCAAAAATAACGAATTTTGTATGAAAAACTTTAAATGCGTTTTTCTTGAAGCAAAAATAACGAAACTCTGTGATCACTAGTATTTCCATATAAAAATTGATTTTCTAAGGAATTTTTTATGAAAAACTTTAAATGCGTTTTTCTTGAAAACTAGAAGAGCTAGAGCAAAAATAACGAAATTCTGTGATCACTAGTATTTCCATATAAAAATTGATTTTCTAAGGAATTTTTTATGAAAAACTTTTAATGCGTTTTTCTTGAAAACTAGAAGAGCTAGAGCAAAAATAACGAAATTCTGTGATCACTAGTATTTCCATATAAAAATTGATTTTCTAAGGCGTTTTTCTTGAAAACTAGAAGAGCTAGAGCAAAAATAACGAAATTCTGTGAACACTAGTATTTCCATATAAAAATTGATTTTCTAAGGAATTTTTTATGAAAAACCTTAAATGCGTTTTTCTTGAAAACTAGAAGAGCTAGAGCAAAAATAACGAAATTCTGTGATCACTAGTATTTCCATATAAAAATTGATTTTCTAAGGAATTTTTTATGAAAAACCTTAAATGCGTTTTTCTTGAAAACTAGAAGAGCTAGAGCAAAAATAACGAAATTCTGTGATCACTAGTATTTCCATATAAAAATTGATTTTCTAAGGAATTTTGTATGAAAAACTTTTAATGCGTTTTTCTTGAAAACTAGAAGAGCTAGAGCAAAAATAACGAAATTCTGTGATCACTAGTATTTCCATATAAAAATTGATTTTCTAAGGAATTTTTTATGAAAAACTTTAAATGCGTTTTTCTTGAAAACTAGAAGAGCTAGAGCAAAAATAACGAAATTCTGTGATCACTAGTATTTCCATATAAAAATTGATTTTCTAAGGACTATTCTATGAAAAACTTCTTGAAAACTAGAAGAGCTAGAGAAAAAATAACGAAATTCTGTGAACACTAGTATTTCCATATAAAAATTGATTTTCTAAGGAATTTTTTATGAGAAACCTTAAATGCGTTTTTCTTGAAAACTAGAAGAGCTAGAGCAAAAATAACGAAATTCTGTGATCACTAGTATTTCCATATAAAAATTGATTTTCTAAGGAATTTTGTATGAAAAACTTTTAATGCGTTTTTCTTGAAAACTAGAAGAGCTAGAGCAAAAATAACGAAATTCTGTGATCACTAGTATTTCCATATAAAAATTGATTTTCTAAGGAATTTTTTATGAAAAACTTTAAATGCGTTTTTCTTGAAAACTAGAAGAGCTAGAGCAAAAATAACGAAATTCTGTGATCACTAGTATTTCCATATAAAAATTGATTTTCTAAGGACTATTCTATGAAAAACTTCTTGAAAACTAGAAGAGCTAGAGAAAAAATAACGAAATTCTGTGAACACTAGTATTTCCATATAAAAATTGATTTTCTAAGGAATTTTTTATGAAAAACCTTAAATGCGTTTTTCTTGAAAACTAGAAGAGCTAGAGCAAAAATAACGAAATTCTGTGATCACTAGTATTTCCATATAAAAATTGATTTTCTAAGGACTATTCTATGAAAAACTTCTTGAAAACTAGAAGAGCTAGAGAAAAAATAACGAAATTCTGTGAACACTAGTATTTCCATATAAAAATTGATTTTCTAAGGAATTTTTTATGAAAAACCTTAAATGCGTTTTTCTTGAAAACTAGAAGAGCTAGAGCAAAAATAACGAAATTCTGTGATCATTAATATTTCCATATAAAAATTGATTTTCTAAGGACTATTCTATGAAAAACTTTTAATGCGTTTTTCTTGAAAACTAGAAGAGCTAGAGCAAAAATAACGAAATTCTGTGATCACTAGTATTTCCATATAAAAATTGATTTTCTAAGGACTATTCTATGAAAAACTTTTAATGCGTTTTTCTTGAAAACTAGAAGAGCTAGAGCAAAAATAACGAAATTCTGTGATCACTAGTATTTCCATATAAAAATTGATTTTCTAAGGACTATTCTATGAAAAACTTTTAATGCGTTTTTCTTGAAAACTAGAAGAGCTAGAGCAAAAATAACGAAATTCTGTGATCACTAGTATTTCCATATAACAATTGATTTTCTAAGCACTATTCTATGAAAAACTTTTAATGCGTTTTTCTTGAAAACTAGAAGAGCTAGAGCAAAAATAACGAAATTCTGTGTTCACTAGTATTTCCATATAAAAATTGAAAACTTTAAATGCGAAATTCTGTGATCACAAAATTTCCATATAAAAATTGATTTTCTAAGGAATTTTTTATGAAAAACTTTAAATGCGTTTTTCTTGAAAACTAGAAGAGCTAGAGCAAAAATAACGAAATTCTGTGATCACTAGTATTTCCATATAAAAATTGATTTTCTAAGGAATTTTGTATGAAAAACTTTAAATGCGTTTTTCTTGAAAACTAGAAGAGCTAGAGCAAAAATAACGAAATTCTGTGATCACTAGTATTTCCATATAAAAATTGATTTTCTAAGGAATTTTGTATGAAAAACTTTAAATGCGTTTTTCTTGAAAACTAGAAGAGCTAGAGCAAAAATAACGAAATTCTGTGATCACTAGTATTTCCATATAAAAATTGATTTTCTAAGGAATTTTGTATGAAAAACTTTAAATGCGTTTTTCTTGAAAACTAGAAGAGCTAGAGCAAAAATAACGAAATTCTGTGATCACTAGTATTTCCATATAAAAATTGATTTTCTAAGCAATTTTGTATGAAAAACTTTAAATGCGTTTTTCTTGAAAACTAGAAGAGCTAGAGCAAAAATAACGAAATTCTGTGATCACTAAAATTTCCATATAAAAATTGATTTTCTAAGGAATTTTTTATGAAAAACTTTAAATGCGTTTTTCTTGAAAACTAGAAGAGCTAGAGCAAAAATAACGAAATTCTGTGATCACTAAAATTTCCATATAAAAATTGATTTTCTAAGGAATTTTTTATGAAAAACTTTAAATGCGTTTTTCTTGAAAACTAGAAGAGCTAGAGCAAAAATAACGAAATTCTGCGATCACTAGTATTTCCATATAAAAATTGATTTTCTAAGGAATTTTGTATGAAAAACTTTAAATGCGTTTTTCTTGAAGCAAAAATAACGAAACTCTGTGATCACTAGTATTTCCATATAAAAATTGATTTTCTAAGGACTATTCTATGAAAAACTTTAAATGCGTTTTTCTTGAAAACTAGAAGAGCTAGAGCAAAAATAACGAAATTCTGTGATCACTAAAATTTCCATATAAAAATTGATTTTCTAAGGAATTTTTTATGAAAAACTTTAAATGCGTTTTTCTTGAAAACTAGAAGAGCTAGAGCAAAAATAACGAAATTCTGTGATCACTAGTATTTCCATATAAAAATTGATTTTCTAAGGAATTTTTTATGAAAAACCTTAAATGCGTTTTTCTTGAAAACTAGAAGAGCTAGAGCAAAAATAACGAAATTCTGTGATCACTAATATTTCCATATAAAAATTGATTTTCTAAGGAATTTTGTATGAAAAACTTAAAATGCGTAAAGAGCTAGAGCAAAAATAACGAAATTCTGTGATCACTAAAATTTCCATATAAAAATTGATTTTCTAAGGAATTTTTTATGAAAAACTTTAAATGCGTTTTTCTTGAAAACTAGAAGAGCTAGAGCAAAAATAACGAAATTCTGTGATCACTAGTATTTCCATATAAAAATTGAAAACTTTAAATGCGAAATTCTGTGATCACAAAATTTCCATTTAAAAATTGATTTTCTAAGGAATTTTTTATGAAAAACTTTAAATGCGTTTTTCTTGAAAACTAGAAGAGCTAGAGCAAAAATAACGAAATTCTGTGATCACTAGTATTTCCATATAAAAATAGATTTTCTAAGGAATTTTGTATGAAAAACTTTAAATGCGTTTTTCTTGAAGCAAAAATAACGAAACTCTGTGATCACTACTATTTCCATATAAAAATTGATTTTCTAAGGACTATTCTTTAAAAAACTTTAAATGCGTTTTTCTTGAAAACTAGAAGAGCTAGAGCAAAAATAACGAAATTCTGTGATCACTAAAATTTCCATATAAAAATGGATTTTCTAAGGAATTTTTTATGAAAAACTTTAAATGCGTTTTTCTTGAAAACTAGAAGAGCTAGAGCAAAAATAACGAATTTTGTATGAAAAACTTTAAATGCGTTTTTCTTGAAGCAAAAATAACGAAACTCTGTGATCACTAGTATTTCCATATAAAAATTGATTTTCTAAGGAATTTTTTATGAAAAACTTTAAATGCGTTTTTCTTGAAAACTAGAAGAGCTAGAGCAAAAATAACGAAATTCTGTGATCACTAGTATTTCCATATAAAAATTGATTTTCTAAGGAATTTTTTATGAAAAACTTTTAATGCGTTTTTCTTGAAAACTAGAAGAGCTAGAGCAAAAATAACGAAATTCTGTGATCACTAGTATTTCCATATAAAAATTGATTTTCTAAGGAATTTTTTATGAAAAACTTTAAATGCGTTTTTCTTGAAAACTAGAAGAGCTAGAGCAAAAATAACGAAATTCTGTGAACACTAGTATTTCCATATAAAAATTGATTTTCTAAGGAATTTTTTATGAAAATCCTTAAATGCGTTTTTCTTGAAAACTAGAAGAGCTAGAGCAAAAATAACGAAATTCTGTGATCACTAGTATTTCCATATAAAAATTGATTTTCTAAGGAATTTTTTATGAAAAACCTTAAATGCGTTTTTCTTGAAAACTAGAAGAGCTAGAGCAAAAATAACGAAATTCTGTGATCACTAGTATTTCCATATAAAAATTGATTTTCTAAGGAATTTTGTATGAAAAACTTTTAATGCGTTTTTCTTGAAAACTAGAAGAGCTAGAGCAAAAATAACGAAATTCTGTGATCACTAGTATTTCCATATAAAAATTGATTTTCTAAGGAATTTTCTATGAAAAACTTTAAATGCGTTTTTCTTGAAAACTAGAAGAGCTAGAGCAAAAATAACGAAATTCTGTGATCACTAGTATTTCCATATAAAAATTGATTTTCTAAGGACTATTCTATGAAAAACTTCTTGAAAACTAGAAGAGCTAGAGAAAAAATAACGAAATTCTGTGAACACTAGTATTTCCATATAAAAATTGATTTTCTAAGGAATTTTTTATGAAAAACCTTAAATGCGTTTTTCTTGAAAACTAGAAGAGCTAGAGCAAAAATAACGAAATTCTGTGATCACTAGTATTTCCATATAAAAATTGATTTTCTAAGGAATTTTGTATGAAAAACTTTTAATGCGTTTTTCTTGAAAACTAGAAGAGCTAGAGCAAAAATAACGAAATTCTGTGATCACTAGTATTTCCATATAAAAATTGATTTTCTAAGGAATTTTTTATGAAAAACTTTAAATGCGTTTTTCTTGAAAACTAGAAGAGCTAGAGCAAAAATAACGAAATTCTGTGATCACTAGTATTTCCATATAAAAATTGATTTTCTAAGGACTATTCTATGAAAAACTTCTTGAAAACTAGAAGAGCTAGAGAAAAAATAACGAAATTCTGTGAACACTAGTATTTCCATATAAAAATTGATTTTCTAAGGAATTTTTTATGAAAAACCTTAAATGCGTTTTTCTTGAAAACTAGAAGAGCTAGAGCAAAAATAACGAAATTCTGTGATCACTAGTATTTCCATATAAAAATTGATTTTCTAAGGACTATTCTATGAAAAACTTCTTGAAAACTAGAAGAGCTAGAGAAAAAATAACGAAATTCTGTGAACACTAGTATTTCCATATAAAAATTGATTTTCTAAGGAATTTTTTATGAAAAACCTTAAATGCGTTTTTCTTGAAAACTAGAAGAGCTAGAGCAAAAATAACGAAATTCTGTGATCATTAATATTTCCATATAAAAATTGATTTTCTAAGGACTATTCTATGAAAAACTTTTAATGCGTTTTTCTTGAAAACTAGAAGAGCTAGAGCAAAAATAACGAAATTCTGTGATCACTAGTATTTCCATATAAAAATTGATTTTCTAAGGACTATTCTATGAAAAACTTTTAATGCGTTTTTCTTGAAAACTAGAAGAGCTAGAGCAAAAATAACGAAATTCTGTGATCACTAGTATTTCCATATAAAAATTGATTTTCTAAGGACTATTCTATGAAAAACTTTTAATGCGTTTTTCTTGAAAACTAGAAGAGCTAGAGCAAAAATAACGAAATTCTGTGATCACTAGTATTTCCATATAAAAATTGATTTTCTAAGGAATTTTTTATGAAAAACCTTAAATGCGTTTTTCTTGAAAACTAGAAGAGCTAGAGCAAAAATAACGAAATTCTGTGATCATTAGTATTTCCATATAAAAATTGATTTTCTAAGGACTATTTTATGAAAAACTTTTAATGCGTTTTTCTTGAAAACTAGAAGAGCTAGAGCAAAAATAACGAAATTCTGTGATCACTAGTATTTCCATATAAAAATTGATTTTCTAAGGACTATTCTATGAAAAACTTTTAATGCATTTTTCTTGAAAACTAGAAGAGCTAGAGCAAAAATAACGAAATTCTGTGATCACTAGTATTTCCATATAAAAATTGATTTTCTAAGGAATTTTTTATGAAAAACCTTAAATGCGTTTTTCTTGAAAACTAGAAGAGCTAGAGCAAAAATAACGAAATTCTGTGATCACTAGTATTTCCATATAAAAATTGATTTTCTAAGGACTATTCTATGAAAAACTTTTAATGCGTTTTTCTTGAAAACTAGAAGAGCTAGAGCAAAAATAACGAAATTCTGTGATCACTAGTATTTCCACATAAAAATTGATTTTCTAAGGAATTTTTTATGAAAAACCTTAAATGCGTTTTTCTTGAAAACTAGAAGAGCTAGAGCAAAAATAACGAAATTCTGTGATCATTAGTATTTCCATATAAAAATTGATTTTCTAAGGACTATTTTATGAAAAACTTTTAATGCGTTTTTCTTGAAAACTAGAAGAGCTAGAGCAAAAATAACGAAATTCTGTGATCACTAGTATTTCCATATAAAAATTGATTTTCTAAGGACTATTCTATGAAAAACTTTTAATGCGTTTTTCTTGAAAACTAGAAGAGCTAGAGCAAAAATAACGAAATTCTGTGATCACTAGTATTTCCATATAAAAATTGATTTTCTAAGGACTATTCTATGAAAAACTTTTAATGCGTTTTTCTTGAAAACTAGAAGAGCTAGAGCAAAAATAACGAAATTCTGTGATCACTAGTATTTCCATATAAAAATTGATTTTCTAAGGACTATTCTATGAAAAACTTTTAATGCGTTTTTCTTGAAAACTAGAAGAGCTAGAGCAAAAATAACGAAATTCTGTGATCACTAGTATTTCCATATAAAAATTGATTTTCTAAGGAATTTTTTTTGAAAAACCTTAAATGCGTTTTTCTTGAAAACTAGAAGAGCTAGAGCAAATATAACGAAATTCTGTGATCACTAGTATTTCCATATAAAAATTGATTTTCTAAGGACTATTCTATGAAAAACTTTTAATGCGTTTTTCTTGAAAACTAGAAGAGCTAGAGCAAAAATAACGAAATTCTGTGATCACTAGTATTTCCATATAAAAATTGATTTTCTAAGGACTATTCTATGAAAAACTTTTAATGCGTTTTTCTTGAAAACTAGAAGAGCTAGAGCAAAAATAACGAAATTCTGTGATCACTAGTATTTCCATATAAAAATTGATTTTCTAAGGAATTTTTTATGAAAAACCTTAAATGCGTTTTTCTTGAAAACTAGAAGAGCTAGAGCAAAAATAACGAAATTCTGTGATCATTAGTATTTCCATATAAAAATTGATTTTCTAAGGACTATTCTATGAAAAACTTTTAATGCCATTTTCTTGAAAACTAGAAGAGCTAGAGCAAAAATAACGAAATTCTGTGATCACTAGTATTTCCATATAAAAATTGATTTTCTAAGGACTATTCTATGAAAAACTTTTAATGCGTTTTTCTTGAAAACTAGAAGAGCTAGAGCAAAAATAACGAAATTCTGTGATCACTAGTATTTCCATATAAAAATTGATTTTCTAAGGAATTTTTTATGAAAAACCTTAAATGCGTTTTTCTTGAAAACTAGAAGAGCTAGAGCAAAATTAACGAAATTCTGTGATCACTAGTATTTCCATATAAAAATTGATTTTCTAAGGACTATTCTATGAAAAACTTTTAATGCGTTTTTCTTGAAAACTAGAAGAGCTAGAGCAAAAATAACGAAATTCTGTGATCACTAGTATTTCCATATAAAAATTGATTTTCTAAGGACTATTCTATGAAAAACTTTTAATGCGTTTTTCTTGAAAACTAGAAGAGCTAGAGCAAAAATAACGAAATTCTGTGATCACTTGTATTTCCATATAAAAATTGATTTTCTAAGGACTATTCTATGAAAAACTTTTAATGCGTTTTTCTTGAAAACTAGAAGAGCTAGAGCAAAAATAACGAAATTCTGTGATCACTAGTATTTCCATATAAAAATTGATTTTCTAAGGAATTTTTTATGAAAAACCTTAAATGCGTTTTTCTTGAAAACTAGAAGAGCTAGAGCAAAAATAACGAAATTCTGTGATCACTAGTATTTCCATATAAAAATTGATTTTCTAAGGACTATTCTATGAAAAACTTTTAATGCGTTTTTCTTGAAAACTAGAAGAGCTAGAGCAAAAATAACGAAATTCTGTGATCACTAGTATTTCCATATAAAAATTGATTTTCTAAGGAATTTTTTATGAAAAACCTTAAATGCGTTTTTCTTGAAAACTAGAAGAGCTAGAGCAAAATTAACGAAATTCTGTGATCACTAGTATTTCCATAAAAATTGATTTTCTAAGGACTATTCTATGAAAAACTTTTAATGCGTTTTTCTTGAAAACTAGAAGAGCTAGAGCAAAAATAACGAAATTCTGTGATCACTAGTATTTCCATATAAAAATTGATTTTCTAAGGACTATTCTATGAAAAACTTTAAATGCGTTTTCTTGAAAACTAGAAGAGCTAGAGCAAAAATAACGAAATTCTGTGATCACTAGTATTTCCATATAAAAATTGATTTTCTAAGGACTATTCTATGAAAAACTTTTAATGCGTTTTTCTTGAAAACTAGAAGAGCTAGAGCAAAAATAACGAAATTCTGTGATCACTAGTATTTCCATATAAAAATTGATTTTCTAAGGACTATTCTATGAAAAACTTTTAATGCGTTTTTCTTGAAAACTAGAAGAGCTAGAGCAAAAATAACGAAATTCTGTGATCACTAGTATTTCCATATAAAAATTGATTTTCTAAGGACTATTGTATGAAAAACTTTTAATGTGTTTTTCTTGAAAACTAGAAGAGCTAGAGCAAAAATAACGAAATTCTGTGATCACTAGTATTTCCATATAAAAATGGATTTTCTAAGGAATTTTTTATGAAAAACCTTAAATGCGTTTTTCTTGAAAACTAGAAGAGCTAGAGCAAAAATAACGAAATTCTGTGATCACTAGTATTTCCATATAAAAATTGATTTTCTAAGGACTATTCTATGAAAAACTTTTAATGCGTTTTTCTTGAAAACTAGAAGAGCTAGAGCAAAAATAACGAAATTCTGTGATCACTAGTATTTCCATATAAAAATTGATTTTCTAAGGACTATTCTATGAAAAACTTTTAATGCGTTTTTCTTGAAAACTAGAAGAGCTAGAGCAAAAATAACGAAATTCTGTGATCACTAGTATTTCCATATAAAAATTGATTTTCTAAGGTCTATTCTATGAAAAACTCTTAATGCGTTTTTCTTGAAAACTAGAAGAGCTAGAGCAAAAATAACGAAATTCTGTGATCACTAGTATTTCCATATAAAAATTGATTTTCTAAGGAATTTTTTATGAAAAACCTTAAATGCGTTTTTCTTGAAAACTAGAAGAGCTAGAGCAAAAATAACGAAATTCTGTGATCACTAGTATTTCCATATAAAAATTGATTTTCTAAGGACTATTCTATGAAAAACTTTTAATGCGTTTTTCTTGAAAACTAGAAGAGCTAGAGCAAAAATAACGAAATTCTGTGATCACTAGTATTTCCATATAAAAATTGATTTTCTAAGGAATTTTTTATGAAAAACCTTAAATGCGTTTTTCTTGAAAACTAGAAGAGCTAGAGCAAAAATAACGAAATTCTGTGATCACTAGTATTTCCATATAAAAATTGATTTTCTAAGGACTATTCTATGAAAAACTTTTAATGCGTTTTTCTTGAAAACTAGAAGAGCTAGAGCAAAAATAACGAAATTCTGTGATCACTAGTATTTCCATATTAAAATTGATTTTCTAAGGTCTTTTCTATGAAAAACTCTTAATGCGTTTTTCTTGAAAACTAGAAGAGCTAGAGCAAAAATAACGAAATTCTGTGATCACTAGTATTTCCATATAAAAATTGATTTTCTAAGGACTATTCTATGAAAAACTTTTAATGCGTTTTTCTTGAAAACTAGAAGAGCTAGAGCAAAAATAACGAAATTCTGTGATCACTAGTATTTCCATATAAAAATTGATTTTCTAAGGACTATTCTATGAAAAACTTTTAATGCGTTTTTCTTGAAAACTAGAAGAGCTAGAGCAAAAATAACGAAATTCTGTAATCACTAGTATTTCCATATAAAAATTGATTTTCTAAGGAATTTTTTATGAAAAACCTTAAATGCGTTTTTCTTGAAAACAAGAAGAGCTAGAGCAAAAATAACGAAATTCTGTGATCACTAGTATTTCCATATAAAAATTGATTTTCTAAGGACTATTCTATGAAAAACTTTTAATGCGTTTTTCTTGAAAACTAGAAGAGCTAGAGCAAAAATAACGAAATTCTGTGATCACTAGTATTTCCATATAAAAATTGATTTTCTAAGGAATTTTTAATGAAAAACCTTAAATGCGTTTTTCTTGAAAACTAGAAGAGCTAGAGCAAAAATAACGAAATTCTGTGATCACTAGTATTTCCATATAAAAATTGATTTTCTAAGGACTATTCTATGAAAAACTTTTAATGCGTTTTTCTTGAAAACTAGAAGAGCTAGAGCAAAAATAACGAAATTCTGTGATCACTAGTATTTCCATATAAAAATTGATTTTCTAAGGACTATTTTATGAAAAACTTTTAATGCGTTTTTCTTGAAAACTAGAAGAGCTAGAGCAAAAATAACGAAATTCTGTGATCACTAGTATTTCCATATAAAAATTGATTTTCTAAGGAATTTTTTATGAAAAACCTTAAATGCGTTTTTCTTGAAAACTAGAAGAGCTAGAGCAAAAATAACGAAATTCTGTGATCATTAGTATTTCCATATAAAAATTGATTTTCTAAGGACTATTTTATGAAAAACTTTTAATGCGTTTTTCTTGAAAACTAGAAGAGCTAGAGCAAAAATAACGAAATTCTGTGATCACTAGTATTTCCATATAAAAATTGATTTTCTAAGGACTATTCTATGAAAAACTTTTAATGCATTTTTCTTGAAAACTAGAAGAGCTAGAGCAAAAATAACGAAATTCTGTGATCACTAGTATTTCCATATAAAAATTGATTTTCTAAGGAATTTTTTATGAAAAACCTTAAATGCGTTTTTCTTGAAAACTAGAAGAGCTAGAGCAAAAATAACGAAATTCTGTGATCACTAGTATTTCCATATAAAAATTGATTTTCTAAGGACTATTCTATGAAAAACTTTTAATGCGTTTTTCTTGAAAACTAGAAGAGCTAGAGCAAAAATAACGAAATTCTGTGATCACTAGTATTTCCACATAAAAATTGATTTTCTAAGGAATTTTTTATGAAAAACCTTAAATGCGTTTTTCTTGAAAACTAGAAGAGCTAGAGCAAAAATAACGAAATTCTGTGATCATTAGTATTTCCATATAAAAATTGATTTTCTAAGGACTATTTTATGAAAAACTTTTAATGCGTTTTTCTTGAAAACTAGAAGAGCTAGAGCAAAAATAACGAAATTCTGTGATCACTAGTATTTCCATATAAAAATTGATTTTCTAAGGAATTTTTTATGAAAAACCTTAAATGCGTTTTTCTTGAAAACTAGAAGAGCTAGAGCAAAAATAACGAAATTCTGTGATCACTAGTATTTCCATATAAAAATTGATTTTCTAAGGACTATTCTATGAAAAACTTTTAATGCGTTTTTCTTGAAAACTAGAAGAGCTAGAGCAAAAATAACGAAATTCTGTGATCACTAGTATTTCCACATAAAAATTGATTTTCTAAGGACTATTCTATGAAAAACTTTTAATGCGTTTTTCTTGAAAACTAGAAGAGCTAGAGCAAAAATAACGAAATTCTGTGATCACTAGTATTTCCATATAAAAATTGATTTTCTAAGGACTATTGTATGAAAAACTTTTAATGTGTTTTTCTTGAAAACTAGAAGAGCTAGAGCAAAAATAACGAAATTCTGTGATCACTAGTATTTCCATATAAAAATGGATTTTCTAAGGAATTTTTTATGAAAAACCTTAAATGCGTTTTTCTTGAAAACTAGAAGAGCTAGAGCAAAAATAACGAAATTCTGTGATCACTAGTATTTCCATATAAAAATTGATTTTCTAAGGACTATTCTATGAAAAACTTTTAATGCGTTTTTCTTGAAAACTAGAAGAGCTAGAGCAAAAATAACGAAATTCTGTGATCACTAGTATTTCCATATAAAAATTGATTTTCTAAGGACTATTCTATGAAAAACTTTTAATGCGTTTTTCTTGAAAACTAGAAGAGCTAGAGCAAAAATAACGAAATTCTGTGATCACTAGTATTTCCATATAAAAATTGATTTTCTAAGGTCTATTCTATGAAAAACTCTTAATGCGTTTTTCTTGAAAACTAGAAGAGCTAGAGCAAAAATAACGAAATTCTGTGATCACTAGTATTTCCATATAAAAATTGATTTTCTAAGGAATTTTTTATGAAAAACCTTAAATGCGTTTTTCTTGAAAACTAGAAGAGCTAGAGCAAAAATAACGAAATTCTGTGATCACTAGTATTTCCATATAAAAATTGATTTTCTAAGGACTATTCTATGAAAAACTTTTAATGCGTTTTTCTTGAAAACTAGAAGAGCTAGAGCAAAAATAACGAAATTCTGTGATCACTAGTATTTCCATATAAAAATTGATTTTCTAAGGAATTTTTTATGAAAAACCTTAAATGCGTTTTTCTTGAAAACTAGAAGAGCTAGAGCAAAAATAACGAAATTCTGTGATCACTAGTATTTCCATATAAAAATTGATTTTCTAAGGACTATTCTATGAAACACTTTTAATGCGTTTTTCTTGAAAACTAGAAGAGCTAGAGCAAAAATAACGAAATTCTGTGATCACTAGTATTTCCATATAAAAATTGATTTTCTAAGGTCTTTTCTATGAAAAACTCTTAATGCGTTTTTCTTGAAAACTAGAAGAGCTAGAGCAAAAATAACGAAATTCTGTGATCACTAGTATTTCCATATAAAAATTGATTTTCTAAGGACTATTCTATGAAAAACTTTTAATGCGTTTTTCTTGAAAACTAGAAGAGCTAGAGCAAAAATAACGAAATTCTGTGATCACTAGTATTTCCATAGAAAAATTGATTTTCTAAGGACTATTCTATGAAAAACTTTTAATGCGTTTTTCTTGAAAACTAGAAGAGCTAGAGCAAAAATAACGAAATTCTGTGATCACTAGTATTTCCATATAAAAATTGATTTTCTAAGGAATTTTTTATGAAAAACCTTAAATGCGTTTTTCTTGAAAACTAGAAGAGCTAGAGCAAAAATAACGAAATTCTGTGATCACTAGTATTTCCATATAAAAATTGATTTTCTAAGGACTATTCTATGAAAAACTTTTAATGCGTTTTTCTTGAAAACTAGAAGAGCTAGAGCAAAAATAACGAAATTCTGTGATCACTAGTATTTCCACATAAAAATTGATTTTCTAAGGACTATTCTATGAAAAACTTTTAATGCGTTTTTCTTGAAAACTAGAAGAGCTAGAGCAAAAATAACGAAATTCTGTGATCACTAGTATTTCCATATAAAAATTGATTTTCTAAGGAATTTTTTATGAAAAACCTTAAATGCGTTTTTCTTGAAAACTAGAAGAGCTAGAGCAAAAATAACGAAATTCTGTGATCACTAGTATTTCCATATAAAAATTGATTTTCTAAGGACTATTCTATGAAAAACTTTTAATGCGTTTTTCTTGAAAACTAGAAGAGCTAGAGCAAAAATAACGAAATTCTGTGATCACTAGTATTTCCACATAAAAATTGATTTTCTAAGGACTATTCTATGAAAAACTTTTAATGCGTTTTTCTTGAAAACTAGAAGAGCTAGAGCAAAAATAACGAAATTCTGTGATCACTAGTATTTCCATATAAAAATTGATTTTCTAAGGACTATTCTATGAAAAACTTTTAATGCGTTTTTCTTGAAAACTAGAAGAGCTAGAGCAAAAATAACGAAATTCTGTGATCACTAGTATTTCCATATAAAAATTGATTTTCTAAGGAATTTTTTATGAAAAACCTTAAATGCGTTTTTTTTGAAAACTAGAAGAGCTAGAGCAAAAATAACGAAATTCTGTGATCACTAGTATTTCCATATAAAAATTGATTTTCTAAGGACTATTCTATGAAAAACTTTTAATGCGTTTTTCTTGAAAACTAGAAGAGCTAGAGCAAAAATAACGAAATTCTGTGATCACTAGTATTTCCATATAAAAATTGATTTTCTAAGGAATTTTTTATGAAAAACCTTAAATGCGTTTTTCTTGAAAACTAGAAGAGCTAGAGCAAAAATAACGAAATTCTGTGATCACTAGTATTTCCATATAAAAATTGATTTTCTAAGGACTATTCTATGAAAAACTTTTAATGCGTTTTTCTTGAAAACTAGAAGAGCTAGAGCAAAAATAACGAAATTCTGTGATCACTAGTATTTCCATATCAAAATTGATTTTCTAAGGACTATTCTATGAAAA
Source organism: Pollenia angustigena (assembly GCA_930367215.1). Lineage (NCBI taxonomy): Eukaryota > Metazoa > Arthropoda > Insecta > Diptera > Polleniidae > Pollenia > Pollenia angustigena. The sequence goes on along the minus strand of OV884059.1, from coordinate 108,321,852 downwards.
ACTTTTAATGCGTTTTTCTTGAAAACTAGAAGAGCTAGAGCAAAAATAACGAAATTCTGTGATCACTAGTATTTCGATATAAAAATTGATTTTCTAAGGAATTTTTTATGAAAAACCTTAAATGCGTTTTTCTTGAAAACTAGAAGAGCGAGAGCAAAAATAACGAAATTCTGTGATCACTAGTATTTCCATATAAAAATTGATTTTCTAAGGAATTTTTTATGAAAAACCTTAAATGCGTTTTTTCTTGAAAACTAGAAGAGCTAGAGCAAAAATAACGAAATTCTGTGATCATTAATATTTCCATATAAAAATTGATTTTCTAAGGACTATTCTATGAAAAACTTTTAATGCGTTTTTCTTGAAAACTAGAAGAGCTAGAGCAAAAATAACGAAATTCTGTGATCACTAGTATTTCCATATAAAAATTGATTTTCTAAGGACTATTCTATGAAAAACTTTTAATGCGTTTTTCTTGAAAACTAGAAGAGCTAGAGCAAAAATAACGAAATTCTGTGATCACTAGTATTTCCATATAAAAATTGATTTTCTAAGGAATTTTTTATGAAAAACCTTAAATGCGTTTTTCTTGAAAACTAGAAGAGCTAGAGCAAAAATAACGAAATTCTGTGATCACTAGTATTTCCATATCAAAATTGATTTTCTAAGGACTATTCTATGAAAAACTTTTAATGCGTTTTTCTTGAAAACTAGAAGAGCTAGAGCAAAAATAACGAAATTCTGTGATCACTAGTATTTCGATATAAAAATTGATTTTCTAAGGAATTTTTTATGAAAAACCTTAAATGCGTTTTTCTTGAAAACTAGAAGAGCTAGAGCAAAAATAACGAAATTCTGTGATCACTAGTATTTCCATATAAAAATTGATTTTCTAAGGAATTTTTTATGAAAAACCTTAAATGCGTTTTTCTTGAAAACTAGAAGAGCTAGAGCAAAAATAACGAAATTCTGTGATCATTAGTATTTCCATATAAAAATTGATTTTCTAAGGACTATTCTATGAAAAACTTTTAATGCGTTTTTCTTGAAAACTAGAAGAGCTAGAGCAAAAATAACGAAATTCTGTGATCACTAGTATTTCCATATAAAAATTGATTTTCTAAGGACTATTCTATGAAAAACTTTTAATGCGTTTTTCTTGAAAACTAGAAGAGCTAGAGCAAAAATAACGAAATTCTGTGATAACTAGTATTTCGATATAAAAATTGATTTTCTAAGGAATTTTTTATGAAAAACCTTAAATGCGTTTTTCTTGAAAACTAGAAGAGCTAGAGCAAAAATAACGAAATTCTGTGATCACTAGTATTTCCATATAAAAATTGATTTTCTAAGGAATTTTTTATGAAAAACCTTAAATGCGTTTTTCTTGAAAACTAGAAGAGCTAGAGCAAAAATAACGAAATTCTGTGATCACTTGTATTTCCATATAAAAATTGATTTTCTAAGGACTATTCTATGAAAAACTTTTAATGCGTTTTTCTTGAAAACTAGAAGTGCTAGAGCAAAAATAACGAAATTCTGTGATCACTAGTATTTCCATATAAAAATTGATTTTCTAAGGAATTTTTTATGAAAAACCTTAAATGCGTTTTTCTTGAAAACTAGAAGAGCTAGAGCAAAAATAACGAAATTCTGTGATCATTAGTATTTCCATATAAAAATTGATTTTCTAAGGACTATTCTATGAAAAACTTTTAATGCGTTTTTCTTGAAAACTAGAAGAGCTAGAGCAAAAATAACGAAATTCTGTGATCACTAGTATTTCCATATAAAAATTGATTTTCTAAGGACTATTCTATGAAAAACTTTTAATGCGTTTTTCTTGAAAACTAGAAGAGCTAGAGCAAAAATAACGAAATTCTGTGATAACTAGTATTTCGATATAAAAATTGATTTTCTAAGGAATTTTTTATGAAAAACCTTAAATGCGTTTTTCTTGAAAACTAGAAGAGCTAGAGCAAAAATAACGAAATTCTGTGATCACTAGTATTTCCATATAAAAATTGATTTTCTAAGGAATTTTTTATGAAAAACCTTAAATGCGTTTTTCTTGAAAACTAGAAGAGCTAGAGCAAAAATAACGAAATTCTGTGATCACTTGTATTTCCATATAAAAATTGATTTTCTAAGGACTATTCTATGAAAAACTTTTAATGCGTTTTTCTTGAAAACTAGAAGTGCTAGAGCAAAAATAACGAAATTCTGTGATCACTAGTATTTCCATATAAAAATTGATTTTCTAAGGAATTTTTTATGAAAAACCTTAAATGCGTTTTTCTTGAAAACTAGAAGAGCTAGAGCAAAAATAACGAAATTCTGTGATCATTAGTATTTCCATATAAAAATTGATTTTCTAAGGACTATTCTATGAAAAACTTTTAATGCGTTTTTCTTGAAAACTAGAAGAGCTAGAGCAAAAATAACGAAATTCTGTGATCACTAGTATTTCCATATAAAAATTGATTTTCTAAGGAATTTTTTATGAAAAACCTTAAATGCGTTTTTCTTGAAAACAAGAAGAGCTAGAGCAAAAATAACGAAATTCTGTGATCACTAGTATTTCCATATAAAAATTGATTTTCTAAGGAATTTTTTATGAAAAACCTTAAATGCGTTTTTCTTGAAAACTAGAAGAGCTAGAGCAAAAATAACGAAATTCTGTGATCATTAGTATTTCCATATAAAAATTGATTTTCTAAGGACTATTCTATGAAAAACTTTTAATGCGTTTTTCTTGAAAACTAGAAGAGCTAGAGCAAAAATAACGAAATTCTGTGATCACTAGTATTTCCATATAAAAATTGATTTTCTAAGGACTATTCTATGAAAAACTTTTAATGCGTTTTTCTTGAAAACTAGAAGAGCTAGAGCAAAAATAACGAAATTCTGTGATAACTAGTATTTCGATATAAAAATTGATTTTCTAAGGAATTTTTTATGAAAAACCTTAAATGCGTTTTTCTTGAAAACTAGAAGAGCTAGAGCAAAAATAACGAAATTCTGTGATCACTAGTATTTCCATATAAAAATTGATTTTCTAAGGAATTTTTTATGAAAAACCTTAAATGCGTTTTTCTTGAAAACTAGAAGAGCTAGAGCAAAAATAACGAAATTCTGTGATCACTTGTATTTCCATATAAAAATTGATTTTCTAAGGACTATTCTATGAAAAACTTTTAATGCGTTTTTCTTGAAAACTAGAAGTGCTAGAGCAAAAATAACGAAATTCTGTGATCACTAGTATTTCCATATAAAAATTGATTTTCTAAGGAATTTTTTATGAAAAACCTTAAATGCGTTTTTCTTGAAAACTAGAAGAGCTAGAGCAAAAATAACGAAATTCTGTGATCATTAGTATTTCCATATAAAAATTGATTTTCTAAGGACTATTCTATGAAAAACTTTTAATGCGTTTTTCTTGAAAACTAGAAGAGCTAGAGCAAAAATAACGAAATTCTGTGATCACTAGTATTTCCATATAAAAATTGATTTTCTAAGGACTATTCTATGAAAAACTTTTAATGCGTTTTTCTTGAAAACTAGAAGAGCTAGAGCAAAAATAACGAAATTCTGTGATAACTAGTATTTCGATATAAAAATTGATTTTCTAAGGAATTTTTTATGAAAAACCTTAAATGCGTTTTTCTTGAAAACTAGAAGAGCTAGAGCAAAAATAACGAAATTCTGTGATCACTAGTATTTCCATATAAAAATTGATTTTCTAAGGAATTTTTTATGAAAAACCTTAAATGCGTTTTTCTTGAAAACTAGAAGAGCTAGAGCAAAAATAACGAAATTCTGTGATCACTTGTATTTCCATATAAAAATTGATTTTCTAAGGACTATTCTATGAAAAACTTTTAATGCGTTTTTCTTGAAAACTAGAAGTGCTAGAGCAAAAATAACGAAATTCTGTGATCACTAGTATTTCCATATAAAAATTGATTTTCTAAGGAATTTTTTATGAAAAACCTTAAATGCGTTTTTCTTGAAAACTAGAAGAGCTAGAGCAAAAATAACGAAATTCTGTGATCATTAGTATTTCCATATAAAAATTGATTTTCTAAGGACTATTCTATGAAAAACTTTTAATGCGTTTTTCTTGAAAACTAGAAGAGCTAGAGCAAAAATAACGAAATTCTGTGATCACTAGTATTTCCATATAAAAATTGATTTTCTAAGGAATTTTTTATGAAAAACCTTAAATGCGTTTTTCTTGAAAACAAGAAGAGCTAGAGCAAAAATAACGAAATTCTGTGATCACTAGTATTTCCATATAAAAATTGATTTTCTAAGGAATTTTTTATGAAAAACCTTAAATGCGTTTTTCTTGAAAACTAGAAGAGCTAGAGCAAAAATAACGAAATTCTGTGATCATTAGTATTTCCATATAAAAATTGATTTTCTAAGGACTATTCTATGAAAAACTTTTAATGCGTTTTTCTTGAAAACTAGAAGAGCTAGAGCAAAAATAACGAAATTCTGTGATCACTAGTATTTCCATATAAAAATTGATTTTCTAAGGACTATTTTATGAAAAACCTTAAATGCGTTTTTCTTGAAAACTAGAAGAGCTAGAGCAAAAATAACGAAATTCTGTGATCATTAGTATTTCCATATAGAAATTGATTTTCTAAGGACTATTTTATGAAAAACTTTTAATGCGTTTTTCTTGAAAACTAGAAGAGCTAGAGCAAAAATAACGAAATTCTGTGATCACTAGTATTTCCATATAAAAATTGATTTTCTAAGGACTATTCTATGAAAAACTTTTAATGCATTTTTCTTGAAAACTAGAAGAGCTAGAGCAAAAATTACGAAATTCTGTGATCACTAGTATTTCCATATAAAAATTGATTTTCTAAGGAATTTTTTATGAAAAACCTTAAATGCGTTTTTCTTGAAAACTAGAAGAGCTAGAGCAAAAATAACGAAATTCTGTGATCACTAGTATTTCCATATAAAAATTGATTTTCTAAGGACTATTTTATGAAAAACTTTTAATGCGTTTTTCTTGAAAACTAGAAGAGCTAGAGCAAAAATAACGAAATTCTGTGATCACTAGTATTTCCATATAAAAATTGATTTTCTAAGGACTATTCTATGAAAAACTTTTAATGCATTTTTCTTGAAAACTAGAAGAGCTAGAGCAAAAATAACGAAATTCTGTGATCACTAGTATTTCCATATAAAAATTGATTTTCTAAGGAATTTTTTATGAAAAACCTTAAATGCGTTTTTCTTGAAAACTAGAAGAGCTAGAGCAAAAATAACGAAATTCTGTGATCATTAGTATTTCCATATAAAAATTGATTTTCTAAGGACTATTCTATGAAAAACTTTTAATGCGTTTTTCTTGAAAACTAGAAGAGCTAGAGCAAAAATAACGAAATTCTGTGATCACTAGTATTTCCATATAAAAATTGATTTTCTAAGGACTATTTTATGAAAAACTTTTAATGCGTTTTTCTTGAAAACTAGAAGAGCTAGAGCAAAAATAACGAAATTCTGTGATCACTAGTATTTCCATATAAAAATTGATTTTCTAAGGAATTTTTTATGACAAACCTTAAATGCGTTTTTCTTGAAAACTAGAAGAGCTAGAGCAAAAATAACGAAATTCTGTGATCACTAGTATTTCCATATAAAAATTGATTTTCTAAGGAATTTTTTATGACAAACCTTAAATGCGTTTTTCTTGAAAACTAGAAGAGCTAGAGCAAAAATAACGAAATTCTGTGATCACTAGTATTTCCATATAAAAATTGATTTTCTAAGGACTATTCTATGAAAAACTTTTAATGCGTTTTTCTTGAAAACTAGAAGAGCTAGAGCAAAAATAACGAAATTCTGTGATCACTAGTATTTCCATATAAAAATTGATTTTCTAAGGAATTTTTTATGAAAAACCTTAAATGCGTTTTTCTTGAAAACTAGAAGAGCTAGAGCAAAAATAACGAAATTCTGTGATCACTAGTATTTCCATATAAAAATTGATTTTCTAAGGAATTTTTTATGAAAAACCTTAAATGCGTTTTTCTTGAAAACTAGAAGAGCTTGAGCAAAAATAACGAAATTCTGTGATCACTAGTATTTCCATATAAAAATTGATTTTCTAAGGACTATTCTATGAAAAACTTTTAATGCGTTTTTCTTGAAAACTAGAAGAGCTAGAGCAAAAATAACGAAATTCTGTGATCACTAGTATTTCCATATAAAAATTGATTTTCTAAGGAATTTTTTATGAAAAACCTTAAATGCGTTTTTCTTGAAAACTAGAAGAGCTAGAGCAAAAATAACGAAATTCTGTGATCACTAGTATTTCCATATAAAAATTGATTTTCTAAGGAATTTTTTATGAAAAACCTTAAATGCGTTTTTCTTGAAAACTAGAAGAGCTAGAGCAAAAATAACGAAATTCTGTGATCACTAGTATTTCCATATAAAAATTGATTTTCTAAGGACTATTCTATGAAAAACTTTTAATGCGTTTTTCTTGAAAACTAGAAGAGCTAGAGCAAAAATAACGAAATTCTGTGATCACTAGTATTTCCATATAAAAATTGATTTTCTAAGGAATTTTTTATGAAAAACCTTAAATGCGTTTTTCTTGAAAACTAGAAGAGCTAGAGCAAAAATAACGAAATTCTGTGATCACTAGTATTTCCATATAAAAATTGATTTTCTAAGGAATTTTTAATGAAAAACCTTAAATGCGTTTTTCTTGAAAACTAGAAGAGCTAGAGCAAAAATAACGAAATTCTGTGATCACTAGTATTTCCATATAAAAATTGATTTTCTAAGGACTATTCTATGAAAAACTTTTAATGCGTTTTTCTTGAAAACTAGAAGAGCTAGAGCAAAAATAACGAAATTCTGTGATCACTAGTATTTCCATATAAAAATTGATTTTCTAAGGACTATTTTATGAAAAACTTTTAATGCGTTTTTCTTGAAAACTAGAAGAGCTAGAGCAAAAATAACGAAATTCTGTGATCACTAGTATTTCCATATAAAAATTGATTTTCTAAGGAATTTTTTATGAAAAACCTTAAATGCGTTTTTCTTGAAAACTAGAAGAGCTAGAGCAAAAATAACGAAATTCTGTGATCATTAGTATTTCCATATAAAAATTGATTTTCTAAGGACTATTTTATGAAAAACTTTTAATGCGTTTTTCTTGAAAACTAGAAGAGCTAGAGCAAAAATAACGAAATTCTGTGATCACTAGTATTTCCATATAAAAATTGATTTTCTAAGGACTATTCTATGAAAAACTTTTAATGCATTTTTCTTGAAAACTAGAAGAGCTAGAGCAAAAATAACGAAATTCTGTGATCACTAGTATTTCCATATAAAAATTGATTTTCTAAGGAATTTTTTATGAAAAACCTTAAATGCGTTTTTCTTGAAAACTAGAAGAGCTAGAGCAAAAATAACGAAATTCTGTGATCACTAGTATTTCCATATAAAAATTGATTTTCTAAGGACTATTTTATGAAAAACTTTTAATGCGTTTTTCTTGAAAACTAGAAGAGCTAGAGCAAAAATAACGAAATTCTGTGATCACTAGTATTTCCATATAAAAATTGATTTTCTAAGGACTATTCTATGAAAAACTTTTAATGCATTTTTCTTGAAAACTAGAAGAGCTAGAGCAAAAATAACGAAATTCTGTGATCACTAGTATTTCCATATAAAAATTGATTTTCTAAGGAATTTTTTATGAAAAACCTTAAATGCGTTTTTCTTGAAAACTAGAAGAGCTAGAGCAAAAATAACGAAATTCTGTGATCATTAGTATTTCCATATAAAAATTGATTTTCTAAGGACTATTCTATGAAAAACTTTTAATGCGTTTTTCTTGAAAACTAGAAGAGCTAGAGCAAAAATAACGAAATTCTGTGATCACTAGTATTTCCATATAAAAATTGATTTTCTAGGGACTATTCTATGAAAAACTTTTAATGCGTTTTTCTTGAAAACTTGAAGAGCTAGAGCAAAAATAACGAAATTCTGTGATCACTAGTATTTCCATATAAAAATTGATTTTCTAAGGAATTTTTTATGAAAAACCTTAAATGCGTTTTTCTTGAAAACTAGAAGAGCTAGAGCACAAATAACGAAATTCTGTGATCACTAGTATTTCCATATAAAAATTGATTTTCTAAGGACTATTCTATGAAAAACTTTTAATGCGTTTTTCTTGAAAACTAGAAGAGCTAGAGCAAAAATAACGAAATTCTGTGATCACTAGTATTTCCATATAAAAATTGATTTTCTAAGGACTATTCTATGAAAAACTTTTAATGCGTTTTTCTTGAAAACTAGAAGAGCTAGAGCAAAAATAACGAAATTCTGTGATCACTAGTATTGCCATATAAAAATTGATTTTCTAAGGAATTTTTTATGAAAAACCTTAAATGCGTTTTTCTTGAAAACTAGAAGAGCAAGAGCAAAAATAACGAAATTCTGTGATCACTAGTATTTCCATATAAAAATTGATTTTCTAAGGAATTTTTTATGAAAAACCTTAAATGCGTTTTTCTTGAAAACTAGAAGAGCTAGAGCAAAAATAACGAAATTCTGTGATCACTAGTATTTCCATATAAAAATTAATTTTCTAAGGACTATTCTATGAAAAACTTTTAATGCGTTTTTCTTGAAAACTAGAAGAGCTAGAGCAAAAATAACGAAATTCTGTGATCACTTGTATTTCCATATAAAAATTGATTTTCTAAGGAATTTTTTATGAAAAACCTAAAATGCGTTTTTCTTGAAAACTAGAAGAGCTAGAGCAAAAATAACGAAATTCTGTGATCACTAGTATTTCCATATAAAAATTGATTTTCTAAGGAATTTTTTTATGAAAAACTTTAAATGCGTTTTTCTTGAAAACTAGAAGAGCTAGAGCAAAAATAACGAAATTCTGTGATCACTAGTATTTCCATGTAAAAATTGATTTTCTAAGGAATTTTTTATGAAAAACTTTAAATGCGTTTTTCTTGAAAACTAGAAGAGCTAGAGCAAAAATAACGAAATTCTGTGATCACTAGTATTTCCATATAAAAATTGATTTTCTAAGGACTATTCTATGAAAACTTTTAATGCGTTTTTCTTGAAAACTAGAAGAGCTAGAGCAAAATTAACGAAATTCTGTGATCACTAGTATTTCCATATAAAAATTGATTTTCTAAGGAATTTTTTATGAAAAACCTTAAATGCGTTTTTCTTGAAAACTAGAAGAGCTAGAGCAAAAATAACGAAATTCTGTGATCACTAGTATTTCCATATAAAAATTGATTTTCTAAGGACTATTCTATGAAAAACTTTTAATGCGTTTTTCTTGAAAACTAGAAGAGCTAGAGCAAAAATAACGAAATTCTGTGATCACTAGTATTTCCATATAAAAATTGATTTTCTAAGGAATTTTTTATGAAAAACCTTAAATGCGTTTTTCTTGAAAACTAGAAGAGCTAGAGCAAAAATAACGAAATTCTATGATCACTAGTATTTCCATATAAAAATTGATTTTCTAAGGACTATTCTATGAAAAACTTTTAATGCGTTTTTCTTGAAAACTAGAAGAGCTAGAGCAAAAATAACGAAATTCTGTGATCACTAGTATTTCCATATAAAAATTGATTTTCTAAGGAATTTTTTATGAAAAACCTTAAATGCGTTTTTCTTGAAAACTAGAAGAGCTAGAGCAAAAATAACGAAATTCTGTGATCACTAGTATTTCCATATAAAAATTGATTTTCTAAGGACTATTCTATGAAAAACTTTTAATGCGTTTTTCTTGAAAACTAGAAGAGCTAGAGCAAAAATAACGAAATTCTGTGATCACTAGTATTTCCATATAAAAATTTATTTTCTAAGGAATTTTTTATGAAAAACCTTAAATGCGTTTTTCTTGAAAACTAGAAGAGCTAGAGCAAAAATAACGAAATTCTGTGATCACTAGTATTTCCATATAAAAATTGATTTTCTAAGGAATTTTTTATAAAAAACCTAAAATGCGTTTTTCTTGAAAACTAGAAGAGCTAGAGCAAAAATAACGAAATTCTGTGATCACTAGTATTTCCATATAAAAATTGATTTTCTAAGGAATTTTTTATGAAAAACTTTAAATGCGTTTTTCTTGAAAACTAGAAGAGCTAGAGCAAAAATAACGAAATTCTGTGATCACTAGTATTTCCATATAAAAATTGATTTTGTAAGGAATTTTGTATGCAAAACTTTAAATGCGTTTTTCTTGAAAACTAGAAGAGCTAGAGCAAAAATAACGAAATTCTGTGATCACTAGTATTTCCATATAAAAATTGATTTTCTAAGGAATTTTGTATGAAAAACTTTAAATGCGTTTTTCTTGAAAACTAGAAGACCTAGAGCAAAAATAACGAAACTCTGTGATCACTAGTATTTCCATATAAAAATTGATTTTCTAAGGAATTTTTTATAAAAAACTTTAAATGCGTTTTTCTTAAAAACTAGAAGAGCTAGAGCAAAAATAACGAAATTCTGTGATCACTAGTATTTCCATATAAAAATTGATTTTCTAAGGAATTTTGTATGCAAAACTTTAAATGCGTTTTTCTTGAAAACTAGAAGAGCTAGAGCAAAAATAACGAAATTCTGTGATCACTAGTATTTCCATATAAAAATTGATTTTCTAAGGACTATTCTATGAAAAACTTTTAATGCGTTTTTCTTGAAAACTAGAAGAGCTAGAGCAAAAATAACGAAATTCTGTGATCACTAGTATTTCCATATAAAAATTGATTTTCTAAGGAATTTTTTATGAAAAACCTTAAATGCGTTTTTCTTGAAAACTAGAAGAGCTAGAGCAAATATAACGAAATTCTGTGATCACTAGTATTTCCATATAAAAATTGATTTTCTAAGGACTATTCTATGAAAACTTTTAATGCGTTTTTCTTGAAAACTAGAAGAGCTAGAGCAAAATTAACGAAATTCTGTGATCACTAGTATTTCCATATAAAAATTGATTTTCTAAGGAATTTTTTATGAAAAACCTTAAATGCGTTTTTCTTGAAAACTAGAAGAGCTAGAGCAAAAATAACGAAATTCTGTGATCACTAGTATTTCCATATAAAAATTGATTTTCTAAGGACTATTCTATGAAAAACTTTTAATGCGTTTTTCTTGAAAACTAGAAGAGCTAGAGCAAAAATAACGAAATTCTGTGATCACTAGTATTTCCATATAAAAATTGATTTTCTAAGGAATTTTTTATGAAAAACCTTAAATGCGTTTTTCTTGAAAACTAGAAGAGCTAGAGCAAAAATAACGAAATTCTGTGATCACTAGTATTTCCATATAAAAATTGATTTTCTAAGGACTATTCTATGAAAAACTTTTAATGCGTTTTTCTTGAAAACTAGAAGAGCTAGAGCAAAAATAACGAAATTCTGTGATCACTAGTATTTCCATATAAAAATTGATTTTCTAAGGAATTTTTTATGAAAAACCTTAAATGCGTTTTTCTTGAAAACTAGAAGAGCTAGAGCAAAAATAACGAAATTCTGTGATCACTAGTATTTCCATATAAAAATTGATTTTCTAAGGAATTTATTATAAAAAACCTAAAATGCGTTTTTCTTGAAAACTAGAAGAGCTAGAGCAAAAATAACGAAATTCTGTGATCACTAGTATTTCCATATAAAAATTGATTTTCTAAGGAATTTTTTATGAAAAACTTTAAATGCGTTTTTCTTGAAAACTAGAAGAGCTAGAGCAAAAATAACGAAATTCTGTGATCACTAGTATTTCCATATAAAAATTGATTTTGTAAGGAATTTTGTATGCAAAACTTTAAATGCGTTTTTCTTGAAAACTAGAAGAGCTAGAGCAAAAATAACGAAATTCTGTGATCACTAGTATTTCCATATAAAAATTGATTTTCTAAGGAATTTTGTATGAAAAACTTTAAATGCGTTTTTCTTGAAAACTAGAAGACCTAGAGCAAAAATAACGAAACTCTGTGATCACTAGTATTTCCATATAAAAATTGATTTTCTAAGGAATTTTTTATGAAAAACTTTAAATGCGTTTTTCTTAAAAACTAGAAGAGCTAGAGCAAAAATAACGAAATTCTGTGATCACTAGTATTTCCATATAAAAATTGATTTTCTAAGGACTTTTCTATGGAAAACTTTAAATGCGTTTTTCTTGAAAACTAGAAGAGCTAGAGCAAAAATAACGAAATTCTGTGATCACTAGTATTTCCATATAAAAATTGATTTTGTAAGGAATTTTGTATGCAAAACTTTAAATGCGTTTTTCTTGAAAACTAGAAGAGCTAGAGCAAAAATAACGAAATTCTGTGATCACTAGTATTTCCATATAAAAATTGATTTTCTAAGGAATTTTGTATGCAAAACTTTAAATGCGTTTTTCTTGAAAACTAGAAGAGCTAGAGCAAAAATAACGAAATTCTGTGATCACTAGTATTTCCATATAAAAATTGATTTTCTAAGGACTTTTCTATGGAAAACTTTAAATGCGTTTTTCTTGAAAACTAGAAGAGCTAGAGCAAAAATAACGAAATTCTGTGATCACTAGTATTTCCATATAAAAATTGATTTTCTAAGGAATTTTTTATGAAAAACTTTAAATGCGTTTTTCTTGAAAACTAAAAGAGCTAGAGCAAAAATAACGAAATTCTGTGATCACTAGTATTTCCATATAAAAATTGATTTTCTAAGGACTATTCTATGAAAAACTTTAAATGCGTTTTTCTTAAAAACTAGAAGAGCTAGAGCAAAAATAACGAAATTCTGTGATCACTAGTATTTCCATATAAAAATTGATTTTCTAAGGAATTTTTTATGAAAAACTTTAAATGCATTTTTCTTAAAAACTAGAAAAGCTAGAGCAAAAATAACGAAATTCTGTGATCACTAGTATTTCCATATAAAAATTGATTTTCTAAGGACTATTCTATGAAAAACTTTAAATGCGTTTTTCTTAAAAACTAGAAGAGCTAGAGCAAAAATAACGAAATTCTGTGATCACTAGTATTTCCATATAAAAATTGATTTTCTAAGGACTATTCTATGGAAAACTTTAAATGCGTTTTTCTTGAAAACTAGAAGAGCTAGAGCAAAAATAACGAAATTCTGTGATCACTAGTATTTCCATATAAAAATTGATTTTCTAAGGAATTTTTTATGAAAAACTTTAAATGCGTTTTTCTTGAAAACTAAAAGAGCTAGAGCAAAAATAACGAAATTCTGTGATCACTAGTATTTCCATATAAAAATTGATTTTCTAAGGACTATTCTATGAAAAACTTTAAATGCGTTTTTCTCGAAAACTAGAAGAGCTAGAGCAAAAATAACGAAATTCTGTGATCACTAGTATTTCCATATAAAAATTGATTTTCTAAGGACTATTCTATGGAAAACTTTAAATGCGTTTTTCTTGAAAACTAGAAGAGCTAGAGCAAAAATAACGAAATTCTGTGATCGCTAGTATTTCCATATAAAAATTGATTTTCTAAGGAATTTTTTATGAAAAACTTTAAATGCGTTTTTCTTGAAAACTAAAAGAGCTAGAGCAAAAATAACGAAATTCTGTGATCACTAGTATTTCCATATAAAAATTGATTTTCTAAGGACTATTCTATGAAAAACTTTAAATGCGTTTTTCTTAAAAACTAGAAGAGCTAGAGCAAAAATAACGAAATTCTGTGATCACTAGTATTTCCATATAAAAATTGATTTTCTGAGGAATTTTCTATGAAAAACTTTAAACGCGTTTTTCTTAAAAACTAGAAGAGCTAGAGCAAAAATAACGAAATTCTGTGATCACTAGTATTTCCATATAAAAATTGATTTTCTAAGGACTATTCTATGAAAAACTTTAAATGCGTTTTTCTTGAAAACTAGAAGAGCTAGAGCAAAAATAACGAAATTCTGTGATCACTAGTATTTCCATATAAAAATTGATTTTCTAAGGAATTTTTTATGAAAAACTTTAAATGCGTTTTTCTTGAAAACTAAAAGAGCTAGAGCAAAAATAACGAAATTCTGTGATCACTAGTATTTCCATATAAAAATTGATTTTCTAAGGACTATTCTATGAAAAACTTTAAATGCGTTTTTCTTAAAAACTAGAAGAGCTAGAGCAAAAAAATAGAAATTCTGTGATCACTAGTATTTCCATATAAAAATTGATTTTCTAAGGAATTTTTTATGAAAAACTTTAAATGCGTTTTTCTTAAAAACTAGAAGAGCTAGAGCAAAAATAACGAAATTCTGTGATCACTAGTATTTCCATATAAAAATTGATTTTCTAAGGACTATTCTATGAAAAACTTTAAATGCGTTTTTCTTAAAAACTAGAAGAGCTAGAGCAAAAATAACGAAATTCTGTGATCACTAGTATTTCCATATAAAAATTGATTTTCTAAGGAATTTTTTATGAAAAACTTTAAATGCGTTTTTCTTAAAAACTAGAAGAGCTAGAGCAAAAATAACGAAATTCTGTGATCACTAGTATTTCCATATAAAAATTGATTTTCTAAGGACTATTCTATGAAAAACTTTAAATGCGTTTTTCTTGAAAACTAGAAGAGCTAGAGCAAAAATAACGAAATTCTGTGATCACTAGTATTTCCATATAAAAATTGATTTTCTAAGGACTATTCTATGAAAAACTTTAAATGCGTTTTTCTTGAAAACTAGAAGAGCTAGAGCAAAAATAACGAAATTCTGTGATCACTAGTATTTCCATATAAAAATTGATTTTCTAAGGACTATTCTATGGAAAACTTTAAATGCGTTTTTCTTGAAAACTAGAAGAGCTAGAGCAAAAATAACGAAATTCTGTGATCACTAGTATATCCATATAAAAATTGATTTTCTAAGGAATTTTGTATACAAACTTTAAATGCGTTTTTCTTGAAAACTAGAAGAGCTAGAGCAAAAATAACGAAATTCTGTGATCACTAGTATTTCCATATAAATATTGATTTTCTAAGGACTATTCTATGAAAAACTTTAAATGCGTTTTTCTTAAAAACTAGAAGAGCTAGAGCAAAAATAACGAAATTCTGTGATCACTAGTATTTCCATATAAAAATTGATTTTCTAAGGAATTTTGTATGAAAAGCTTTAAATGCGTTTTTCTTGAAAACTAAAAGAGCTAGAGCAAAAATAACGAAATTCTGTGATCACTAGTATTTCCATATAAAAATTGATTTTCTAAGGACTATTCTATGAAAAACTTTAAATGCGTTTTTCTTGAAAACTAGAAGAGCTAGAGCAAAAATAACGAAATTCTGTGATCACTAGTATTTCCATATAAAAATTGATTTTCTAAGGAATTTTTTATGAAAAACTTTAAATGCGTTTTTCTTGAAAACTAAAAGAGCTAGAGCAAAAATAACGAAATTCTGTGATCACTAGTATTTCCATATAAAAATTGATTTTCTAAGGACTATTCTATGAAAAACTTTAAATGCGTTTTTCTTGAAAACTAGAAGAGCTAGAGCAAAAATAACGAAATTCTGTGATCACTAGTATTTCCATATAAAAATTGATTTTCTAAGGAATTTTTTATGAAAAACTTTAAATGCGTTTTTCTTGAAAACTAGAAGAGCTAGAGCAAAAATAACGAAATTCTGTGATCACTAGTATTTCCATATAAAAATTGATTTTCTAAGGACTATTCTATGAAAAACTTTAAATGCGTTTTTCTTAAAAACTAGAAGAGCTAGAGCAAAAATAACGAAATTCTGTGATCACTAGTATTTCCATATAAAAATTGATTTTCTAAGGACTATTCTATGAAAAACTTTAAATGCGTTTTTCTTAAAAACTAGAAGAGCTAGAGCAAAAATAACGAAATTCTGTGATCACTAGTATTTCCATATAAAAATTGATTTTCTAAGGACTATTCTATGAAAAACTTTAAATGCGTTTTTCTTAAAAACTAGAAGAGCTAGAGCAAAAATAACGAAATTCTGTGATCACTAGTATTTCCATATAAAAATTGATTTTCTAAGGACTATTCTATGAAAAACTTTAAATGCGTTTTTCTTAAAAACTAGAAGAGCTAGAGCAAAAATAACGAAATTCTGTGATCACTAGTATTTCCATATAAAAATTGATTTTCTAAGGACTATTCTATGAAAAACTTTAAATGCGTTTTTCTTAAAAACTAGAAGAGCTAGAGCAAAAATAACGAAATTCTGTGATCACTAGTATTTCCATATAAAAATTGATTTTCTAAGGACTATTCTATGAAAAACTTTAAATGCGTTTTTCTTAAAAACTAGAAGAGCTAGAGCAAAAATAACGAAATTCTGTGATCACTAGTATTTCCATATAAAAATTGATTTTCTAAGGACTATTCTATGAAAAACTTTAAATGCGTTTTTCTTAAAAACTAGAAGAGCTAGAGCAAAAATAACGAAATTCTGTGATCACTAGTATTTCCATATAAAAATTGATTTTCTAAGGAATTTTTTATGAAAAACTTTAAACGCGTTTTTCTTAAAAACTAGAAGAGCTAGAGCAAAAATAACGAAATTCTGTGATCACTAGTATTTCCATATAAAAATTGATTTTCTAAGGACTATTCTATGAAAAACTTTAAATGCGTTTTTCTTAAAAACTAGAAGAGCTAGAGCAAAAATAACGAAATTCTGTGATCACTAGTATTTCCATATAAAAATTGATTTTCTAAGGACTATTCTATGAAAAACTTTAAATGCGTTTTTCTTAAAAACTAGAAGAGCTAGAGCAAAAATAACGAAATTCTGTGATCACTAGTATTTCCATATAAAAATTGATTTTCTAAGGAATTTTTTATGAAAAACTTTAAACGCGTTTTTCTTAAAAACTAGAAGAGCTAGAGCAAAAATAACGAAATTCTGTGATCACTAGTATTTCCATATAAAAATTGATTTTCTAAGGACTATTCTATGAAAAACTTTAAATGCGTTTTTCTTAAAAACTAGAAGAGCTAGAGCAAAAATAACGAAATTCTGTGATCACTAGTATTTCCATATAAAAATTGATTTTCTAAGGACTATTCTATGAAAAACTTTAAATGCGTTTTTCTTAAAAACTAGAAGAGCTAGAGCAAAAATAACGAAATTCTGTGATCACTAGTATTTCCATATAAAAATTGATTTTCTAAGGACTATTCTATGAAAAACTTTAAATGCGTTTTTCTTAAAAACTAGAAGAGCTAGAGCAAAAATAACGAAATTCTGTGATCACTAGTATTTCCATATAAAAATTGATTTTCTAAGGACTATTCTATGAAAAACTTTAAATGCGTTTTTCTTAAAAACTAGAAGAGCTAGAGCAAAAATAACGAAATTCTGTGATCACTAGTATTTCCATATAAAAATTGATTTTCTAAGGACTATTCTATGAAAAACTTTAAATGCGTTTTTCTTAAAAACTAGAAGAGCTAGAGCAAAAATAACGAAATTCTGTGATCACTAGTATTTCCATATAAAAATTGATTTTCTAAGGACTATTCTATGAAAAACTTTAAATGCGTTTTTCTTAAAAACTAGAAGAGCTAGAGCAAAAATAACGAAATTCTGTGATCACTAGTATTTCCATATAAAAATTGATTTTCTAAGGACTATTCTATGAAAAACTTTAAATGCGTTTTTCTTAAAAACTAGAAGAGCTAGAGCAAAAATAACGAAATTCTGTGATCACTAGTATTTCCATATAAAAATTGATTTTCTAAGGAATTTTTTATGAAAAACTTTAAACGCGTTTTTCTTAAAAACTAGAAGAGCTAGAGCAAAAATAACGAAATTCTGTGATCACTAGTATTTCCATATAAAAATTGATTTTCTAAGGACTATTCTATGAAAAACTTTAAATGCGTTTTTCTTAAAAACTAGAAGAGCTAGAGCAAAAATAACGAAATTCTGTGATCACTAGTATTTCCATATAAAAATTGATTTTCTAAGGACTATTCTATGAAAAACTTTAAATGCGTTTTTCTTAAAAACTAGAAGAGCTAGAGCAAAAATAACGAAATTCTGTGATCACTAGTATTTCCATATAAAAATTGATTTTCTAAGGAATTTTTTATGAAAAACTTTAAACGCGTTTTTCTTAAAAACTAGAAGAGCTAGAGCAAAAATAACGAAATTCTGTGATCACTAGTATTTCCATATAAAAATTGATTTTCTAAGGACTATTCTATGAAAAACTTTAAATGCGTTTTTCTTAAAAACTAGAAGAGCTAGAGCAAAAATAACGAAATTCTGTGATCACTAGTATTTCCATATAAAAATTGATTTTCTAAGGACTATTCTATGAAAAACTTTAAATGCGTTTTTCTTAAAAACTAGAAGAGCTAGAGCAAAAATAACGAAATTCTGTGATCACTAGTATTTCCATATAAAAATTGATTTTCTAAGGAATTTTTTATGAAAACTTTAAATGCGTTTTTCTTGAAAACTAAAAGAGCTAGAGCAAAAATAACGAAATTCTGTGATCACTAGTATTTCCATATAAAAATTGATTTTCTAAGGACTATTCTATGAAAAACTTTAAATGTGTTTTTCTTAAAAACTAGAAGAGCTAGAGCAAAAAAATTGAAATTCTGTGATCACTAGTATTTCCATATAAAAATTGATTTTCTAAGGAATTTTTTATGAAAAACTTTAAATGCGTTTTTCTTAAAAACTAGAAGAGCTAGAGCAAAAATAACGAAATTCTGTGATCACTAGTATTTCCATATAAAAATTGATTTTCTAAGGAATTTTTTATGAAAACTTTAAATGCGTTTTTCTTGAAAACTAAAAGAGCTAGAGCAAAAATAACGAAATTCTGTGATCACTAGTATTTCCATATAAAAATTGATTTTCTAAGGACTATTCTATGAAAAACTTTAAATGTGTTTTTCTTAAAAACTAGAAGAGCTAGAGCAAAAAAATTGAAATTCTGTGATCACTAGTATTTCCATATAAAAATTGATTTTCTAAGGAATTTTTTATGAAAAACTTTAAATGCGTTTTTCTTAAAAACTAGAAGAGCTAGAGCAAAAATAACGAAATTCTGTGATCACTAGTATTTCCATATAAAAATTGATTTTCTAAGGACTATTCTATGAAAAACTTTAAATGCGTTTTTCTTAAAAACTAGAAGAGCTAGAGCAAAAATAACGGAATTCTGTGATCACTAGTATTTCCATATAAAAATTGATTTTCTAAGGAATTTTTTATGAAAAACTTTAAATGCGTTTTTCTTTAAAACTAGAAGAGCTAGAGCAAAAATAACGAAATTCTGTGATCACTAGTATTTCCATATAAAAATTGATTTTCTAAGGACTATTCTATGAAAAACTTTAAATGTGTTTTTCTTAAAAACTAGAAGAGCTAGAGCAAAAAAATTGAAATTCTGTGATCACTAGTATTTCCATATAAAAATTGATTTTCTAAGGAATTTTTTATGAAAAACTTTAAATGCGTTTTTCTTAAAAACTAGAAGAGCTAGAGCAAAAATAACGAAATTCTGTGATCACTAGTATTTCCATATAAAAATTGATTTTCTAAGGACTATTCTATGAAAAACTTTAAATGCGTTTTTCTTAAAAACTAGAAGAGCTAGAGCAAAAATAACGGAATTCTGTGATCACTAGTATTTCCATATAAAAATTGATTTTCTAAGGAATTTTTTATGAAAAACTTTAAATGCGTTTTTCTTAAAAACTAGAAGAGCTAGAGCAAAAATAACGAAATTCTGTGATCACTAGTATTTCCATATAAAAATTGATTTTCTAAGGAATTTTTTATGAAAAACTTTAAATGCGTTTTTCTTAAAAACTAGAAGAGCTAGAGCAAAAATAACGAAATTCTGTGATCACTAGTATTTCCATATAAAAATTGATTTTCTAAGGACTATTCTATGAAAAACTTTAAATGCGTTTTTCTTGAAAACTAGAAGAGCTAGAGCAAAAATAACGAAATTCTGTGATCACTAGTATTTCCATATAAAAATTGATTTTCTAAGGACTATTCTATGAAAAACTTTAAATGCGTTTTTCTTGAAAACTAGAAGAGCTAGAGCAAAAATAACGAAATTCTGTGATCACTAGTATTTCCATATAAAAATTGATTTTCTAAGGACTATTCTATGAAAAACTTTAAATGCGTTTTTCTTGAAAACTAGAAGAGCTAGAGCAAAAATAACGAAATTCTGTGATCACTAGTATTTCCATATAAAAATTGATTTTCTAAGGACTATTCTATGGAAAACTTTAAATGCGTTTTTCTTGAAAACTAGAAGAGCTAGAGCAAAAATAACGAAATTCTGTGATCACTAGTATTTCCATATAAAAATTGATTTTCTAAGGGATTTTGTATGAAAAACTTTAAATGCGTTTTTCTTGATAACTAGAAGAGCTAGAGCAAAAATAACGAAATTCTGTGATCACTAGTATTTCCATATAAAAATTGATTTTCTAAGGACTATTCTATGAAAAACTTTAAATGCGTTTTTCGTAAAAACTAGAAGAGCTAGAGCAAAAATAACGAAATTCTGTGATCACTAGTATTTCCATATAAAAATTGATTTTCTAAGGAATTTTGTATGAAAAGCTTTAAATGCGTTTTTCTTGAAAACTAAAAGAGCTAGAGCAAAAATAACGAAATTCTGTGATCACTAGTATTTCCATATAAAAATTGATTTTCTAAGGACTATCCTATGAAAAATTTTAAATGCGTTTTTCTTGAAAACTAGAAGAGCTAGAGCAAAAATAACGAAATTCTGTGATCACTAGTATTTCCATATAAAAATTGATTTTCTAAGGAATTTTTTATGGAAAACTTTAAATGCGTTTTTCTTTAAAACTAGAAGAGCTAGAGCAAAAATAACGAAATTCTGTGATCACTAGTATTTCCATATAAAAATTGATTTTCTAAGGACTATTCTATGAAAAACTTTAAATGTGTTTTTCTTAAAAACTAGAAGAGCTAGAGCAAAAAAATTGAAATTCTGTGATCACTAGTATTTCCATATAAAAATTGATTTTGTAAGGAATTTTTTATGAAAAACTTTAAATGCGTTTTTCTTAAAAACTAGAAGAGCTAGAGCAAAAATAACGAAATTCTGTGATCACTAGTATTTCCATATAAAAATTGATTTTCTAAGGACTATTCTATGAAAAACTTTAAATGCGTTTTTCTTAAAAACTAGAAGAGCTAGAGCAAAAATAACGGAATTCTGTGATCACTAGTATTTCCATATAAAAATTGATTTTCTAAGGAATTTTTTATGAAAAACTTTAAATGCGTTTTTCTTAAAAACTAGAAGAGCTAGAGCAAAAATAACGAAATTCTGTGATCACTAGTATTTCCATATAAAAATTGATTTTCTAAGGAATTTTTTATGAAAAACTTTAAATGCGTTTTTCTTAAAAACTAGAAGAGCTAGAGCAAAAATAACGAAATTCTGTGATCACTAGTATTTCCATATAAAAATTGATTTTCTAAGGACTATTCTATGAAAAACTTTAAATGCGTTTTTCTTGAAAACTAGAAGAGCTAGAGCAAAAATAACGAAATTCTGTGATCACTAGTATTTCCATATAAAAATTGATTTTCTAAGGACTATTCTATGAAAAACTTTAAATGCGTTTTTCTTGAAAACTAGAAGAGCTAGAGCAAAAATAACGAAATTCTGTGATCACTAGTATTTCCATATAAAAATTGATTTTCTAAGGACTATTCTATGAAAAACTTTAAATGCGTTTTTCTTGAAAACTAGAAGAGCTAGAGCAAAAATAACGAAATTCTGTGATCACTAGTATTTCCATATAAAAATTGATTTTCTAAGGACTATTCTATGGAAAACTTTAAATGCGTTTTTCTTGAAAACTAGAAGAGCTAGAGCAAAAATAACGAAATTCTGTGATCACTAGTATTTCCATATAAAAATTGATTTTCTAAGGGATTTTGTATGAAAAACTTTAAATGCGTTTTTCTTGATAACTAGAAGAGCTAGAGCAAAAATAACGAAATTCTGTGATCACTAGTATTTCCATATAAAAATTGATTTTCTAAGGACTATTCTATGAAAAACTTTAAATGCGTTTTTCTTAAAAACTAGAAGAGCTAGAGCAAAAATAACGAAATTCTGTGATCACTAGTATTTCCATATAAAAATTGATTTTCTAAGGAATTTTGTATGAAAAGCTTTAAATGCGTTTTTCTTGAAAACTAAAAGAGCTAGAGCAAAAATAACGAAATTCTGTGATCACTAGTATTTCCATATAAAAATTGATTTTCTAAGGAATTTTTTATGGAAAACTTTAAATGCGTTTTTCTTGAAAACTAAAAGAGCTAGAGCAAAAATAACGAAATTCTGTGATCACTAGTATTTCCATATAAAAATTGATTTTCTAAGGACTATTCTATGAAAAACTTTAAATTCGTTTTTCTTGAAAACTAGAAGAGCTAGAGCAAAAATAACGAAATTCTGTGATCACTAGTATTTCCATATAAAAATTGATTTTCTAAGGAATTTTTTATGGAAAACTTTAAATGCGTTTTTCTTGAAAACTAAAAGAGCTAGAGCAAAAATAACGAAATTCTGTGATCACTAGTATTTCCATATAAAAATTGATTTTCTAAGGACTATTCTATGAAAAACTTTAAATGCGTTTTTCTTGAAAACTAGAAGAGCTAGAGCAAAAATAACGAAATTCTGTGATCACTAGTATTTCCATATAAAAATTGATTTTCTAAGGAATTTTTTATGAAAAACTTTCAATGCGTTTTTCTTGAAAACTAGAAGAGCTAGAGCAAAAATAACGAAATTCTGTGATCACTAGTATTTCCATATAAAAATGGATTTTCTAAGGACTATTCTATGGAAAACTTTAAATGCGTTTTTCTTGAAAACTAGAAGAGCTAGAGCAAAAATAACGAAATTCTGTGATCACTAGTATATCCATATAAAAATTGATTTTCTAAGGAATTTTGTATACAAACTTTAAATGCGTTTTTCTTGAAAACTAGAAGAGCTAGAGCAAAAATAACGAAATTCTGTGATCACTAGTATTTCCATATAAATATTGATTTTCTAAGGACTATTCTATGAAAAACTTTAAATGCGTTTTTCATGAAAACTGGAAGAGCTAGAGCAAAAATAACGAAATTCTGTGATCACTAGTATTTCCATATAAAAATTGATTTTCTAAGGAATTTTGTATGAAAAACTTTAAATGCGTTTTTCTTGATAACTAGAAGAGCTAGAGCAAAAATAACGAAATTCTGTGATCACTAGTATTTCCATATAAAAATTGATTTTCTAAGGACTATTCTATGAAAAACTTTAAATGCGTTTTTCTTACAAACTAGAAGAGCTAGAGCAAAAATAACGAAATTCTGTGATCACTAGTATTTCCATATAAAAATTGATTTTCTAAGGACTATTCTATGAAAAACTTTAAATGCGTTTTTCTTAAAAACTAGAAGAGCTAGAGCAAAAATAACGAAATTCTGTGATCACTAGTATTTCCATATAAAAATTGATTTTCTAAGGAATTTTTTATGAAAAACTTTAAATGCGTTTTCTTAAAAACTAGAAGAGCTAGAGCAAAAATAACGAAATTCTGTGATCACTAGTATTTCCATATAAAAATTGATATTCTAAGGAATTTTTTATGAAAAACTTTAAATGCGTTTTTCTTAAAAACTAGAAGAGCTAGAGCAAAAATAACGAAATTCTGTGATCACTAGTATTTCCATATAAAAATTGATTTTCTAAGGACTATTCTATGAAAAACTTTAAATGCGTTTTTTTTGAAAACTAGAAGAGCTAGAGCAAAAATAACGAAATTCTGTGATCACTAGTATTTCCATATAAAAATTGATTTTCTAAGGACTATTCTATGAAAAACTTTAAATGCGTTTTTCTTGAAAACTAGAAGAGCTAGAGCAAAAATAACGAAATTCTGTGATCACTAGTATTTCCATATCTAAGGACTATTCTATGAAAAACTTTAAATGCGTTTTTCTTGAAAACTAGAAGGGCTAGAGCAAAAATAACGAAATTCTGTGATCACTAGTATTTCCATACAAAAATTGATTTTCTAAGGACTATTCTATGGAAAACTTTAAATGCGTTTTTCTTGAAAACTAGAAGAGCTAGAGCAAAAATAACGAAATTCTGTGATCACTAGTATTTCCATATAAAAATTGATTTTCTAAGGACTATTCTATGAAAAACTTTAAATGCGTTTTTCTTGAAAACTAGAAGAGCTAGAGCAAAAATAACGAAATTCTGTGATCACTAGTATTTCCATATAAAAATTGATTTTCTAAGGAATTTTTTATGGAAAACTTTAAATGCGTTTTTCTTGAAAACTGAAAGAGCTAGAGCAAAAATAACGAAATTCTGTGATCACTAGTATTTCCATATAAAAATTGATTTTCTGAGGAATTTTTTATGAAAAACTTTAAACGCGTTTTTCTTAAAAACTAGAAGAGCTAGAGCAAAAATAACGAAATTCTGTGATCACTAGTATTTCCATATAAAAATTGATTTTCTAAGGACTATTCTATGAAAAACTTTAAATGCGTTTTTCTTGAAAACTAGAAGAGCTAGAGCAAAAATAACGAAATTCTGTGATCACTAGTATTTCCATATAAAAATTGATTTTCTAAGGAATTTTTTATGAAAAACTTTAAATGCGTTTTTCTTGAAAACTAAAAGAGCTAGAGCAAAAATAACGAAATTCTGTGATCACTAGTATTTCCATATAAAAATTGATTTTCTAAGGACTATTCTATGAAAAACTTTAAATGCGTTTTTCTTAAAAACTAGAAGAGCTAGAGCAAAAAAATTGAAATTCTGTGATCACTAGTATTTCCATATAAAAATTGATTTTCTAAGGAATTTTTTATGAAAAACTTTAAATGCGTTTTTCTTAAAAACTAGAAGAGCTAGAGCAAAAATAACGAAATTCTGTGATCACTAGTATTTCCATATAAAAATTGATTTTCTAAGGACTATTCTATGAAAAACTTTAAATGCGTTTTTCTTAAAAACTAGAAGAGCTAGAGCAAAAATAACGAAATTCTGTGATCACTAGTATTTCCATATAAAAATTGATTTTCTAAGGAATTTTTTATGAAAAACTTTAAATGCGTTTTTCTTAAAAACTAGAAGAGCTAGAGCAAAAATAACGAAATTCTGTGAGCACTAGTATTTCCATATAAAAATTGATTTTCTAAGGACTATTCTATGAAAAACTTTAAATGCGTTTTTCTTGAAAACTAGAAGAGCTAGAGCAAAAATAACGAAATTCTGTGATCACTAGTATTTCCATATAAAAATTGATTTTCTAAGGACTATTCTATGGAAAACTTTAAATGCGTTTTTCTTGAAAACTAGAAGAGCTAGAGCAAAAATAACGAAATTCTGTGATCACTAGTATATCCATATAAAAATTGATTTTCTAAGGAATTTTGTATACAAACTTTAAATGCGTTTTTCTTGAAAACTAGAAGAGCTAGAGCAAAAATAACGAAATTCTGTGATCACTAGTATTTCCATATAAATATTGATTTTCTAAGGACTATTCTATGAAAAACTTTAAATGCGTTTTTCATGAAAACTGGAAGAGCTAGAGCAAAAATAACGAAATTCTGTGATCACTAGTATTTCCATATAAAAATTGATTTTCTAAGGAATTTTGTATGAAAAACTTTAAATGCGTTTTTCTTGATAACTAGAAGAGCTAGAGCAAAAATAACGAAATTCTGTGATCACTAGTATTTCCATATAAAAATTGATTTTCTAAGGACTATTCTATGAAAAACTTTAAATGCGTTTTTCTTAAAAACTAGAAGAGCTAGAGCAAAAATAACGAAATTCTGTGATCACTAGTATTTCCATATAAAAATTGATTTTCTAAGGAATTTTGTATGAAAAGCTTTAAATGCGTTTTTCTTGAAAACTAAAAGAGCTAGAGCAAAAATAACGAAATTCTGTGATCACTAGTATTTCCATATAAAAATTGATTTTCTAAGGAATTTTTTATGAAAAACTTTAAATGCGTTTTTCTTGAAAACTAAAAGAGCTAGAGCAAAAATAACGAAATTCTGTGATCACTAGTATTTCCATATAAAAATTGATTTTCTAAGGACTATTCTATGAAAAACTTTAAATGCGTTTTTCTTGAAAACTAGAAGAGCTAGAGCAAAAATAACGAAATTCTGTGATCACTAGTATTTCCATATAAAAATTGATTTTCTAAGGACTATTCTATGAAAAACTTTAAATGCGTTTTTCTTGAAAACTAGAAGAGCTAGAGCAAAAATAACGAAATTCTGTGATCACTAGTATTTCCATATAAAAATTGATTTTCTAAGGACTATTCTATGGAAAACTTTAAATGCGTTTTTCTTGAAAACTAGAAGAGCTAGAGCAAAAATAACGAAATTCTGTGATCACTAGTATTTCCATATAAAAATTGATTTTCTAAGGAATTTTTTATGAAAAAATTTAAATGCGTTTTTCTTGAAAACTAAAAGAGCTAGAGCAAAAATAACGAAATTCTGTGATCACTAGTATTTCCATATAAAAATTGATTTTCTAAGGACTATTCTATGAAAAACTTTAAATGCGTTTTTCTTAAAAACTAGAAGAGCTAGAGCAAAAATAACGAAATTCTGTGATCACTAGTATTTCCATATAAAAATTGATTTTCTAAGGAATTTTTTATGAAAAACTTTAAATGCGTTTTTCTTAAAAACTAGAAAAGCTAGAGCAAAAATAACGAAATTCTGTGATCACTAGTATTTCCATATAAAAATTGATTTTCTAAGGACTATTCTATGAAAAACTTTAAATGTGTTTTTCTTGAAAACTAAAAGAGCTAGAGCAAAAATAACGAAATTCTGTGATCACTAGTATTTCCATATAAAAATTGATTTTCTAAGGACTATTCTATGAAAAACTTTAAATGCGTTTTTCTTAAAAACTAGAAGAGCTAGAGCAAAAATAACGAAATTCTGTGATCACTAGTATTTCCATATAAAAATTGATTTTCTAAGGAATTTTTTATGAAAAACTTTAAATGCGTTTTTCTTGAAAACTAAAAGAGCTAGAGCAAAAATAACGAAATTCTGTGATCACTAGTATTTCCATATAAAAATTGATTTTCTAAGGACTATTCTATGAAAAACTTTAAATGCGTTTTTCTTGAAAACTAGAAGAGCTAGAGCAAAAATAACGAAATTCTGTGATCACTAGTATTTCCATATAAAAATTGATTTTCTAAGGAATTTTTTATGAAAAAATTTAAATGCGTTTTTCTTGAAAACTAAAAGAGCTAGAGCAAAAATAACGAAATTCTGTGATCACTAGTATTTCCATATAAAAATTGATTTTCTAAGGACTATTCTATGAAAAACTTTAAATGCGTTTTTCTTAAAAACTAGAAGAGCTAGAGCAAAAATAACGAAATTCTGTGATCACTAGTATTTCCATATAAAAATTGATTTTCTAAGGAATTTTTTATGAAAAACTTTAAATGCGTTTTTCTTAAAAACTAGAAAAGCTAGAGCAAAAATAACGAAATTCTGTGATCACTAGTATTTCCATATAAAAATTGATTTTCTAAGGACTATTCTATGAAAAACTTTAAATGTGTTTTTCTTGAAAACTAAAAGAGCTAGAGCAAAAATAACGAAATTCTGTGATCACTAGTATTTCCATATAAAAATTGATTTTCTAAGGACTATTCTATGAAAAACTTTAAATGCGTTTTTCTTAAAAACTAGAAGAGCTAGAGCAAAAATAACGAAATTCTGTGATCACTAGTATTTCCATATAAAAATTGATTTTCTAAGGAATTTTTTATGAAAACTTTAAATGCGTTTTTCTTGAAAACTAAAAGAGCTAGAGCAAAAATAACGAAATTCTGTGATCACTAGTATTTCCATATAAAAATTGATTTTCTAAGGACTATTCTATGAAAAACTTTAAATGCGTTTTTCTTAAAAACTAGAAGAGCTAGAGCAAAAATAACGAAATTCTGTGATCACTAGTATTTCCATATAAAAATTGATTTTCTAAGGAATTTTTTATGAAAACTTTAAATGCGTTTTTCTCGAAAACTAAAAGAGCTAGAGCAAAAATAACGAAATTCTGTGATCACTAGTATTTCCATATAAAAATTGATTTTCTAAGGACTATTCTATGAAAAACTTTAAATGCGTTTTTCTTAAAAACTAGAAGAGCTAGAGCAAAAATAACGAAATTCTGTGATCACTAGTATTTCCATATAAAAATTGATTTTCTAAGGAATTTTTTATGAAAAACTTTAAACGCGTTTTTCTTAAAAACTAGAAGAGCTAGAGCAAAAATAACGAAATTCTGTGATCACTAGTATTTCCATATAAAAATTGATTTTCTAAGGACTATTCTATGAAAAACTTTAAATGCGTTTTTCTTGAAAACTAGAAGAGCTAGAGCAAAAATAACGAAATTCTGTGATCACTAGTATTTCCATATAAAAATTGATTTTCTAAGGAATTTTGTATACAAACTTTAAATGCGTTTTTCTTAAAAACTAAAAGAGCTAGAGCAAAAATAACGAAATTCTGTGATCACTAGTATTTCCATATAAAAATTGATTTTCTAAGGACTATTCTATGAAAAACTTTAAATGCGTTTTTCTTGAAAACTAAAAGAGCTAGAGCAAAAATAACGAAATTCTGTGATCACTAGTATTTCCATATAAAAATTGATTTTCTAAGGACTATTCTATGAAAAACTTTAAATGCGTTTTTCTTGAAAACTAGAAGAGCTAGAGCAAAAATAACGAAATTCTGTGATCACTAGTATTTCCATATAAAAATTGATTTTCTAAGGAATTTTTTATGAAAACTTTAAATGCGTTTTTCTTGAAAACTAAAAGAGCTAGAGCAAAAATAACGAAATTCTGTGATCACTAGTATTTCCATATAAAAATTGATTTTCTAAGGACTATTCTATGAAAAACTTTAAATGCGTTTTTCTTAAAAACTAGAAGAGCTAGAGCAAAAATAACGAAATTCTGTGATCACTAGTATTTCCATATAAAAATTGATTTTCTAAGGAATTTTTTATGAAAAACTTTAAACGCGTTTTTCTTAAAAACTAGAAGAGCTAGAGCAAAAATAACGAAATTCTGTGATCACTAGTATTTCCATATAAAAATTGATTTTCTAAGGACTATTCTATGAAAAACTTTAAATGCGTTTTTCTTAAAAACTAGAAGAGCTAGAGCAAAAATAACGAAATTCTGTGATCACTAGTATTTCCATATAAAAATTGATTTTCTAAGGAATTTTTTATGAAAACTTTAAATGCGTTTTTCTTGAAAACTAAAAGAGCTAGAGCAAAAATAACGAAATTCTGTGATCACTAGTATTTCCATATAAAAATTGATTTTCTAAGGACTATTCTATGAAAAACTTTAAATGCGTTTTTCTTAAAAACTAGAAGAGCTAGAGCAAAAATAACGAAATTCTGTGATCACTAGTATTTCCATATAAAAATTGATTTTCTAAGGAATTTTTTATGAAAAACTTTAAACGCGTTTTTCTTAAAAACTAGAAGAGCTAGAGCAAAAATAACGAAATTCTGTGATCACTAGTATTTCCATATAAAAATTGATTTTCTAAGGACTATTCTATGAAAAACTTTAAATGCGTTTTTCTTTAAAACTAGAAGAGCTAGAGCAAAAATAACGAAATTCTGTGATCACTAGTATTTCCATATAAAAATTGATTTTCTAAGGAATTTTTTATGAAAAACTTTAAATGCGTTTTTCTTAAAAACTAGAAGAGCTAGAGCAAAAATAACGAAATTCTGTGATCACTAGTATTCCATATAAAAATTGATTTTCTAAGGAATTTTTTATGAAAAACTTTAAATGCGTTTTTCTTGAAAACTAAAAGAGCTAGAGCAAAAATAATGAAATTCTGTGATCACTAGTATTTCCATATAAAAATTGATTTTCTAAGGACTATTCTATGAAAAACTTTAAATGCGTTTTTCTTAAAAACTAGAAGAGCTAGAGCAAAAAAATTGAAATTCTGTGATCACTAGTATTTCCATATAAAAATTGATTTTCTAAGGAATTTTTTATGAAAAACTTTAAATGCGTTTTTCTTAAAAACTAGAAGAACTAGAGCAAAAATAACGAAATTCTGTGATCACTAGTATTTCCATATAAAAATTGATTTTCTAAGGACTATTCTATGAAAAACTTTAAATGCGTTTTTCTTAAAAACTAGAAGAGCTAGAGCAAAAATAACGGAATTCTGTGATCACTAGTATTTCCATATAAAAATTGATTTTCTAAGGAATTTTTTATGAAAAACTTTAAATGCGTTTTTCTTTAAAACTAGAAGAGCTAGAGCAAAAATAACGAAATTCTGTGATCACTAGTATTTCCATATAAAAATTGATTTTCTAAGGAATTTTTTATGAAAAACTTTAAATGCGTTTTTCTTAAAAACTAGAAGAGCTAGAGCAAAAATAACGAAATTCTGTGATCACTAGTATTTCCATATAAAAATTGATTTTCTAAGGAATTTTTTATGAAAAACTTTAAATGCGTTTTTCTTAAAAACTAGAAGAGCTAGAGCAAAAATAACGAAATTCTGTGATCACTAGTATTTCCATATAAAAATTGATTTTCTAAGGACTATTCTATGAAAAACTTTAAATGCGTTTTTCTTGAAAACTAGAAGAGCTAGAGCAAAAATAACGAAATTCTGTGATCACTAGTATATCCATATAAAAATTGATTTTCTAAGGAATTTTGTATACAAACTTTAAATTCGTTTTTCTTGAAAACTAGAAGAGCTAGAGCAAAAATAACGAAATTCTGTGATCACTAGTATTTCCATATAAATATTGATTTTCTAAGGACTATTCTATGAAAAACTTTAAATGCGTTTTTCATGAAAACTGGAAGAGCTAGAGCAAAAATAACGAAATTCTGTGATCACTAGTATTTCCATATAAAAATTGATTTTCTAAGGAATTTTTTATGAAAAACTTTAAATGCGTTTTTCTTGATAACTAGAAGAGCTAGAGCATAAATAACGAAATTCTGTGATCACTAGTATTTCCATATAAAAATTGATTTTCTAAGGACTATTCTATGGAAAACTTTAAATGCGTTTTTCTTGAAAACTAGAAGAGCTAGAGCAAAAATAACGAAATTCTGTGATCACTAGTATATCCATATAAAAATTGATTTTCTAAGGAATTTTGTATACAAACTTTAAATTCGTTTTTCTTGAAAACTAGAAGAGCTAGAGCAAAAATAACGAAATTCTGTGATCACTAGTATTTCCATATAAATATTGATTTTCTAAGGAATTTTGTATACAAACTTTAAATGCGTTTTTCATGAAAACTGGAAGAGCTAGAGCAAAAATAACGAAATTCTGTGATCACTAATATTTCCATATAAAAATTGATTTTCTAAGGACTATTCTATGAAAAACTTTAAATGCGTTTTTCTTAAAAACTAGAAGAGCTAGAGCAAAAATAACGAAATTCTGTGATCACTAGTATTTCCATATAAATATTGATTTTCTAAGGACTATTCTATGAAAAACTTTAAATGCGTTTTTCATGAAAACTGGAAGAGCTAGAGCAAAAATAACGAAATTCTGTGATCACTAGTATATCCATATAAAAATTGATTTTCTAAGGAATTTTGTATACAAACTTTAAACGCGTTTTTCTTGAAAACTAGAAGAGCTAGAGCAAAAATAACGAAATTCTGTGATCACTAGTATTTCAATATAAATATTGATTTTCTAAGGACTATTCTATGAAAAACTTTAAATGCGTTTTTCATGAAAACTGGAAGAGCTAGAGCAAAAATAACGAAATTCTGTGATCACTAGTATATCCATATAAAAATTGATTTTCTAAGGAATTTTGTATACAAACTTTAAATGCGTTTTTCTTGAAAACTAGAAGAGCTAGAGCAAAAATAACGAAATTCTGTGATCACTAGTATATCCATATAAAAATTGATTTTCTAAGGAATTTTGTATACAAACTTTAAATGCGTTTTTCTTGAAAACTAGAAGAGCTAGAGCAAAAATAACGAAATTCTGTGATCACTAGTATTTCCATATAAATATTGATTTTCTAAGGACTATTCTATGAAAAACTTTAAATGCGTTTTTCATGAAAACTGGAAGAGCTAGAGCAAAAATAACGAAATTCTGTGATCACTAGTATTTCCATATAAAAATTGATTTTCTAAGGAATTTTGTATGAAAAACTTTAAATGCGTTTTTCTTGATAACTAGAAGAGCTAGAGCATAAATAACGAAATTCTGTGATCACTAGTATTTCCATATAAAAATTGCTTTTCTAAGGACTATTCTATGAAAAACTTTAAATGCGTTTTTCATGAAAACTGGAAGAGCTAGAGCAAAAATAACGAAATTCTGTGATCACTAGTATTTCCATATAAAAATTGATTTTCAAAGGAATTTTGTATGAAAAACTTTAAATGCGTTTTTCTTGATAACTAGAAGAGCTAGAGCAAAAATAACGAAATTCTGTGATCACTAGTATTTCCATATAAAAATTGATTTTCTAAGGACTATTCTATGAAAAACTTTAAATGCGTTTTTCTTAAAAACTAGAAGAGCTAGAGCAAAAATAACGAAATTCTGTGATCACTAGTATTTCCATATAAAAATTGATTTTCTAAGGACTATTCTATGAAAAACTTTAAATGCGTTTTTCTTAAAAACTAGAAGAGCTAGAGCAAAAATAACGAAATTCTGTGATCACTAGTATTTCCATATAAAAATTGATTTTCTAAGGAATTTTTTATGAAAAACTTTAAATGCGTTTTTCTTAAAAACTAGAAGAGCTAGAGCAAAAATAACGAAATTCTGTGATCACTAGTATTTCCATATAAAAATTGATTTTCTAAGGAATTTTTTATGAAAAACTTTAAATGCGTTTTTCTTAAAAACTAGAAGAGCTAGAGCAAAAATAACGAAATTCTGTGATCACTAGTATTTCCATATAAAAATTGATTTTCTAAGGACTATTCTATGAAAAACTTTAAATGCGTTTTTCTTGAAAACTAGAAGAGCTAGAGCAAAAATAACGAAATTCTGTGATCACTAGTATTTCCATATAAAAATTGATTTTCTAAGGACTATTCTATGGAAAACTTTAAATGCGTTTTTCTTGAAAACTAGAAGAGCTAGAGCAAAAATAACGAAATTCTGTGATCACTAGTATTTCCATATAAAAATTGATTTTCTAAGGACTATTCTATGGAAAACTTTAAATGCGTTTTTCTTGAAAACTAGAAGAGCTAGAGCAAAAATAACGAATTTCTGTGATCACTAGTATTTCCATATAAATATTAATTTTCTAAGGACTATTCTATGAAAAACTTTAAATGCGTTTTTCATGAAAACTGGAAGAGCTAGAGCAAAAATAACGAAATTCTGTGATCACTAGTATATCCATATAAAAATTGATTTTCTAAGGAATTTTGTATACAAACTTTAAATTCGTTTTTCTTGAAAACTAGAAGAGCTAGAGCAAAAATAACGAAATTCTGTGATCACTAGTATTTCCATATAAATATTAATTTTCTAAGGACTATTCTATGAAAAACTTTAAATGCGTTTTTCATGAAAACTGGAAGAGCTAGAGCAAAAATAACGAAATTCTGTGATCACTAGTATATCCATATAAAAATTGATTTTCTAAGGAATTTTGTATACAAACTTTAAATGCGTTTTTCTTGAAAACTAGAAGAGCTAGAGCAAAAATAACGAAATTCTGTGATCACTAGTATTTCCATATAAATATTGATTTTCTAAGGACTATTCTATGAAAAACTTTAAATGCGTTTTTCATGAAAACTGGAAGAGCTAGAGCAAAAATAACGAAATTCTGTGATCACTAGTATTTCCATATAAAAATTGATTTTCTAAGGACTATTCTATGAAAAACTTTAAATGCGTTTTTCTTAAAAACTAGAAGAGCTAGAGCAAAAATAACGAAATTCTGTGATCACTAGTATTTCCATATAAATATTGATTTTCTAAGGACTATTCTATGAAAAACTTTAAATGCGTTTTTCATGAAAACTGGAAGAGCTAGAGCAAAAATAACGAAATTCTGTGATCACTAGTATTTCCATATAAAAATTGATTTTCTAAGGAATTTTTTATGAAAAACTTTAAATGCGTTTTTCTTGATAACTGGAAGAGCTAGAGCAAAAATAACGAAATTCTGTGATCACTAGTATATCCATATAAAAATTGATTTTCTAAGGAATTTTGTATACAAACTTTAAATGCGTTTTTCTTGAAAACTAGAAGAGCTAGAGCAAAAATAACGAAATTCTGTGATCACTAGTATTTCCATATAAATATTGATTTTCTAAGGACTATTCTATGAAAAACTTTAAATGCGTTTTTCATGAAAACTGGAAGAGCTAGAGCAAAAATAACGAAATTCTGTGATCACTAGTATTTCCATATAAAAATTGATTTTCTAAGGAATTTTTTATGAAAAACTTTAAATGCGTTTTTCTTGATAACTAGAAGAGCTAGAGCATAAATAACGAAATTCTGTGATCACTAGTATTTCCATATAAAAATTGATTTTCTAAGGACTATTCTATGAAAAACTTTAAATGCGTTTTTCTTAAAAACTAGAAGAGCTAGAGCAAAAATAACGAAATTCTGTGATCACTAGTATTTCCATATAAAAATTGATTTTCTAAGGAATTTTGTATGAAAAGCTTTAAATGCGTTTTTCTTGAAAACTAAAAGAGCTAGAGCAAAAATAACGAAATTCTGTGATCACTAGTATTTCCATATAAAAATTGATTTTCTAAGGACTATTCTATGAAAAACTTTAAATGCGTTTTTCTTGAAAACTAGAAGAGCTAGAGCAAAAATAACGAAATTCTGTGATCACTAGTATTTCCATATAAAAATTGATTTTCTAAGGAATTTTTTATGAAAAACTTTAAATGCGTTTTTCTTGAAAACTAAAAGAGCTAGAGCAAAAATAACGAAATTCTGTGATCACTAGTATGTCCATATAAAAATTAATTTTCTAAGGACTATTCTATGAAAAACTTTAAATGCGTTTTTCTTGAAAACTAGAAGAGCTAGAGCAAAAATAACGAAATTCTGTGATCACTAGTATTTCCATATAAAAATTGATTTTTTAAAGAATTTTGTATGAAAAACTTTAAATGCGTTTTTCTTGAAAACTAGAAGAGCTAGAGCAAAAATAACGAAATTCTGTGATCACTAGTATTTCCATATAAAAATTGATTTTCTAAGGAATTTTGTATGAAAAACTTTAAATGCGTTTTTCTTGAAAACTAGAAGAGCTAGAGCAAAAATAACGAAATTCTGTGATCACTAGTATTTCCATATAAAAATTGATTTTCTAAGGAATTTTGTATGAAAAACTTTAAATGCGTTTTTCTTGAAAACTAGAAGAGCTAGAGCAAAAATAACGAAATTCTGTGATCACTAGTATTTCCATATAAAAATTGATTTTCTAAGGAATTTTTTATGAAAAACTTTAAATGCGTTTTTCTTGAAAACTAGAAGAGCTAGAGCAAAAATAACGAAATTCTGTGATCACTAGTATTTCCATATAAAAATTGATTTTCTAAGGAATTTTGTATGACACTTTAAATGCGTTTTTCTTGAAAACTAGAAGACCTAGAGCAAAAATAACGAAATTCTGTGATCACTAGTATTTCCATATAAAAATTGATTTTCTAAGGAATTTTTTATGAAAAACTTTAAATGCGTTTTTCTTGAAAACTAGAAGAGCTAGAGCAAAAATAACGAAATTCTGTGATCACTAGTATTTCCATATAAAAATTGATTTTCTAAGGACTATTCTTTGAAAAACTTTAAATGCGTTTTTCTTGAAAACTAGAAGAGCTAGAGCAAAAATAACGAAATTCTGTGATCACTAGTACATCCATAAAAAAATTGATTTTCTAAGGAATTTTGTATAAAAACTTTAAATGCGTTTTTCTTGAAAACTGGAAGAGCTAGAGCAAAAATAACGAAATTCTGTGATCACAAGTATTTCCATATAAAAATTGATTTTCTAAGGAATTTTGTATGAAAATTTTAAATGCGTTTTTCTTGATAACTAGAAGAGCTAGAGCAAAAATAACGAAATTCCGTGATCACTAGTATTTCCATATAAAAATTGATTTTCTAAGGAATTTTGTATGAAAAACTTTTAATGCGTTTTTCTTGAAAACTAAAAGAGCTAGAGCAAAAATAACGAAATTCTGTGATCACTAGTATTTCCATATAAAAATTGATTTTCTAAGGACTATTCTATGAAAAACTTTAAATGCGTTTTTCTTGAAAACTAGAAGAGCTAGAGCAAAAATAACGAAATTCTGTGATCACTAGTATTTCCATATAAAAATTGATTTTCTAAGGAATTTTGTATGAAAAACTTTTAATGCGTTTTTCTTGAAAACTAAAAGAGCTAGAGCAAAAATAACGAAATTCTGTGATCACTAGTATTTCCATATAAAAATTGATTTTCTAAGGACTATTCTATGAAAAACTTTAAATGCGTTTTTCTTAAAAACTAGAAGAGCTAGAGCAAAAATAACGAAATTCTGTGATCACTAGTATTTCCATATAAAAATTGATTTTCTAAGGAATTTTGTATGAAAAACTTTTAATGCGTTTTTCTTGAAAACTAGAAGAGCTAGAGCAAAAATAACGAAATTCTGTGATCACTAGTATTTCCATATAAAAATTGATTTTCTAAGGAATTTTTTATGAAAAACTTTAAATGCGTTTTTCTTGAAAACTAGAAGAGCTAGAGCAAAAATGATGAAATTCTGTGATCACTAGTATTTCCATCTAAAAATTGATTTTCTAAGGACTATTCTATGAAAAACTTTAAATGCGTTTTTCTTAAAAACTAGAAGAGCTAGAGCAAAAATAACGAAATTCTGTGATCACTAGTATTTCCATATAAAAATTGATTTTCTAAGGAATTTTGTATGAAAAACTTTTAATGCGTTTTTCTTGAAAACTAAAAGAGCTAGAGCAAAAATAACGAAATTCTGTGATCACTAGTATTTCCATATAAAAATTGATTTTCTAAGGACTATTCTATGAAAAACTTTAAATGCGTTTTTCTTGAAAACTAGAAGAGCTAGAGCAAAAATAACGAAATTCTGTGATCATTTTATGAAAACTTTAAATGCGTTTTTCTTGAAAACTGGAAGAGCTAGAGCAAAAATAACGAAATTCTGTGATCACTAGTATTTCCATATAAAAATTTATTTTCTAAGGAATTTTTTATGAAAAACTTTAAATGCGTTTTTCTTGAAAACTAGAAGAGCTAGAGCAAAAATAACGAAATTCTGTGATCACTAGTATTTCCATATAAAAATTGATTTTCTAGGGACTATTCTATGAAAAACTTTAAATGCGTTTTTCTTGAAAACTAGAAGAGCTAGAGCAAAAATAACGAAACTCTGTGATCACAAGTATTTCCTTATAAAAATTGATTTTCTAAGGAATTTTTTATGAAAAACTTTAAATGCGTTTTTCTTAAAAACTAGAAGAGCTAGAGCAAAAATAACGAAATTCTGTGATCACTTGTATTTCCATATAAAAATTGATTTTCTAAGGAATTTTTTATGAAAAACTTTAAATGCGTTTTTCTTGAAAACTAGAAGACCTAGAGCAAAAATAACGAAACTCTGTGATCACAAGTATTTCCTTATAAAAATTGATTTTCTAAGGAATTTTTTATGAAAAACTTTAAATGCGTTTTTCTTAAAAACTAGAAGAGCTAGAGCAAAAATAACGAAATTCTGTGATCACTTGTATTTCCATATAAAAATTGATTTTCTAAGGAATTTTTTATGAAAAACTTTAAATGCGTTTTTCTTGAAAACTAAAAGAGCTAGAGCAAAAATAACGAAATTCTGTGATCACTAGTATTTCCATATAAAAATTGATTTTCTAAGGACTATTCTATGAAAAACTTTAAATGCGTTTTTCTTGAAAACTAGAAGAGCTAGAGCAAAAATAACGAAATTCTGTGATCACTAGTATTTCCATATAAAAATTGATTTTCTAAGGAATTTTGTATGAAAAACTTTAAATGCGTTTTTCTTGAAAACTAGAAGAGCTAGAGCAAAAATAACGAAATTCTGTGATCACTAGTATTTCCATATAAAAATTGATTTTCTAGGGACTATTCTATGAAAAACTTTAAATGCGTTTTTCTTGAAAACTAGAAGAGCTAGAGCAAAAATAACGAAATTCTGTGATCACTAGTATTTCCATATAAAAATTGATTTTCTAAGGACTATTCTATGAAAAACTTTAAATGCGTTTTTCTTGAAAACTAGAAGAGCTAGAGCAAAAATAACGAAATTCTGTGATCACTAGTATTTCCATATAAAAATTGATTTTCTAAGGAATTTTTGTATGAAAAACTTTAAATGCGTTTTTCTTGAAAACTAGAAGAGCTAGAGCAAAAATAACGAAATTCTGTGATCACTAGTATTTCCATATAAAAATTGATTTTCTAAGGAATTTTGTATGAAAAACTTTAAATGCGTTTTTCTTGAAAACTAGAAGAGCTAGAGCAAAAATAACGAAATTCTGTGATCACTAGTATTTCCATATAAAAATTGATTTTCTAAGGAATTTTTTATGAAAAACTTTAAATGCGTTTTTCTTGAAAACTAAAAGAGCTAGAGCAAAAATAACGAAATTCTGTGATCACTAGTATTTCCATATAAAAATTGATTTTCTAAGGAATTTTGTATGAAAAACTTTAAATGCGTTTTTCTTGAAAACTAAAAGAGCTAGAGCAAAAATAACGAAATTCTGTGATCACTAGTATTTCCATATAAAAATTGATTTTCTAAGGACTATTCTATGAAAAACTTTAAATGCGTTTTTCTTGAAAACTAGAAGAGCTAGAGCAAAAATAACGAAATTCTGTGATCACTAGTATTTCCATATAAAAATTGATTTTCTAAGGACTATTCTATGAAAAACTTTAAATGCGTTTTTCTTGAAAACTAGAAGAGCTAGAGCAAAAATAACGAAATTCTGTGATCACTAGTATTTCCATATAAAAATTGATTTTCTAAGGAATTTTTGTATGAAAAACTTTAAATGCGTTTTTCTTGAAAACTAGAAGAGCTAGAGCAAAAATAACGAAATTCTGTGATCACTAGTATTTCCATATAAAAATTGATTTTCTAAGGAATTTTGTATGAAAAACTTTAAATGCGTTTTTCTTAAAAACTAGAAGAGCTAGAGCAAAAATAACGAAATTCTGTGATCACTAGTATTTCCATATAAAAATTGATTTTTTAAAGAACTTTGTATGAAAAACTTTAAATGCGTTTTTCTTGAAAACTGGAACAGCTAGAGCAAAAATAACGAAATTCTGTGATCACTAGTATTTCCATATAAAAATTGATTTTCTAAGGACTATTCTATGAAAAACTTTAAATGCGTTTTTCTTGAAAACTAGAAGAGCTAGAGCAAAAATAACGAAATTCTGTGATCACTAGTATTTCCATATAAAAATTGATTTTCTAAGGAATTTTTGTATGAAAAACTTTAAATGCGTTTTTCTTGAAAACTAGAAGAGCTAGAGCAAAAATAACGAAATTCTGTGATCACTAGTATTTCCATATAAAAATTGATTTTCTAAGGAATTTTGTATGAAAAACTTTAAATGCGTTTTTCTTAAAAACTAGAAGAGCTAGAGCAAAAATAACGAAATTCTGTGATCACTAGTATTTCCATATAAAAATTGATTTTTTAAAGAACTTTGTATGAAAAACTTTAAATGCGTTTTTCTTGAAAACTGGAACAGCTAGAGCAAAAATAACGAAATTCTGTGATCACTAGTATTTCCATATAAAAATTGATTTTCTAAGGACTTTTTTATAAAAAACTTTAAATGCGTTTTTCTTGAAAACTAGAATAGCTAGAGCAAAAATAACGAAATTCTGTGATCACTAGTATTTCCATATAAAAATTGATTTTCTAAGGAATTTTTGTATGAAAAACTTTAAATGCGTTTTTCTTGAAAACTAGAAGAGCTAGAGCAAAAATAACGAAATTCTGTGATCACTAGTATTTCCATATAAAAATTGATTTTCTAAGGAATTTTGTATGAAAAACTTTAAATGCGTTTTTCTTAAAAACTAGAAGAGCTAGAGCAAAAATAACGAAATTCTGTGATCACTAGTATTTCCATATAAAAATCGATTTTTTAAAGAACTTTGTATGAAAAACTTTAAATGCGTTTTTCTTGAAAACTGGAACAGCTAGAGCAAAAATAACGAAATTCTGTGATCACTAGTATTTCCATATAAAAATTGATTTTCTAAGGACTATTCTATGAAAAACTTTAAATGCGTTTTTCTTGAAAACTAGAAGAGCTAGAGCAAAAATAACGAAATTCTGTGATCACTAGTATTTCCATATAAAAATTGATTTTCTAAGGAATTTTGTATGAAAAACTTTTAATGCGTTTTTCTTGAAAACTAAAAGAGCTAGAGCAAAAATAACGAAATTCTGTGATCACTAGTATTTCCATATAAAAATTGATTTTCTAAGGACTATTCTATGAAAAACTTTAAATGCGTTTTTCTTGAAAACTAGAAGAGCTAGAGCAAAAATAACGAAATTCTGTGATCACTAGTATTTCCATATAAAAATTGATTTTCTAAGGAATTTTTTATGAAAAACTTTAAATGCGTTTTTCTTGAAAACTAGAAGAGCTAGAGCAAAAATAACGAAATTCTGTGATCACTAGTA
Source organism: Pollenia angustigena (assembly GCA_930367215.1). Lineage (NCBI taxonomy): Eukaryota > Metazoa > Arthropoda > Insecta > Diptera > Polleniidae > Pollenia > Pollenia angustigena. The sequence continues at coordinate 108,280,928 of OV884059.1, read as the reverse complement.
TTTCCATATAAAAATTGATTTTCTAAGGACTATTCTATGAAAAACTTTAAATGCGTTTTTCTTGAAAACTAGAAGAGCTAGAGCAAAAATAACGAAATTCTGTGATCACTAGTATTTCCATATAAAAATTGATTTTCTAAGGAATTTTTGTATGAAAAACTTTAAATGCGTTTTTCTTGAAAACTAGAAGAGCTAGAGCAAAAATAACGAAATTCTGTGATCACTAGTATTTCCATATAAAAATTGATTTTCTAAGGAATTTTGTATGAAAAACTTTAAATGCGTTTTTCTTAAAAACTAGAAGAGCTAGAGCAAAAATAACGAAATTCTGTGATCACTAGTATTTCCATATAAAAATTGATTTTTTAAAGAACTTTGTATGAAAAACTTTAAATGCGTTTTTCTTGAAAACTGGAACAGCTAGAGCAAAAATAACGAAATTCTGTGATCACTAGTATTTCCATATAAAAATTGATTTTCTAAGGACTATTCTATGAAAAACTTTAAATGCGTTTTTCTTGAAAACTAGAAGAGCTAGAGCAAAAATAACGAAATTCTGTGATCACTAGTATTTCCATATAAAAATTGATTTTCTAAGGAATTTTTGTATGAAAAACTTTAAATGCGTTTTTCTTGAAAACTAGAAGAGCTAGAGCAAAAATAACGAAATTCTGTGATCACTAGTATTTCCATATAAAAATTGATTTTCTAAGGAATTTTGTATGAAAAACTTTAAATGCGTTTTTCTTAAAAACTAGAAGAGCTAGAGCAAAAATAACGAAATTCTGTGATCACTAGTATTTCCATATAAAAATTGATTTTTTAAAGAACTTTGTATGAAAAACTTTAAATGCGTTTTTCTTGAAAACTGGAACAGCTAGAGCAAAAATAACGAAATTCTGTGATCACTAGTATTTCCATATAAAAATTGATTTTCTAAGGACTATTCTATGAAAAACTTTAAATGCGTTTTTCTTGAAAACTAGAAGAGCTAGAGCAAAAATAACGAAATTCTGTGATCACTAGTATTTCCATATAAAAATTGATTTTCTAAGGAATTTTGTATGAAAAACTTTTAATGCGTTTTTCTTGAAAACTAAAAGAGCTAGAGCAAAAATAACGAAATTCTGTGATCACTAGTATTTCCATATAAAAATTGATTTTCTAAGGACTATTCTATGAAAAACTTTAAATGCGTTTTTCTTGAAAACTAGAAGAGCTAGAGCAAAAATAACGAAATTCTGTGATCACTAGTATTTCCATATAAAAATTGATTTTCTAAGGAATTTTTTATGAAAAACTTTAAATGCGTTTTTCTTGAAAACTAGAAGAGCTAGAGCAAAAATAACGAAATTCTGTGATCACTAGTATTTCCATATAAAAATTGATTTTCTAAGGACTATTCTATGAAAAACTTTAAATGCGTTTTTCTTGAAAACTAGAAGAGCTAGAGCAAAAATAACGAAATTCTGTGATCACTAGTATTTCCATATAAAAATTGATTTTCTAAGGAATTTTTTATGAAAAACTTTAAATGCGTTTTTCTTGAAAACTAAAAGAGCTAGAGCAAAAATAACGAAATTCTGTGATCACTAGTATTTCCATATAAAAATTGATTTTCTAAGGACTATTCTATGAAAAACTTTAAATGCGTTTTTCTTGAAAACTAGAAGAGCTAGAGCAAAAATAACGAAATTCTGTGATCACTAGTATTTCCATATAAAAATTGATTTTCTAAGGAATTTTTTATGAAAACTTTAAATGCGTTTTTCTTGAAAACTAGAAGAGCTAGAGCAAAAATAACGAAATTCTGTGATCACTAGTATTTCCATATAAAAATTGATTTTCTAAGGAATTTTTTATGAAAAACTTTAAATGCGTTTTTCTTGAAAACTAAAAGAGCTAGAGCAAAAATAACGAAATTCTGTGATCACTAGTATTTCCATATAAAAATTGATTTTCTGAGGACTATTCTATGAAAAACTTTAAATGCGTTTTTCTTGAAAACTAGAAGAGCTAGAGCAAAAATAACGAAATTCTGTGATCACTAGTATTTCCATATAAAATTTGATTTTCTAAGGACTATTCTATGAAAAACTTTAAATGCGTTTTTCATGAAAACTGGAAGAGCTAGAGCAAAAATAACGAAATTCTGTGATCACTAGTATTTCCATATAAAAATTGATTTTCTAAGGACTATTCTATGAAAAACTTTAAATGCGTTTTTCTTGAAAACTAGAAGAGCTAGAGCAAAAATAACGAAATTCTGTGATCACTAGTATTTCCATATAAAATTTGATTTTCTAAGGACTATTCTATGAAAAACTTTAAATGCGTTTTTCATGAAAACTGGAAGAGCTAGAGCAAAAATAACGAAATTCTGTGATCACTAGTATTTCCATATAAAAATTGATTTTCTAAGGAATTTAGTATGAAAAACTTAAAATGCGTTTTTCTTGAAAACTAAAAGAGCTAGAGCAAAAATAACGAAATTCTGTGATCACTAGTATTTCCATATAAAAATTGATTTTCTAAGGACTATTCTATGAAAAACTTTAAATGCGTTTTTCTTGAAAACTAGAAGAGCTAGAGCAAAAATAACGAAATTCTGTGATCACTAGTATTTCCATATAAAAATTGATTTTCTAAGGACTATTCTATGAAAAACTTTAAATGCGTTTTTCTTGAAAACTAGAAGAGCTAGAGCAAAAATAACGAAATTCTGTGATCACTAGTATTTCCATATAAAAATTGATTTTCTAAGGAATTTTTGTATGAAAAACTTTAAATGCGTTTTTCTTGAAAACTAGAAGACCTAGAGCAAAAATAACGAAACTCTGTGATCACAAGTATTTCCATATAAAAATTGATTTTCTAAGGAATTTTTGTATGACACTTTAAATGCGTTTTTCTTGAAAACTAGAAGACCTAGAGCAAAAATAACGAAACTCTGTGATCACAAGTATTTCCATATAAAAATTGATTTTCTAAGGAATTTTTTATGAAAAACTTTAAATGCGTTTTTCTTAAAAACTAGAAGAGCTAGAGCAAAAATACCGAAATTCTGTGATCACTAGTATTTCCATATAAAAATTGATTTTCTAAGGAATTTTTTATGAAAAACTTTAAATGCGTTTTTCTTGAAAACTAAAAGAGCTAGAGCAAAAATAACGAAATTCTGTGATCACTAGTATTTCCATATAAAAATTGATTTTCTGAGGACTATTCTATGAAAAACTTTAAATGCGTTTTTCTTGAAAACTAGAAGAGCTAGAGCAAAAATAACGAAATTCTGTGATTACTAGTATTTCCATATAAAAATTGATTTTCTAAGGACTATTCTATGAAAAACTTTAAATGCGTTTTTCTTGAAAACTAGAAGAGCTAGAGCAAAAATAACGAAATTCTGTGATCACTAGTATTTCCATATAAAATTTGATTTTCTAAGGACTATTCTATGAAAAACTTTAAATGCGTTTTTCATGAAAACTGGAAGAGCTAGAGCAAAAATAACGAAATTCTGTGATCACTAGTATTTCCATATAAAAATTGATTTTCTAAGGAATTTTGTATGAAAAACTTTAAATGCGTTTTTCTTGAAAACTAAAAGAGCTAGAGCAAAAATAACGAAATTCTGTGATCACTAGTATTTCCATATAAAAATTGATTTTCTAAGGACTATTCTATGAAAAACTTTAAATGCGTTTTTCTTGAAAACTAGAAGAGCTAGAGCAAAAATAACGAAATTCTGTGATCACTAGTATTTCCATATAAAAATTGATTTTCTAAGGACTATTCTATGAAAAACTTTAAATGCGTTTTTCTTGAAAACTAGAAGAGCTAGAGCAAAAATAACGAAATTCTGTGATCACTAGTATTTCCATATAAAAATTGATTTTCTAAGGAATTTTTGTATGAAAAACTTTAAATGCGTTTTTCTTGAAAACTAGAAGAGCTAAGGGATTTTGTATGAAAAACTTTAAATGCGTTTTTCTTGAAAACTAGAAGAGCTAGAGCAAAAATAACGAAATTCTGTGATCACTAGTATTTCCATATAAAAATTGATTTTTTAAAGAATTTTGTATGAAAAACTTTAAATGCGTTTTTCTTGAAAACTAGAAGAGCTAGAGCAAAAATAACGAAATTCTGTGATCACTAGTATTTCCATATAAAAATTGATTTTCTAAGGAATTTTGTATGAAAAACTTTAAATGCGTTTTTCTTGAAAACTAGAAGAGCTAGAGCAAAAATAACGAAATTCTGTGATCACTAGTATTTCCATATAAAAATTGATTTTCTAAGGAATTTTGTATGAAAAACTTTAAACGCGTTTTTCTTGAAAACTAGAAGAGCTAGAGCAAAAATAACGAAATTCTGTGATCACTAGTATTTCCATATAAAAATTGATTTTCTAAGGACTATTCTATGAAAAACTTTAAATGCTTTTTTCTTGAAAACTAGAAGAGCTAGAGCAAAAATAACGAAATTCTGTGATCACTAGTATTTCCATATAAAAATTGATTTTCTAAGGACTATTCTATGAAAAACTTTAAATGCGTTTTTCTTGAAAACTAGAAGAGCTAGAGCAAAAATAACGAAATTCTGTGATCACTAGTATTTCCATATAAAAATTGATTTTTTAAAGAATTTTGTATGAAAAACTTTAAATGCGTTTTTCTTGAAAACTAGAAGAGCTAGAGCAAAAATAACGAACTTCTGTGATCACTAGTATTTCCATATAAAAATTGATTTTCTAAGGAATTTTGTATGAAAAACTTTAAATGCGTTTTTCTTGAAAACTAGAAGAGCTAGAGCAAAAATAACGAAATTCTGTGATCACTAGTATTTCCATATAAAAATTGATTTTCTAAGGACTATTCTATGAAAAACTTTAAATGCGTTTTTCTTGAAAACTAGAAGAGCTAGAGCAAAAATAACGAAATTCTGTGATCACTAGTATTTCCATATAAAAATTGATTTTCTAAGGAATTTTGTATGAAAAACTTTAAATGCGTTTTTCTTGAAAATCAAAAATTGATTTACGAAATTCTGTGATCACTAGTATTTCCATATAAAAATTGATTTTCTTAGGAATTTTGTATGAAAAACTTTAAATGCGTTTTTCTTGAAAACTTGAAGAGATAGAGCAAAAATAACGAAATTCTGTGATCACTAGTATTTCCATATAAAAATTGATTTTTCATGGACTTCTGTATGAAAAACTTTAAATGCGCTTTTCTCTAAAACTAGAAGAGGTAGAGCAAAAATAACGAAATTCTGTGATCACTAGTATTTCCATAAAAAATTGATTTTTCATGGACTTTTGTATGAAAAACTTTAAATGCGTTTTTCTTGAAAACTAGAAGAGCTAGAGCAAAAATAACGAAATTCTGTGGTCACTAGTATATCCATATAAAATTTACAGAAGAGCGAAAAAACTGATTTTTTCGATAACTCTAGGAGTAATAACTAAACTTTATTTTACAATGTTATTAAAAATGAACGTCTAAATCATACATATATTAAGTAAAAAAATAAAATGAGCTGTAATGAATACTTTTTGAGACTTTAATTAAGTTTCACGATTTTTTATTAAAATAAATAGTAAAATTTAAAGAAACGCATATTCATGTTAACTGAACTCGAAATTAAGTTAAAATTTTACACTAATGTTTATTGAAAAGCAATAAATAATTTGACTTTATCCACATACATATTTTAAATTATCATAAAAATAATGATATTCTTGCGAAAGAGCAGACTTCAATGCTTTGGAAATGCATCCATCCGATTGCTTAGTTGAAAAGAAAGTGGGCCAGATTATAAGGGTTTCGCTTGTATTTATATGATCGCTGCACAGTGTGGGAAGTTTGGAAAAAAATGGAAATAATTCTATATTTTATAAACGGTTGGTCCGATTGGAATGCAGTTTGAGGTGAAAATTAAAAAGTTGTAGTCGAGCTTAGGACTTGGATTTGAGGTCTATAGACTAAGTAGGAGAGGTGCTATAGGTTCCCAAATTAGGACATCTCAGGTATAACAAAAACTAAAAACGATCCTTAATTCTTGATTTTAGCTGGATGCTAAAAATAATTTTTTAGAGAAATGCGCTTGCCGAGTACTCCATTTTTGGTCCAGTTTTTAGGAAATATAAGACTCAAATTTATCATAATTTTTATTGTTTACAAAAGCTCGTAAAACAATTTTTTGCAGTTTTTTTTTGCAAAATTTCTGCCACGAATTTAAAAATTATATTAGATTATGAAATCCAGACACAATTCCCAACCCTTTGATGTATAAAATGTCTTCTTTGTAATAACAGTTTTTATCATTTTATTATATGAAGTAATATTTTTTATGTAGATCGCACTTTTTTACCAAAAAAAAAAAAAACGTCTGTGTAAGATAGCACAAAACAACATTTATGAAAAAAAACGTTTTGGGAATATTTTTTTTTCAAATTTAAATGATAAATGACCCTTCCGTCAGTGAACACGTTTCTATAAAAAAAAATGTTTGAAAAATTTCAGATAGCACTATTTGTAAAATAACCCTCGATGAATTATGTTTTCTTCATATTTACATATAAATTTATGGTCGAACTTTGACTATAAGGCGAACACTAGCTTAAATAAATGTATTTTGTTGTTTTAAATATTACTAAGTAAACATATAACCTGATAACCAGCCTTCTTAAAACAAACCAATTATGTAAAACAAAAATGGTATATAAGTTAAATTTTGGTATGAATGTTAAGCTTCATCTTTCATCAAATAAAAAACGGTATCCCCCTGACCACCCAGATGCTAGGGGTGACTTTCTGCAACCAATATTTTTGCATGATTGCACAAATTAGGAAACCCATAGATCCTTTTTCTAAAATAACTATAATCTGTTATAAAAAATGCCAAAATTGGAAAACTTACAATAATAAAATTTGGGAAGAAATAATAATAATTTTTTTTTTTCCAAATATGTTTGTGCATATTTATGTATTAATTTTAAATTTATTTCAATCCAAAAATACCTCTTTTAAGATTTTACAACAAACCAAAGAAGGACAATAGATATTTTCTTTTTAATTTATTTTGAATAGAATCTGGAACATTTTAGGGCTTAAATCTAGTTTACCGACACAGCTCCAAATAAAAAAAAGTACCTAGGGGGATAGAAAATTGAAAAGTAAGGAGAAAAAATTAAATAAAATTATTGGCGCAAACGCTTAGTTTTCGAGTTATGGACGTTTTTAGCTTTCAAAGAAATATGTGATTTGGCTGAAGTGCAGCTTAAAGGGCTACGAAAAATAATAAAAAAATATGCCACCCGATTTAGAATAAAAAAAGAAAAAAACCAAAATTAAAATTTAAGGGGGCTGAGGCCCGTGGGGCCTCCTGGAACCAAAAAACTGTGCCGCCCACTTAGTGATATGTGTTATTACTCAAATTAAAGGTAATTTACTCACGATTGCAAATACGTATTTTGTTTTTGTATTCGCATAATATTTTCCTCTTTAGGTTAATTTAAGTATTTTTTAGGTGTAGAAAAGTTCTAGTTAGCGAAGCCGGGGTTTGTTATACCATAGAGGAGCAAATCCTTGCGCCCGGCCGAAGGCCGGCTATGCAGAAAAACTTTAGTTAGCGAAGCCAGTATTTGTTATACCATAGAGGAGAAACTCCTTGCGCACGGCCGAAGGCCGGCTATGCAGAGAAGGTTTAGTTAGCGAAGCCGGTGTTTGTTTTTGCGACATTGGTGTTTGTTATTTTATAAAATTTGTATTACACTTTTATTTAAATAAATTATACACTTAGTACACAAAAACTGAAATTTGAGCTTAAGAGTTAAATTTTTTTAAGTAAATTCTATATATCCTGAAAGATCTAGTCAAAACCTTCAAAATGATACCAATTTTGGCCATGTACCTTTAGATATGTGGGGGAAAAGCTACATATTTCTATGAAAATTAAAAACGTCCATAACTCGAAAACTAAGCGTTTGCGCCAATTTTTTTATTTAAGGTTTTCTTCTTATTTTTCAATTTTCTATCCCCCTAGGTACTTTTTTTTTTATTTGGAGCTGTGTCGGTAAACTAGATTTGTTCCCATTTTAGTTCTACATTTCATTTATACTCTTGTACACATTTGTATGTATGTAAATCTCATAGAAATTATTTAAACAATAACTTACCCCAATTTCCATTTCCACTATCTTTTGCTAAATTTTATCGCTTTAGACGACCGAACCGATCACCGTTTAATTTTCAATATTTCACACTAGTGCAACACTTTTTGTTTGCATTGTTTGCTTTTAATTAAAAACAAAAACAATAACGAAATGCCTAACAACAACACACTGGATTTTGTACTTCGCTTTTATTGCTCAGAGATTTATTTGCTACTCTTTTGCTTAAAACAAAAAACGATATTTAAATGCAATTACAAAAACCAACAAACACAATTTACTCACTCATTAAGAGATTTTAATGTAGAACAAAAGGAATAAAACAAGAACCGTTAAACGCAACAACAAAACTTAAGAAATTTCATACAGAAACTTAAAATTTACATTTACATAAATTTATTAACTACTTTTTATTGGAAAAAACACACAATTTAAGCTAATACAATGTTATAAATTTTAACATTGCAATAATTTAAAATTTTTTTTATGATTCGAACACTTGAACTCTTTCATATTGCACTACAAGACGGACGAAACAATTAAACGACCGATTTTATTAATGATGGTATGAAAACTAATTTGAAATTGCTGTTAAGGAAAAAAGAGTTACCGGCTGTATTTTTAAAGATATTGATTGGTATTAACAAGTGAAAACACTATCTAGGCGAATTGACTTGGTATAAGTCGCAATTTACACTATGGACGTTTCTTGCCATAGTGTAAATTGCGGCTAAGCTGGCGGCGAAAAGACAGCCAGTTTTTTTTTACTTCTTTTTTTTTTTGGTCAGGCAAGAAATTTCAAAAGTTTTGTTTAGATACATATCGTCACCTAAAAGACGAAATAACCTATCTGCAGTTTTCAAAAGTTTACAGGAGAGGGAAAAAACGTTATAAAATTTAAAATATTAACGATATTGAAACGAAAATCACACATTTTGATTAAAATGGAACCAGTAATATATATCGGTTGAGAAAATTTTGTTTTTCTAATCACAGCTTATGTTATGACACTTAGGTTTTTTGGAATTGTAAAAATCTGAAACCAAATAACCTATCTGCAGTACTAATTAGTATGAATATATAAAAATTTCTTTATACACATGAATATTATATTCATTAAATAATTACAGTAGTAGTTTCTTTTACTGGTTTAAGCAAAAACAAGTACTTAATGTTTGCTTAAATTACACTATGCAACAGTATTAAACTTTTATCGTGATTTTTGATGATTTATTTTTCTTTTTTTTTGTGCGTAACGGTCTTCTAGGTACAAAAACTTTATCATTTGTAATATTACATCTTCAAAATTTTGCGCACATATGCGTTATGATATAGGGAATAAAAATCCATAAAAAACACAATTTTGAAATTTTTGCAGATATGTAGGTTATTAGGTCTTTAAGATGACGATATGTATTTTACAATTGTGTTTTTAAATTAAAGTTTACATTTTATCAATGAAAAAATAAAGAGATAATAAATTGTTACTAATTTGAGGTCGCTGATCTCAAATCTAATCTCCATTTTTCTCAATCAAATCTAGTTTTCGAGTAAAACCGGTATGTCCAAAATTAAGCCACTTCAGTTTTCTCAGTAAACTGTGAATAAAATCGCAAGTTGTGCAACGATTACAATAAAACAAACATCATATCATTCGAAATTATGTTAAGCCAAGGCCCTCAATTTGTAAAAAGCAAACGCAACTCCAAAAATTATATTGAAAGCAAAAACAAAATCGAAAATTTAATTTCATGAACTTAAGCCTAATTAAAAATATTAAAAATTTGGATTAAAAACCATAAATAGTTCAACAAAAAAACCACAATACTAATTATTGTTAAAACTAAGGCACGAGCTCTATGTGTACATTTGTCCTACAAGTTGTGCTGAAAAAGGTCAACAGAAAAGAGAAGGACAAAATGAAAAAACAAAAAATGTACTTGGACTTCAAGAAAAATTCTTGACAAAAGTACGAAAAAACAGAAGTAAGGAAAAAACATGTAAAATCAATTAAAATGGATAATCATTCAGGAAAGCAAATTTCGATCTACCAAATGTTAGAATACAATTTGGTTTAAGGATTGATGTTTGACTATTGACGTCAGCAGTCGTCGATGGCTGCGAGTGTAAGACGGCAAATCCATCTGAGGAGATCGAGTGGTTGCGATCGAAACATGTCATGGTAACCTGCCGGCCGGGGTTCGAGCCCCAGCCACGTCAAGAATGAAAGATTATCAATAACAATTTTAATTAATTTTCATGTTGTAAAATTCCTTTCTTCATAAAAATAATTTAATGAAAAATTAAATTTCATGAACTTAAGCCTAATTAAAAATATTAAAAATTTGGATAAAAAATCATAAATAGTTCAACAAAATAACCACAATACTAATTAAAATCGAAAATATTTCATAATTTTGTTGTTGTTTTCTATAGAAATGTATACAGTGGTATCCCGGTTTAACGAATACTCAGTTTAACGAATTCGCGATTTAACGTACGGTCATATGTTTCCATTGAGTACCTTATATTACGAACAAACAGCAAATTTGTGTACTCTATATAACGAATTTTTACAAAAAAAATTTTAAAAACAACATAAAATGAATGCAAACATATTTGCATCCATTTTCTTTTGTTTTTGTATACATTTCAACCATATTTTAATAGCGATTTGACTGAAAACAACGAGTTAAGATAAGTGTTTTCTTTTCTTACAAAGAATATTCTTGCTCGCCAAAATAAAAAAATTGTACGTTACAAAGTCAGTTTTACTTTTGTTTACAAAACAAATGTTTGATTTCTGTTTCAAATTTAACATAATTCTTGTGAAGTTTTTGTACAGTTGACATCAAAATTCCCAAAAGAAAATGTTAAATTCTTAAAGAAAAATTATTGACGACTATGAAAACGTCCTGCGACTAAGTGCTTTATCTAATAAATATCAGCTGCCAAAGTCATCAATATGCACAATTGTTAACTTCTTGTTAAATATGGATCTTTTACCTTTAAAATACAATTTACTAACTCAACTTTTAAATTCAATATATATTAATCTTTATTCTTCTATGGTTTTTGATCAACTGATTTAATTAACCGTTTCTTTTTCTTTCTAGATGTATGTAATGTTAAATAACTGAATATATGTATTGTGCACAAGTATGTATTTATATAAACAAAATGCTACTAGAATATTCTAAGCGAATAAAACATTAGTGTTGCCATATTAATTATACATTTTTTTACACTTAAAGAAATATCATATAGTTAACGTTCGGCCATCCTAAACAAGAGATCGACCTCAATCGGTTATAGTAAATAGTCATTCAGATAACCTGGAATAGTCTTTACTCGAGTTGGCCTCTTTAGTTGAGGGTTATCGCATTCAGCTGATGAATCACTGCCTATGTCATCTGGTTGAGTGGACACCCGTTTCATGTCCTCTGCAGCTACTACACCTTCGTAGAATCGTTGAGTTCGTTGGACATCTGGAAAATCGGCAATACGATATCGGTCGCTGGGTAATACCTCAGTGACCACATACGGGCCCTTGTACAATGGCATTAGCTTTAAAGATTCTCCTGTGCTGGAAGGATCGCGACGCACCATTACGGAGTCGCCTGGGATGTAATTTGGTGCAGCACACCTTTTCTTGTTGAATTGTTGCCTTTGTTTTTCTTGGTTTCTTCTAATGTCTTCAATTGCTTTCTGACGTAAAGCAATGATACCATCTTCGGGAGTACTATTAACTGCGTCATCAAGCCTGTTAGGTGTCAATCTTCTTGGCTCATAACTAAACAACAATTTAGATGGGGTTGTCTTCAAAACTTGGTGGATGGTATTATTTACACTCCACTGAACGAGACCGATGTGTTGGTCCCAGTCGCTGCCATTTGGTTTCTTACATAATATTGCTAGCATAGGGGTTATAGTACGATTAAGCCTTTCACACTGGCCGTTGGCTCTTGGGGTTGCAGTGGCATTTAACACGTGAATTATATTCTTATCACTACAAAATTTCCGAAATGGACTACCTGTAAATGCAGTTCCTCTATCTGAAATAATTCGGTTAGGGTTCCCAAATATAGAAAAAACTTCGATAATCGCTCTAACTGTAGTCTCACTTTTAACACTACGTACAGGTTTAAGAATGCAAAACTTTGTGAAGCCATCAATGAGAACTAAAATGTACATATTTCCATGTTTACTCTTAACAAATGGGCCTAGGTGGTCAACGTGAATTGTATGGAATGGAATTCCAATTTTGTCAATAGGGTGTAGAAATCCCTGTTTTTTCCCAGCGGGCTGTTTATGGTAGAGACACTCGAAGCATGCACCTACGAACCTTTTGACGTAATTTCTTAGCCTTGGGAACCAATACCTTTCTCTAATTTTAGACACAACTTTGTCCACACCAATATGACCAAGGTCGCTATGACAAGACTGTACAACCTTATATCGAGCTCCATTGGGGATATATAAGAGTCTTTTGTTTTCTTCCATTTTATAGACGCGACCACTTTGGACTGCGAACTCATTTTGAATCCTTACATCATCCTTTGACAACTCAGATTTCTTTTGTAAAACTTCTTTAATATAGGTTACCTTTGGATCAGTCTCTTGTAGTATTTTTACCCAGTCTGATGTTTCCAAACTAGAATGAACAACGCAAATATCTGCAACGGAGTTGGTGTTTTCCGGTGATCCAGTTGGGTTTCGGCTCAACGCATCAGCATGCCTGTTGTCAGCACCAGGGGTGTGTTGTATTTCGATATTAAATTCGGACAGTTTCAGCCACCATCTTCCAATCCTGGGTAAGATATCTTTCTTCGTCATTGCACTTCTCACGGCATTACAATCGGTCTTAATAACGAACGGAATTCCTATTAGGTAGACACGAAAACGTTCTAGTACCCACACAACGGCCAATGCTTCCAACTCTGTAGAGTGATAACGGGATTCTTCTTTTGTGGTTTGACGACTGGCGTAAGCAATCGGGTGAAATTTTCCGTCAATTTGTTTTTGCAATAGAACACCTGCTAAGCCATCTTTACAAGCATCCGTGTGAACCTCCGTTTCAGCATCTTTACAATATATTGACGGTCAATTTTCTTTTTAAAATTTCGTAAGCATTCTCTTCGATTCCAGTCCACTTCCACACAACTTCCTTCCTAGTCAGATGTGTGAGTGGCCTTGCAAGAATCGCATAGTTTTCGATGAAATTACGAAAATAACTAGTCAACCCAATAAACTGTCGAACTTCGTGTGTGTTAGTTGGACGTTTAAAATGTATAACAGCATTTGTTTAAAGCTGACTTGGGAGTATGGCACCATCGCTAATCTCATATCCCAAGTATTCAATTGTGGTCATTAAAAACTTACATTTTCCAATATTCAACCTTAAATCTGCTCTTCTTAAAGCATCCAAAACCGTTTTCAAATTTTCTATGCATTCATCTACATTTGTTGCTGGAATTAGTATGTCATCGAAATAGCCCATGGCTATTGTAAAACGCAAAGGGCCTAAAGCAGAATTAATAAGCTTCTGGAACACGGCCGGACCATTAGCGACACCAAACGGCATTCGCAGGAACTCATAGTGTCCATCTGGCGTTACGAATGCTGTTACGTGACGTGAATCTTCAGCCACTTTCACCTGGTAATATCCGCTACGCATATCAAGCACGTTAAAATATTTCATCCCATGCAGACGGTTAATTTGGTCGGCAATAATCGGTAAGGGGTATTTAATTTTTTTCGTAACACGATTTAAAGCTCGGTAGTCAATGCATATTCTTTTGTCGCCATTCTTTTTACGAACAATTAATATAGGGCTAGCGTACTCAGATTCCGAATCAACAATTATACCTGCATTTTTCAACTGTGTCATCTTTTCACGAACAAATGCTCGCTCCGATTCACTCAATCTATAAGGCTTGTATGTAATAGGAGTATTATTTGTTAATTCTATTGAAAATTCTGTGTTAACTCCACACCCAAGCTCATTAATATTCAACGCAAAACAGTCTCTATATTGATGCAGCAAATCCAATAATTTTGTTTTGTGCCCATCCGATATTTCAGGGTTGACTTCAATTAATTTCAACGAGTCTCCCTCATCTTCATTAGCCTTCTCATTTTTGAGCTCAGACTCATCCAAAATGCACAATTCAGCTTTTGTCACGCGTTCACCCTCATTAAAAATTATATCGCTTGATGAACAATTTAAAATAGGTACAGCTAAACCATCAGCATTACTATTTATAACACAAGCCGGGATGATACATCCATTTCGATTAGTGGTTGTGTTTATAAACATGTCTTGAAATTCATTTACAACTTTACCAGTTGTGACAGCAACAAACCCAACATGATTTGGTGGTAAAACAATAGCTTCCTTAACCCACAAACTTGTTTTTAATTTTGGTAGATTATGCATTTCTATTTGGTCTAAATTATTTTCGGGCAGATGCACCTGTTCAAAAATCCTCAAGAAATCCCCTTTCTTGTAATACACAACGTGAGGCTGCTCCGTAAACGGTTGACCTATAAGTAATGGTATATCAATAATACTATCATCTACCACGTGTACCAAAACGTCTGCTGTTGCTTGATCGACTTTCAAAGTAGAATTAAACACACCCAACGTACGTGCCATACCGCCGCCTACACCTCTTACCATCGAACTTTCGGAAGGAGCTGCATAAAGCTCTAGGCCCAACTCGTTTGCCGTAGACTTTTTCATCATTACGCACTGACTGCCAAAGTCAACGTAAGATTGTACTACATTTCCATTTATTTCAGCGTCAAAAAAATATTTTTCATTCATTAAGACTGGTTCATCATCACTTTTTGCTATAGCACAGTTTCTATGTTGTGTGTTTTTTTGTTCCTTCTTCTTAATACCACTGTCACTTATAAAGCAATTCTTCATACTATGTCCAGGCTTATTACATTTTTGGCAAACAATTGGTGACGTACAATTTTTCCTTACGTGCCCCTTCATATTACATCGAAAGCAAGTAACATCTCCCGAATCTTTAACTTTTGGTGTTGGTTCCATCAAAGTATTTTCTTGTTTGATTTGCCTATTTGGGACTACTGTGCGATCTTTTGTTTGAATTCCCATCGTACGATTAAATTCACGGATGTCAACTAACAAGGCATTAGAATCCAAATGGGTTTTACATAGTAAAAATGTTTTCAATTCGCGGTCGTATAAGCCCTGCATTATCTGAGATTGAGTTGTCGAGAATGATAAATTAAGGTTATCACAAAGTCTTTTTTTGGCGAAATAATAATCAAAGACTTCTTCATGTTTATCTTGCTTATAGTTCAATAGAGTTGACCACTGTTCAGCGACACTTTCTCGACCCATAAACGTATTCTCAAATTCTGTTTCAAATTCCTGCCACGTTTTAATTCTTAAAGAATAAAACCAGTTAGACGCGCCATCTATTAAATTTGAACGTACTAACTCTAAACGAAAAGAGTCGGACCAACCATGCAATTCACTCATACCCTTTATTGACTCAAACCAGGAAGCAGCATCACCTTCATTCTCCTTACCACTAAACTTTTTTATCGATCTGTGTAAATCAGGAACCACGTTGAAATTTGTGCTTGAATTACTAACTCCACCAGCCACGTTTGTTGTAAGCGTTCTAATCAGCTCGGCATTTTGTTCCAGCAACTGTGCCAACATGTTATACGGCACTTGTTGATTTTCCGTATTACTCATTCTATTAACCGCAACGATTTGTCTTTATGTAGATATAATATCAAAGCATTTAATTTTCCTACCACTATTCAACAACCCAGGCCACTTGTTACAACTACAATAGCATCCACCTCGCTTCTACTTCGAATGTGACTGGTAAGAAAATAATATTTCCACACACTTACGCCAATACAGCAAATCAATAGCCACTATTATTTTAGTTCACAGGAATAGTTTTTCTCCTTCAGCTCGTGGATAATATTATCCCACTTCTGATTGTTAACTTCTTGTTAAATATGGATCTTTTACCTTTAAAATACAATTTACTAACTCAACTTTTAAATTCAATATATATTAATCTTTATTCTTCTATGGTTTTTGATCAACTGATTTAATTAACCGTTTCTTTTTCTTTCTAGATGTATGTAATGTTAAATAACTGAATATATGTATTGTGCACAAGTATGTATTTATATAAACAAAATGCTACTAGAATATTCTAAGCGAATAAAACATTAGTGTTGCCATATTAATTATACATTTTTTTTACACTTAAAGAAATATCATATAGTTAACACAATTATAAAATCAAAACGGAAACTTTTGAGCGAAATGGAATAGACTAATTTCGGATCAAAGAATAGAAGGGCCTTAAAAACAGATGAGTTTCCAAGAATGGAAACAGAATTGTTCAATTGGTTTCAAAACAAGAGGAAGGCGAACATTTCCTATTAAAAGCAAAAGCCCTCATTTGTACTCATATAATTGAAATGATATGAAGTGTTTATTTTTTGTTTGTGTTATGAATGGAAAAAAACGAATTTACTTTGTTTTATTTAAATATTATTGTTTTATTATTAAAAATGCATTAAAAAAAACTTCGGGATTTAACGAAGTTTTCGATATAACGAAAGTGCCTGACAATATATAATTCGTTAAACCGGGATACCACTGTATTTAATTTTGGAACAAATCTAGTTTACCGACGCAGCTCCAAATAAAAAAAAAGTACGTATAGTGATAGAAAATTGAAAAATAAGAAGAAAAAATTAAATAAAAAAATTGGCGCAAATGCTTAGTTTCCGAGTTATGGACGTTTTTAGTTTTCATAGAAATATGTAATTTTTCCACTACATTTCTAAGGGTACATGGCCAATATTGGTATCATTCTGAAGGTTTTGACTAGATCTTTCTGGTTATATAGAATTTATTTAAAAATTTTACTAAGTGTGTAATTTATTTAAATAAAAGTGTAATATAAATTTTATAAAATAACCACCAATGTCGCAAACAAAAACTTCGTGCTTAGTTAGCCTGCCTTCGGCCGGGCGCAAGATTTTTTTCTCTATGGTATAACAAACACCGGCTTCGCTAACTTAAGCTTCTCTGTATAGCCGGCCTTCGGCCAGGCGCAAGGATTTTCTCCTGTATGGTATAACAAACACCGGCTTCGCTGACTAAAGCTTCTCAGCATAGCCGGCCCTCGGTCGGGCGCAAGGATTTTCTATTGGTATAAGGAACAAAACTATAAATATCAGAACTAATAAGAATAAAATTTCCTATAAAACAAGACTCGACTCAGATTCCTAGAATGAATGGTCCCGGTTATAAAGGCAAAGAAATACGAATTTTAGTGAAAAATCGCTGTATTTCATTAATTTATAATGAGGCACGTGTTAGCGTTATCCGATTGGGCTGAGACTCATCAATCGCATTTTCTATGCTATTGGCACATGTTTGGGAGTTGCGCCGATGGAAAATCCAACACTGATTTCTTGTAACTACCCTAATAGGGTATCCAAAAGCAAAGACCTGCTGCTGGGTATCAAATGTACCCACTTATATGTGCAAAATGGTGAGAAATATCTTCAAAAGGATAATTGGGCCATATTTTTATTTCGAAAACGACGAACAAAAGTCGGTGACAGCGAATCGTATTTAATACCGGTCAACGACTAACAGTTTTTAACACATCAAGCGCTAAGCCCCAAAATCGCAATTCACTCATTCGGGACAAAAAAAATTTTTTTCCTGAAAACATTATGTTTTGGTTTACTTATATTATATTTGAAGACAGAAAGTGAAAATTTTCAGTTTTTCCATTGTTTTCCGCAATTTTAACATTCAATATTCAAGTAAAGACATGAGTTTTTAAAAATAAAAAAACTTGGATTTGAATGTCAACAATGTTTTAATTGGGTAAAAAATTGTTTATTTCAATATAGAAATGATAAAAATACTATTGAAAAAATCTATCCACCTGTTCGCATTGAACGAAAAAGCCCTATATTTTTTCAGCCTCTGACGCATTATGGGTATGCAATTTGCTCGGGCCAAGCACAAATGCACGTTCTCCTAGGGCCACAGATTCATTCCATGTATATAAACCCAATGTAAATCGTGTGCTCTATGCCACATTCACGTTTAAGGATACTAAGGTTGCGTGTGGATATGTGAATACATTTGTAGAAGTGACAGTTTGTAGCTGTATTTATGGATATTCAAGGTGTTAGATGTAGCTGTTCTACAACACAAACTTTATCTCTCTTTCCCTCTCGCTATCTCCATCTGTGGATTCTTATTGCAGTCAGTCAGTCTTATTAATACTTTTTTATTACAAAGTTAGTGGAATTTGATGGAATTTAGCAACAGAACGGACTAAGTCCTCTTTATCGGTTTCTGCGCAAAATGAGAAGAGAAAAAAAGAATATTTATGTTTTACTTTGCCACTTGCAACAGTTTTTATTTATGTTTCAACCACTGGCGTATGTCTTCTTCTAAGATTTAATAATAAAATGTTTAGTGGGTTTCAAATTTAAATATTTTGGAGAAATGTGTGTGCCTTTATTTTAATTTTAAAACTTTTTGTAGCATTTGGTTAAAATATGAAAATTTATTTGTCTACTTGTGGAATTAATTCGGAACCATAATAAATTTTGCAATAAACCACAAATTTATAAGGCGTTCGTTAATAAAATATATGTAAGTATATATCGGGTGATTTTTTAAGAGGTATAGGAAAGTTTAAAAAAAACACATACAATTTAGAAAAATGCATGAAATCTTTATTTAAATCGATAGTACGGTACATATAATTTAATGTTTGAGGATTATTTCATGATGATGTTGACCGTGACTGCGCCTCTATCCGCTTAGTCCAATTTTGGCATACTCTTTCCAACATTTCGGCCAGTATCTCATGAATAAATGCTTCAATGTTGTCTTCCAATGCGTCAATTGAAGCGGGCATGTGTGTATAGACATGAGCTTTCACATAGCCCCACAAAAAATAGTCTAAAGGCGTTAAATCGCACGATCTAGGCGGCCAATTGACCGGTCCCGAACGTGAAATAAAATGTTCACCGAACTCGCCTCTCAATAAGTCCATTGTTAAGCGTGCTGTGTGGCATGTGGTACCGTCTTGTTGAAACCACATATCATGCAAGTCAAGCTCTTGCATTTTGGGCAAAAAAAAAGTTGGATATCATCTCACGGTAGCGCTCACCATTCACAGTTACGTTACGATTCGCATCATCTTTGAGAACTACGGTCCAATGATGCCACCAGCCCATAAACCGCTCTTGCAATGGTTCTGGCTGATCTTCACTCCAAAATCGACAATACCCATTGAGCCAAAAATTAGCTTCGTCGCTGAACACAAGAAGCGCGCGATGAACTTTCTTAACAGAGCACGCATTTTGATAATAAAATGCAATAACTTGCAAGCGTTGTTCGTTTGTAAGGCGATTCATGGTTAAATTATAGACCAAACTGAAGATGTTTGACAGTGAAACAAAGCACGAAACGTGCGTCAGCTGTTTAAACACACCAGTGTTGCCAAAAAGATAATAGCTTAAAAATCACCCGATATATAAAATTTTTAATTTAATTTGTTTATCGTGGCCATAAATGGAAATGGACGTAACTAAGCAAAAAATCGAAAGCGGGGATAAATTAATTAAGGTTCCCTTAATCAGCCCACATAATTAAACAATACTTTAAACTCTAACGATTAAAAAATTATGATTTAAAAAAAAATATAAAGACAATTTTGTTATTGATTTTATATGGTTTTTTGCTGCCTGTGTAAAATATGACGATATATAAAGTGCTTTTAGGTCCATTTAGATAATGGAACACAAATTATTAAGCTAAAGATATCAAAAAAAATATTTGTTATCCTTTTAATCTAAAGTGCAGCAAAGTACTTGATATCTTCTTAAAAAAATAATTTTTAAATAATCAAAAAACGCCGTAATTTCTTTTTCTTAACAGATCTTCTAAGCTTCTTAAAGAACTACACATTTATTTTTTCTTTTATTAAATTAATTAAATTCTTAAGCTTTTATTGACTTATTGATTTACCTTTGTCCTTTTTCTGGCATTACATTTTCTATATTCCCTTTCAAAATCTTTATATATGTATTTATTTATTGACAATGAAAGGCCAATTACTTAGCAGCCATTCAGGCTTGCATCCGCTGCGAAGGAGGTGAGAGGGCGTTTATATGACAACAACACTACTTACCTGTAAAAAAAAGAAAAATTAAGAAAAATACGTAAATATGTATTTGATTATGGATGATTAAATGACAAATAAGTGAAATATGTGCAAGTTAATACTAAAAGTATATATATCACATAAGCTACTTCCGGCTGTAAGTGTTTCTTTAATAACGGAAACGGAAATAGAAAACAAAAACCTAATATAAACATGCAAAGGTTATACTTTAAGCAAACAAACAAATATTACTTATTTTGTGTCTCCTTTGTTAACAGAAACATCAGCAGAATCGCACGATATGGTTTTCGTCATCATTCTACTTTGAAAACTTGATGTACTAAAGGGTGGTTAAATTGTAAGGGCCGATGTTGAATGTGAACCACACCTAAAGAGATACACAATCCAACAACGTGTTAAAGTTATCCAGACTTATTATGAAAATGGGCGTTCAAATCAAAATGCATATCGTGCACTTCGTGATTTTTTTGGTCAATTTGATCGTCCAAATGTGCGTACAATCGCAAAAATCGTGGAAAAAATCGAGCAAACCGGGTCTGTAGAAGATGTGAGAACACCAGTGCATGCTCGTACAGCTCGTACTGCAGGAAATATTGCTGCTGTTCAACTCGTCGTCGTGCCCAACAATTGCACCTCTCACGCTCGTCGTTGATGAACATTATGCATAAAGACTTGCATTTACACGCTTACAAGGTGCAGTTGGCTCAAGAACTAAAGCCTCTTGACCATTCCAAACGTCGTGAATGGGCAGAATGGTGGCAAGAAATGGCAACAGTGGATGAGCAATTTTCGAAGAAAATCATCTTCAGTGATGAGGCACATTTTCACCTCAGTGGATTCGTCAATAAACAGAATTGCCGCATTTGGGCGAATGAGAATCCAAGAGTGATTGTCGAAAAACCAATGCACCCACAAAGAGTGACTGTTTGGTGCGGTTTATGGGCTGGCGGCATCATCGGGCCGTATTTTCTCCAAAATGAGGCCGGTCAGGCAGTTACTGTGAATGGTGTTCGCTATCCTGAGATGATAACGAACTTTTTATGGCCCGAATTGGAAGATATGGATATGGACGATATGTGGTTTCAGCAGGACGGTGCCACTTGCCACACAGCTAACGAAACAATGGCTCTTTTGCGCAACAAATTCAATGGCCGTGTTATCTCACGTAATGGCGATGTCAATTGACCGCCAAGATCATGTGATTTGACACCGTTGGACTTTTTTCTTTGGGGTTATTTGAAAGAAAAGGTGTACGTCGATAAGCCAGCAACAATTCAAGAGCTAAAGGATGAGATAATTCGGCACATTAACGGCATAGAACCTCCATTATGCCTCAGGGTCATCGAAAATTTGGACCATCGGATGGAGGTGTGCCGCCGTGGTCGCGGCGCCCATTTGGCCGATATTTTGTTCCATACATAATTGAGTAATACCAATATATCATAATAAAATAAAATTACAATAATTTCCTAAATAGTTTGTGTTTTATTCAAAATCAACATAGGCCCTTGAAATTTAACCACCTTTATTTAACTAAATAATTTTAATTAAAAGAATACGGGAATTGTCTTCTTTTTATGACATATTTTAAACATGAAAATAAAAAAATGTACATACTTAAGTATATATGCATGTTAATTTAACAAGATAAACTTTTGATTTTTATATAAAACAGGTTTTAATGGATTCAATATTGAACAATGTTATTTTAACAGTAAATAATATTAAATAAATGTGATTTAAGGTTATGTTAATATTTTTCATTTAAAATTATTATGAAATAATGATAAATTTAAAGAGAAGACATACTTTTGCAGAAATTTTCGATGATTCTCAATCAACATGTTGCCATGTTATTTTAACATTTGTATTTTATTCTGTGTGTAGATGTGTTACTTGTCAAATGGTGACTGTTAGGCATCAATTGACCCCTTCCAATGACAACCCCATGTAAAATAACTATAACGGGACTACTTTCCCTCTTACCCTATAGGGTCCTTACAGAAGTGCACAGTAGTGTGGCCGCAAGTTATATGGGCAATTTTTTTTTCGTATTTTCACTTGGCAAATCCCTTAGAATGATTCCAAATTAGAAAAAAATGTATATACAAAATTTAAGATCGTTTACATAGTTATTAGCCGTGCCTTGAGCCCACAAAGTTTGCTAAAATGCTATTTTTCTCACTATGGGTCGCTTTAATTGTTGATAACTTCCGTAATATTTATTTTAAAGAAAAACCTTCTTTACAAATAGTCTAGGGCTATATCTTATAAACAATGTTGCTCTGTATTAGATTTTCTTTCACATGAATATTTTATCCAGAAAAAACCAAATGAAAAAATAACACCGAAATTTTCACATATCTTCGCATTCTTTGCCTGGTGATTACACTACGTGGCAAATTTTTAACAAAGTCGTGACCATTGAACAAAATTGAACAAAATCATAAAATTTATAATGCAGTTTGAAGTTTTGTCCACTATAACTCTGCCATTTAATGACTCATCTCTTTAAGCGACCCAAGGTTAATTAATAAATTTTATAACCTCTCAATAAAAAGAAAGAAATATATATTCCGTTCAAAATTGTTGAAGATATTTGCATTTCAGTCACATCAACTTTTTTAAAAAACACAAATAACGGTTATTTTGGAATATCTCAAAAACAGTTATACTTTTGACAATTCTGACTTCATATTCGGATTCAGTTTTACATAAAGATTAGCTGTCAGAATCATTTGGTCACGACTTTATTAAAAATTTGGAACGTAGTGTAATCACCAGGCAAAGAATGCGAAGATATGTGAAAAATTCGGTGTTATTTTTTCATTTGGTTTTTTCTGGATTAAATATTCATGTTAAAGAAAACTAATACAGAGCAAGATTGTCCATAAGATATAACCCTAGAATATTTGTAAATAAGGTATTTCTCTAAAATAACTATTACGGAAGTTATCAACAATTAAAGCGTCCAATAGTGAGAAAAATAGCATTTTAGCAAACTTTGTGGGCTCAAGGCACGGCTAATAACTATGCAAACGATCTAAAATTTTATATATATATTTTTTTCTAATTTGGAATCATTCTAAGGGGTTTGCAAAGTGAAAATACGAAAAAAAATAACGGTCACCCTAGTGCACAGTATATATTTTATTTATATCTGAAAAGGGGGAAAAGGATAAATTGGTAACCCTCAAATCTCCAAAACTTAAAAAAAAATAGAAAAATGAGTACTTAACATTGTTTGTTAAAAAAAATAGGCCGACATGTGTCTGTTACTTTTTTGATATTCTGCCTTTTTAGGGAGTAAGCGGGTACAGCCTGTATTTTGGAACTTCTTTGTTACCCCCTATATAATTGCTGTTCGGTTTTAACCGAAATCGAATCCGCGGTTTTAAATGCCTAAAAACCGAAACCAAAAACCGACAAAAAAAACTAGGTTTTACCTTTACTTTACTTTTATGCTTAAAGAAATTGCAAATTATACATAATACTGGAACTTCATGTACAAAATTTTTATACATAACAGCCTGCAACAATGGCAAGGTATTTCAAAATTTTTAAAATTAAAAATTAGTACTAAGAAGAACAAATGTTACCTTTTTAACTCTTTAGTAGACACCTAATTTGTGTGGCACAAACTACCACCTGGCCTAGCTGGGACCAATATTATTTTGTATGGAGTTTTTGTGGCTATAGAAAAAACTCACACTTACGAACCCCTGGGTAAGGCTGGGACTACTTTTATATGTATGGAATTTTATGGCTATAACAGGAACATTTTGTCGGGCTTTCTAACACGTTTCATTTTAATTTTATTTACTGCAGTACATAAATAATAGGTCAGGGCCTGGCTAGGCCCAGGTGGATACAATATGCAATATGCTTTTTATCTCGTTTTCTTGTAAAAAATACTTTATAATTATACAAAAAAAATAAACTGGAAAAAAGTCAAAAATGCCTGGCGAGGCCTAGGTGTTAATAAAAGTACCTGTATTGAAACAAAAAAAAAAATTCTATTAGATTCAAAAAAATGTA
The DNA here is from genome assembly GCA_930367215.1 of Pollenia angustigena. Classification (NCBI taxonomy): domain Eukaryota; kingdom Metazoa; phylum Arthropoda; class Insecta; order Diptera; family Polleniidae; genus Pollenia; species Pollenia angustigena. The sequence continues at coordinate 108,256,469 of OV884059.1, read as the reverse complement.
TATGGTTATATATGAAGTTTCGCTTTAATAATCTCAAAACCGAAAAACGAACCGAAACCGGCCGGTTTTAGTCATTTTAAAACCGAAACCGCGGTTTTAAGCAAACTCTATAATATATGATACTTTTCCGAAAACCCAAAGTTTAAGGGCTACAAATCATACCATTTTGGTACTTTTTTGTAAAAACATTTTTTTCTATTTATTGACATATTATTGACACTATTTGCGAATATCAAAAACGGCATAGTATTGTCGTGTAGAACATTAAAAGTTATTAATTAAAAATATGATAATTTTTTCGGATTGTTATAAAATTTCACGCAGGGATCGGATTGAAGTTTGAAAACAACCATTTTTATATCACGGAAATTTTAAAAAATATACACCTGATATTTGTACATAGTCCTATACGTATCTCTTAAATGAAGTTAATGAAAGTTTTATAGACTTGCTTCCCTGCGTGAGGTTTTTTTCGCAAAACGACGGGAGACAGGTGTATTGATTACTTAAACATTCTTGACCAATCCGTGGTACTATGCCATAAGTTTGATTATAGCCCTAATGTACATATTAAATTATGGGCTATCACTAAAACATTGAAATTTTTGATTTAAAATTATATTTGCCATGATTTTAATGATGACAGTTTCGAGTGTGATCCCGCGTTAATTTTTATGGTTTGTTAATAATGTTTTTTTGGTAAGGTGGCAATTTCCTTCCACGACTTTGGCATATTTATGATTTGTTCTTTTATGATTTATCAACAGCATCAATGTCATAATTTATGTAACGCTGTGCAAATTGGTTACAATATCCTTTACAAAATAAATCAAATTGATCGCTTATAATCTTGAAACTAAGAATGTTTAACGGTTTAGTTTAAGTTTGATATACGGCGTCGTTATTGAATTTAATTTGAAACATATACTATTGAAAAGCTTAAACTCAAGAAACCTGCGTGTTTTGTGATCAGTGATATTAAAATTATAATAAAAGTTTTTTGAGTAGAAACGCATAGTTTTCGTTTCGTTTTTATTTTTTAATCACAATGAAAAATATGACTTTATCTTTACTACTGGCAAAAAACTGTTAATTTTCCATGTTTTACTTGCAAAAAAAAAAAAAAATCAGGGACCGTAATGGTTATAAGTGATATCAGTGAAAACTAGAAGAGCTAGAGCAAAAATAACGAAATTCTGTGATCACTAGTATTTCCATATAAAAACTGATGTTCCATGGACTTTTGTATGAAAAACTTTAAATGCGTTTTTTGAAAACTAGAAGAACTAGAGCAAAAATAACGAAATTCTGTGATCACTAGTATTTCCATATAAAAATTGATTTTCTAAGGAATTTTGTATGAAAAACTTTAAATGCGTTTTTCTTGAAAACTAGAAGAGCTAGAGCAAAAATAACGAAATTCTGTGATCACTAGTATTTCCATATAGAAATTGATTTTCCAAGGAATTTTGTATGAAAAACTTTAAATGCGTTTTTCTTGAAAACTGGAAGAGCTAGAGCAAAAATAACGAAATTCTGTGATCACTAGTATTTCCATATAAAAATTGATTTTCTAAGGAATTTTGTATGAAAAACTTTAAATGCGTTTTTCTTGAAAACTAGAAGAGCTAGAGCAAAAATAACGAAATTCTGTGATCACTAGTATTTCCATATAAAAATTGATTTTCTAAGGAATTTTGTATGAAAAACTTTAAATGCGTTTTTCTTGAAAACTAGAAGAGCTAGAGCAAAAATAACGAAATTCTGTGATCACTGGTATTTCCATATAAATTTTTTTGATTGATTTTCTAAGGAATTTTGTATGAAAAACTTTAAATGCGTTTTTCTTGAAAACTAGAAGAGCTAGAGCAAAAATAACGAAATTCTGTGATCACTAGTATTTCCATATAAAAATTGATTTTCTAAGGAATTTTGTATGAAAAACTTTAAATGCGTTTTTCTTGAAAACTAGGAGAGCTAGAGCAAAAATAACGAAATTCTGTGATCACTAGTATTTCCATATAAAAATTGATTTTCTAAGGAATTTTGTATGAAAAACTTTAAATGCGTTTTTCTTGAAAACTAGAAGAGCTAGAGCAAAAATAACGAAATTCTGTGATCACTAGTATTTCCATATAAAAATTGATTTTCTAAGGAATTTTGTATGAAAAACTTTAAATGCGTTTTTCTTGAAAACTAGAAGAGCTAGAGCAAAAATAACGAAATTCTGTGATCACTAGTATTTCCATATAAAAATTGATTTTCTAAGGAATTTTGTATGAAAAACTTTAAATGCGTTTTTCTTGAAAACTAGAAGAGCTAGAGCAAAAATAACGAAATTCTGTGATCACTGGTATTTCCATATAAATTTTTTTGATTGATTTTCTAAGGAATTTTGTATGAAAAACTTTAAATGCGTTTTTCTTGAAAACTAGAAGAGCTAGAGCAAAAATAACGAAATTCTGTGATCACTAGTGTTTCCATATAAAAATTGATTTTCTAAGGAATTTTGTATGAAAAACTTTAAATGCGATTTTCTTGAAAACCAGAAGAGCTAGAGCAAAAATAACGAAATTCTGTGATCACTAGTATTTCCATATAAAAATTGATTTTCTAAGGATTTTGTATGAAAAACTTTAAATGCGTTTTTCTTGAAAACTAGAAGAGCTAGAGCAAAAATAACGAAATTCTGTGATCACTAGTATTTCCATATAAAAATTGATTTTCTAAGGAATTTTGTATGAAAAACTTTAAATGCGTTTTTCTTGAAAACTAGAAGAGCTAGAGCAAAAATAACGAAAGTCTGTGATCACTGGTATTTCCATATAAAAATTGATTTTCTAAGAAATTTTGTATGAAAAACTTTAAATGCGTTTTTATTGAAAACTAGAAGAGCTAGAGCAAAAATAACGAAATTCTGTGATCACTAGTATTCCCATATACAAATTGATTTTCTAAGGAATTTTGTATGAAAAACTTTAAATGCGTTTTTCTTGAAAACTAGAAGAGCTAGAGCAAAAATAACGAAATTCTGTGATCACTAGTATTTCCATATAAAAATTGATTTTCTAAGGAATTTTGTATGAAAAACTTTAAATGCGTTTTTCTTGAAAACTAGAAGAGCTAAAGCAAAAATAACGAAATTCTGTGATCACTAGTATTTCCATATAAAAATTGATTTTCTAAGGAATTTTGTATGAAAAACTTTAAATGCGTTTTTATTGAAAACTAGAAGAGCTAGAGCAAAAATAACGAAATTCTGTGATCACTAGTATTCCCATATACAAATTGATTTTCTAAGGAATTTTGTATGAAAAACTTTAAATGCGTTTTTCTTGAAAACTAGAAGAGCTAGAGCCAAAATAACGAAATTCTGTGTTCTCTAGTATTTCCATATGAAAATTGATTTTCTAAGGAATTTTGTATGAAAAACTTTAAATGCGTTTTTCTTGAAAACTAGAAGAGCTAGAGCAAAAATAACAAAATTCTGTGATCACTAGTATTCCCATATAAAAATTGATTTTCTAAGGAATTTTGTATGAAAAACTTTAAATGCGTTTTTCTTGAAAACTAGAAGAGCTAGAGCAAAAATAACGTAATTCTGTGATCACTAGTATTTCCATATAAAAATTGATTTTCTAAGGAATTTTGTATGAAAAACTTTAAATGCGTTTTTCTTGAAAACTAGAAGAGCTAGAGCAAAAATAACGAAATTCTGTGATCACTAGTATTTCCATATAAAAATTGATTTTCTAAGGAATTTTGTATGAAAAACTTTAAATGCGTTTTTCTTGAAAACTAGAAGAGCTAGAGCAAAAATAACGAAATTCTGTGATCACTAGTATTCCCATATAAAAATTGATTTTCTAAGGAATTTTGTATGAAAAACTTTAAATGCGTTTTTCTTGAAAACTAGAAGAGCTAGAGCAAAAATAACGAAATTCTATGAAAAACTTTAAATGCGTTTTTCTTGAATACTAGAAGAGCTAGAGCAAAAATAACGAAATTCTGTGATCACTGGTATTTCCATATAAAAATTGATTTTCTAAGGAATTTTGTATGAAAAACTTTAAATGCGTTTTTCTTGAAAACTAGAAGAGCTAGAGCAAAAATAACGAAATTCTGTGATCACTAGTATTTCCATATAAAAATTGATTTTCTAAGAAATTTTGTATGAAAAACTTTAAATGCGTTTTTATTGAAAACTAGAAGAGCTAGAGCAAAAATAACGAAATTCTGTGATCACTAGTATTCCCATATAAAAATTGATTTTCTAAGGAATTTTGTATGAAAAACTTTAAATGCGTTTTTCTTGAAAACTAGAAGAGCTAGAGCAAAAATAACGTAATTCTGTGATCACTAGTATTTCCATATAAAAATTGATTTTCTAAGGAATTTTGTATGAAAAACTTTAAATGCGTTTTTCTTGAAAACTAGAAGAGCTAGAGCAAAAATAACGAAATTCTGTGATCACTAGTATTTCCATATAAAAATTGATTTTCTAAGGAATTTTGTATGAAAAACTTTAAATGCGTTTTTCTTGAAAACTAGAAGAGCTAGAGCAAAAATAACGAAATTCTGTGATCACTAGTATTCCCATATAAAAATTGATTTTCTAAGGAATTTTGTATGAAAAACTTTAAATGCGTTTTTCTTGAAAACTAGAAGAGCTAGAGCAAAAATAACGAAATTCTATGAAAAACTTTAAATGCGTTTTTCTTGAATACTAGAAGAGCTAGAGCAAAAATAACGAAATTCTGTGATCACTAGTATTTCCATATAAAAATTTATTTTCTAAGGAATTTTGTATGAAAAACTTTAAATGCGTTTTTCTTGAAAACTAGAAGAGCTAGAGCAAAAATAACGAAATTCTGTGATCACTGGTATTTCCATATAAAAATTGATTTTCTAAGGAATTTTGTATGAAAAACTTTAAATGCGTTTTTCTTGAAAACTAGAAGAGCTAGAGCAAAAATAACGAAATTCTGTGATCACTAGTATTTCCATATAAAAATTGATTTTCTAAGGAATTTTGTATGAAAAACTTTAAATGCGTTTTTCTTGAAAACTAGAAGAGCTAGAGCAAAAATAACGAAATTCTGTGATCACTAGTATTTTCATATAAAAATTGATTTTCCAAGGAATTTTGTATGAAAAACTTTAAATGCGTTTTTCTTGAAAACTAGAAGAGCTAGAGCAAAAATAACGAAATTCTGTGATCACTAGTATTTCCATATAAAAATTGATTTTCTAAGGAATTTTGTATGAAAAACTTTAAATGCGTTTTTCTTGAAAACTAGTAGAGCTAGAGCAAAAATAACGAAATTCTGTGATCACTGGTATTTCCATATAAAAATTGATTTTCTAAGGAATTTTGTATGAAAAACTTTAAATGCGTTTTTCTTGAAAACTAGAAGAGCTAGAGCAAAAATAACGAAATTCTGTGATCACTAGTATTTCCATATAAAAATTGATTTTCTAAGGAATTTTGTATGAAAAACTTTAAATGCGTTTTTCTTGAAAACTAGAAGAGCTAGAGCAAAAATTACGAAATTCTGTGATCACTGGTATTTCCATATAAAAATTGATTTTCTAAGGAATTTTGTATGAAAAACTTTAAATGCGTTTTTCTTGAAAACTAGAAGAGCTAGAGCAAAAATAACAAAATTCTGTGATCACTAGTATTTCCATATAAAAATTGATTTTCTAAGGAATTTTGTATGAAAAACTTTAAATGCGTTTTTCTTGAAAACTAGAAGAGCTAGAGCAAAAATAACGAAATTCTGTGATCACTAGTATTTTCATATAAAAATTGATTTTCCAAGGAATTTTGTATGAAAAACTTTAAATGCGTTTTTCTTGAAAACTAGAAGAGCTAGAGCAAAAATAACGAAATTCTGTGATCACTAGTATTTCCATATAAAAATTGATTTTCTAAGGAATTTTGTATGAAAACTTTAAATGCGTTTTTCTTGAAAACTAGAAGAGCTAGAGCAAAAATAACGAAATTCTGTGATCACTAGTATTTCCATATAAAAATTGATTTTCTAAGGAATTTTGTATGAAAAACTTTAAATGCGTTTTTCTTGAAAACAAGAAGAGCTAGAGCAAAAATAACGAAATTCTGTGATCACTAGTATTTCCATATAAAAATTGATTTTCTAAGGAATTTTGTATGAAAAACTTTAAATGCGTTTTTCTTGAAAACTAGAAGAGCTAGAGCAAAAATAACGAAATTCTGTGATCACTGGTATTTCCATATAAAAATTGATTTTCTAAGGAATTTTGTATGAAAAACTTTAAATGCGTTTTTCTTGAAAACTAGAAGAGCTAGAGCAAAAATAACGAAATTCTGTGATCACTAGTATTTCCATATAAAAATTGATTTTCTAAGGAATTTTTTATGAAAAACTTTAAATGCGTTTTTCTTGAAAACTAGAAGAGCTAGAGCAAAAATAACGAAATTCTGTGATCACTAGTATTTTCATATAAAAATTGATTTTCCAAGGAATTTTGTATGAAAAACTTTAAATGCGTTTTTCTTGAAAACTAGAAGAGCTAGAGCAAAAATAACGAAATTCTGTGATCACTAGTATTTCCATATAAAAATTGATTTTCTAAGGAATTTTGTATGAAAACTTTAAATGCGTTTTTCTTGAAAACTAGAAGAGCTAGAGCAAAAATAACGAAATTCTGTGATCACTAGTATTTCCATATAAAAATTGATTTTCTAAGGAATTTTGTATGAAAAACTTTAAATGCGTTTTTCTTGAAAACTAGAAGAGCTAGAGCAAAAATAACGAAATTCTGTGATCACTAGTATTTTCATATAAAAATTGATTTTCCAAGGAATTTTGTATGAAAAACTTTAAATGCGTTTTTCTTGAAAACTAGAAGAGCTAGAGCAAAAATAACGAAATTCTGTGATCACTAGTATTTCCATATAAAAATTGATTTTCTAAGGAATTTTGTATGAAAACTTTAAATGCGTTTTTCTTGAAAACTAGAAGAGCTAGAGCAAAAATAACGAAATTCTGTGATCACTAGTATTTCCATATAAAAATTGATTTTCTAAGGAATTTTGTATGAAAAACTTTAAATGCGTTTTTCTTGAAAACTAGTAGAGCTAGAGCAAAAATAACGAAATTCTGTGATCACTGGTATTTCCATATAAAAATTGATTTTCTAAGGAATTTTGTATGAAAAACTTTAAATGCGTTTTTCTTGAAAACTAGAAGAGCTAGAGCAAAAATAACGAAATTCTGTGATCACTAGTATTTCCATATAAAAATTGATTTTCTAAGGAATTTTGTATGAAAAACTTTAAATGCGTTTTTCTTGAAAACTAGTAGAGCTAGAGCAAAAATAACGAAATTCTGTGATCACTGGTATTTCCATATAAAAATTGATTTTCTAAGGAATTTTGTATGAAAAACTTTAAATGCGTTTTTCTTGAAAACTAGAAGAGCTAGAGCAAAAATAACGAAATTCTGTGATCACTAGTATTTCCATATAAAAATTGATTTTCTAAGGAATTTTGTATGAAAAACTTTAAATGCGTTTTTCTTGAAAACTAGAAGAGCTAGAGCAAAAATAACGAAATTCTGTGATCACTAGTATTTCCATATAAAAATTGATTTTCTAAGGAATTTTGTATGAAAAACTTTAAATGCGTTTTTCTTGAAAACTAGAAGAGCTAGAGCAAAAATAACGAAATTCTGTGATCACTGGTATTTCCATATAAAAATTGATTTTCTAAGGAATTTTGTATGAAAAACTTTAAATGCGTTTTTCTTGAAAACTAGAAGAGCTAGAGCAAAAATAACGAAATTCTGTGATCACTAGTATTTCCATATAAAAATTGATTTTCTAAGGAATTTTGTATGAAAAACTTTAAATGCGTTTTTCTTGAAAACTAGAAGAGCTAGAGCAAAAATAACGAAATTCTGTGATCACTAGTATTTTCATATAAAAATTGATTTTCCAAGGAATTTTGTATGAAAAACTTTAAATGCGTTTTTCTTGAAAACTAGAAGAGCTAGAGCAAAAATAACGAAATTCTGTGATCACTAGTATTTCCATATAAAAATTGATTTTCTAAGGAATTTTGTATGAAAAACTTTAAATGCGTTTTTCTTGAAAACTAGAAGAGCTAGAGCAAAAATAACGAAATTCTGTGATCACTAGTATTTTCATATAAAAATTGATTTTCCAAGGAATTTTGTATGAAAAACTTTAAATGCGTTTTTCTTGAAAACTAGAAGAGCTAGAGCAAAAATAACGAAATTCTGTGATCACTAGTATTTCCATATAAAAATTGATTTTCTAAGGAATTTTGTATGAAAACTTTAAATGCGTTTTTCTTGAAAACTAGAAGAGCTAGAGCAAAAATAACGAAATTCTGTGATCACTAGTATTTCCATATAAAAATTGATTTTCTAAGGAATTTTGTATGAAAAACTTTAAATGCGTTTTTCTTGAAAACTAGAAGAGCTAGAGCAAAAATAACGAAATTCTGTGATCACTAGTATTTCCATATAAAAATTGATTTTCTAAGGAATTTTGTATGAAAAACTTTAAATGCGTTTTTCTTGAAAACTAGAAGAGCTAGAGCAAAAATAACGAAATTCTGTGATCACTAGTATTTTCATATAAAAATTGATTTTCCAAGGAATTTTGTATGAAAAACTTTAAATGCGTTTTTCTTGAAAACTAGAAGAGCTAGAGCAAAAATAACGAAATTCTGTGATCACTAGTATTTCCATATAAAAATTGATTTTCTAAGGAATTTTGTATGAAAACTTTAAATGCGTTTTTCTTGAAAACTAGAAGAGCTAGAGCAAAAATAACGAAATTCTGTGATCACTAGTATTTCCATATAAAAATTGATTTTCTAAGGAATTTTGTATGAAAAACTTTAAATGCGTTTTTCTTGAAAACTAGTAGAGCTAGAGCAAAAATAACGAAATTCTGTGATCACTGGTATTTCCATATAAAAATTGATTTTCTAAGGAATTTTGTATGAAAAACTTTAAATGCGTTTTTCTTGAAAACTAGAAGAGCTAGAGCAAAAATAACGAAATTCTGTGATCACTAGTATTTCCATATAAAAATTGATTTTCTAAGGAATTTTGTATGAAAAACTTTAAATGCGTTTTTCTTGAAAACTAGAAGAGCTAGAGCAAAAATAACGAAATTCTGTGATCACTGGTATTTCCATATAAAAATTGATTTTCTAAGGAATTTTGTATGAAAAACTTTAAATGCGTTTTTCTTGAAAACTAGAAGAGCTAGAGCAAAAATAACGAAATTCTGTGATCACTAGTATTTCCATATAAAAATTGATTTTCTAAGGAATTTTGTATGAAAAACTTTAAATGCGTTTTTCTTGAAAACTAGAAGAGCTAGAGCAAAAATAACGAAATTCTGTGATCACTAGTATTTTCATATAAAAATTGATTTTCCAAGGAATTTTGTATGAAAAACTTTAAATGCGTTTTTCTTGAAAACTAGAAGAGCTAGAGCAAAAATAACGAAATTCTGTGATCACTAGTATTTCCATATAAAAATTGATTTTCTAAGGAATTTTGTATGAAAACTTTAAATGCGTTTTTCTTGAAAACTAGAAGAGCTAGAGCAAAAATAACGAAATTCTGTGATCACTAGCATTTCCATATAAAAATTGATTTTCTAAGGAATTTTGTATGAAAAACTTTAAATGCGTTTTTCTTGAAAACTAGAAGAGCTAGAGCAAAAATAACGAAATTCTGTGATCACTAGTATTTCCATATAAAAATTGATTTTCTAAGGAATTTTGTATGAAAAACTTTAAATGCGTTTTTCTTGAAAACTAGAAGAGCTAGAGCAAAAATAACGAAATTCTGTGATCACTGGTATTGCCATATAAAAATTGATTTTCTAAGGAATTTTGTATGAAAAACTTTAAATGCGTTTTTCTTGAAAACTAGAAAAGCTAGAGCAAAAATAACGAAATTCTGTGATCACTAGTATTTCCATATAAAAATTGATTTTCTAAGGAATTTTGTATGAAAAACTTTAAATGCGTTTTTCTTGAAAACTAGAAGAGCTAGAGCAAAAATAACGAAATTCTGTGATCACTAGTATTTTAATATAAAAATTGATTTTCCAAGGAATTTTGTATGAAAAACTTTAAATGCGTTTTTCTTGAAAACTAGAAGAGCTAGAGCAAAAATAACGAAATTCTGTGATCACTAGTATTTCCATATAAAAATTGATTTTCTAAGGAATTTTGTATGAAAACTTTATATGCGTTTTTCTTGAAAACTAGAAGAGCTAGAGCAAAAATAACGAAATTCTGTGATCACTAGTATTTCCATATAAAAATTGATTTTCTAAGGAATTTTGTATGAAAAACTTTAAATGCGTTTTTCTTGAAAACTAGAAGAGCTAGAGCAAAAATAACGAAATTCTGTGATCACTAGTATTTCCATATAAAAATTGATTTTCTAAGGAATTTTGTATGAAAAACTTTAAATGCGTTTTTCTTGAAAACTAGAAGAGCTAGAGCAAAAATAACGAAATTCTGTGATCACTGGTATTTCCATATAAAAATTGATTTTCTAAGGAATTTTGTATGAAAAACTTTAAATGCGTTTTTCTTGAAAACTAGAAGAGCTAGAGCAAAAATAACGAAATTCTGTGATCACTAGTATTTCCATATAAAAATTGATTTTCTAAGGAATTTTGTATGAAAAACTTTAAATGCGTTTTTCTTGAAAACTAGAAGAGCTAGAGCAAAAATAACGAAATTCTGTGATCACTAGTATTTTCATATAAAAATTGATTTTCCAAGGAAGAGCTAGAGCAAAAATAACGAAATTCTGTGATCACTAGTATTTCCATATAAAAATTGATTTTCTAAGGAATTTTGTATGAAAACTTTAAATGCGTTTTTCTTGAAAACTAGAAGAGCTAGAGCAAAAATAACGAAATTCTGTGATCACTAGTATTTCCATATAAAAATTGATTTTCTAAGGAATTTTGTATGAAAAACTTTAAATGCGTTTTTCTTGAAAACTAGAAGAGCTAGAGCAAAAATAACGAAATTCTGTGATCACTAGTATTTCCATATAAAAATTGATTTTCTAAGGAATTTTGTATGAAAAACTTTAAATGCGTTTTTCTTGAAAACTAGAAGAGCTAGAGCAAAAATAACGAAATTCTGTGATCACTGGTATTTCCATATAAAAATTGATTTTCTAAGGAATTTTGTATGAAAAACTTTAAATGCGTTTTTCTTGAAAACTAGAAGAGCTAGAGCAAAAATAACGAAATTCTGTGATCACTGGTATTTCCATATAAAAATTGATTTTCTAAGGAATTTTGTATGAAAAACTTTAAATGCGTTTTTCTTGAAAACTAGAAGAGCTAGAGCAAAAATAACGAAATTCTGTGATCACTAGTATTTCCATATAAAAATTGATTTTCTAAGGAATTTTGTATGAAAAACTTTAAATGCGTTTTTCTTGAAAACTAGAAGAGCTAGAGCAAAAATAACGAAATTCTGTGATCACTAGTATTTTCATATAAAAATTGATTTTCCAAGGAATTTTGTATGAAAAACTTTAAATGCGTTTTTCTTGAAAACTAGAAGAGCTAGAGCAAAAATAACGAAATTCTGTGATCACTAGTATTTCCATATAAAAATTGATTTCTAAGGAATTTTGTATTGAAAACTTTAAATGCGTTTTTCTTGAAAACTAGAAGAGCTAGAGCAAAAATAACGAAATTCTGTGATCACTAGTATTTCCATATAAAAATTGATTTTCTAAGGAATTTTGTATGAAAAACTTTAAATGCGTTTTTTCTTGAAAACTAGAAGAGCTAGAGCAAAAATAACGAAATTCTGTGATCACTAGTATTTCCATATAAAAATTGATTTTCTAAGGAATTTTGTATGAAAAACTTTAAATGCGTTTTTCTTGAAAACTAGAAGAGCTAGAGCAAAAATAACGAAAATTCTGTGATCACTAGTATTTCCATATAAAAATTGATTTTCTAAGAATTTTGTATGAAAAACTTTAAATGCGTTTTTCTTGAAAACTAGAAGAGCTAGAGCAAAATAACGAAATTCTGTGATCACTAGTATTTCCATATAAAAATTGATTTTCTAAGGAATTTTGTATGAAAACTTTAAATGCGTTTTTCTTGAAACTAGAAGAGCTAGAGCAAAAATAACGAAATTCTGTGATCACTGGTATTTCCATATAAAAATTGATTTCTTAAGGAATTTTGTATGAAAAACTTTAAATGCGTTTTTCTTGAAAACTAGAAGAGCTAGAGCAAAATAACGAAATTCTGTGATCACTAGTATTTCCATAT